>JAVIWC010007793.1:0-600000 GCA_031894815.1 Creontiades dilutus | reverse complement strand
ATGCAACTCAAATGAATAAAATTGAATAATAAACCCCACTGAAAGAATTTGCAGTGTGCGTGTCTCACAGGTGATAAAGCGATTATTGAATTTCAGGAGATATGCATAGAGCTCGTAAATCTGTTCTCGACCAAAATACCTATTTGGATTGTTCAGTTGATCATATTTGTGTCCTCCTGAAATTCAATAATAGCTCTATCACCTGTGAAAAACGCACACTCCAAAGCTTAGTAGAAATTCAAATCATGAACGCAAGCCAATTGAATAATAAACCCCAGTGGAAGAATACTTATTTACCCCAGTAATAATATTGAATAATATTTACCTATATATTATCAGCGTTTCATGCATATCAGAATGCTTCAACCCATGTATCGGCTATAAACTACAAGTATCCACATCGGCTATCACTCCAGTATCCACATTCACTACAACTCGACGCTATCGGCATCACTAGGTTACAAACAAACAATAATAAACCAAAAAACGCAAATCTTGGCACCATAAATCGGGCCATTCATCGGGAATGGTTTGACCTACGGACCTGGGGAGGGGCTCATTCGATTCCTTATGGTATGTTCTTCAAATAGGTATAAATTTAGGCCGCTTCGACTTGTTTTGAGGTTTTTAGGGATTTTACAAAACTTTGACAGCCCTTAAAGGGCACTTTAAATTGAGTGAGAGAGCTGGCTCAAGAATTGGGGCGTCGTCGGACCAAGATGGATTTTTCCTGAAAATTTCAGATCTTTGCTCCAGCCGTTTGGGAGAAATCGTGCGTACGGCGGACGGACGGAAAAATTGTTATTGCAGATTCGGATTCTACACCCTTTGAAACGTAAACCATGAAATTCTCAGGGGGGGTTAGAATTTTTTTCCAGAGCAATTACAATGGTTTATTATTGAATAATAAACCAAAAGATGCCTCACATAAGTAAGACGTTGAAAACTTCTGCTTGTGTACGCTTACAGTCAGTCCTGAAATCCATCACAGGATAGTCGAACGTTTTAGACTGGATTTCGCCAAATATATAACCCAGCGTTAACGCCTGGTTAAAAGTTTGACGAAATCGGTCATTCATTGTGCTAGACAAGCCGTTAGGCATTTTTTCGTTCGCAACTTTTTTTAGTTTAAGTTGACTTATCCCACGGCACACCTAGGCCACCTTTGCGGCACACCAGTGTGCCGCGGCACACAGGTTGGGAAACACGGCATTAGATAAACAATAAAAAATCAAACGCTACTAACTTTGCTGCTCAACGTTGAAAGGATGTGTTCGATGAAGTACTGTCTGACCCAAGCCCATTCTTCTTCGGCCCTTGACAGCAAGTGTTTGTGAATGTCAAACTCGTCAATGAGCAAGGTGTTTTCCACTCGATGAACCACCATGCTCACCTTCAAATACAATGTCGATTACAAAACGTCAAATTATAAATTGCACATAAATGGAAAAGACATCTGACAAGTTGTGTGTGGCACCTTCCTCCTAAATTTATATAACGTGAGTGTAAAGATCATCAAAATGATTCAATGAACCTTGAAAGCTATAAAAGTTAAGCTTGTTTATTTCACTAACAAAAAATAATCAATCAGGTTTTCAATTTAAACCTATAAAGCGAAAATACTCTCAAGTATTTTCATCAACAAGCGTTAAAAAAAAACTTCAATAGGCATTTTTTGTAGCAAATTAAGGTAACGGCACCGGTAGTGGCCACTGCTCCAGTAGTGGCCATTTTAAAGTTTATATTTGAGAAATAAGGATTCCGTCTCCTAGTGGCTTCAAACTTGCAGGAGGTACAGCTCATGTCATCTTGTAGTCAGAGGTTGAACTAGGAGTGCGCAGAGCATCATTGGAAATTGTGGTAAACTTCTCAATATGACCGTCCCTAGTTTCCTCGTTTGTTGGGCTGTATCCTAGAGCTTCTACTGATAGAATCAATTTTGTTCATCTGGTATTGAATTTAATGATATTAATATCATTAATATTATTATTAAACACGTAAGGAGGGCAAAATGTCAAGTGGCCACTACTGAGACATGCACGTGGCCACTACTGGAAATTTCGTAATTTGATGTGGCCACTACTAAATCACAAATAAAGGTGTGAGAAAAAATTAATAAAAAATAGAAAAAATTGTTCTTTTGATAGTTTTAGGCAATGGATATGTTAGGGAAGAGTCGGGCTATATTCTAAATGAGTCCTGAAGAAAGTCAGTACTACTGTTGGCCCACAATTGTCAAAACTAAAGAAAAAAAGCCGCATTCTTACTGTGGCCACTACCGGTACCGTTACCTTAGTAGTAGAATCGATCCATTGGAGGGATGAGATCTGTTTTGTAGACACCCTGAAGAGGCTGAAGCCGCGTTCATATCTGTGTGTCGTGTTGTGTTGTGACGCTCTCTGACGAAGTGGCTACTGTTCACATTTGTCTGACGCGTTACGACGCATTCTGATGCAATTTTTAGTTCAGTTCGGTCTCAGCGCTAGGATAGCTCACACGGTCACAATGTTTTTTCAAGAATCATCCGATTCAGATTCCGATTTTGAAGATGAATTGGAATTGTTGGCGCTTACTATGTTGACAAAAGGAAGAAAGAAACGGAGATAGTGGATTCATCCAGTAAACAGAAAAAGGGAGCATAAGGGCTGGTTTCACAGTCTCGTTAAAGAGGTTGTGAGTGACTCTGAAAGATTCCATCAGTATTTTAGAACGTTATACTGTTTAGAACGTAGATCTTTATACTGCTTACATTTTGTATTATAAATCACATCGTATTGCCGTTCGTATTCTATGAGCAGCTCGAGATCCATTGTCGCTTCGCAGCTCTGACGCGTCACAACAGAAAACTGGCGCGTTCACACTAGCAAATGGCGCTCTGTCGTGTCGCTGCCCCGCCCCCCGTACGGAAGAGGGGGGTCACCCGATCTGACGCAGACTGGGATCGCTTCTGACGCGACACATCAGAAGTCGTCACGACACAGAGCATCAGACAAATGTGACCTCGGTTTAAGAAACTATTATCTCAAGTAATGTGTTGAACAGTTCCAGGGCCGAGTTCCAACGTCGGAAAGGAAGGTGAGGTTTTAGTGGATTTGAATCCTACATAACCCGAAGAGCGGTCCCTTCTGAGTATCTTACGAGATCCGATTTTCACCTTAGGATCTTAAAGATTTCCTCACCTGCCTACTGGAAAAAAAGAAACTTTTATCTCAATCTTATGGATTTTGGATGTTTGAGAGAGCGACACTTTATTCGTTTTAGTCCATTAATTAAGTTAATTAACAAACTTGGAAAACAACATGTCTAGTCAGGGGTACGGATAACCAACATTGATGGACGTGTCACATAACCCTCTTATTGATGAACCGGTAAGTTAATATTTTTCAACATAACTAAAATGATTAAGATTGATGAGGAAACTACTCACCGACTTGGAGCTGTACGGTATTTTTAGTAGTTTCTTTATGTTTTCCGCGTCAGAGACAACATCCACTTCTCCTACGCTTTCAGGAAACATGTTAGCCATCCTGAAACTGGAGACAGGATTCTGGTTACTAACGAGCCTCAAGGAAGCACAGAGAATTACCAGATTTTAAACAAGAACCCATGTCCTGTTCATATGATACAAAACATAAAACTTCAATATAGAAGAAGAAGAAAAGAAATACGTTTATTAGTAAAAAATGTACAATAAGAAACTAATTTTGAATACAATGAACAATTACCAGCTTGGTTTATTGAATCATCTACCCTGAAGTACGAGAATACAAAATGAAAATAAAAAATAAACTGAGAACATTAGGTACAAGTTCTTGATTGATTTGTTTGGATTTGCTTGTATTAGTAAATGAAACGTATTCTTCTGAAGAGGCCGAAAGACTTGAGAGATAATACAACATTGACTACAGTTCAACTCCTGGATTAAAAATTGTCTATAACGCCAGGCCCGTCAGCAGAATCCAAAAAGTGACGACCAATCTGGATATATCGCTTTAATGGCTTGGTCTTGGGAGAGAATCGGAGTATCGAACTAAGGTAAGCGGAATTTGGTGAGGGTAGGCCAAGTGCATAGGAAATGCCACAAATCTTCCCTCTCAAGCAAATTGCACATAGAGCATAGATCCACTGAGCATGCTGAAAAGGGTTTTGCATTCAGGTTAAGCATCTCTGTCCTCACCCTAAATACCCATCTGGCGGCGAATAAAGAAGCCCCCGAGTCCCTGATTAAAGTACCACATGTGCTCCGACGATCTAGCTCTCTAAATAACGTAAATGAATCTGATGATTCTGCCCCCTGCCAGAACGAAGCCCGAGGAGTCCTCCAGTCCCCTCTAACCACAGCCCTTACAAGGGAAGGAAGGATGTTGGGCAAATCAAACCTGGCAGAGACCAGCTTACATTCTTTAGTCCAACAGACATTAGATTGTATGACCTCCAGAGCAACAGCATGAGGCAGATGGGAGGGGCATACCCAAGATCTTGCACAGATATTCATGATTCACGTGCATTGTGAATGCTGAAACAGGGTCAAGTTCTGTTTCCAAGTAAACTAGGTAACAGGGCTACACTTTGGGAGACAAAACGGCTTCTTAATAAATGCCATCAACACCCTTTCCACCTCAGAAATTCACAAAAGCCCCATATCTGAGTAGCATAACAGAGAACTGCTCTAACAATTGCTCTGAATATGTCCATTTTCCTCAGAAGAGGGATATGTAAAACTTCAATATATTTCTGTTCCATTGAACATTGCAAAGACAGAAATGTACTGTTTCTCGGAAACCGAAATAATAAACTTCTGTGTAGTAATTTGTATAGTTTTTTTTTTTTTTTATAAAAGAGCCATTTCATTTGCAAGGGCATCCCTGTAAGTGGCCACACCCCTGCCCAAGCTTCATGACGCGGTCTATCATAGCCCCCCCCCCCTTCCCACATTTTGGGCACCTGCGAAATAGTTCGAATCGCTCAATAATTTTGTGACCCCTAAACTATTTCAAAACAACAATTACTTTACTTTCTGTGGCGCTACAGTCCTCTAAAGAACCTGGGCCTCCTCAACAGTTTTCCGCCATGCATCCCTATCCAGAGCTGCAGTCCGCCACCGTCGAACGCCAAGTGATCTAATATCGGCCTCGACTTCATCTACCCATCTTGTGCGCGGCCTGCCTCTTCTCCTGCTGCCACCCGGCTTTCCATAGAGCAGCTTTCGAGGGACGCGGGCCAAATCCATTCGTTCCACATGTCCAATCCAGCGCAGTCGGCCCTTTTTGATGAAGGTGATGATATCGGGCTCACCGTACAGCTCAAGAAGCTCCTCGTTTGTCCAAATCCTCCAGCGCATCTCGTCAGGGTCAAAGATTGGCCCGAATATGCGCCTTAGGACCTTCCGTTCCCAAACATGGAGCTTTTGTTCCCATTCCTTTGTTAGGACCCACGATTCTGAGCCATACGTGACCACTGGCTGAATTGTGGTCTTGTACAACCTCAGCTTTGCTGTTCTCCTTCACCATCGAACCAAGGTATTTGAACTGTGGGTGATAAAGGAAGTTGTAGCCAAAAATTTCAATAGACTCAGGGCGCTGGTCCGGCTGGGCTCTCAATGTCTGCATGTATACTGTCTTCTGCTCGTTAACCCTCAGCCCTCTATCTTTTGCGGCTCTCTCAAACTCCTGGAAAGCTCCGGACAGAGCCGCAATCGACCTCGCCACTATTTCAACATCGTCAGCATATGCCAGGTGCTGCGTCATCCAATGGAATATTGTGCCTCCAGGGTTTGTTTGTATGACACTTATTGCTCCTTCAAGACAGAGGTTCCTCCTTCAAGAAGACCTCTGTCAAAACAACAATAAATTATTCAAATCCACCGACGATAAATTCAATGATATTAATGATAACTAAGCCAACGTCTGAATATTGATGAAGTTGGAACAAGACGTGGAAAGCGGTTCAAGCCGCAAACGTCTGATATATCAGTAGGACTTATGGGCATAGGGACGAGATGCCAATCCGAGATTTACAGCTCGTAATGGAACATTGTTAGAATTGTATGTTGGTAGCTCCATACTTCTGACAATGTTTTATACCTGGTGTTAACCATGTAACTGATGTGGTTCTTTATTAATCAAGCCTTCGAACGCAGCCTCGAGCGAAAACTATCGTTTCATCTTTTTCAATGCTCAAGACTGAATAATGTCTCGAGGTTTATAACTAAGGTCTGCTGCTTGTACTTTTATTGTCTCCATTACTGAGTTTAATTGTTCCGTGTTAACTAATAAGATGAACACTTTGAATCTGGTAAATGTTACATATTTGCAACAGTCAGATATTACTAGTATATTAATATGCATGAACATATTTCATCAATCAACTTCTTGAGCATCGTTAATGTTTCAGCACAACAGAGAAAGCATCTGATCTAAGCCAACACCTTAGAACACGGGTCTCCAACTACGGCCCGCGGAAGGATTTGATCTGGTCCACCGCCCGCGCAAAAAATGGATGGATGGAAAAAATTAGGCTACCGTCAGAACGTGATGACTTCAAGGGAATCAAGAATTTTTCCAGACAAATGATAACAATTTTTGGTTCAACGTATGTTTGCGAACAAACCTTTTCAAAAATGACAGATGTCAAATTCAAATATCGAGCCATGCTTTAAGAAGAATCCTTGAATAATTTGCTTATGATTGGAACAACGAACTTTGATCCTAAGTGGAAAGATATTGTAAGCAAAAAACAATTGCACACTTCACATTAGATTGGTTTTCCAAATATAATTTTTTGAATGTAATAATTTTAAATGAATAACTAAAAAATAGGTATATTTCTCTCAAATACTTTGTTTCTATATCCTGAAAATTCAATTGTTACTTTTTTATGGAATAACGAAAAAGTAATTAAGGAATTTAAAAAATACAATCACTAAAAGCTTATTTTTTTACTTACCTATAGTAGGCCTAATTTTGAACTTGTTTAAACTCGTCTAGGATGCTTAAATGTTTTCAAGTTTAATTTTCAAAAGGCGGCCTCCACATTACGATATGGCCCTTGGGGCAAATAGTTTGAAGACCCCTGCCTTAGAAGAATGAAGAACACCAGTTGGTTTGTAGACAGCAATATTCACTTAGCATAACAGGTATTTTCAAAAGAAATCTGAGAGAACCAGGGCTCAAGACATGATTAAATAGTAATAATATGTTTCATGGTTGCTATTACGAGATACCACATCTAAATATACATCATATTTCACCTGGAAAATCCAGAAGAAACTGGACGAGTAGTGTCATTTAATCCTCTGGAGGCCGCTGAGCTGGAAAGCCAATTTCTAGGAGGTAGTTTGATGTCAGTATTGGAGCGAAGAGGGGCGTACAGAACTGGAGTCTCGACCAGAGCATATTTGACCACAACATTTGATTTTACCGACGTCTCCCTTGGAGATGAAGGGCTGGAAACCTACAAGAAACACGTAGGAGTATATTAAAAATTATGACAATCATCAGCGAACGGGAACTAGGGATTATGATATTGAATTCTTCGATGAACATGTAAACGAGTAAAGTAAAGTGAACAAGGAATTTCACCTTGGATTTTCGTCCGACTAGCCGGAGGTGTCGCGGACGTCGCCAGCTGTCCTCTAGAGAGGATCGGAACTAGGTCTGCGGATTTCGCACGTGGCTTCCCATTGCCTCACGTTCCTGGGTTGGGAGCGATTTGGATTCACGTGATATCGAGATCAGAGGTGAACTGTCTAACGACAGGACAGGTGTACAACACTTGATAGGATTTTGGCCCTAATCATTGGTGCCTGTCGGATTCGAACCGGGCTAATCAGTACTCCCACTGAAAGTAAACAGCCAAAGGACTGATGCCTTAGCTCGCTCGGACAACCTGTCCCCTTGAACATGTAAACATTGGGGTTGCCATGAACTTTTCCTAAAAACCAGGACACAGACAAAAAGATGGATATTATTGCTGCCAAATTACATGGGCTGCTAGAATCATGTAAGTGAAGGGTTTTTGGCAGGGTAAACCTAGAGCGGACCTGAGATTAACATGACATAAGATACTAGCTGCAGCAGAGATAAAAGTATTGATCGTGGATGCGTTTATGACAAGGTGTGAGGTTGAGCAGAGGAAACGTTCCTACCACTGAGCTTGCTTGAGTCATGCGTCCCAGCAGGAGTGACCTGTGGTGTCACCAACTCCATCCTTTGGAGCTCTTACTCCTGGGGTCATTCTTGCTGGGGAAGGGGCTCTACTTTCCCTAAATGAAGGTGGGGAGGTGCGGAACACAATTATTATATGCTACTTACTGGTGTAAAGTAATGGAATAATATGAACTAAATCACTCATACTGAATGTTTGCACCCAGCTCCTTCATTTCTCTCGAACAGTGAGATTCAAACTCTCTTCCAACTGAGAGTATATTTTATCCTTAAAAACGTCGATTTTCATAGGAAAAGCCCCCCCGCATTCAAACGATATTTTTCCGACTAAATTCCGCTGTTCGAGCAATTTTGATTACACTGTTGAAAAGTTGAGATTGTGGTGCATATTTTAGGACTACAGGCTGAATTTGAAGATTATAATTGGAATTTTATTAGACCTACAGAGTACCATGAAAAAAGTGTTCATTCTGAAGATTTGACAAAAAATTTACTTATACGATTGATTTTTCACCAATTGAACCAATGTACAATATTTTTTGATACACAAGGGAAATTGAATATTTAACGGTCTTTCCGACGGTATAATCAAGTACGTAAGGGGGTTACAGCTGTTTTAGTAAATTAAGATAGAAAACACGAAAAAATTTAAAATTGAAATAACTCGAAACCAAAGCCTTTACAAAAAAATTCTAAGAGGTACTTTTTGTCAGAAATGAATTGTATAATGTATTCCTAGCCTGTGGCCTCAGGTTAACACCCAGTATAAGCTGTATATTTTCGACTATACTTTCAATCATTGTATTATTATCGAAGATGAACTAACTTTCGAAACTGATACAGCATTATAACTCTTTATTTTCGTGGAAACAAAAAACTTTTTTGTCAATAGCCGATTTCTTTAGTTAATAGTATCTAGGTGTTTTGTCAAGTTCAGCCAGCCTGCATGAGGACATTCCAAATAAGCTAAGCAAACAAATCTTTCCAACCTCTCTCCATAGTGAGGGATCATGACATTGTTCAAACACGAGTCCTTAGCTATGAGGTTTATGTAATCCAACCACTTCGATTGTGGGTTGTACTCCTTGAATATAACATTTCCCTGGAGAAAATACCAGCTCTAGGGTTACCAGATTCAGGGTAAGACGAAATTACGAAGTGAAACTGCAGGCCTCTGACTCCGTAGATGCTCGCAAGAATAAGCCAGCAGTCGAGGGAGGTCATTATCCTGATTGTGTTTTGACTCAGTGAGTAAGGAAGTGAAGGATGCTACGTCAGGAAATGTGTTAAGTCAACGAAACAAGGGAGAGAAGTTAGAACCATCTGCTGATGGCGGGAACAGTCGTGAAAAGCTGCAAAGCTCATAGATCTTTGAATGCAGGGCAATTTTAATGGATCAAAACCACTGGATGGGAAGATATGACCCCGAGTCCCGAAGTTATCCTTATCCTACGTATCTTTCTCCTTCATCACAGTAACCATCTGTACCTGCTTTACAGTCGAGATCTAGCAGAAACTGAGGGAAATACAATTGTCTCGTTTACAGGTGGCACAAGATTCAACATGGAAGATCCAAGGATCAATAAAGAGATTCCTTATGGCAAACACCTGAGAATGACGCTCGATGCCAAACGTGGAAATTGCCAGTTAAAAAGAAAAATTCTAAGCTAGCTATTACATTAGGGACAATTTGCTATATTATGGGAAGACTCTCTCTATCCACACGTAATGTACAAGCAGATCCTCAAACCTATATGGACATATGATGCTAAACTGTGGTGGTCCACTGCACAGGTAACAGCGACATTATTCAGCGCTTTCAGAATGTTTCGCATACATGCGTCAGCACATACAGAAACTTAGTTTAGCTCAGTTTAAACTACGAGTTAGAAGTTGAATCTGTCAATAAGATTATTCTCAAACGAACCGTCAATCACCTTTTGAGGCTCTCGATCATATGAACGAGGATGTCGTCCAGCTCTTTGACAGCGACGATCTACTTAGAATATTTGAAAGAACGAAACCGCAAGAACTAAGTAAAATAACGTGAACGTCAAGGCTAGAGACTCAATTATTCAGTTACAACTTATCATTTTATGTACAAAATTCCATAAGACCGTACTCACAATGTACACATTCTTAAGGTGTATGAAGTACGTTATAACAAGGCCAGTCACCTCTTTGGACGTCAAATCGCATTAGTGACACGATAAAGTAACCGTATGATAACTTATGTTAGAACGAGCATAAATTTTTAACAAAACATTTGCTGCATGATTACCAATTCCAATGGAGCGATGTCGTCCATTTTTCACGTTCCGCCGGGTATTCGACGAATGATAGGAACTAGGAATAATTTCCGATGGGAAGTTGATGCAATGTTAAGGAGGAGTCAACGTAATTTTGCACAATTAACCATTCTTTCACATTTCAACGATTGGTAAGTGTAAACCAAAATAAACTCGGGTCCCGAAGATTCCAGATGCCATAGATCACATCTTCTTCTCGACATTGGTTTTGCCAGGGTTGCTTGAAACACGGGTTCGAGGATTTCTTCCATGTTCTCTTCTTCCACTATGAAATCTTACAGCATCCATACATTTTTTGTTGGAAACTAGAGATTGCAACAGGCATTACACAGGCTATCCTGTTTTACACAAAAAATTAGACTATCAGACTAGGGTGAACAAATAACACTGCACATATCCGACATTTGGAGTCCAAATGTACCATCCAAACAACCATCCAACAACTACATCTTGTGATAGTTTTAAAATCTGGTTGGGGTTCAGAAAGCGATGAATCAGCCATTGAATGAATCAGGGCGACTGTACTCAAGACTAACTTATTAGAGTTTTTCCTCCCCAAGGTGGCAAATGGTGTAGAACGCAAACCTAGGGAAACGAAAGTCAGATGCTAACTTTTCAAGAGGTCACGTGGTCTCCTTAGTACTCAGTACAACCTGTACTCTACCATACTTGTACTTGTATTTCCTTATATAAATGTACTATAAATGTAGAGATAAATGCAAAATTGCAGTGAAAACTGTGTGCACTACAGAAAAATGACCAACTTTCGATTGCCAGTGGCTAACAGGTAGCATTTGAAAGCACTTTTGAGGTTGTCGTCGTCAATCAGATCGCTGCAATATAAGCCGATCAATTCGGCTTCCATAATAAACATTGCTTAATAATAAATAGTACTTAATAAAATTGAAAAAAGCAGAGACGATTGATTGGAGGTTGAAAGAGTTTGGAGATTCTCAGGCAAAGAGGGCAATGACGGTTCCAAATGCACTCTAACAGGATTTTGTCCAACTATTTCATCCACCCGCCTTCCCTGTCAATTCCTTGTGAATAGTATCGTTTTTATAAATTAATTTGCTACAAACATCTGTGCAACAATGTCCTCCCAGTGCTCCGAGTCATTTTCTCTCTCTCCATTCAAATTCAAGCTCCAGAGAAAGCGGAAAGGAGATTGATGGTTGGACGAAATCCCGCTAGAATGCGCTCGAAACCGTCATCGCCCTCTTTGCCAAAGAATCTCCTGAAAGAGTTGCTAACTCTATAACACTGTTATCAGTGAAACCTTCCTTGAGACCACACAGCCCAGGCCCAGTTCCACTTCCACACAGCTTCAAGCTCTGAGTTCCCAGTGCGTACAGTCTAGATCACTCGACTACCGCTAGGTTCACTAGTATCACACCGCGTAATTGCACCGTACGGTTGCCAACCACGGGGAGGAAAAACTCTATTTTCAACTTCGAAACCGGCATTAAAAGAGACTTTTTAAAGTTTCAAAAAATTGTTCTGCTCTATCCCTTGAATCATAATTTGAGTTGCTGCATTTTGCCTTTCTGGCTGAAATGCTGAATGCAGTTTTTAAATATTTACTGTCACATAAAGTGCACATGGCTTTTTAGATCAGGTTTGTCTCACGGAAACCTGCTGTAGCCTTCAGATGAATGAATAGCACATTAAACTTCCATTTTCAGGCCTATTCGAGGTCTGATTAACGAGGATGGGTTAACAACTCCACTGGAACAGTTGACATTTTTGTGGAAGAGAGTCGGCAGTTACCAATGCCTTACAGCGTAGAGTCTCTTGAAAGGTATTTTTCTACGCAGGCAGATGAGGAAATTTTTAAGAAGGTGGAAATTGGATCTCATAAGGTACTTAGAAGGGACCAATCTTTGGGTTAGGTAGGATTCAAACCCTCTAAAAACTCACAATCCTTTTTCCCACGTTGGAACTTGGGCTGTTAAACACATTACTTCAGGTCAAGTCCTCCTTGGGATGAATTTGGTCCTCTCGGTCCATAGGTAGCCTCCTCAGTCTCTTCTGTTCTTGGGTGATCTTTCTCTGCAGGATGGATAGTGACAATTACAAAGGTCCAATGCTCCTCTCTTTCAAGCATTTTGGCAACTATATTCTTCGGTATCATACACTCAGATGGCATTCCCAGGTCATCCTGCAGCCATCTTCTTTGTGTTTACCCACCGCTTACACAGGAAGAATGTGTGAAACACATCGTCATGAACTCCATCACAGTTTGGACAAGTTGGACTGTTTACTTTCCCCATTCTGTGAAGGTAGGAGTGAAATAGTCCATGTTTTGAGAGGAACTGTGTTAAGAAAAAGTTCACCTCTCCATGCTTTCTCTCAACACTTTTGAACATGTGGTATCAGGTGTGCTGCCCACCTCCCTCTTCGCACATCAGACCATATTTCTTGCCATGGTGTGTTCCCTCTCTTCTTCAGTAAATCGAGTTCTTTCTGCTTCTTCCCATCTGTCAAATACTCGTTTTCGTTCTGTAGCCAAAAGTTGAATTGGAATGCAGCCAATGAGTACAAGTATGGCTGGCTCTGAAACTGCTTGGTAGGCACACACAATCCTTAGTGCTACTCTTTGTTGGACTGCTACCATTCTTTTGAGACAATAGGCTATGCTTAAGACGTCTGCCCACACCTCCGCTCCATAGAAGAGAGTAGACTGGACAAAGCTCGTCATAAGACGACGCTTGCATGGTCCCAGCCCATTTCTGTTTTGCATAAGGTGGCTGAGAGCTGTTATTCTCAGCGCTGCCCTGTCCGTTGCTTTTCTAATTTGTTCCCAGAATGCAATTTTGGTATCCAATGTAACTCCTAGACATGTAACTGTTTGTTTGATTGTGACCTCAGTGCCCTCTTGAAAGGTTAAAGGCCTTGTTTCTTAATAATCCGTACATTCAAGCAAGTGGGAGGTGATACCTGTAAAAAAGTAGGATCATGAATTAAAGGGATCTTTAACGCTTATTGGTTCAAGGTGACCTCTTCACAATAGTTCTTGTTATGAGAGGAAGTTGTGATGTCTTAGTTGCAAGGCAACTCATATACTTAATGCCACAAAAAGTTGTCATTTTCACTTCACTTTAAATCCTCATCGTAGTGATGTGTCAAGTATGCTATCATAATGGACACATTTTATGAAGGGTTTACAAGGATTGATATATCATGTTTCTTCTAGCACCAAATGAGATTTGTTTGCTTCAACTTCAGCAGGAGGCTATTCCTCTGTTTATGTACCCATCCAAGACACTTGAAGAGGCGTAGGTACGCCCAGAATGGAATCATGCAAATGCCAATGGTATAGTGAGGATATAAAACACCATTTTTGCAAAATACTCCATTTCACTAGGATTTTTGGAGGTATTTTCAGCTAATGACAGAATAAAACCACATAAAAAGTTGGCGGTGCATTGAGTTCAACAAGTGCTATCGCAAAGAAGAAGGAAGAGATCCTTTTCTTAGCCAAATACCAATTCCAATTTGTCTGTTGTTCATAGCCCTACTCCATTTAAAACTGCATGAACACTTATTTACCTTGAGAACTCCAGAATGTAGTAGATACCATTGGCTATTTGTTCTCTTGATTTTCATGCCAGTTACACCGTATGTGCAACAAACACAACTCCCTTTAAAGGCTTGTTAGTTGTCCGCACGGTGACAGATCCACTATTTTCACTGGTAAGGGGTGGAATGCTCTCGAACGTTCCCAAACTCAAATTGGTTCAGGTGGGAGTTCACACTGTTCCAGCATCTTGCTTATGATTGTTTGAGATCACTGTTAGTGAACAGTGCTTGTTTTGTGTAAATTTGCATTAACATTCATAAATAACTTCAAAATTAGAAACCTGAACTGGAAAGATCAAAACCAACTGAAATAGCACCGAGCTGAGCATTTGTCTGATAACACATCGATAACGAAAACGAAAAGTAGAGTTTCTAGCAGTTAGCACAGGAAAAACTTTTCTCCATCCCATGTTTTTGATCTCATACCAGTGTTGTGAATTGTGATAGCCGTCAATGTAGGTATTTATCAGGCTGACAGGCATGTGTGGATTGGTTTTTCCAGAAGAAAATGGGGTACCAACTAAAGGGAGGGAAATATACAACATTTCATCGGAGAATATTACATATCAGCTGAACTCAGATATGATACAACTTAGTGTCACTGGGAGCCCATCAGACATTACTTAGCCCTTACTGAAACTATTTCAGTACATTTTCCTATGGTATTACCGCCAACCTTGTTCATTGATAGCTTTAAAGCAGGAACTGTTCTTCTTTTCAGATTAGTTCATATTACACTCTTCCAATTTTGATTGATTTATATACAAAACTAAAATCGTAAATTAATAAACAATAATGATAAAAAACACCACAGAACACGTCGTAGTATAATTAGTTTAGCTTACCTACCAAATAAAATCACAAAAATGAGAGGACGGTAAATTGAAATGAAGGCGTGAGATTTATCATAGTTTTATTAAAACGTATATGAAATTACATAATTAAAAAATTGTTAATTTGTAATGACAATGACTTGAAAGGAGGGTTCTCCTAAGGTTGCACAGAGTTCGAAAAAGGAAAAAAATTTTGTCTCTTCGATAATATGGAATTATGGCAAAACGAATTGGTGACAAGGAGGAACAAATAATATTCGCTCGAGAGCGAAATCGAAGGAGTTATAGTTAACATCGAGAAATGAAAAAAAAAGAAATGCTGTTTTGAAATTCCCTATAAAAATAGATTTGTAATTACAGTTTACAGATCACATTTACAAAGAAACAGCCCTACCCCCAATATGGGGGTAGGAAGGCCTTAAACATAAACGCAATAATTACAACAACTACAATTTTCTTTTCTATGTTGCAAAAGAGTAGAACGGCAACCAAATAAATAATTCAATATTGCGTGTATCATTTGCAGGTAGTTCGACTGGCCTTGTGTGTAGTAATTATAGTTGGTTTTGACAGAAGGAAAAAAAGGACGTGTTATTGGCAATTGTCTTTGTCCAACGATTCTAGAGGTACACATTTTAGAACAAGATATCCAATTTGACTAATATTGATTGTGATCACGATTATGATGGGAGATCAAAAATATGAACACATTAGCCAATTTTTAACTCAGTTATGAAATTTAAGAACTATTTACTTGAGTTAAGGAGGAAATTAGAGGTGGTTAGTGAGTTTGATGAAAACTAAGTTTATAGTTGGTATAAAAATTAATTTTTCGCAAGAAAACAAATATTTTGTACAGTTAAGGACACCACAATTGACAGACTCAGGTTGACCCAATGATCTCAACACCCTAGCCAAACACAACTGTTTTCGCCTTAAGGTTACGTTTGAGGTTCTTCATATGACTTTGAATGTCGAATGCTCAATTCTTTCTAGAAATGTTTATCTAAATTTATTCAGTTGTTGTACATTTTGATCTTTAGTTCAACTTAATTGATTGGTCGTATGATGATAAAATCTTCAAGTTTTTTACATATCACCAACGCATCATTTTGACAGAACTATTTGCGAAGCCTTTCCCAATGGTTTGCAGTTCTAAAAAGTTAAGTAGAGTAATTCATTCTTGGATTCGAATGAATGAAACTTTTCTCAGATTTGTGGCGTACACATCACTGAGCCAGACTGTCAGATGTGGCATATGGCTTAGATAACAAGAAGAAACTTGGTGTCTCAACATTCATTTAGCCATCTTTTGTGAAAAATTAAGATATTCATAATCAGAACTAACGTGAAAATACAATTTGATCTCAGCGTAATTTGATTGTACGTTTAATAACAAACACAGGTGGAGTGATGATTCCAAATGTGATGTCAAAAATAACAGTGATTCACGTATTTAAGAACCATAACGTGTACAGATGAATTCCATTGAAGGAACTTCGACGTTAAGTAATTCTGATAATGGACAGCAATTTGAATGAATCTAAATTATATTATCGCATCCTAAATATTCCTCTAGACAATGTGTATGATATCACAATTTTACCTATTTTTGACGAGATGTATGTTCAGAATTACGTATCAATTGATTGAAAAATGAATGCTGAGTTAGGGTTACCGTCCAACTAAATACAAATGATACAAACACATCGCAAGATGTTGGCTTTTTAAAATTAACACGTTATTATTAAACATTTTTTTTTCACGTTTACTCTACACAGATTCAACTACAAGCACAATTTTTTGTTTAACAGTAACGACGAACGAGTGATAGTGCCTTGAACCAGTGCCACTTCACGAAAAAAAATTACCTCACCCTCCCCTCCGTGGATGTTCCCAAAAATATTCTACTCTAGAGAAATGATCACATTTAATGTGTTATGCACAGGAAAATAAATAAGGCAATAAAGGAAATAGAAGGATATGAGAGGAGAACGATTTCCTCCGAGCCGTAAGAGTGTGAGACATGATGAGTTTGGTGGTCAGGTTTCTGTCAAAGAAGTAGGTGACGATTTTACAAGCTCACAAGTCAACGAGGAGTCGAATCCGAATCAACTGATTGGAGTAAACAAAATTAGTAGATTTTATAATAGTAGTAAGGAAATACAAATTGAGAAAACGTGGTGATTGGGTGAGGGTGTTCTCAAGTCAGACAGACAAAAAATATATATTCATGGTCCTTTACAACAATGGAATCGTCGGAAATAGAATTCATCGAAAAATAAGGCTTTCTGTTGAAAAGTTGAAAATTGTGAGTAGCGCCCCTGGCGGTAGTAATAAGCATGTTTCATTCAGCTGTGGATGGGATTGTGGCTATTTTTGATGATTGGACGTCGGAATTACTGGACCATGAATATCTCTATATTGGAAAACTGTAGTAAAATTAACTGTAATTTAAAAGATTTACACAGACCTGACATAAACCCAATAATCGGTATCTCAACACCTTCACGGCAAATGACACGGATGAAGACAAAGAATAAATGAATGATATAAAATAACAAAGCAATCCCCACACGTCTATTATACATATTGTTACATTATAGTCCATTGCTTATGCGGTACGGAAACTTATAAGGGCAAGCGCTTTCATTAAAACATCGGATAACCTCAACGGGTTCAATCAACCTAAAGATCGCGAGCGAAATCAACTTAACTAAGTTTGTTCATCAGTCCATAAAACAAGGAAACCATGAGGGCGATAAGGTGGGAGTCACAAGCCGAGTAGTTTAGAGCTTGGTGTCATGAATGAGACTTCAGATCTAGGAGTTAAAAGTGAGAAGACTTCCCTTTTATGTGATTAAACAATAACTAGACTTGCAAAATATCCTGAAACTCGGATTAATAAGTAATTGAAGCGTTTGGGTATTCAATCTTGGGGTTGACATGGAACAGCCTCTATGTGATTGTTTAGGTGCTGTCTTATTTGTGGAATGGGCTAAGCACAAGAAATCAACATCTGACTTTTTCGGAGTTCATGTACCAGCATTATGTACTACATGTGTAAGCCGTACATGTGCCAGAATTACACAGAATGATATAGGAAGCAATGTTCCTCTAACTTGTAATTGATGCATTTCCAGCTTGTATAGGTTAGGGTGGGATGAGCTAGATCATAGTAAAATTCATAATATATCAATCTACAATCTCACAGTACGAAAGGAAACAAACCAATGGACATTCAACGAGGCTACTCAAGTGAATTGAACTAAGAAGAATATCATAATGACAATTCGTTCAACGATTTAAGGGTAGAGAAGTTACGTTTAGGGAAACTTATGCAGTTGATGATTTGGACTGCGTAGCTGAGTGGTGCAGAAGGTATGATTTCAAATTCTGCAGAGGTGACTATAATTTTTAGGATGTAAGAAAAATCTCGATGACCTCATTGACCTGAAGAGGCTTTCTTATGTGTAATTCTCCTTCCAGGTTCAAATTCACAACTCTATAATCCCATTTCCATAGGAGGCCTGGTAAGCCATATTGGAGCAGATGTCCAAAAAAGTTGCTCATATTCCCCACTGTAGATGTCTACCACCACTTTGGACAAAATTTATGACAAATATGAGGCAATGAGTAGTCTCTAGATGAATCCGTGCACTATTTTTTTTTTTCAATTGATACGCCAGCGTTAAGGTTCATGATACTGATTCCCTGTAGTGGGCCTGCGACTGGTCTGGCCTCAGGTGTTTGGGATGCCCAGTTCGCTGGTGAATTTCATTCACAAAATCAGTACCACAGGCGGGGGAGCCCCAGGCAACCGACGCAAGACGTCGGCGAACCGTCAACTGCCTGCCCCCTGAAAGCAGTTGGCTTAGTGGCCACCAGACTGCCACAGTGGTTGAAAACCCAGGCTGGAAGGCTAAGCTTGAATGCTGATGGGTAGCACTTTTCTAGTGTGTGCTAGCATGTGAGTTATGTGGCTTGCCAATAACTTGGGTGGCAACCTGCTAGAGGCCCAGCTCCACCTTGTAGTACATCGAGCAAACAGGTACTTGTGTCTCTGATGCCAGGCCCCTGGGTGTAACAGTCTCCTACTGTGCTCTACCAGGGATTTTACTCCTTGCTTGCAAGGGGGGAGGGAGGTTGGAAGCACAATGTGCAGGCACACTCCTTCACAAATCAACCCTGGTATTCACAAATCCCGGGGGGGGGGGGGGGGGGGCATATTCAAAACGTCAGCAATTAATGACCACAGAAAGGAGAATACTGAATATATAGAACTGAATACAAACTCTGCAATTCGTTCGGGTCGTTCAACCCACCTTCCCTCCAAAATGATTCAACTTCAGTCTCATTCAAAATCAACCCCTTACCGCACACGACCCGTCAACTTCCCACAAAATCTTTGAGAAAGAGAAAATAATAATCTAAAATCACAAGTAGGTGTGTAAATCGAAAGGGTCAAAGAATTAATGTAAAACTAAAATTATTATTGTTAAAACATCACCTCGCAGAGATGAATAACCGAAATTAGAAAAACCAATAAGCGCAATGATAGGTACAGAACTAACTAAAAAATTAACGAATGGTTAGACCCTAAATGAGCTTACTCGATAATTTTTGGCTTTAATTTAGACACGTCTACGTAGTAATTTTTCTTCCTTTTTATACACGAATAACAATGAAAATGATACATCTTTTTTTCCAATAGGTAGAAGGTATATTCAATAGTTAATAGCTAAATTCTCAGTCAAAAGTAATACTAACCAAAGTTTTAAGAGTACATAGCATAGTTATTATTATGATTATAGAGAATGAAACTATTTTATCAATCGATATATACACTAATCTATGTACAAAGGAGTCACTGAGTACATAACGCGTCTCCGTGGAAAACACGAGAGCGCCAACATGCAATTTTTCACATTTCTACAAAACGTTCATAAGAAAACGTTTTTTTATTTACGATTTACAATCCGTGATAAGCTATAATGTAATTAGATACATAACCCCAAATACAACCAGGTACATTTTAAGAAGTGTTTCTGATCAGGAGCAAAAACATCCATTGAAAGCATTCTAAACACAAATTTGGAGACGACTCCATTCCATCTAGTGAAAAATAACTGTAGTATAGCTATATTAATTCTTCTCGAACATTTGAAAAATTATAGAATGAGTGAAGGGTGCCATGATTTAGGTATTGCTACTTGAAAATCTAAATGATCGGATTTGTTGCTATGGGAGTTATGATTGTAATACGATCCACAGTTGATGTAAATACAATACCAGGATTGGATGTACCAGGGAAGAGTAATGTTCGGGGAGTAACTGTGGTATGGCAGCTTTATTGTTTCAATGCTGATTTGAGCAGGTATTTATGAACTCCAAAACCATGCCAACTATAGTGGCTTTTCAAGTTGGAGTAAAATTTGATTGCCTTGCAAGTTGAGCTTTCTGTATTTTGGGTTGAATACCAATGCTTGACCCAACTCAAAGCTGTTGATTGCTTGGAGATGCAATGATAGTACATTTTGGATCTAAAGTACAGGTTTTAGAATGACTTATTCAGAGAGAGGCTGATTTCATCGTTGCGTTGCATCAGCGATAATTCCTACTCAGACTCGTAATTCCAACTCATTATGCATAGCAAAAACCGATAGTCAGTAAGACAGCTGAAGGGATGGTTTCATCAGTGTTGATGGAGTTTGGAACCCTTAGAGCATAACTTCTACCATACATTTTAATTGAGAATCTACCATGATCAATCAAGTCCAGTTTTCCTTATTCTTCTTATTGTTAAGGCGCCTTTACACCAAAGTTTTCCACAACTTGCGGCAATTTGTACCTTTTCCTGTCATCCACTAAATTTTGGTTTCACAAGCAGTGTCGGTAAAGATCAAAGAAAGATGGAAACTAAAAGTGGACGATTTGTTGCTGGTGGTCTGACGGAAAGTTTTGGACACCCATCAGTCTTCAGTTCATCATTCAATAAATCGACGCCATCTTCCGAAAGATCGTAACACGCAATATCTTTGGGAACCTCTTGTACAATGGATGGCTATGATGTCACACTTAGACGCGACAAAAATTCCATCTTCTTCGTCCAACATCCTCGACTAACGTTGTGCCAAATAGAGACTTTTTGGTGCGGTTCCGTCTGGAGAAAAATGCAGACTGCGCATGCGTGACGTCCCATCCGTCATGCAAGCCATCATGACAAACCGTCTGAAATCGGTTCTCCTAAACGTCTTTCCTTGACGAGTTGGCAGTAACATAACCTTCCATATTTATAACCCATTTTACCTATTTCTCATATTCCGTTTTTGGCATTGTACAAGTTTTTTTGCACGCGGTAGCAATAACGAACGTCCGTGTTGTTTGTCAACAATCCACAAAATACAACTTCAACTCAATAACACAAACTTCAATCCACAATAACGACAGTATACAACTACCAATGAATGTTGACGTCACGTTAAACGTGACTTCAACAGCCAGTAGCCTTGATGCTATTCGTCATGGAAATGTTAGCATCCAACTGCTCGCCTCAACTCGGCGACCATGGTTTCCTAGTCGTCGTCCACCAAAAAGTCTCTAATATATGGGAACCAATTTTCCACTTGTTTTTTATTTTTCTACATAAATTCTTTTCCTTTGTAACAAGGAGAGCTAATGGAATAGTATAATTGCCCCTTTCAAAGACTGAATACTGTAAATGCCCGCAACACCCAGAGAATGTCCCAGATGCTGGAAGGCGTCTGGTGTATCTCTCGAGGCGGCGGATTCAAGATTCGGAAAGGGGGAACTAACCATATCCAACACTGCTCCAATTTGAGAAAAGCAACTTTCAGTTTTCTACAAAATAATCTTTCTCTAAAAGTTGTCAACTTTGGTGTAAACCCGCCTCAAGTCACAGACGAAAATAGTACCTGGCTATCTAACCTCAAGATTTGCAACTAAAATTTTGGAAAACATCCTAACAACGTATTTACTATTATTTATGACTCTCTATTCTGGAAGACAGATTGAATTTGACATTTTTCTGGAACGCCTAAATGAATTTATTTTCCAGTTGCAGAGAAAGGTAGCTAACGAATTTGAAGTAATTTCAGACCATTTTTTAAAAAGAAAAGACCCCCTAAGACCGAAGTGAAAAAGTAGATTCACAAGAGATGTGGCTGATTATTAAACTGACCTTCTAAACACAATATATATGATTCCGCATGGAACGTAGAGTCCTTTCCCACAATTATTTTGATGTAGTACATCCAACTATTCATCTTTTGAAAAAGTGAAGACACAGTTTAACTAGACTGGATGAAAATAGAAAGATAGGCCCTATGTTAGATGAACACTGCACAAACTTCTGCTATAACATTGCACTTGCCATCAATGGTACCACAACTTTTTGTGAGGAGTTGAAGATAGGCTCTCCTAATAATCATATCATTTGGTCAAAGAAGAGGACCTATTGTTGCAATGTGGTTCGCATAAATTTGAACATTGGTGGATTTTACAGCAAAGGCCTAGTTAATATGGTGGTCACCGCGACTGTAAATGATTGAATATTGTTTCTGACAAAGTAAATGGAAGGATGAACCGTGAGTAACGCTTGTAACCTGTACCATTGCACACTTCACACTCTACCCCTACAAGAGTAGCAACATGATTCATAACAACAACACTGACAGTGAATTCCCGTGCTCGAAATCTAAAGCACGAGTAGTGAAAACAAATCAACACTACAGAAACGAAACCAAACGGAGATGCAGAGCAAACAACAGATTTAAAATGGTATGTATGAGCACAATTACAACTATGAACACTAACTTAAAACACTCTGCTAATCAATTCTCCCCCAATCAGGGCGAAGACAAACCGACATAGAAGTGTTTACACTATTTTAGTAGTGAGGTAGAGAGCTCAATCATTCGAGTTTCAACAGCTAAATTTCGTAATTTTCTAGTTAATCAGCTACAGCTCAGAATTTTGAAATGTCATCTAAATACCTATAGAATTCCCCATTAGAAATTATCCAAATTTCATTTTGAAAATGGACATATTGATAACTCACCAATGATAACGTAAATTCCAACTTGAAAATTCAGGATCAAAAGAATGTTCTAAACTGTCTAGAACAACGAATTATTGAAAACAGGTTTTGCGCAGTTATCCAGAAAAATTTGTTTATCATATTACACAATGAGAACTAGATAGAGAATTTGCAACGTAAAAGATAACCATGGCACGGCACCAAACATAATTTCAACGCAACTACAGCTAAACGTCCTAGCTATGTGAAATCGTGATGTGGAATGGGAATTTTGGAGAAAACCGAGCAGAACTTGGAGAAATAATAACTAAAGTTGACATAATTAAAACTAGATATCAAATAGTGAAATAATGGTAAAGGGGATATAATTAAACATAAACATAATCCATTATCCATAAGCGCAAATCATAAAAGCAACTCCCGAGACTTTTTCAATTACCTACGATTAAATGTTGCACGTAACACACTATTGCACAATTTTTTGTAAACAAATCGTATACCGAGCGATTGTTATGGCTAAATCACTGCGTTAAGTTACACGACGTTCTCAACTTGAAGATATAATTGTTGAAACTGGGATGGGGGAGCAAAAATATAATGTATTAGTATGAGAAGGCAATACCGACTGGGATGTTTGTCATTATATTAATCGAACAAATTTTAAAAGTAGTTTGCTTGTTGGCAACCAGAATTTCTACCTATTAAAAAACATCAACACGTGTTTTGCCTTTTATGTTAGAAATGGAGGCCTTAATGTACGCAAATTATGGCCACCTGTATTTCAAACGGGAATTACCAATTTCAATAGCAGATTTGAATTTTAAACACTTGGCATCAGACTGACCTCGAATTTGGAAGTTATTTCGCACCACAAGCTCATCAGGAAACAACTAAAACGAGCTGGTACATAGGTTAAGGTGCCACACACGATTTCGATAAGAAAGTAAATTTTCAAAAAGCCCAAAAAGGATGCTTAATTAAATTTAAGCAACTTTTTGATCATTCAAATACTACAGTTAAAAGCTGTTCTGGGATCAAATGGTTATGTCGGCCTAACTATCCTCACAACACCTTCATATGACACAGTGGTGCATTTTTGATGCATTTTCGAACCTGTTAAGATTTCTTTATTGAAAACCCCTTATTGGATCTAATCAAAAGTGTTCTATCATACAATTTTTCCTAGGTTTAAGTATTTTTATTATAAAAGTGAGAGAAGGATGGACCCTTCAGAACAACAGCCCATTGGATTATTGTCGTCTAGTTTCCTCTGTTGACATCAGAAGTTATCAGTTCCCGAATTTGTAGTTTTTGAATATGATAGCAGCTATCAGGCATCTCCGTGAATCAGGGGTATTGTTTTGTCTCCCAGCATAGTAGCTGTAATCAAGTTTTCATTTCTGCTCTTAAACCTTGGTCTGAGTGTATGACCGTTGAACGCATCAGAACTTGTAGTGTCATGTAGCATGATTCGTAATTCGCTCTTTTTAAAACTTACCAGTATACTGGAAAGTGGAGGAACTTATACGATTTTAATGCATTGAAAAAGAGAGACCTAAGACATTTTCGATCCTTGCTTTTGCAATATTCTCAGTAGAAGCTTAGAACTGAGTATAGGAAGAAATCCAGTCTGGTAATGACATATATTCTTGAGGGCCCACAAACTACACAGTCATAAATGACATCTTGTAATCTTCCGACCAATATCCTGCTATGTGGCTCATAGCACAATGCAGCCAAAACCTTGCTAGAATGCTTAAATCCCTGTTAGGAAATTCTTCCAACTTTTGTTGTCCAATGGATACATCCCAATACATTCTACCTCGAACTGTTAAACCTCAAAAAATAACTCGAGATCCAGGAAGATCCGCGGTTTTTATGGAATGAAGATACTCATGACCGTGAAAGTGCAGTGAGCGGAACTCCCAAGCTTTGCTAGTCGAATAATTAAAACAACAACCATGTGATACCGGAATCTGCAATGATAATAGGAAATTCCCATTTGAAATGACGTGGATAAATAATTGCACGTATGAAGCTGTAAGAAAATTATTAACACATCCGAAAGAACACGTGTGAATGTTATGGAAATCCTCGCAACTCTAACCTAAATTATAATTACAGAAGTAGTCGAAATCTTTTAATTACTATGACCAACTCAATGATGTAAAGATTTATTTTTTAAAATGAAGCAATGTATTCCAAATGCCGATCATCTGTAACATTCAACTCGAAACCCACCACAAAATTTCTTTGCTTCAACAAAATTTGGTGTGAATATTAAGAAAAGTTAGACAGCATCCCTGATACCAAACTGTTTGTCCCTATTGATTGTTGGAGACCCAAATGATTAATTTGATTATGATATTCACCTTTATTCGTTGTAATCCGAAATGTCATTATGTCTAGAATAAAATATGAAGGAGTCTAAAGATGAGCAATTCTGTAGTTTCACAAAATATTGGGTTGTATTCTACGTCGAAAGGAAGTTTTCATTAGCAAGATTAATAAAGAAAATGCAATCACAAATAATAATTCTTTGTTATTTGCGACTTACCGCAACTGATTTGCCATGCGTAAAAATATGTGTACATTTCAATTGAAATAATCAACATAATAACTTGTTTTAACGATTTAGTTTTGTAGCAGAATCGCGGAGCTTATATTTCCATAGCCACTTAAAACCAATAGGAGATTCTAACGTCAGAAAATATAGCCAGACAATTCAGGTTTAAGTTCCCAGAGTCGTTATCAACACCCAATTTCTAAGGAATGTGTATGAATTACCTCTCATTCCATATTTCGATCTTACTGCTCTATCTGGTTCTACGATAAGTGCCCATTTTTTTTCGGAACGTGACCCTATTACAACTCTTCATATTAATAATTCTTGAACTGTTAAACTCTGCTAAAACCACAAAGACTAGTTGTGTAGAAACTATCACCACAAACTATCAACGAAAAACCCAACAACCGGCAGGTAGATAGCAGAAATACCTGTAATAAATACAAAGTGTAAATTACATTTTCAACAAAAATAGTGTCTCTTTCAGAATAGGTAGGTGGTTAGTTCGATTTTTTTCCCGACTACTAAAAGCGGATTTGTGAAACGAAATCAACGTTACAGTGCAATTATTCTTCTTCAACGGCATAACACACATGAGGCAGTAACCAAAAAGCCAAAGGTAATATTAAAAAATCATCCGAAAAGTGTGGAAAAAAAACTGGTCCCAATGAGGAATTCTGTAGAAGAAATATCGGAGTTCCCAAGTAGAGGTGAGAAGTAGGCGTTTATTGGTTAAAACTCTTGAACTCACATTTCACTGAATTCGTAGAGAATAATGAAATGAAGAAATTTCCAGAGATAAATAATTATTGAAATCATCCAGAGGTTTCCAAGTTTAATATCAGGATGGAACCTGCATGACATTTAAGATGAGAATTGTGACTCAATGTTTTATCTTTGATTGTATGGTCTATTAGAGACAAGTTAATACTTATTCCGATTCAAATCAGCTCTCATTAGTGAATTAACAGGAGAGAATTACGCCAAAAAAACCATTCTGAACAGGATTGATGGAACCTGTAAACTAAAACTTGTACAGTACCCACGTAACTCCATCGGAAGTTCATAAAATCCATTTCCCAATTATCGATAAGCAACATGACAGACGAAATTTAGTTCTCAAAGCAGTGAAACAATACTTGCATTACTTAATGGTGAACCAATCAGTGCAGTTTTTGGTGTCAAAGGATTCATGACTGATCTGCTACCATGTAAGGGTATACCAAATGGGTATGAAACTTTGGGATGAATGCTGCCAGAGGGCATCAATTCATCTGAATCAGGCATCAAAATGAAATGAATGTGAATAAAAGAGAAAAGAAATCCAGTTAAGCCCATTTATAATTCCACTATGGATTGATTAAGCTCATCAAACGATACATTGTCTTTAGAATAATTTTGACTATGTTATTACCATTAAAAAATGAAAACAATGCCGCCTAGATCAACCTAAAAACTTACTTTCAAACACAGCTTTGAGGTTAGGTTCCCATTCTTCTGAGCCACTATCACTATTCAATCTTCTCTTTAAACGTTTCAAAAATAACTGGGTTCAAAAAAGTTACATTAAAGAACAATTCAGAAAAAAACCCTGCTCCGAATATAATGAAGGTTCTTCTAACTCATGTAAAACCTCAAAGTTCGATATACAACAGTGGGGAATATTCTTGTGATGAACTGGCTCACTTGATTGGCTCCTTAAATGTTGGGACAAAAAGTTGATAGAAATTACAGGCAGACGTAGAGGTTAGGTCAATCCATAAAGAAAATGACAAAAGGTTATTCGAATATGAATGATATAAGATAGCATTGAAAACCCATTTTACAAGTCTTCATCTCACACTGTTTGAATCATATCAGTTGTTGCGAACCCACAATTTATTGAAATTTAGATGAAATGAAATGTTAAGAAAACTGTGCAGTTGAATTTTTGGAAGTTGTGAAGAAGTCTAACACTTCTGCCAACACAATAAAGCTAAAAAAGAATCCTTTAATATTTGCGTGATTGACATTCTGGATCCCCAATGCCCAAGATTGGCATTTGTAATTTCTAAAAGCAATAAATAAAATGTTGATGTTAAAACTCACATTTATGTTATAACCTATCATTTTCCTTCATAATTATACTGGTGTTTCAAATATGCATTGCATTCTTTATGGATGAAAAGTATTTTCTTATATGTTCAATCAATCCGATCATGAGTTTTACTTTAAAAAAAACGTGAACGTGGGTCAAACTGAAAGGTTCCAATCAATAATCACTTATATTCGAGGCTCTAAAAAATTAAATTTATTTAATATCGCCTATACATTCGAATTCAAATCTGATATTTTTGTCACGAGAGCTTAAGGCTCGACCAACCTGAGAAAAGCTCTGATCATAATTGTAGAATTGAGTTTCATAATACATGAAAACTGTGTAAGTACTGTTGGAAATGGATTGATCACACTTGGAGATATAGCAGCACAAAAGTTTGAGAGAGTTTTTTAAACGAAATATTAAGAACCTACTTCTTTAGTAAATATAAACAGATTATGAATTGTCCTTTGAATACGAAGCGGAGCAACTTTTCTGAATCTTTCTCTCCACCAGAAAAACAATCAGCAGATCACAGGACGTTTGATTTGTACTACACCATGATATGAAATTATGCTATTTATTTTTGGTGATCAACAGCGAGCTCATGAGAAATGAGAACAGTGAATACCGAACCACTGCCTTCTTAATACACTTACACACCATGAGAACTCCGATATTTCTGTCTCAAATTGTTTCTATGCAACACTCATACTACTCAACAACAACAACAACATCAACAAGTTTCACAATTAAAAAATTTAAAAGAACCGTTTTTCTACTTCAAAATAAAAGTACACCTTTTTTTATTTTTTGTTTTTTGCGTACAAAAAAACAAACAAAAACATTAATTTTTTTTTGTTAAATATTATTTTCATCTTCAATTGGATGAAATTAAATGAGGAAAAAAATAATGATAATTCAAAGATATTTACAGTTGTCCCAGGAATTGACAGTAGACGAGTTCAGCGGTGAGACGGCTAGGAGTGGGGCATGTCTGAGGTGGATAGCCCGTTTTGAAAAGGCGTGAAAGGGTTGCTCACCGACGGGTCGTCCAAGAGGGACATCGTGTCCAGGGGAAGGTTCAGAAGGGGGAGAGGAGGCAGAGAGCGGGACATGCGCTCCAGACTGCGCACGTCATTGTCCACGGCTTCGAGCGCTCTTTCCAATTCCTCCGTCTCTTCCCGAGTTGGCTCGTATTCCCCGTTTTTATCTGAGAAACCATTGGAAACAAAAAACAAAAGACAAACAGTTGCGTTCTTGGACAACGTTGAATCGATAGATGGAATGGAAGGATGACAGAGCATGTGACATGCTGCCATACATGCACACGCAAAGTTTAGATAACCTTGTGTAACTGTAAAAAAGTAACTTTTCTTCAAAAAAAAAAAAAAAAGATAGAGTTTTGGTTCAATATTTTCAATAATAAGCCTTTGCAATCATACCAGCCAGGAGCCATTCTGGCAGGAAAGATGGCCTCTACAGCATTTACTTTCCCTTGAAATAATGATTCATAAATTTAACTGTCATTGACGCTTTGGCTGGTTGATTAGTCAAATCGTTCTTCTGTTTCAAGAATTCAACGCAGTTTCGTCATTCAGCATAATTTTCGGCTATAGTTAACACGAGCTATTATTAATCTTACACACTGGACGCGTAGATGCTCAAACCACTGACAGTCTTGTTTCAATCTGTTCCAGTACAACGGGTGGAAGGTGAAGACCACTTCCATAAATAACAAAACTCTCCATTTGTACAATACATATCCACTAATCATCCTATGGAGATTGCTTTAGACGTGCTTGCAATCTCCTGATAAGCTCCCCACACACTGTCACTTTAACTGAAGATAATCCTAAGGCTGCCGATCAGGGTTGCCCACACATTCATCAGTTGATCTGAACATAATGGACTGCAGTTTGCCCAGGCAGAAGGTGTGTGGTCGGCGGGCAGGCGGGGATTGGATGAGAGATCTGCAACAGGCGACCTGTTGGATGGTGATCTCAAGTACCCCCCTCCTCAACCACACTGTCAGTTGGCCTGCATGCGTGCGATCCGCTGTCGCCGTTATTTCAAGTTTCCATCAGTATTGCGTGAGATAATCTTTGTGCTCTTATTCGCGAGCCAAGATTGGAATGATGGCCTTGACCAACAGTCTGCCAGCAGGTACCGGACTCTAGTATGTGCTATCTTCAGGCTATCATCTGCAGTTCAGTATGGCTGCCTGCAGGCGGATGACTGCTAGTGTAAGGAACTCGGCAATATTGGTCTTATGATCGCCTGTTAAGTAACAGCCTGCAGACAATTGCATAGAGTGTGGCTCCCTGTAGATACCATTTAGGCATATTACGCAACTGAGTATGACAAGTGTACCCTATTTATACTAGTCCTTCACCAGTGGTAGTAGTACACTATTCCTTTAATCCAGACACCGATACTCGGATGGTTTTACATAAGAAAAGCTATTGAAGAATATCAGTAAAAATCTAAACATTTTCACATAAAATCTATAAAAGCATGTATTACCAGTGAAAAGGTCGTTGAACGTGATGTCGTTAGATATTTGATTCAGAATATGAAGATCAGGATCTTCAAGTAAGCGAACTGCTTGGTTGGCCAACTCTGCAGGATCCATGTTAGCTGCTATTGCCAGCACCTCCTCAGGCACTTCCTCGACAATATCTGAAAAATATGGATCTTGAATTGGGATTACTTCCATAACGTCATGATTATAACAAGCACAATTTGGTTAAGCAACTGATTTATGTAAAGGTAGATATTGATTTGAAGACTTTTGATAATGTGACTTCAGAGGGAAGATAAAAAAGAGATTCATTTTGGTCGTGCTGATTTTGGAAGAGGCATCAGCAAAGAAGAAATATCGTACCAGGGCACATGAATGACCTAGCACCAACTTGAAATGGATTAAGCCCAATTTCACTCGCAGAATGAATATTTGCTTTTTCGATGAAGTAAACTATTCTAAAATCACTGGCCAGGAAACTATTAAGGACTTTACTTCTAAGTTGTGAAAGACCTACAAATAGCTCGTAACTGCCAGGTTCAAAGGTGTGTTCAGAGAGTGTTACTAGTGTACAATATAGTGTCCATGCATTACATGTTTTAACATAAGATTTTGCCTTCCTTCTTCTTCCAGAAAAATCACTCTTTAAACTAACTTAAAAAATCAAAATCACTCTTGAAAAAAATGAAGTTACAACACTGAACAACATATTTCAAGTGTAGTAACCAACATTAAGAGAACCTTGTCTTTTTCCTGGTAAAAAATTTGATGATTTTTTGAAATTTAATTACTTCCAAATTATTTTATAAGCAATAACGTTATAGTAACCTTCAGTAACAACATGGGACTGAAGAGAATGTAGGTTAGCTTGCTCGATTAGAGTTGGAGGAGGCATCAGAGTTCCAATGGCGTCCAACGAGGATGAGGGCGGTGCCATCGCATCACTGAGCATCGGTAGCTCAGTTCGCCTTGAGCTAGAAGGAGAAGGTGGCACTAGAACTTGTGGCAGTGGTGGGGGCAAGACGGGCGGAGATGGTTTTTTCCTCTTCTTGTTGTTCTTCTTTTTGCTAGATATTCCCAAGACTCGGCTTTTCTTGGACACCTTCTTCGAGTGCCGATGGTCACTACCAGAATGTGATGTGGGTTCCTGAAGAAACAAATTTAAAAAAAAATGAATTAACCAAGAACTATGAAGAAAAAGTACAAATTATGGACATTGAATCAACATTGAATGGGAACATAAGCACAATAGTAGTGGCAAATTATTTGGAAGTGCTACCCTTGTGATGGATGTTAACACCGACCACTAAGCATAACCTGATGCTTCTTAGCTTCAGGGATACTCTCTGATTGTTGCAGTTTATCTTTATATTTATAGAATAAAAAGGCGTGCCCCAGTATATTTTTTGCAGCCCAGGTTATTGCGGGTGTTGTACCAATCGACCTTTTGGCTGATGAGAGGAAGCGGGTTCATGCCAGAAAGCAAGAACATGCGGCCAGAGAAGTAAAAAAAGAGGAGAGAGCACAGACCCTGCAAAAATGGCAGCAGAGATGGGCAGCTGAAACCCAGGGAAGGTGGACAGCACGTCTGATTGGGGAAGTGCTAAAATGGACGGAGAGGAAACAGGGCGACGTTAATTACTATTTAACCCAGTTCCTGACGGGTTATTATTGGTCGTTCCTAAAGAAAATAGGGAAGACTTCCGAGGCAAGGTGTGTGTACTGCCGGATGGGGGACGATGATGTAGAGCAAACATTCTTTATATGCCCAAAATGGCAGCAGCTAAGGCAGGAATTGGTTGGAGTAATAGGTGATTTTAGCCCAGAAACAGTATTAGAAAAGATGATACAATCTGCGGAGAACTGGAGTACAGTCAGCACGTATATCACTATGGTGCTCAAAGAGAAGGAAGTGAACAGAAGCTGAGAATGAGCCAGGGTAGAAGTAGTGAAGACCTGGATGTTGGATGTACACTTTCTTTGTCCTTATCCTCCTCTTCTGTTCACTCCTGCACATGGTCAAAGCAGTTAACGCGACACCCACGGATTGCTGCTTTGTTAAGAACAGAGCCATTTGATTGACACATTTGGCGCTTCTATGAAGAACAAGGGAAGATCAGCATCAAACAGGTTGGGAGTCGGGCGCCCAAGAACGGGTCGTGTAAATGCAAGGCCCTGTTGCAATGTGGGAGTCAGAGATTGGGACCATGAATGGGCCAGTTTCTAAAGCGTGCTTTAGGAGGAGGTAGAGAATGGGTATCAAACTGATACTTTCCCTCTTTCCTCAGTTAACCTGGTGTAGGGGAGAGGAAACCACCTCAGGCAACCTTTTACACTGACCCAACCATGGTTAACCTATTCCTGCTTAGTTGAATCTAGGTTTGCTCAGGCAAGGCTGGCTACCAAACAAATTTCCAGTCCTAGGAAACGCGGATGTTACATACCTGACATTGATTTTCAATGAATTATTGAGTAAAATTGAAATACTTACGTGATGGAGGGCATGAAGAGAACACAAAGGTGGGTCGTGCCTTATGTCAAAGGTTGGTCGATTACACTGCATATTGTCCAAACCTCGGCTCGTACAATGTGAGAACAACCGCTGGTCTACATTGTACATTATATGTCGGAAACAGTGTCGAGTGCATGGCAACGCTTGCATTTGACAATCAACATAACTGCACTTTTCTCCCGTCATAAGGAACCGAGCACCCCTGGAAATCAAATATAATGTGAAATATAGTAACCAACCTGGTATTTTTATTAGGTAATTATTAGTGTGACGGGATATGGGACATTAATTTGATGTTAAATCCGGACAATATAGCTTACTTAAGTAGATTCCATTGGATGTTAGCTCATATTATAACTATTAATGCTGAATAAACAAAACAGTCGATGAAGTACATCGATACAGGGTTGACATACGGCTAGTTATGGATTCTAAAACTATGGATTCTGGAAACTATGGATGGATTGTTATGGATTCTGTAACTAATTTGTGACAGGAAGTGTTTCTAAGAAATGTCTTTGTGGAGGCTTCGTTTCCAAGTTATTCACGGTTTAAGGTTTTCAAGTGGCCTGCAAGAAGCCCCGACCTGAACAATTATGAACAATAGCATTTAAAAAATTTTGTAAATAAAAACAATTGACTAATTCTAGTAGTTTGATATCTCATCCAGAATGTTCCTAGACAAAACCTTTTTAGCCATACACTCAGAGGTCTCATTCTCCCCAGTTTCCTTTGTCTTAAGCAGTGGAGAGATCTTGGTTATGTCACCAGTCAAATCTACGTAGAAAAGTGCGTAGAACTTCTCTCCTAGCACATTCCTAAAACCCTTAATATCCTACAAAAAAAAACACGTTTTCCGACTGGTAAACCGGGGTTTTCTCCCATATTGGCCTGAGTTCATTCAAATTTGAGGATACCGTTGAAAAGCTGAGCTCTCTGGCCAACTTTTTAAGTAATAGTACAAAATTTTCATGTAAGATAATTAGGTTTTACAGGTGATTGGAAAAAACAGAGATTTCACACATTTGATTCATTTTGCTTCCGAGTCTACCAAGGTAGCGGAAGCATTGTTTTCACCTTCGGAATGTGACAATTTTTTTGTCTCCAAAATCAAAAATTCCACTCGCATTTCGGGTTTTAGACCTTTCTGAACAATTTTGGTTCCGTGTCTGTCTGTCTGTCTGTCAGCAAATCCTTGTTACGGGCAAAACTACACGAAGTTATAGTCCGATTTTGATGAAATTTTCAGGGATTGTGCGGGTTGGGGTGTAGATGGTCCCCTATAGGTTTCATGACCCCCGGATCAATAGTAGCCTCTGCGCATGCGCAAACGTGAAATCCTTGTTACGCGCATAACTCCGGGAGTTCTTGACCAATTTCGATGAAATTTTCAGGGATTGTTCGGTTTGATGTGTAGGTGGTCCCCTATGAGTTTCATGACCCCCGGATCAATAGTAGTCTCTGCGCATGCGCAAACGAAATCCTTGTTACGCGCATAACTCCGGGAGTTCTTGACCAATTTCGATGAAATTTTCAGGGATTGTTCGACGTGAAAAACGTTCAAACGTGAAATCCTTGCCACAAGCAGAACTCCGGGAGTTCTTAATTGATAATAGTCAATAATAATTTTCAATGATCTATACAGTCATGTTATGGATACGAGGAAGCTATGTGCCACACCCACTTGGCAGACGTTTTTCACTTTTGACTAATTTTCTACCCATTAAACCTAAACAAAATATTTCGGTTTGGCACCAGGAAGGAAGATAATTCAATGCTCTTTCCAACGGTACCCTCAGATTTGGGATTTGTTGGTAAATGAGGAAGTTATGGCCGTTTTTGTGACGGAAAGTCGAAAACATGAAAAAAATCGTACACCGTGAATAACTCAGAAACGAAGCCTCTAATATAATATTTTGAAGAGGCACTTTTTGTCACAAATTAGTTCTAGAATCGGTCAATAGCCAGATGTTTACCCTTTGTATTATTTTAATGAGGGTGGGGATGAAAAAAGACTATTAATTAAATTAAAGAACGAAGCACATTGTTTTATATTTAATAACTGCATACCAATATCATTTGATAACAGAAGAGGTCGGCAGGTATGTCGCGCGCTCTGTCGTGACGTATTTGAACGAACGCCTAATGTCACACCCTTAATCGGGACACCTAGTATATGTAAAACTAAGAAATACAGAAAGTGGTGTTAGCTAGAACCGATTTTGCTGAAAACGGGTGGGGAGGTTGCTTAAAACCAGGAGACGGACGCAGGATAATGGCTTTGATTTGATGTAATTTTGACCATTTAAATTACAAAAAATGTGTCTAAAAACCAGGGAAGGGCTGGTATGACACCTACGACAGGAGTAACAGCTTGAGGAATGTATCAAAGGCAGAATGAAACGGTGACAGGGGCTTAGGAGACCAGCGTTTTGGTGGGTGAGGATGGAGAGGGGTGTCTTGCCACCAGGAAGTACGGAGGTTTAAGAATTATGTTATTGTGTGACAATTCATCTAACAACCCGTTATTTTTGGTTTAAGAGGAGTACATTTCGTCCCCATTCACTACGGCAGAGTAGAGGCAGCCCATTCTGCTAAGGCCTGGTGGGCCACAATGCCATAGCCCACCAGGCTGTGATGGCAGTTGTGGGGAGGCGAAAAACAAGACAATAAGTGTCAGGACTTCAGTTGGGCGTGTGATAATGATAAGTGTGAACCCCTCATCTATTCTATCACCCTAACCCTTAACTTAGAAAACTTAGTTTAGAATATAACTAGTATGCAGTAATGTGATTGAGATAGATTGACGTACTTCTTGACAGTTGGAGACTTTTTGGCTAGCGTAGGATCGAGAATGGCAGCAGTTGCATTCGGGAACTTACGGGCGGCGGCAACAACAGCAGCCAATAGGCTTGTACTGGGCTCCTCAGCGACCTTCAGACCTCTCAGGGTCTGTGCCAGCCGTCTACGCAGTTGAGCGCGAGTAGCTTCAACGCGCTGTTCCCTCGGTAAACCTTCATTACTTCCATTGCCTACCTTGGTTGACCAGTCGCGTTCGTAGATAGAACGAATATTATCCGCTTCGTCAGACTCTGAATCGGACACTTCCACACCTTGACACAACAGAACACACTCTTGAAACATTAACGAATATTACACAAAATGAATGGTTCTTAATTCTTACAAACATCACGACAAACACTCATTCCAAATCTAAGTTCATTTCTTCAGCTATTTTCCCAGAAAAACAAGTTTTTTTTAAAGGATGAAATCCTAAGAACAAGAAATCTAGCCTTTCATGATTCATTGAATTGGGTAAATTCAAGATTTTCTAGTTCTTTCAGAAGCATGAAATACTAGTTTCCATCTAGTTGAAACGAGTTTTAACATTACTCTTTTGTAGACTTACCAGGAGCAAAAAATAAGAGCTGAGAAAACCTCTTGTTTCACACAGAACAGTTTGCAAGATTTAGACTAGTAATTCATAAATGTTTTGAATCTGTAATTTGTTTTCCGTTAACTAAATTACGTTTAAAATCCTAACAGCAGAGAATGAAACAAAACTTTGTAAAGAATGTGTGACACCATCAGTTTTCGCTATGCTTAGAGACGATGAAAATAATTTCAATTGAGAATAAAAATGTACGAAGACAAATTTTCTAAAGGGTTTACTGAATAACTTGACTCGAATGAAGTTAAATAACTTAGTATATCGAATACTCGCACTACATCTAATATTACCAGAGTAGAGAACGCACTTCTGCAGTAATGCAAGGTAAACACTTGTATTCTTAAAGTAAGAGGTAGGTACTAACTTGAAATCAAAAGAACTTATCAATTCGTATAATCAATGAGCTCACCTAAGGGGTAAAGATCTCTTTTGTACTGATTCATGTCATTTTGAAGGCTATGTATCCTTTCTAGCAGCTCGTGTTTAGCATTACGTTCTCGCTGCCAAGTGCTTTTTCTTGGCTCCCGTTTAGCCGGTATGGTTATATTATTTGGGTCTCGCTTCGCAGGGGGTGGATGATCATTCGGCTTTTTGTGTGACCCTGATTCAACTCGTTTTCGTTTGGAGCCGCTGCTATTCTTTTTCGAGCTGTCAACTGGAGTTTTAGGTGTTTTGGTCAACGATTCGGTTTTGATGGGTTTGACCAGAACCCTACCAGGCTCAAGACGCGACTTGTCGACGCAGACCATGTTGAAATTCTTGTTGGAGGAAGAAGACGCTTTTTTGGTGGTCGGAGAAGCAACTGGCTGATGTTGCTGATGCTGGTAGACGCTGGGCGCTTGAGGCTCGGGTTCGGCAAACGTGTACGGGTCCTCCGACTCCTCAGCCTTGATTGTATGATTAGCGAAGAAAACTTGGTTGTTTGAAACGGGTGCAGACAATTTTCTAGTGGGACCGGAACTAGTGAGACAGAACTTGGGCCGAGACGGATTGTTTTTCATGATAGCTTCAATCTTACCCTTCGTGCAGCCTTTCCTGTCACGTTTACCCCCGGCGCTTTTACCCAACGAGGAAACTTGGACATGGCCATTGTACCTGAAAAATCAAATGCAGTGGTAAAAATAAAGTTCCCTCCACACACTCACAGTGAAAGAAAAAAAATCCAACAATGATGTATATTTGAATTTACATATATAATAACAACTCATACACAAGACGAGTACGGCATACACGTCATGAAAGGCCTTGAAGATGAAAAAGCGCATTCTGTAGTTCAGAAAATCCACTAGGTGTCTAGTTAGTCCTAAAGTCGATCCAGGCCAATCGCCTCAGATGGACCGAAAACGTGTGTTCTCAAGTTTTTGCTAACATAGACAAGTGGGGCGTCATTTTCCAAGTAATTTTTGACGCAGAAACAACTGGGATAGATTTCAAACCCGTAGAAACCCATCCGTAGCAAATAATTGAAATTTCTGAAAATAACGTGACCCCCAAAACGAAAAAAACCCAACAAAATACCTCAGTAGAATGGTATCTAATACAAAAATAATTAATCCTTTCATGAATAATTTGATTGGTTGAATAATCAACCAATACTTTTTCGAGCTGACAACTACTGAGAGGGAAAACGGACAAAACCTATTACTATCAAAAATCAATTGAGACCGTATTCACAAACCAGTGAGATTCTGCAAAAAATTGAATTAGAGATTCTGCGAGAATGGGCTTCTGTCGAGCTATCACTCTATTAATTCTTCCACATATGATAGCTTCCCGCGATTTTTGGTTCATTACGTCACTTCCATTTTACGAGCTGTTTAAGGCTTAGGTTAAATTGTTAGTTTAAATCAGAAGAAGGTGGTATATTTACCAAGTAACAGCAATTTAACCAACAATGGTCCAACACGTTCAATTGATAAACGTGAAAATTAAGTTATCTACCAGAAGTTGTAAACATGTAACCGAGTTCTTTTTTACTGACTTAGAACACTTTTGTTTTAGAATGAAATTAAGGACTTTCATTCGTTGTTCGCATTTGATTAATTTTTTTTTCGAAACTAGGAAATTACCTACAGCTCGGTTTTCTGTGCTCTTCACTTCTTATAGAAGTACAGCAGGGTTTACATCCATTCGGCAAGCTATCCAGAAAGTGAATACGAGCAGCTGATTGGTTATAGACACCAGCTGGGGAGAGGGAATATTTTTTCCAGACAGGCATTTTTGAAGCAAACTGTACGCATCATATTTTTCAAATATTTTTCGTTCTGGATGGCGCAGTCCACTACTGAGCATACGGAATGGCGTCGGGAACCGAAACAGCTACTGGAGGAAGTGCGGGAAACGATATGTTCGTCAATCTCTGATTTCCCCCCAAAATTCCCCCTGTAGAGTGGAATCCCCCTGAAAAACCCCCTCGAAAAAGTTCCCCCTGAATTTCCCCCTTCACAAAAAAAAAACCCTGAATCTGGGGGGAAAACCCCCCATTTGGCAACACTGCTCGAGCGTCATGGAAAAAGGGAAACAAAGGTCAGGAGGTGAGATGTGATGAGAGGGGCGTGATATCAGAGCGAGAACGCATGACAATTAGTCCTCGTTAGATAAGCTTCCTGTAGTTGGAGCCATTAGGGACTTGAGTAAATTAACAAGTAAAACAGTCGATTCTCTTGTTTCCTTCAATATTCCCTTCTGCTATCATAAGGTTTGTTTTGACAAGAGGTTCAGAACCAGTTCAGAACCGAACACGCCCCTTTTTGGCTGTGTTGACACGCCAGAACTAGTTCTGAAAAATCTGGAACCTCTTGGTTCGCTGTTCGGACAAGGAGTCCAGAACCACTTAGAACTAGTTCAACTGGTTCGAAGATTTTTGCCAGAACTTTTAGTCCGAGACATGCGCAGTAGATTTATTGCGTTATCAACGGTTATCATCTATTCCCGCCCAAATACAACCTACACTGTTGAGGTTGTCAAAACAAACTTTGTTTCAAGTATAAATTCCGAGGTTTACAACAATGTCTAGTTCGTCATCAAGTTTGAGTGATGTTTTGATTTTTGTAGGAGTATTATTATGTGTTATTGTTGCTGTTGCCTCTTTTTTTGGTCTCGATGTCTGACGGAACCACGCGGGAAGGGGACGTTCAGGTTTTTGGTTCCAAACTAGTTCGGAAAGCGTTCGGACGAGTAGAACGAATACCGAAAGTTCAAAACAAACCTTTAGTTGATGAAAGCAACAGTATCGCCAAATTAGGATATACATTATAGATATCCCTTACATGGTAGCAGAACGTGGTGAGCAACTGCAGCCATTAAAATTACATTGAATGAACATACTCATCTGTTTACAGATGTTCTCGATCGATCAGAAAACACACCGCCTACCGTTTAGGGCGACTCAAGGATGTGCACGCTTGCTTGTGAGTCATTGCTACCACCAAAACAACAACTTCCTCGAAAATCCCCGTTTCGTTCTCTCAGGAACACATTATTTTTGGGCCATGACAATCACCCTTGACTAAAGTGCAGCGTTAGGACATTGAAAACTTGAAGCAGGGGTTGAAAAACCATTGACAGCTGCTCTTCAGATGTAACCAAAGACGAGAGCATTTCATGTAAATTTAAATCTCAGGTAGAATATTCGAAAAACCAACTCGAAATTGGGAACCTCGATAAGTTGCAGGTCATGTCAATGACTAATCAGGGATTCTCAAGACTAAAAACATAGAAATTATATTAGCTCCGAGGTTTTGCTGTTGGTTAATGCAGTAATCAATAAACTTAAGTAGTCAAGGGGAAACAGTTGAATGTCAGAATACTTTAAATAGCACAGCGTCCAATTTACAAGAATTTGCCCGTAGTTTGAGAATCACACCTTGCTCCAATCTAGTTTTTTACTAAGTAGGTACTAACAATAGGGTTATCACGGCGGTGTATCTATAGATGCCGTAACATCGGTGATATCAGAAGGATAAACAAACACCATTCGAAGGTACTCTATCGCGTTGAAACATAAAAGAACTGTGTCAAAAATAACAAACAAATAGTTGTATGTAAAACTGGTTTCTCACCTAGGATTACTCAAGTCAGATATGCTGAACATGTCTCGAATAAACGCATCCTGCATCACTTGCGAAGGAGACAAAATATCACGGCATTCCCAAGGGCAAATGGCATTTTACGTGCTCGCCCGATGGAAATGAGGTAGTTTGGAGGGTGAGATCCAAGTTTCAATATCTGCAAACGAAAAAAAAACAACGGCTACTGTGAGACAGTGTAACTCGATAAGACAACTTGACTGAAGCAACGTCTAAACGTTTAAACCTTGTAATAACACGATCTACAACGACTAAACTTGAAGAAAATTCCATCACAACTTGAAACAAATCTTTTTTTATTGTGAAATAGTAATCAATAAACAAAAAACAGGCATTATCATAACCTGTATCATCACAATCAAGATCGAAATAAAAACCGTAAAATCCTTTCGCACAGTATTTCCACGCAACCGATTCAATATTTTACAACAACTTACAACTATCCACTCCAATTTATCACTAAATTTACGGCAAAACAACGTTTTTCGAGTGCACAATCGGACGATGCAGCAATAAGCAGATAGATAGCAGCGACGTCAAATAACGATGTGAAATTCACGACCAACCTAGCTACGCATACACGCATTTCATTCAATATTAAATAAATAAATGAGCTCACCTAAATTACACCCAGAAAACTTTACTAATTGAGAATTGATATAAGTAAAAACTCCAAAATTGTTTTGAATAGAACAAAATGGCGTCTACGATGGATTTTGGAAGGTTACATTTTCAGATGTAAATCTTTCTAACTATTGATGGATTCAAATCTTCACATAAGCAAATTTACCCACAATTAAGATAGAGGAAGTTTTTAACGAAGTAATGGAACCGAGATCGAGGTAAGAAGTTGAATATTTCAAATTTTATTGAGGAATTTCGTGGAAGAAAACCTGCAACGAGGATCGAGGGCTACATTAAAAGGTAGGATATGTCAAAAGAGTTGCTGTTCCATTGCCCGCACTGCTATGGAATTTGCAGCAACTTCTGATCCATTCAATTGTGTTGATTTCAGGTAATCTATGATGAATTTGATCTCAAATTAGCTGTACACATTTTTATATTGATAAGGATGAAAATTGACTTACGCCATTGATGCATATACAATGACATTTTATGTTCCTCTTATTCGTTTATATGTTAGGGTTGGGCATGAACTAGATATGTGACATCGAGATAAAACATCGATATGTCCTCAAATATCGGGTGACAACATCGATTTGATCGATATTTTCGATATCCTTATCAGTTAACACTATCCTTAACCGGTTTATCGGAGCAAAAACATCGATACATCGATACTATCGAAGGGGTGGAATCGATAGTAAAACTTCGTAATATCGAAGCAAAACATCGATGTTTGGATTATATCATCATCTTCATGGATGAAGTAATCAATTTATGTTATTGGTCCCATCTAGTGGAAGAAATGTGTCTGTGACATTTAAAGACATTTGTAAACAATTATTCCAATAGAAACCTTTTTGAGAGTACTATCCCTAACTAGAATAAATTATTGGGGGCTTCATTATTTTCTAGCAAACAACAACAACCAACCCCAGCGTTATAATACATGGAGGAAGTCCCTTACTAAGCTAAAATCTAGTTTTTTCTTAATTAATGTTATTTAGGTCGTAAATTCTTTAAAAAATTAATAAACGAGAATTTTAGATTGTTGGTAATTCAACTAACTGGTTTTTGATTATTTAAATGATTCGTTTTTATCAATTTGTTTTAGTTGTTATCAATGATTGATATGATAATGTTGTGTACATTTCGTGTACTAACTGTGCTGTGTCAAATCGAATTATGGGATTTAAATTAGTCATTCAACGCATTTCGTTATGTCAATTATACCATTTTAACGATAAAAACAAATAGTTTCAACTGAGTGTATGTTCATAAGTGGTTCGAACACCTGAATTTGTTCAACTGTCAGCGATGCCTAAGGATCTTGCATACGAAAACATGGACAGCCTCATAAAGAAGAGCGAAACCAAAATTCCGAAGTCAACCTCGTACATTAAGTAAGTATTTCATATTTCCATGAATAAATGGTTATCAAAAGTAAGTGAGTAGTTGATTTTCACTAGCACCTGAATATTTGTTTTAGTAAAATAAGTACAATGGTGCGTTGATGTTACACCAGTTGGGTGTGTTGTGAATTAAATGTCATTTGTTTCTTCCTTTTGAACGATAAGATTACAACCAGTCCCTACAGTATTCGTTAAGTCGTCGAAAGCTAGGAAACCTGGTGGTTCTAAAACGAAGGAGAAAATCCTACTCATTCTTACAATATTATAAGAGAAGTTAGTAGCCCCATTTGAACCTTAATAGCAACGTACCAATGCAGCTTTCTGGAGTTCCTTCGTCGTCTGGGAGTTCGTCAATTCCCACAATTAGAAAGCTCGAGGTCATCTAATATTTAACGAGTTAGGTCACGGGATTAACGTTCTCTTGGTCGAAGGACTTCAAAATATACTTCCATGAAAAGTAAGTATGATTAATATGGCCTATGACTATGGTTTTTCATAAGATTATTAGAAACACCTTAGAAGCAGGAAGCAGTTACACCCTTGCATTGTTTACAAGTATAGTTCCAATTTCGATTCAACAGCTCTCAGCCACCTTATGTGAAACATGAATGGGCCGATACCCCATGCAAGCCTCGTCTGACGATGAGCGTTGTCCAATCTGCTCTCTTGAATGGGGCGGAGGCGTGGGCTGACGCCTTAAGGATAGCCTATTACTGCAAAAGAATGGTAGCAGTCCAACGAAGAGGAGCGTTAAGGATTGCGTGTTCCTACCGAACAGTTTCAGAGCCAGCCATACTTATACTTACGGGCTACATTCCAATTCAACTTTTTGCTACAGAACGAAATCGAGTATTTAACAGGAAGGAGGAGAAAGAAATCGCATTATCAAAGAAGAGGGGGAACACACCATGGCAAAGTGGCAAGAAATGTGGACCAACGAGCAAAGAGGAAGGTGGACAGCACACTTGATGCCACATGTTCAAAAGTGAACTTTTTCTCTTGACATGGACTATTTTACTCCTTGAATGGGGAAAGTAGACGATCCAACTTGTCCAAACTGTGATGGAGGAGACGATGATGTGTTTCACACTTTCTTCGTGTGTAAGCAGTGGGAAACACAAAGAAGATGTCTGCAGGATGACCTGGAAATGCCATCTAAGGACTTGACATATAGTTGAAGGATAATATAGTTGCCAAAATGCTTGAAAGAGAGGAGCATTGGACCTCTGTAGTTGTTTGTGTCAAAGGCATCAGAGAAAGATCCCCCAAGAACGGGAGAGACAGAGGAGGCCATCAATGGACCCAGAGGACTAAATACATCCCAAGGATTGGCCTGAGGTAATGTGTTAAATAGTTCCAGGCCGACTTCCAACGTGGGAAAGGAAGGTGAGGTTTTGGTGGGTTTGAATCCTACATTACCCAGAGAGTGGTCCCTTCTGGGTATCTTACAAGATCCGATTCCCACCGTAGATCTTAAAAATGTCCTCGTCTGTCCAAGTAAAAAAAAAGAAGAATCTTGATTCAACCAGGAGTCCCAATCCAGGAAATATCTCTAAAAAACCACTGAGCATACCTCCCTTTGAAAAGTTACGGCTCAAATAGTTTTACCAGTGAAAAATTGTCATAGTGACTTGCAGGAGGGGCTGGTGATAGGAGCATGTCCACCCCCAAACCAAGAAACCAAAAAGATGATGAAATCCACTGGCCTTTATTTATTTAGTAATACTTGACTTGCTGTCATTACTAACTACTAAGAAGGCAAGAGCGAATAGGATTAAAAGAATCTAAAAAGGAAAAATTCTATAGATGGGGATTGGTTAATTAGGAGGTTAGCTTCTCGAGGTAATCTGCACAGTGGGCGGTTGTACAAATAATTTGTGGATGAAAAGGAGCGGTGAAGATGATTTGTGTACAGGAGCATGCTGGAGGAACAGCAAAATTCACCTTGCTCAGGAGCAAAGGGGAGTCTCCTGCATTAGTCTGTAGAAGAAAGACATATCCGAGAGGCATCTACAATCACCAGGGTCCAGCATCCCACAGCCGCGACCAAGTTCATCATGATTCACTGAGTCCTGGGGAATATGAAGCTCATGGGTTACATTTCTCAGAAACCTCCGGTTTTCCCTTTTAATCTGATCAATCTGGCAACTGTAGTAGGAACTCCAAACAACAGATGCATATTCTATTACAGGAAGGACAAGAGCTTTATTCGGGGCAACTGTGGCTGGTACATTTGGGATTTCGCATGTGTTCCACTTGACGAAACCCAATAAGCGCATAGCCCTGGATGTCATAACCATAATATGGTCAGAGAAGGTACCTTACCCTATTTGAATTTCAGGGCATTTTCAGTTTTTACCAAGGCGAGCATATGCCGGTTGACAGATCAGAGAGTTCAAAAAACCTAACAAAGAGCATTTTGATTCTTTTGCACCCAGCTTGGGGCACTCCAAACGTATCTAATCATTCGTTATCAGTGTGTTCAAACTGCTCAGTCCATTACTGTTTTTGTTTTTTTAATCAAAGTTATTTATGTTCCCAAACAATCATCAGCGCGGTACAATCAATCTCTGGCAGAGTCCGCTATGGAAGATATCACCTCTCCTCCTCTGCAAACTCCTCAATTGAACTCCAATATCCATAATTTTTTTTTGTTTCTTCTGCATTCTTTCTAAAATAGTCAACAGCCTTATAAAACATTTAGTTAAGTTTATTCAGTCCCCATGGAAGAGAAGGAAAGTTTATTTCATAAGGAATTGGCATCCCATACGGTAACACATTTATTTCATAATCTAGGTATCAATTGTTCGAATCCAAGTGTCTGCTGAATTTTTTTTTCCCCCTCAGCAAAACTTGGTGATTTGTTGATTGGAAAGGTAGCACATTTCGTTCAAGGAACTTCAGTCGAAATACAGTAGAAACGAGGGAAATTTCTTATGAAAGACATTTCATATTGAGTAAACCTGCCATTCTCTTCTTCCATGCTGTCTTTTTGAGCCTGCAAGAGTAGACAAACTTCCTGGAACATTCATCAATGTTCCACAACTAACGTTAGATTGAAACCAATTCCAGTTTAAATCGTGGGCATTCTTTTCTGCTAATCAAATCGGCGCTTGGTAAAGTAAAAAAAAGTAAAGTAAACAAGGAATTTCACCTTGGATTTTCGTCCGACTACCCGGAGGTGTCGCGGACGTCGTCAGCCGTCCTCCAGGGAGGATCGGAACTAGGTCTGACGATTTCGCTCATGGCTTCCCATTGCCTCACGCCCCTGGGTTGGGAGCGTTTTGGATTCACGTGATATCGCAAATCGGCGCTTGGTATTGAATGAAAAGTGTCTGCTCTGAGGCAACTTCTATGTTTAACATTTTTATGAAATAGAAAAGGAATTTTTATGATACAAATTCTAAAAAAAAAAAAAAAATTGTCTTTCATTTTTAAAATCTTTGAACTATTGCCTTGTTTTTTTTTCTGGAGAATTACCTGAAAGTAAAATTATTTATGATTATTTTTAATTTTATATTCATCATTATTGTTATTTATTTTTTTGAATTGCAGATGCTTCAGCTCAATGGATCTTCTTCATAAACAATCTCTAAAATCGAGGGAGGCTTCAGATGAGGAATCGGAGTTTATCATGCTTCATCGGTACCTAAATTTCTCCACATTTATAGCAAAACTCACGGCAGATAAAAAAGATCGAAGTATTGACTACATATCAAGGAGTAAGCGTGAAACGCCCCGGGCCAAACAGAACTTCGAACGATATCTAGAACTGCGAAAGATCCTGGAAGGAAGGTGAGCAAAATACTATATTTGATTTTTGTTTATCACATATTGCATTCACTGATATTCATCATCGTTAAACGTTCATTTTGTTAATCGAGTCTGTTCGGGAAACTCAAAAACTAAAACAGATGATCCTTAGAATTACAATTCACTGGTAACTGTTTTTAAGCCCTTACCTGGGATCTTGAGGGGTCTGAAGCTAGAAGTTCACTTGCGTGTTAAGCTCTGTAGTAGCACAATCTGATGTGTCAGAAGATCCCTGAAGGGGAATTCAGAAAATCGAGAAAGAACGATGTACCTTGCTGTAGAACTGTTTAATGAAACAATTACTTCACCTCTACATATCACTGAAAGAAATACACGTTGTGAACTGAGTGTCTTACAAGCAGTGGCGAAGCCTGTGGTCATCTCTGGATTCGGCGATGACCAGACGATTTGATAAATTTAAAGAATTAGTTAATACTAATGTTAAATATACAATTTCCTCTTTATAAAAAAGAAATGTCATGATCGCTGTTAGCGCAATTACCTCCTCATTGGCGACATTAGCGCTTGTTTGGAAACGCTGTCATTCCGCGTATCTCATACCCCCCCCCCCCCTCCCCCGCACCAACCGCAGAGGGCGCTCTCCTCTTACTCCCTCCAAAACATCGACCAATAAAATTGCTTTAAGACTCGTGCTCAAACACGCAAATTCGAGCAAGTCCAGCAACCTTCAGGAGCTCTCTTGACTTCTCAAAAAACCGTCCATGAAATTTCGGTTACGTAGCAAGCGATTTTCAACCATAAGGCGGGGTTTGTGGATTTTATACGTCAAAAACACCTTAGATTGCCATTTTTGACAGGTAATTTTTTTGTGTATTTTTTGGGTTTATTGGCTTGAGGTGCACATTTGCCTATACTCCTACCTGTAGCCACCCCTAGAGTGCTGGGCTGTTATTGGTTGCTCATGCTTGATTCCCTTCTTCCCAGTGATGAAAGCCGAAGAGCTCTCAGCTTAACCGAAGGTTAAGGTTTCGGTTTTGACATTCATGGGCTCAGTAAATAGTACATTCAGTAATACACCAGATCATCTAATCATCCCATAACGCAGACATTTGAAACGAGACTCTTGAACACGTGAGATACAATTCAACACATCGAATAACCTTAGGTCTGGCATATTAGATAAAAACAAACCCCATATACTAATCAAACAAATAATTATACATTTTTGACTGGAGGCCAATAAACTATTAATCTTCTAAATTCTGCTTGGTGATTTCCAAAACACATATACAACCATGTTTTCAATTTATTTGCAGTTTTTTTTAAACTTTGAAAGACAGTTGTGACTTTTAAATATTGCAATTATGAGCGAACTCTCTCCTATATCCGAATCAGTAGCTTAATCAATTTGGCAAAACTTTATTGTCCTCTTATAGAATATTTTCCTATTTCAGATATGAAGCTCGTGCTAAAGCGTCAAAGATTATTTCTAACGGCAATCTCACCGAACATAATAATAATGAAATTCCGGATAAAACCAAGAAGGCTACGAAACCAGGTAGGCACAATTCATCAGAAACCGATATAAGTTTCATCTTTAGTCTCAATGAACTGTTTAGTTGAATAAAAAATGATACTATTGTTATTTCAGCACCGTCCCCTCTTTCCGAGGCTATTGAAAGCGGTTTCATAGAGTGCAATCAGCTCTACTCTCTCTTGAACAAAACCAGAAAAGAGTTACTGGTGATATTTGATGTTCGCTCTGCCAAAGATTTCAAGGAATCCCACATCGTAGGCTGTGATAATCTTCTCAACATTCCTGAAGATATCATCGCTTCTGGGTAAGGCAAATCGCACTTGAAAGTATCTCTTATAAATCAACTAAGCTGCTATACTAAAGAGAACTCGGCGCTGGGCGCCTTGCCAGGGCGCAAGGCCCTGGAACCCCGGATCCTTACTGCTTAGAGCCTGCGGCTGCAGTTAAAATTCAAATCTGCCCAGGAAGAACCATTGTAGAGATGAAAGCCCAATTACATCTTTAGTCCAAGCTTCATTCAATCTGCCTTTCTGCAGTAACGAGGGTTGAACTTTCGAATCACTGGAACGATTCGTGCTTGAATTTGAGGTTTGTTGCGGTCCTGTCAATACTGGCATTGGGCCCCCTGTATCGCGAATAATCACTCTTTGCTCCACTGACAATGCCGCTAACTCACGTTTTATAGCTCTTACTGTATTCATGGCATATTTACAGCTAACATAGTTCAGTCACAAGGGTTGTGGAGAGTCAAATAATAATAGAAGAAGAGTATGTTTTGGTGATTCTAGAGCACTCTAGCGCCAAAGCACACATTCTAGCAGTTGAGCTGACAACTATATGTGTTCCTGTGTAAATTGTCTGAAATGTTGCGCCCTTTATTCCGGACCCTCTCATTGTTTCATTCTTTGGACCCAGATCCAATCAACACTGTGTTCCCCTTCTATTCAGGGCACAGACGGGGTTTCGCTCCCAGACAGCAAACCCCTGACTCCCCTCACCAAACTCACAACTCCACCATCCTGAGGCTCTGTTTGGCGCGTGGATTACAACTCTTCTGCTCTTCAATGAGGATTGATGGGGAGAAAAGTTGGAAAACTTATGCTTATAATATTATTATTATCAGGTATCTTTTACATTTTGGCCAGGGGGTGCAGATGCGTGTGCTCCTGTCAGCAGCCGCCCCTGCAAGGAAGCATATATCCAACTGAATCAATAACTGGCGCAGATAATATTTTGTGAAAAATTGCAGCGTTTTGTAGTAAACAAATTCGAACAACTACTACTATACTATTCCAAGATTCTGTGTACATTAGAATAGCATTTTTGGAAAAATAGCCAGGAGAAACCCAACAAGTCCTTTCAGTCTGGCGGAAGGTACTAAGTCACAGTTCTTATTGATGGAACTGAACCTAATAGGCACTTAATGTTATTCTATGAGCTTAGGATGTTCACTTCAGGTAATAATGTTTGATAAACTAAAGAGGATGACCCGGAAATGTAAGAACTTCTACGTTCGAGCTCAAGCTAGGACAATTCTAAGAGAACCGAAACTTGAAATTTGATTTACTCAGAAAGCTGATTTTTTGACTAAGTGCCTTTTGCTGCCGAAATTACTATCTCATCCCGGGTCACTTCAGGATTTTAGAGCCAAATTTCTTGAGTTTTGTCCAGTACTTCTGAAGAAAAGCTTTAGACGGGTTTTTTCAATTTTTTAGTAAACTCACAATTTTTTAGGGAGTTCACTTTTTTAAATCAATTAGAAAGAATTGAAATTAATTAACCAAAATCTTGAAAAGTGAATTTAAATGAAAACGAATCCTATTCAAAAATCTCCAAGAGGTGGAACACTGTTGTGGAGTGACCGAACACAACTCGCGTTATTTCTCTCTAATTCTCATTGGTTCTTTTCTGTTACAGTTTCTCTGCGGACGTCTTAGGAAAAAAATTGACAGGCCCTGATCAAGAACTTTGGAAAAAACGAGCAGATGCCGACATTTTAGTTTTGATGGATTGGTCAACTACAAAGACATCACCTCAGCCACGTTCCAAAATTTTCGTGTTGAAGAATATCATTCGACAGGTATACAAACCAAGATTAAGTCCTTTATGCAGAGAGCCTATCAACCGTACCTTGTATTGACACATTGTGTGAATCTACCAAACTTAAAAAACTAACAAAATTATCAAAATTTCCATTAATGACCAAAACTCCATTGAGGGATTCAAAATCAATCAAAAGAACCGATGTTTCTGTATTGTTGTTGAATAGCAAATGGTAATCAATTTTATCATAGCATTGCTGCATTTTCAAGACCTCAAAACGTATAAAATGTGATTGTAGTGGAAGTTTTCTAATATTTTAAACTGTTAATGTTAGAATGGACCCCAAAATTTAAGAAGAACAAATCTATTGATTACAACCTCTATATCAATAAACTGTCGAAACTTCTGAATGTTAAATTTAATTATTTTCATTGCATTGAACTATTGTGGTATTTTATTTCAATCATTGGTTTCATATTTTACGTGATTTTTAATTCCATTTCAGTTTTATTGTAATGATCTCTTTCGTTTGTTGCAGTGGGACATTTTGACGCATTATAAGACAAGCCCTGTGATCCTAGACGGTGGTTTTGAGGGGATCGTTGAACGATACCCCCAGATAACCACAAACCCTAAAGTTCTAATACCACGGTCGCCATCTGTTACTTCAATAGACGCTTGTAAGCATAAATTATTTTTAATTAACTATAGTGTTGTCCTCTCGAATGTTGCCCTCCGATGCTGCATTCTGGTGGAGAAAATGGAATTCCTTTTAACCATGAAATGACCCAGTCCAGTGGCAAAAATGTCTCCCATAATCGTATTCACGTAGCAACAAAATGGAAAATGAGATTTCCACCTAAATACCTAACGCAGTTTTAATGAAAAAAACGCAACCATTGTGGAAATTTAGAGTAACAGTAAGTATCTAGTAAGAATTGAAAATGGTTTTATTTATCAAACGAAGTGGCAAATGATAGGCACGTAAGCCAATAGTGCCTACTTACGCATTGCTCGACATTGGTGGAAATTAATGTTAGGAGGATTGTGATGATAATCACATGATGATAAGAAAAATACATGGAAAACGCTGTAAAAGAACACAAAGGAACTCAAAATACCCAGAACAAAATAACTGGGGATAATCGCATCCAAATAGAACGAGGTTTGGTCATGTTTGACATTTTAATAGCCTAGAATTCCCTACATCGCCTTCTAGTTCAGGATGCTAGGCCCTCAACTTCTCCCAGTGTCCTGTAGAGTGCAGGGTCGGAGTCCAATATTCTAGAAACCATTCTCTAGGTTCCATTTACTACATACATTGGTTATTTTATTTAATGATTGCATCGTTCATTACTGTATGATTAAAGTTTTAATAGACCCAGTTATAATAAGAAAAGGTACTCTGAAACTGACCACTGAGATCACTAATGGGCAATTATTCAAAGAAAATTTGCCAGTAGACATAGATTTACTTGTTTCCACCTAAACGTTGTAAGGTGATGAAATGATTGCCCCTTCAAATTAAATATATCCAACACAACGTTAGATGAATCAGGAAAAGGATGAATGCTCAAGGAACACACAGGAAATGAAGGAAGAGCCAGAAACAATGCCTTTTCACAAAGTTAAAAACAAAGTAAAGCTGTATAAACTGTGTGAAAAGCTAGAAGCTCGTAACTGAGAAGTTAAGAAGGAAGCTTTATAAATTGTCATTAAATGCGGCATTCTGGATCTTGGATTTGAGAGAAATTATGTCCTCAATGTAATAACTGCTCACAATGAAACAAACCTCTCCGAAATCAGTTAGGTTAGGTTGATACTGTATACATCTACCATATTTGAAGATATTACAAGCTCTTTTTAATTTGATTACTTTCTGTTTTTAGGAATTATGAATGCTTTCGATGAGAATCATTTTATAGTGGTTTTCTCAGCAAACTATTCGTCAGGGATTTTCATAACTCACTCTACATTACTCCACGATTTCTCAATTTTTGCTTCTAAAGGCATGTTTTGTGACATTGTTTGTTTTACTTTGCATCAGTGAGCACCTTGGAGTATCCTCTAGAAGATCTAGAACCTGAGAGACCTAAGACTACCCCTCCTGCACCCAAAACGGATCCACCTCCTCAAGATGTTCGTCATTCTGCACCCGCTACGGTCGACCGAAGCACCAAGGTTAGTTTCAATTTCATCCGGCCGGGTACACTTTTTTATTTGATTGCTTCCCTACCTTGAATTTGCTCTTGATTTGTGCTCCAATTATGGGTCATAATTTATATACCTAGAACGAATTTGCATCGTGTTTTTGAGATTGGTCAAGGCCTTTAACTGACCACTGCGATGGATATGGTTAGTTGGCCCTTCCCGATTCTTGAATCCGTCTCCTTGGAAGATGGATCAGATGCCTTCAAGAGTCTGGGTCATCCTCTGAGCGTGGCTGGCACTACCGCATTCAGCTCAAAGGAAGGAGCAACTACACCAATCCGTGACCTCACACCACCTACAATAAACCCTTTGACAAAAATCAGTTCTCAGTGTCCCCTGGACCCTCATTTGCTCCTGCCTGGTGCCTATGGCTAAAATTATAGAACATGGAACGCAATTTTGGCATAAATATAGTTCCTATTCCACAGTCCTATAAATGATTTGAAATTGTTTGTTCACGCAGCCGATTGTCAACCAAAAAAGTCAGGTAACCGACGAGAACATCAACAGCATCATCGACGAATTGGCCGATTCTTTTGGCGAAGACCCAGATGACATTCCTCGCGACAGTAACGTGGCAGAGAACGTCAACCGTCCAGAGCCTTCAACATCGAACGCAGCCACTTACATGGATTCATCATCTGATGATGAACCTCCTAGCAACGGCAGTACAATGGTAAAACTTCGTGTTATTAATTAGATCGTCCAAATTGACAATGCATGTTGACAATTACGGGTAGTTTTATTTCTCATGCGTCTTTCGCCAAATCCATACGTTGACTCTTGCTAAATATCTATAAAGACTGTTAAATTTTGGTAACTTACCACCATTGAAATATATATAGCTGGATAATGCACCGCCAAGCAGAATCCGTGTCCTCTAGTTTTGGGTTTCCCTCAGGCTTTCCCACACTTTTCTACCACAACCTCAACCCGACTGGCCTCTCCTTGAGCCAACGATAGATATATATCTTTTCCAAGTCAAAAACCAGATTAATAAATTCCCAACCTTTTGAAGGCAGTGCAATCAAAATGGAAGCGGTATAGTTGACATGGCCTTTACAGTGCTTTCAAAGCTGCTTTGCCCGAAGGTGGGATATCGATTTGGGGTTGTAACCTTATTTATCAATCAGCCATCATCATTATGGTGAAGATAATCCCTTCAGAATTAACATCCTTCTAATAAGTGTCCATCAATACTTATATGACCAATTTTTCATGTTTTTTTTTCCTCTCTTTTCTATTGATTCAGAAAGAAAGATTTTACGTGAGAAAGAGAAGACAAGTTTGTCAAGATTCAGGTAATTCTCATGTCAAGAGAATAAGATGCAGTATCGTTAATTGGCTCCGTTCACTAAATAACAGTATGGACCAGATCAAAGGTGTAGGTAACCCATTTTCCGTAAACCTGTGATACCATTGTGTCTAAGCCTATTGGTTTATGGTCATCTATTCAAAACTTATTACTGGTTTCTCAAATTCTACAACCTTCAATGTCACAGAACTGTGTCCTATTTGTGTGTGAATCTGTTTCTTCTTGTACAGTTAGATACCACTTCTCTTTCAGCGAATTCTCTCGCTATAACTATAAGACATTTCAAATTGTTTGCTCTTTTTTCGTGGAAGACCGTTTTAGAACATTTCTAAATTTTCCCTGGATTTCAACGCTTTTTCTATCGTATTTGCAGGGTGAAAAAGGTGAAACTAGGCCAAAAATTAAGAAAACATCTGCCAATCCCCTGTATACATGAAAGAAAAGGCGTTGACATCCAGAGATCGTTTAGAAATGCTTCAGAACGGTCTTCCACACTTTTCTATCTCAACCCACTTCCTTGCTATGACTTTTCAACGGTTTTTTTCAAGGAAGCCAGATTTTTCCTATTAAAAAAACCCAAATTTCTCCACTTTTTCTATATTTTGGGCTAATTTTCGGATTCAACGTTGAACCTCCTTCAAGTCTAGTGCATCTTCATAATCAAAAACCAACTTCCAAGGATCCCAACTGCAGTCAATAGTTGAAAAAAAATATATATAAAAAGGTTCTGAAAATACTTGAACTTTATTAAATCCATTTCCAAGAAACGCGCTGGAAATTTTCAGAAAAAACTTGTACACTTGATCAGCTTTCCAGTGGTAAGGTCGATTTCATGGAGAAGTTCCAGTTTGAAGGGGAAAAAACGTTCGCCACCTTCTAAACCAGCTATCTAGGTACCCTAGAGATGAAACGAGCAAAAGTATAGGTTAGGTTAGTATAGGTTAGGATAATTAGAAAAACAGGAACTTTTTTCAAAAGTGTCATTGGTGAGTTTTTCAAATGGTTTATAAACAGTACAAAACAACAGCTTTGCGATACCACATCCATTTCAGACGGATTACAGTTTGTGAGTGAAAACCGTTAGACATCTTAGGTGTTCATAGTTACGGGCCTGTGTATGTTACGATGGTTGTGTATAAATGTTATAGCTGGTCCACAAGCTACGTTTTTCAAAATGTTTCAAGTCTGCACAGTTTTAAGACTGAATGAAAACGTTGCAAGTTTGAGCGTCCAGACAGTACAGTCTTGAGGGTTCATTGGGAAAATGCAGCAAATCAAAATACGACAGGGATGGCTTGTATTGTAAATTTCCTGTTCTCTAGCCTCAGATCGAATCGATTTGTTTACCTTTGCCAATTCTTTGCGATAAACGCTTCTCAAAGAATTGACTTTCTTCACCGCTGTCTCCCTGCTCGAGTTGACATTAATTTCTTTGAACTTTTCAACCAATCTCTAGTAAGCTTCCCCCTTTTTGTCCCGGTCACTGTACTCTTTGGATTTAACTACCCAAATGCACGGAAAAGTTTCATAAAGTGAAATAAAATCAGTCAAAAACTCGCGAGAACATTGCCGAAGATCTGCCATGGTTGGATGATTAGAAAAAAATGAGGAACAACCGATTGGAAAATGGAGCAAGTGTGTACACGCAACGACGTGTCTATGCAAGTCAAGGTTTTCAGAGCTCACGAGCTAAGTTATCACTACAACTTAGCAGTCCTCCCGAAAGACTCAGAACCACCCTGTTCCACACGCAACGTTTTGTCGTCAACGTCTTAACACGTTCAGAGCTGAGTGGCTCAAATGAGACCCGCCGCCCTGTCCGTCCTGGCAGAGCGTCTCTATTGAGTCTCAGGTGAATCACTCACACCCTCTCCTATCAGATCAAAGAACTACGACATGAATGCTTCTACCACCGTTTCCTCCGGGGGTTTCCTTCTAGTTGACCTAACCACCACTAGATCGCTCTTCATTTCAGATTTCATTCATTGCCACCCGTTCAATCCCTCCACCCATTTTGGCTGATTCTAAAGACTGCGATTTACTTTTTTTGGCCCTCCGCCCATAAGCAAGAACAGCTGAATTGGGCTCCGCTCTGAACGTGTTAAACTGCAGCGACAAAACGTTGTAGGTGGACCGGCCTTAAGCCACTTCACACTTTAGAATCAATTTTCCGGATTTAATAATAATCAAATTGTCACTTTTTTGAACTTTTGCTACCCTTATTCTTGGAATCTTTTGCTGTCTAAAGGACGCTATAGGTACACATGCAGCATTCGCCTAGCACAGAGTAGGTGCTCGCCAGTTTCCTAGTAGCGTGTAGGGATGCTCTGGCTATGTCCGTTCTTTTTCCCACTTCGAAAATTGAAGTGACTGTAACGCTAACCATAATTTGGCAAATGGTCTATTTGATAATGACTAAGTCAGTCGCGCCAAAGTTGTGGAAACCCATTTCAATAAAAACGGAGTAAGGAAGAACGTTGTCTATATTTCCGAAGAAATAATGAGTTACACAGTTGAATAGATTTCGACGGTTAGGTCATCATCAGTAACAAACATGAACTGAAGGTACATCACAGAAAGCACATCTTGTATGTATAGGCCTAGGTGAAAGGAGATGGCCTCCTATTGGCTCAGGGAAGTGAAAGGGGCGAGGAGAGGCAACATAAGTGGCATTGGTTGGTCCTCCCCATCCCTTAAAGACCTAAAGGATCTTACTCCTTCGTTTTAAAATTCATAATTGAACTTACCTTACTAATTTGTTGTTTGTCATTTAAAGTTTTGTGTTCCATACTTGGTATGTGGCGGATTTCTTTTCATTTCATTTATTAATTTTTTCTTTATGTTTTTTGGTGAAGGCTCGTGAATCAAAGGCAGCACAACCTTTGATTTTCTTGGTTCGTTAAAACCTCCTCATAAATGGCATTGGAGTTGTTTCCTCGTTGCATTTCAGTGTAACAAACCTCTCTTCTTCCTGTTTTCTTGCCTCTATTGTTATTTAGGATCTAAGCAATATTTCCATATTACGATGATTACCTGAAAATCAGTTCCAAGGCTGATTGGTCAACATTCAATTCTAAACATAATATTACATTAAGACAAGGTTTTAAATAGGTGAACGCCTTAAACTTGAATAGTTCTAACCAGTTAGTCAGGTACATCTGTTTTTGAAGTATACTCCTGACTCTGAATTAACTCTAGTTTACTCCTGTATGACGGAACAGACCCTAAGTGGCAGATTTGATTTCTGAAATTGCTAAATTGAAATTTCATGCCAAGAGAGAGCAGAATTTTCATTTTGATTCAACATCATTTTATTAGGTACTTTACAGTTTAAGAAAACACTAAGATTTCGATATTTAGTACCTACGAACTTACAACTTGTTTTGAGTGAGCCTCTCGCCAACTGTGCGAGTTTTTAAAGAGCCTAACAGCTTCATTTAGGAATTCGCTATCATAACAACTGTCTAACTGCAATTCCAGAATCCCTGCTGTACATTCCTTTTCTGGAGTATGTACTTCCCAAGTCGCTAAGTAAGAAGTTACAAACGAATCAATTTTGATTCCAAGCGTACATATCTGTCGTAACTTCTGCGGGAATTTGAGGGAGCCTCTGGAGTAAATGTACATGTTCTCTATTAAATCGGATCGAAAATAGTACACCATCCTCGCTCATGTCATCCAGGGAAAATCTCCCATAGAGCAGGCTTAATCGTCGAGGTGCTTCCCTTACACTCTCCCGCTCCAAATACGTTCGAAAAATCAACAGCAACTCCTCAGTTGAAATCAACCCGTTAACATAATATTCAAAAAAGTCTGCCACCCCCTGCATTTTTGGTTAAAAAAACGAAAGAACGAGTGATCGGAGTGATTTTGTAAAGCATCAAACAGACTGCTCGTTTTCTTATAGTGACGTGAAAGCAAAACGTACGCGACTCTTAGATACGGATCAGAGATACCACTAGTTCAGCTGAGTTGGTGGTAACGCCGCCATTTATGCTAACCAGAGCTGTGCTCGCCCTAGATACCACCACCGACTAGATACGATACGACAGTGTCTGAATCTCCTAGGAACTGTCCAATATCCGTTATGAAGCATGCGTATTTATAGCCAGTATCCTCGACTTTCGTCCACTCCGTTATTCAATCTTATAGTACATGCAAAGAAGTTGGTATTTAACCATATCTGATTATTTTTTGTTCTACGGTAGCAAGGTAGAATTAGTGCTGCCCCAATATTAGAATATTCCACCAAAACAGGTGATACTGCTCCAGAAATCCTCGAAAATCACAAAATTTTGTCAATCCGCGTCCATTTATTTATGTCAAAAACATCTCAATTTGCCAAGGCATGAGTGAAGTACGCAACAGCCATACCAGTGTTCGATGTAACACGTAATCTGTTGACATTTTACTGATATGGGTAGAGTCTGTGAATGTTGTGCTGTTTACATCTGTGTTTGAAGGACTGTGATTGGTTACCTTCGTTTTTGTTTGACTTTGATCAAAACTCCCGTTTTCTTCTTTCTCTGTGTTGAACCTTTTTTTTCAGAATTGTATACATTCAATTTTATATCATATAGTAATACAATTGTTTGTTGTAATTGTAAGTTGTTTAATATTCAAGCTCTGAAAGCCAGTTGTCTTCCCAAAAGCTTCTCTACTTGTTGGATATCAATCTCAGGAATTTTCCAGGGTCTTTCATTTGATGCTTCCTAACATTTTTGGTAGGACTGCTTAAATATTGCAACTTCTAAAGTTTGTTCTCTACTGTTTTCAGGTTCCGCCTGTATCGAAAAAGCCAGACTCTGCCGTGGTTGAAAACTTGCGTAAATTGAAGCCCACCATTAGCAATAAGTGAGCTTTTGTTATTCTACTTAGTTTTTTTTTTTTTTTAAATTTTAAATTTATATATGAGCTGACATAATCACCTACTTCCTTCTTTTTCAAGAGGTACATATAGGTATGATTGACTTAATGAATGGAGCTTTCTTCGAAAATAATCTTTTATTTTTATTTTTAGCGACTCACAAATAGTTAATATTCGTCTGTAAATGGTCATTGAATCATTGTAGGAGATTGTTTGCTCCGTCCATATGTTTGAATTATTTTCATGAACTCCTGATCGTTTTCTATTCTATGTATTCTAAGGTATCTAATTGACATAAATCTTATTGTTAAGTCGGATTATACCTTGTATTTTTTAATTCAACAGTGGTTTTTAGTTTTAAAAATGTATAAGTTGTCACAGGATTTAGGTGGCTCTTGAATGCTGCACGAGTAGATCGTCTACATATTTGCCAAAACTCCGTGTTATTCTTCATTGACAAGTCTTCAAAACTTTCAAGTCTTTGCAAAAAGTATAAGTATAAGTTGTCACAGGATTTAGGTGGCTCTTGAATGCTGCACGAGTAGATCGTCTACATATTTGCCAAAACTCCGTGTTATTCTTCATTGACAAGTCTTCAAAACTTTCAAGTCTTTGCAAAATATCCGAGCTTAATTATTTTCACGTTCAATATTTTTGGTAGAGTACTTACTTTATTATGTTAATCAACACTCTCTAAATAATTTTTGCTACTCCCTCACCACCATCTTTCGTTAATATCACGACAACATATCCACTCTTGCATACCTGTTTATATTCTATTTTAATGCTTATTGTTTAGTGAGAGGCCAAATGGACCACCTAGTGAGATGAAGGGCCCTTCAATGGATGGTGATCACCCGCCAAATTCACTCAAGTGAGTTTTAATCATCAAGAACAAATCCCTCGTATTCTAAGGCAAGCCTTTCATGAGCATAACTTTTGAATACCTGTATTCATTCAATTTTTCTTCTTTACAGACCAAAAAGTGCAAAAGCAAGCAACGAGAACGGTATGAATAATTCCATGACCTATCGTTACATGTTATTTATCGGCTGTGAACTTTATTTGCAAATTTTTGAAAATGGATGATCTTTTCAGGCGTTAGCCATGAACCATTGAAGAAAGATGGATCTTCCGCAGGTATACTGCGTAGGAGTTCTTCATCCCCCAACATCATGGAGGTTAGTCGATATTTCCGTACACATTGAATCATATGCTTACTGAAAAAAAAGGGTCTGAACGACTGTATTTGATTCTATTCCAGTTAAGTGACGATGAGCAGTTGAGTCCCCGCATCCCGAGTTTCTCTCGATCCAACAAGCCCTCCGTTCCAAAGGTGCAGCAGTATCTCTACAACGAAAGGGCTGACTCCATCCACGGCAAAACGGTAAATATGTGTGGAAATTGATTACATATTCTGCCCCTCATTGTCATTCGATCTAACGATCTTTGTTCAAACTTTCCCCAAGCTAGAACAGTGAAAATCCCTCTTCACTCATTATCGAAAAATAATCAAAATGACGACACAAATCATATCTTTTTCTTCCAAAAACGCTGCAAATTCTTTCACTGGGGTTTATTATTCGATTGGCTTGCGTTCATGATTTGAATTTCTACTAAGCTTTGGAGTAGCTCTCTCCCGGTGGATCCAGAACCCTTCCTGGGCACTATGGAGAGCTTCCTTTGGGGGGAGCTTTCCGAATGGGAGAGGAAGAAGAGTACTGCGTGCTGGCTCCGTGTTAGGGGACAGAGGCAGACAAAGCAATTTATTGATTTCTCCAGGAAGAGAGCTAACGAGCTGCTTAGCCTAGGAAGAAAGGAGATACGTATAGTAACAGGGCTCTTAACGGGGCACTGTCCTCTTAGATACCATCTCCACAAAATGGGCAAATCTGACACCACCCTCTGCCAGTTCTGTGGGGCAGAGGGTGAGACTGCGTGATTTGTGATCTGCCATTGCCCTGTGCTAACAAGACAACGTTTTCTAATTTGGGGGCAGGCTTCCGTTGATCTCCTCTCATTCGCCAAAACGTGGTGGGGAAGGGTGGACCTTCCAGCTTAGGCTAGGGTTGACGACAACAGGTCGTCACAACAGGCTGAGATGTCAATGCCTACCCAGTAATTATCAAGCAGTTAGTGCTTGGGTCCCTGGAAGCTCCTGACGATGGGTGCAAGTTCTATTCACTGGGCATACAGTGCTTGGTTCGCCAGGGCGCTCAGGTCAGGAAGACAAATGTGCCTGGGAAGGAGTTGGAGGTAACGACTTCCTCCTCCAGCCACACCAGGGCTTCTTTGGTTTGGAAAAGGTTTCATTTGACTTGGAAATGCTATATCACTAGATTTGAGCCAAATTTTTTAAACTTTGATCCATAATCAAGGTGTCCTGATCTATTTTGGATTTTTGAGAAAAGCTCCAGATAGTGGATGGACGGATTTCGTTTAATTCGATTTTTGAAATCTACGGACCTTGAAACGTAAACAACAACTTTTGAAGAGGGGGTTAACAATTTTTTTCTTGCGATTCCATATCTACACAGATCTGCCACAAATGGCCTTGAAATTTCAACGATATCGGATATCAATCAATTAGTTCGTATTCGAGGAAACGTGATCGGCTCGAAAGTACGCATTGATTGAGTAACAACTTCGTCGTCCCCCGCGGATTAGTCCGAAATCCTTTTAGTTCTCACGTGAAGCGTACAGTTGTCACTGCAGTCGAATCTTGTTAGGCGCCTTCACAGACACCTGTTCGGCATCGTATTTTTTTATTTTTTTCTCGCTTACTCAGTTATTCGCCGATGATCGGGACGAAAAGTTCTGTGCATATTTCAACATGGTGCTCACAGAAAAACGGCGACATCTCGCGTGGTTTCGGAAGTTACTCGAGATCAGACAGATCATTGGAAAATATAAGAGGGTGAGTTTTCTTCGCGTATATCGAAATCCCGTTTCTGTCGTAAATTGTGTTCACCAAACATCCCGTTCCACTTCTGCTACGAATTCCCTCACAGCCCAAAATCAGGTTCGCCGCAGCACTGAATGTTCATAGTTCGTTCTTTCCAGTTGTGTGAGAGGGATCAACATTTGAAATGACTTGGAGATGCGGAGGATCCTAGTTCATTATATTTTCGCCCATTTTTATACCATTATCTATCCACCCACACTGTTAAAATGTTCTCCGTTCGTTATTTACGACAAAAAGGCGCTTCCCACCAAGTTTAATGTAAATTTAGGACTAGTGATTGCTAACAAAGTTGAACGAAATCATTTAAACTTGATCTTTACACATTTTTTAATATGCTCCCTACCCTACATTGGTGTCATCCATCCAAAGACGATGAAACCTAGCAGGAATGTAATCCAGAATTAATAAACCCTGCGAAGCTAACTCAATCATTACTTGAATTGATCAAAACTAAACAAAACGTTTTGTCGTTCTCTCCAAATAATTTTACGTTCTAATTGTTAAGAAGCCACATTTAATCAATGTAAAATTAGCCAACCACCTTTGCTTCATCCTCAAACAGGTTTCCCATTTTAGCGAATTTGGCTCATTAGTTTTCCAGGTTATTGCTGTTTCGTGGAGTTCAATTTTACGTAAGCCCACATGCTCCTGAGAGTCTTACGACATGAAATTCTTAGAGGATCATTCTTGAGGAGAATGTCGCCCTCATAATTGAATATCGTCCAATGACGATGGAATGTAATCCAGAGTTGTTAAATCCTGCGAAGCTAACTCAATCATTACTTGATTTCATAAAAACTGGATTAAACGTTTTGTCGTTCTGCCCAAATAATTTGACGTTCTAATCTGTTAAGAAGCCACACCTAATTTAATCAATCTAAATTAACAACAACCTTTTGCAACATCCTCCAACAGCACTAACATTTTAGTGAATTTGGATCATTAGTTTTCCAGATATTGCTGTTTTTTGGAGTTACGTAAGCCCAACGCTCCTAACACACGTCTGACGACGTGACACTTTTAAAGGATCATTCTTGAGAAGAATGTTCACCTCATAATTTAATATCGTCCAATGACGATGAAATGTATTAGGAACGTAATCCAGAGTTGTTAAACCATCACTCAATCATTACTAAAATTCATCAAAACTGGATAAAACGCCCTGACCAAATAATTGTACATTCTAATCTGTTGAGGAGCAACTAATTTAATCAATGTGAAATTAACCAGTCATCTTTGCGTCATCTTCCAACAGTACTTACATTTTAGCGAATTTAGATCATTAGTTTTCCAGATTACGAAAGGCCAGATGCTCCTAAGGGTCTTACGTCATGACACTTTTAGAGGTTCATTCTTGAGAGAATGTTCTCATAATTGTTCATCAAGAAATTCACGATTTCAAGATAAGATGCCACTGAATAAGTAAGAATGAAATTTAAAGGAAATATTGCAATATTGAGATCATTTCATGGTCTTATTCGTTTTCGGTCATAATGACACTTTTAAGGTTCAGTTTTTCTTTATCAGACAAATTGAGATGTTGTGCATACTAATCATTACTGAATCATAAGAACGATATTCTACAATTGCAATATTTAGTGTCATATTGAATAGTTAACATCTTCGTTAGTTCAAGTACATTACATTACGTCATGACACAGAGGTTCATTCTTGTGTTGGCTCATAATTGTACATTAGGCAGATTCATTCGGCTTTTGCCTTTATCAAGAAATTGGACGATTCAAGATAAGATGCACACTACCCATTACTGAATAAGTAAGAATGAAATTTAAAGGAAATATTGCAATATTGAGATCATTTCATGGGAAACCAGCATATAACTTCCTTTGTCATTCAGTATTTTCGGTCATAATTGTACATAAGGCAAATTCAGTTTTTCCTTTATCAACAAATTGTACGATTGAGAGTGCATACTAGCCATTACTGAATCAGTAAGAACGACATTCTAAGGGAGTATTGCAATATTTATATCATCTCATGAGAAACCAGCACTTAACTTCCTTCGTTATTCAGTACCTCTAGTCTAGGTCTGACAACATGAAACGTTTAGAGGATCATTTTTGAAGAGAATGTTGGCTCATAATTGTACATAAGGCAAATTCATTCGGCTTTTGCCTTTATCAAGAAATCGGACGATTCAAGATGCACACTACCCATTACTGAATAAGTAAGAATGAAATTTAAAGGAAATATTGGAATATTGATATCATGTCATGGGAAACCAGCATATAACTTCCTTTGTTATTCAGTACCTCTAGTAAGTAGCGTACCTTAAGTAGTATCTCTCTCTCGATTGTCCCATTATTTTCATTCTTTTGAACGAATGTTCATCCTTTCCTCGACGTTTTTTTACAGGTCCCCGGGCTAACAGGTCTGAAAAACTTCGCCAACAACTGTTACATGAACTCAATCCTCCAGTGCCTGAACAACACAGAGCCTCTCGTTAACGAACTCCTCCGACTTCATAGCAGTCCATGGATAGAAGTTGGGAATCGGCTGAATGGTCGGATTGCCCAAGAGGTAATCGCGGCTTTCCGAAGCATGTGGTCCGGAGAAATCAGAGTCTACTCCATCCGAGAACTGAAGGTAATAAATTCCTTCAGAACCCTAGCATTTCTGGTAACAATTTATAGATCAAAAGTAAATAAACTATTATTCGAAACATGTACATGGTGAGGTGTCTCTTACATATTCAGTTCGATGACTTAATATTATCACTATTGAAAAATTGTATTATTTGCAGAGCCTAATGGGAGATCTCAAGGACATTTTCAAGGGTTCCCAGCACCAGGACTCAAACGAATTCTTAATTATTCTCCTTGAACACCTGCACGAAGACTTGAATGTGGTAAGTGTACACAATTTAAATTTATGTCAAAATATTCTTCCGCTATCTGACATTGTAGTTACTGTTGTTTTAAAGTTGATCTTGAAGGCTCTGCCATACAGAATGTGATCTGTGATGGAGGACAGCGATATCTGACCGCCGCAATGCAGCAATACGGTTGTATCATGCAACATTACATAATCACTTGTCACAAACGCGATTTGACACAGCGGTCCAATCTAGATCTTGGCGACAGGACTTGCTCAACAATACAAAACGCTGCGAATTGTTACACGATGTTAATTATTTCTGTATTAGCCCTATAGTACAGCCCATCTACATGAATCACTGATCTGTACATATTGTACGCGGTGCACGCATATTATGATGCATTATCTAAACTGTGATTGCAATCAAGATGGAAATACCTGGGCTGCCGTCAGCCACGCACTCTAGTTCAGACTTCCCATTGAACAGGCTGTGCAGCCCAACCATCTACCTGATCGATCCAAATGGTGAGCGAACGGATGATCTTCGAAATACTCTACTTTTTCTGTTTTCCTCTCCTCGCCTTTTGCCAGTTCCACTGCAGCTTCAATGTTTTCAGGACAAAACACAGAATGTAAATGTTACATCCTAAATCATTCTCTTCACAACATTATGTCGTTCTATTCAATCGCTTGAATGAATTCTTTAGCTTCGGAATTCCAAAATTAAATGACTTTTTTTTTAAATCTCCCCTCAAAGACGGAGGAACAAAAAAAAACAAATTTAAAAAAAAAAAAAGGGGGAGGACTCCCAGGTTTACCCGACGCCAGCCCCTTGGGATATGGGAAGTTGAGGATGATGGAGGAGGAAGAGAGGGATGAAAGGAAGTGCCCTTATAAAAAGACCACCAGTTCAGGTAAGAGCCCTGGATGACGCGGGTGGTGATACCACGAAGTACTCCTGATGAGATGCCCAGCTCAAGTAACTCCGTGGCACTTTTCCCGCACCACACCCCACGCCATGACACGGTCGCAGCCATAATCTTGACGTTGTTAGGCGCCACCCCTTTTAGCTCAGATATTGCTTGCCGCAGGTCATTTGTATCGTACTTACTTATCTTAGCCCTCCAGGTCTGCTCCATGTCCTAACTGGCAACCTGGACCTAACAGTCACTCGATTACACAAAGGGATTCTGTGGGGTGGTTTCCATTACATCCTACCGTTATGAACACATAGTGACTGAAATTCCAATCGAAACCGAATATTTATTGGTTACAACAATCAATTTGAACAGTTAATGGGGTGTTTACAACTCCCAACAAACTTTTGCATATTCGTATTTTGCTAAGACAATGTCGATTTCTAATGATTTTGTTTTTGGATTCAGCCGGCAGAAGTGGAGAACCTCATCGGGGCCGTCGAAGAAACGGGCGAAAAGGCTTGGGGCGAATTCAGACGGAAAAACTGCTCCATCATCCAACAGCTTTTCTACGGCCAGCATCGGTCCACCGTGACATGTGCAACTTGCGGTCACAACTCCGCCACTTTCGAACAATTTTTCAACCTTTTCGTTCCCATTCCATCAAATCAGTACAGCGTCACGCTCAACGTAAGTATTTTAAATCGTTGATCAATCTTTACTTTTGATTTCCTCTTATCTCTTTCTCGTAAATTCTAACTTGTGACTCAGTGGTCGCTAATACAAGACAGAAACAATAGTTTTCAGTCTACTAAGGTAGCGGAAGCATTTTTTCACTTTGTTCCCATTCCATCAAACCAAGTACATTTTGATGAACACGGTTTCATGACCCCCGGATCGTATAGTAGCCTCTTGCGCAAACGTGAAATCCTTGTTACACACATAACTCCGGGAGTTCTTGATCAATTTCGATGAAATTTTCAGGGATTGTTCGGTTTGCGTATAACACGTGAAATCCTTGTTACGTCAATTTTCAGGGATTGTTCGGTTTGATCCCCTATGTTTCATGACCCCCGGATCAATAGTAGTCTCTGCGCACACACAACGTGAAATCCTTGTTACGATTTGGGAGTTCTTGACTTTCGATATTTTCAGGGATTTTTGATGTGTAGATGGTCGTAAATTCATGACCCCCGGAAATAATAGCTTGTGACTCAGTGGTCGCTAATACAAGACAGAAACAATAGTTTTTTATAGTGAAATGAATGAGATACGATTAGTGTCATCGGGTGAAGTGAACTAGCACTATCTCACCTCTTACTCACTCTCCTAGTTTCTGGTTTTAGGACTGCCATACATGATACAGCAGGGCACACACATGGTATTCAGCGAGTAAATAGCAGAGTCTAGGAGTTTTCCTGGTAGTGTGTGGGAATCTTCAATTGTATGTGCTCGGCGAATAGCCAACATTTGGTTGTTCCGCTTGTTGTCAGTAAAAAAACACACTTCCAAAATATTCGCCTTTAGGGGAGCACCCCCAGCACACACACATTCACCTTAGTACTGGGGCTGGCAGGAATGTTTCGAGCTTCAAAAGGTCGATAATCAACGCGGAAGGCGCTTGCAGAAAATAGAATGAAAGCCTTTCTTCTGTTTCTTCCACTCCCAAGTGTGAATCACATTTTCCGAATCCTCTCCCCTGTAATTCTGTGATTCCCTCTTTAATTATCACCTAACCCCTCAGTGGCATTTTCGGTCACCTCATCATATAATCACGATATCAATGGAGTGGAATAATAAAACGGTGCTTGATAATATCGTCCTCCATGGAAGAAGAACCGGCGGTATTGGCTGAATCACCCGCAACACTCGAATAAACACTCGCACAAATATTCGTCTTTATCCGAGACGAGCACCGTTCTTGGTGAATCACGAATGTGTCTGTCAAGCTGCTTGTTGATCGCCAAATACCGAACAACTTAGGTAGGTGCTTGGCAAACATTCGGCTCTGGGCGAATACCACATGTGTGTGCTCAGCTTAAGAACAAGTAATGAACACAGATGAGGTGAAAAAACATTCTTTAGCAAAACAATGTAGTGACGATGCCCCGGAATCTGCTCAGTTGGTCACCCGATACCCCCTTAACCCCCTTCTTTCTCCACTTGCATTCAATTAGTTTATGCGTAAAATTTGTAAAAAAATCACTCACATCCAAAGCTTTCATAATAAAAAAAAATACGCTTTATATACAGATATAACTCTTTAATTTTGGGGAAACGGACTTCAGTTTTTTCTAAATGCCCTTCTAACTGGATATTCTATAGGAGCGTAAGCATCGGAATAAGGCATAAAAAAATAAATAAAAACGTTCAGTGGAGAGAAAACTCATTTTTAAGTATTGAAAATAAATTTTCGTGGTAAAATTTAATTTTGATCGAAAAACGGGTTTCTTCACGGAAAAGAGGGTTTTTTTTCTCTTTCCTGAACACTGCCGTTTTTATTTTTTGGGGGCGAAATGATGATTGTATGTTTGCAAAATTCGATTGCTTGTGGTGCGGCCAGAATCCTACGTATCACTCTGAAACTTTGTTGACAGCTTTCCCTCGCCTAAAGGTACAATATACTCGATTTTGGAGAACTTTAATTTTTCGAGTTCAGGTATTAATGAATAACTCAAAAAAGAGGATGCCACTCTCACGACTCACCTGCGGTACTTTGACTATATCCTTCCCGCTTCGTATTGCGGTTTATTAATTTATTTCGCTTCATTCCAGGACTGTATACAATCGTATATGTCAGGCGAGCGTATTAGCGGATGGAAATGCCCAACTGCAAAGCAGAGAGGAACGCCACCAAGAAGTTCGACATTTCACGGCTCCCGCCAATATTAATCATAGCACTTAAAAGGTTGGTAAAATATATGTATTCAAGATAAATCATAACAGGATAAGTTGTAGATCACTCTTCTAAAATCGTTATTCAAGAAGGGATTCTACATATTTTATAATTCAATAATGGCACGTGAGAGGAGTTGACATCTACTTCGTTGACATCTAAACTTGTGAAATTTGACTCCTCAAACGATTTAGGGGGAAATTCGTTGATGGGAATCGAGTGTGAATGGGCCTATTGTGTATAGTGTTAAGGGGAGCCATGCACTCAATTCATAGTCGTGATTTCAGGGCGACACTGAGGGCGGCCTGAGTGGGTATCCTAAACGCACACTCAAGAGAACACATGGCGTTGAGTTGAGGGTCACCCTCCGCTCAACAGTGGAATATCTTTAGTGAGGTCGGGAGGTCTCTTGAGTGCATCCTACTTTCGTATTTTATTTGGTTAATCATTCGTTTATTAGTTCAGTTTTTTTCCAGTTTGATTACCATGGGTTCTAAGTGGAGTGATTTAGAGGATTACTGTGTTAAAGAAGACGACAAAGAAAGATAGTTAACAATTGTTCTGCAGACGTTCGAACACAATCAGGGATCGTACAGAATGAGTTCTCCCTGCCTAAAAAAATCAATGTGGGGGTGCCTCAAGGGAGCGTATTTATACATATTTTACTGCCATGATATCCCACTACCAACGTATCCCTCATTCTCATCCATGTACGCTGACGACTTGGTATTTGCTACATCCGACGCCTCTTTTGAATCCGCAACAAACTGCCTGCAATACTCCTTGACTTGCTTGCTCAATAGTGCTCCAAGTGGCGCATGAAAATCAACGAAGGAAAATCAAAAATACTGACTTTTACGTACACACGTTGATATGAAGACCTCCCAATCAGATATGCACATGACATAATTCCTCCGACCTCATCCTACAAATACTTAGGGGTCACATTGGACAAAAGGCTCATGTTCCAAGAACACGTGTCCAAACTTCTGAAGCGACTTAGAAATCAAATTAAAATGCTCAAACCATTAATCCACAGTCACTACCTATCCGTCCAAAACAGGCTACTAATTTATAAAACCATCATAAGGCCCAATCTGGGGCACGTGCTCTCCCTCTACCTTTCATCGTATAGAACAGCAGCAGAACTCCACTCTTCAACGGGATATTATCCACGCTCCACCACCAGTCAGGAACAGCACCATTTATAACGAATAGGTATAAAATAGGTATAACGATGAAAGAAGAAAACTCCCATGGAAAAACAAAATACAAAACTAATGGGTGTTATAACTTTTCTACGAAATAACGCAGCTAATATAAATCCTTGAGTTTTCATTCTTCTTTAGGGTAAAATACCAAAAATGTACATGGAAGATTATTTTAAGTTGCTTTTTGAGAGGCCCCCGGGTTAACTGACCTTCGTCCTCTGCCCAAGGGGCCCCACAACTTACAACATGTGGGGGGGACTGCCATATACTTCCAAGCGAATTTATTGCCTCAACGAACCCAACCTCTGACGGAGGGCAGGCATTGATGCTTTGCCTTGCGCCGATGTACCAGTAGCAGGTGGGGCTCCGTGGTACCATTTTGGGTAGAGTTGGCCTGCAGGCAGCCCAGACAAGCTGAGCTGTCCCCAGTCCAAAACATCCTAGGCCTAGACAGAATCTGTCTACTGCTTTTCATGGCTGCCCGCCTCCTGGGGGTGAACTTAACCCATTCATCAGGCAGCCATGAAGGATACGGTCCTGGAAAAACGCCACCTGAGTTCAGAGGAGCAACTAAGGGGCTACCTCCCAGACTCATCTGGCGAAAATTTAATTGCTCTGAAACTGATTTCTTTGGAGAAGCTTTTTTTAAAAAAAATCGCTATTGAAATTTGCAATCTAGCAATAACTAATTTTATTTTCAAGGTCTCCAAAATATTTATTTCATCTACAACGTTATTTTCAACTATCCAAACAAATGACCTCGATCATGATTGTTTGCTTCGTTCAGGTTCACCCAAGAAGATGGCTCTTGGCTCCATAAAAAGGAGAACCTCGTGTCCTACCCGCTCGAGAACATGGACATGTCCCGCTTCACAGTCCCTGGCTCCGAGCAGCGATACAAATACTACGACCTCTACGCCATGTCCACACATTCCGGAACGCTCCAATCGGGTCACTACCGAGCGATATGTAAGAACCAGATGACTAAAAAGTAAGTACTGCTAGATAATTATTCGAGTAAGTGTTTCGCTCGAAATATAAAATTCCTGAAGAAGGCGTCTCCAATTGTTACGATTTTTCGGCTTACAAACTGCCTGTTGGCAACTGTTATAGCGAAAGTTCGGGAACCAAACAAATCGATTGCGAAGGATGGCAACGTTTAGGAAATGGAACGATGTTTTGGAGATCCTGACCTAGTCCATGTTTTACGCCAGAAATCGCTGATTATTTTGAGACTATTCCCGTCAAAATCGCTCCAGTAGTTTAGCCGTCTATTGGGAACAGATACATACATTTGGGAATAGATGTACACGCACATTAGGTTCTGAGTCCAGAGAACTTGCTTTTTAAAAACATTTTTGTATTGGTCTCGACGTTGTAGGGAAGTCTTGATCTTCCGCGGGAACGTCTTGATCAATATCTTGATTGTTGTTTTGTTGTTTGTTGGGCGTCTTGATGGCTTCTGGTTTGAGAGCTGTGGACGGTCTCGTGTAGTGATCGTCGCCGTTGTGGTGGAAGGTCTTGTCTTCCTTGGTGAACGGGAGTACATCTTGAGTTGAGTCGGAGGCTGCAGATGGATGGACTCTTTTAGCCCAGTCGGTGCGGTCTATTTATACCGACCGGGTCTAATGTGATTGGCCGAGCCCTACAGTCTTCTATCATGATGGGCCACGCCCCCGGCGCCCATTACAATTTTATTTCAAATTACGCTGAAATTCGGAATAACAGATAGAACTTCGAAACTATGGGGAAGATAAACGGAGCGGAGCGCGACGCCTGCCCTGTATCACAAAACTTCTGAAGACTAACTACAAGAGCTCGGCCGCGAGCCTTTTATAAGCTCAGGTGCTGCAGTCAGCAGTAATAGGGGTCTTGGTCTCTCAACTTGCATTGATAGATAGACAGAAACAAACTTCTGAGTTGTTTGTATACATATTTTAGCTTCATACGATTAATATGGTAAAAATTGGCTTTTCCAGCCAATATGGAAAAATTCAGCTAATCCCGGATCTAAGCATTTTCAAGTGTCAGTCCTAGGGAGACAACAAAGCAAATTTCAGCTTCACGCGATTAATACGGCAGACGTTTTATTTTGGAGCCTCTCAGGCGATCCCGGACCTAAGCATCTTCAAGTATCAGTCCTAAGGAGGCTAGTTACCAAATTTCAGCTCCATACGATTAATTTGATTTTAGAGCCACTCAGCTGATCGCACATCTTCAAGTCCAAGTCCTAAGGAGACCACTTAGCAAATTCGAGTTCATACAGTTAATTTGCATCACAGCCTAAGCATGACCTATGCATCTCCAAGTATCAGTCCTACGGAGGCTAGTTACCAAATTTCAGCTCCATACGATTAATTTGATTTTAGAGCCACTCAGCTGATCGCACATCTTCAAGTCCAAGTCCTAAGGAGGCTACTTACCAAATTCGAGTTCATACAGTTAATTTGCATCATGGCCTAAGCATGACCTAATCCTCCCCAAGTATCAGTCCTATGGAGGCTAAACAACGAATTTCAGCTTCATACGGTTAATATGGCAGAGATTTGCTTCTGAAGCCACTCAGCTGACCCCTGGCCTAAGCAGTGCCAAGTTTAAATCAAATTCCAAGGAAGAAGTTTTAAGTCATTAAGTTATTGAACATGGATTTTTTGTGGACAAACATTGCTAATAACAAATGTGATTAGAAACTTCTTCGTCCTAAAGGAACATTTGAAAAGAATCAACAGTTACTACGGAAATAGGCTAAATTGTAATAAAAAAGGAAGGAAGTCTTTTTGCTGAGGTGATGCTGATGGTGAATGTGGTTGGTGGAGTCTGCAATGCCAGCTGAAAGATGGAATCACGCTCCAATATCGAAATAAGAAAAAAGGTCGGACGTAGGTTGATGGGTTGTTTGGGTTCTTCCCAAAAGAATCCAAGTAATAGTTCGTAAAATGGCTGAAGTTGTAGGTCGAGATGGAGATGGGCGAGGGGAGGTACACCAGAATGCTTTGCGGGAGCTGAACACAGAAATTAATTTCATGGGCCCCTGGAAATATTGTTACTCAAGGTCCAATGCACCCACGAATCCCAGATACCTGCATTCTAGAAATTACAGATGCTCCGAGAGATGCTGCTAATGGAATACTTACGATCCAAAGATGTCGATTCGCCACAGATTCTGATGACCTCGTTGAAGACGTTGAGTTTATCAACGAAAGTAGGCGCTTGAAGATATCGTGGACTTGAGCGTGCAAACACGAGAACTGATTGTGATGCCGATGAAACCCTTAACTCATTGATCCCCTCAATAAATAACCACAACAGTACTAGGTACTAGGGCAAAAGTCGGCCTGAACACAATATTATTCATTCAAAATTACAATATAACATACGTTTTTATGAATATTATTACCATTAGAATTGATTGCTCTAACAGTATTATTAAAAATATACTTTATTCAGTTTTAAAAAACTGATGTGTTCTATAATAAACTATTATTTGCAGGTGGTATATGTTTGATGACCAGAGTGTCGAAGCTCTCACCGACTCCTCCGTCCAAAGCAACCCAGAAGTGTACATTCTCTTCTACATCGCTAAACAGTCATCGTGAAACACAAAATGATTTTATACAAACGTGCCTTGTCCGTATTCAAGCATCTATTTTAATTGTACATACTTGTTTTCGTTCTTGTAAATAAAATATTGTTCATCACTCAATTCGCAGTTAGACTACTGTTATAAGATGTGCTTATATAAATATATCGATAACTATACGTTGTATTGTTCATTACTCAATAATTCTTACAATGTAGTCTGATATTAAATTAAATATTGTTAATTAAAAGGTCATTTTATTACTTAACCTCATTTTGGTGTGGATGAAACCACAATTCTAACATGGATATCGCAATTTATGTTTCCTTGTGATTCCAGAGGAAAGTTGTGATGGGTCTTTGGTTTGACCGATCAAATGGTATCAACTAACCAAAGTTTAATGTAATCCCTGCTTTTATTGAGAATTGTTTTCTGTACCGTCAAAGGTTGAATTTAGGAGGGAAACTACAATTAGAATTTTAATTTGATTTCCGTTCTGAAAAAGGTTTTTATTAATTTTTAAAACAAGTGAAATACAATAGTGAATCTAGAAAAAAATGTGATTCAACCCTGATTTTTAAATCAAAATTGGATGACCAAAACTGACGTAAAGTGTAATTTCGGCAAAACCATTTGATCTTTTAAGAACGGAATGGAACCATTTAAAGTGGAATTTGGACGTACAATCAACGTTAATTACCAAATCATTGTGATATGGCATCACATTCGACCAACTGTAAGGGAGAAATCCAAGGGATGAAATGTTAAAGAATCAGATTATCGAAATCTTTCGAAATAACACTAATGTCTTCATGTTTCTCATTGACAGATCAGGGTGGTTGCCGTTAGGGGCATTTGCACCTCTAAACCCACAAACCAGAAAGATAAAAAATCCATCCATTGAAGCTAGTGGAACAAAACTGCCCCTACCCTATTTGAAGCAATCCGCAAAATATACCATTTAACGTTATTAATTAACAATTCGTAAGAGATTGTATTATTTTATTAATTATAATGATCTCAGAGTAGAAATAAATACGGTATACAAAGCTGTGGTTATATCATATTCAAAGCTGGATTGCAAATGGTTGACGGAGACTAGAGACGCAGGTTACTAATAAACAGGAAGCAGTCCTCTTGACAGGTTTTGGAATTCAGTTCGGACTAATAAGATGGACGAGAGTATGTGCTTCAAGGTCACACAATGTAGTTAATAAGAGGCAGAATTTTGGAGCATTTTAAGTTTGCGACGCACGCTATTAACCATCAGAGAGCTCGAAAACCAGAGCATGCTCCAAGATCACACAATATAGTAGATAAGAGGCGGAATTTCGGGGCATTTTAAGTTTGCAATAAGTCGGACAGGTGCAATTGACCAATCAGGCAAACCAGAGCATGCTCCTGGCATCATCATCTTATCATTTCAGAATCATTGAGTTATAACCCCACAATGTATCAGTTTTTGAATTTATTTATGAGTGGCCTGTTTAAACCATACAATCATCAGCAGGACACTCCGTGCAGTGTAAACTGTCATTGGCGCCAAACGGTATTTGGGACCCCTGTTCACAAACGTTCTCGAATGTCCAAGTTTGTCTTCCCACTTATTGTAAACCTACTGGATACTAGTGGTGGTTTATCAGGCTCTCTGCAGTGAAGTAACGATTTTTCAAAGGGACTCGTGTTCATTGTGCATCCACTGTATAGAGCATATCAGCAAGAGAATGAATGGCCAGGGGTACCTACTGCGTTATTCTGAAGTTTTCGAGGTAGGCATGTGTTGGTCTGTGATATTTGTGTTTAATGCGTTTAAATTTTTATGCGGTTTTATATGGAGTGGGACAACTAGAAATATAAAAGTTGAAATTCGTATTTGGCCTATCTTTCTTCCCCTTCGAGATACCCACTGTTGATCAACTCTGAGCCCCAGTCTTTCAGGGAAGGTGCTGCCACTGAAACATCCCTTCAATGGAAATAATGATCCTCTCGGACTGCTGAACGATTGTTCAGACACATGTCCAGATGTAGCAGCTACAAGAACGGGAAGAAGAACTACCCGTACAAAAGACACTTCTGAGGGTTTCAAAAAGTAGGAGGACTGATTGGGGAAAATGCTAGCACCACCAAGGGCAGGAGTAAATATCCATTGTTGAGAGTAACTTTCAATGACTTTCTTCTATTACATGATTCAATAAATATAACCTCCAATGTTCTGAAGGCATATTTTACTTTTTCCAGTGACTTTATTTATATTTTCAACTCCTCCCCCAGAAATACTCGTTTTTGGACAAGAGATCTCTAGATTTCAGAAGTTACTTGAAACAAAACCTCTTAAATTGTACAGCGCCTTTCACAACATGGATAGGCAATATGTCAATATCCAAGCACAAACTTGGGTTGAAAAGAAATCAACATTTCCGGTCTAATAATAACTTTTGCAATCTTAAAACGTTTACCAAACTCTGTTCTCACATCTTTGATAAATTGAGCGTAATCATTGAAATTGTCAACCTGTAGTTGTTCATTGTGACGTAGTTGACGTTTTCCATTAAAAGTGACTGATTCGACTAAAATGTGCTGATTATTTCTTCTCTTAACATTATAAACGGGTAACCAACTTCCTTGATGGAATCATTTGAACAACGAGTTGGTATTTAGTGAACGTCTATCATCTGGATTCTAACCTGATGATACACATTGTACAATCATGTCGGTTTCTAGTCCAAAAGCTGTTCGGACAACTGGATTTGTAACTTTCCAGGACGCCTAGATCTCCTCACGTTTTCAGTTCTAATGATTCTGGATCAATTCCGATCAGATTCATGACTGTTTCTCCAGACAAATCTTAAGTAACATACCATTCAATGGGTATGCTCCATAAGTCACAAAGAAGCAGCTTTAAGAGTAATAACGTTTACTATCACTTGCTATCATTTTCTCATAAGTTTGTAGGTTTGTTAGCAGACAATTTTGAACCAGAGCGGGAGATTGCTGCCCCAGGGGAGGCAGTCTAGAGCCTGAGAGGGACACAGCAGGGAGGGGGACATGCCTGACACCCAGATTGGCTGATCTGTTCCCCCTGTCTGGTGGAGCAAGGTGAGGCAGGTAGGAGGCGAGAGGCCTCAAGGTGGGGGATGGAGGCTAGCTGGCTCGCCAGCCAGTGTCTTTTTGCCAACAGAAACGTTCTGAACCCTCTCTCATATACTCCATTTGTGAGCGTTAGTACTGTTTGTTGAAGTGGTGATCCTGTGTGATCTTGGAATAGCGGTAGTACTCTTACTGAAAGTTGATTGTTGAAGTTGTGATCAATAACCTAGTCTGCGCGCAGTGAAACTTACCCCTTGAGAAAGAGACTCTAATTTCCCATCCGATTGTGAATGAGACCCCAGAAAATCTCAAGCATAGCGTAACTATCTATAACAGTAAAGTTGTACTCTTAGTTACCTTTGTACCCCTGCTGCTTAGTGTCAATTGTAGGTCCAGCCATTCTGCCTCATCTGGGCCAAGATCTCTGGGATCTTCAGGAGTTGAGTAAAGTTGTGATTGTCAGTCCGCCGCCTAACGTACATCCTCATGGAGGATCTTGCCAAGAGCTTGTTACTTATTTTTTGCAATACTAACGATAAGATCGGAAGTGATCCCTACAAGTTTAAGTTATAGGTTAAGATTTCCTTACCGTTAAGATCTCATTCTTTCTTTTAGCTTTAAGATTTATATATTACTTTCATGCTCGTTCGATTCTTAATTCATTGATTGTGTATTGTTGTTATGCTCACCGTGATTCCTGTTCTAATTATAAGTGATTGCTCAAGATCTTGTGTTCTCTCTTATTGTTCCAGACTCCCCTGCAGCACTTTTTGGGTATTTATCATTAGTCCACTACCAAAATCGTTCAACCTAAGATCTCTGAGAAGGTTCTAGGGCTCGCAAATAGGAAGGGAGGCTAACAAGTTATTCTGTTGAAGAAATATGTTTACTCCCCTCGACAAAAAAATAAAGACATCCTGAGGTAACAAGGGTGAACTAGTTGAAGGCCCATCATTCATGAAGGAAATAGCTGACCAACTATCGATCTTGAAGGTAGATGTTTGGTAGTAACGAAGATGAAGAAATTGAACTTTAATGTATCTATAAAGAACTCCGATCCGTACAAAAGATGGGGTGAGTGATGCAACAAAATAATACACCAACCTCAAAGTCAATTCTGTGGTGCAGATTTCTCTATGAAAAATGAAGAAATAGCTACAAAAACTGTATACGTCACACATTGAAATTCCTCATGAACATTGAGCAAATATTGTATTAATGAGAATGTAGTTTTTAAATATTCATATTCGAGCCCATTCCCTGATCAGGGAAATAAGCCAACAGATTTCCTTGCTTTGAACCCAGAATCTCCTCCCTGAGAGTTTTAGTCTACGATTCGATCCAAAAGACTAACAGGAAACAAGGAATCTGATTGAAACAAATATTACGGCACTTATAATGGAAGGTACTTACAAAATTTATTTACAATAAAAAATAAATTATATGAACTAAATTTACAATTAGAAAGAAGGAACTGCGGTATTGTACAAAAAAATTATAGGCGATTTTGTTGTTAAGTCTTGAAAAACATAAGAAGTCTCAACCGAGTATGTACTAAGTAGTTCAAATAGGATACTCAAGACTCTCACATAAGATTGGTTTTCTACAAAACCAAGTAAAATTTACCTAATTTGGCTGAGAGTTGGCACGACACGACATGAATAGAACGAATTATCAATTAAGAAGCCAAGAAACTGGTACAGTAACATTGTTTAAGATAGATGCGAATTCACAGGTGGGGTTTGTGATAGTGATATGCAAGATGTGGGAGGAATGCGATTTACATCTGAACATTTAAAAAGCTTGGGGTTCAAGTCATCAGGATAAAAACTAAGTTGATATTCTACATGTCAAAAACTGACAAGTTTGTTTTGACAGAAACCACATTTGGGTTGTACACACACGTAAGCTAGAATCAAAACTATTAATTAATTGTACGCAACTATTTAGGAAGGTTCTATCTATTCTGGAGAGGTATATCAGTTATGGGAAGATCAATTTTTCATCAATTCCAAATTTAGTTTATGGTGTAAAAAATATAATCTTAGCGCAACAACACTAACTACGGTGGGGAAACTAGATTCGCTTTATCGCCCAAGACACGCGGAGTATACGATAATAATTTATACTGCGACTGCAGAACTATAAACACGTCCACATTTATCTGGAGGCATTCTAACAATGAAGGGCAGGTTTACACAAAACAGACCAAAAAAGCCACATCTGCTCGGGTGATGCTTTCTTCATGTCAGAAATGATCACCCAAGAATTTTTATGACGAAGTTGAAAAACAAAATCAGTACATTATAGGTACCTAATGGGTACTACCTATGGATAAGTATTGTATGTATGTTGAACTATTCGTCTAACCACCAAAATCTTCGATGAGTTAACATTGGTGAATGGAGCCAATTTCGCATAATAGATAAGCCATATTAAGAATGTTATCTGTATAAAAAGGGTTGGAAAGCACACTGCACTTGGTAGCAAACATGAAAACTGGAGAGTACAACACTGATACCTGACGTAAACAACCGTATAAAAGCATATTATGGTTAGTTGAATAATCATGTTTAGCAAGCTATTAGCACCAAATTTGTTAAATTCAAAGTTTGTCTAAGGCTTCTACTCCCATTTTGACGTATACTCAAAAGTTCGTCTTTAGGGGGTCAAAAATATACCACCTCTTTCTCTCTATTCACGGAATTCCGACGAGTTCTAAAATACGAACGAAAATGGAAAATTTCATTGTCATGCGCATACAAAGATCATGCGATTTGGAAAGTTGTGTGAAGCCTCACGTTTTATAGCAGTTCCAAGTCAAATTCGGTGAGTATAATTTCTAATTAAAGGATTCCCATTCAATATTGAAAGTTTTCAATACAGCTAAGATCCATTTCAAGTTAAGTATTGTCCAGAAACATTGAATCAATCAGAGAAGTTGTCAATATGTTTGTCCAATTCGAGTGGATGAAGACCAAATAGGTACTTTAGTACTGAACTTGTAAATTCGTCTGTTTACTTCAAGAGCTCATAAGTGTTACGTTAGGTATGTAGTTACCAACTACATTGACCATAAAACCCGAATAGAATGAGGACAGTAACAAATTAAGATTGATGTTGGATTCCTCCACTGTTTATAAACTAATCTCTGAACTTAAAGATGACAATTCCCAACACATTGTAGGTCGTTGAAATGATAATTAACAGTAAACAACAGCAAACATCTTATTTCCAACGAAATGTAACCTACACTACCTATTGTCATTGAAGCATGAGAATAGTTTTGTCAAAAAGATTCCAATCTTGATATATATATTTTGCTCCTATGCCAAAGTGTGGAATGAAGTTTTCTGTTTCAAAGAAGACAGTGTGAGCACACGAATGTTTACCAACATTTTGGCACAATGTTATGCATAAAAGGACATTTGAATATCACTTCAACTGCGTTGCAGTATGAACAGATGATGAATGTTATGGATATGATCCGTACATTAAAAGCTTCTAACTTACAGTCAGTCTTGATTTCACGCATTATAAATATACACTACTCATCTAAAGATAGCTACTGAAGTTGTAAGTCCAATAATAAGCAAGGGATGCTGGAGAGGATAGCAAATCTCTGGAAGCAAACGGGACTTCTTCAGAAGAAACTTCTGCCGAATAGTTAGTGGCGGTATGAATGAGCTTTGACTCAAATTGTAAGGTTACTAAAGTATTTGGTGGGCTTAACAATTGACAGTAAACCCTATCTAAAAGGAATTTCATTACAATGCAAAATCCAATTAAGGGAAAACTTCACCAGCCTCAATAAAAAGTTTGCGCAATTCTGCATTGCAGTGAGAAAGAGAGAGGACAAAACGGGTAACATGTAATTTACATTGATGATTACTTTCAGTAGAACAGCCAACAGCAGCAAACTTTTTACTGCACAGCATGAATTGTTAATAGGCCTCAACATTATTCTGAACAAGGCCTTTCATTAAAAATAGAACTAATTATTGATCAATTATATGTTGAAGAATCAATCAGATGTAGGCGAGTAAGCATAAACGGGCATAATAAAGAAATCCCAACAAGCAGAACAGTGTCTGGTTCTTTCAAGATCTCACAAAATATAGTCGTCAACATATTTTCATATCATACAAAATAAAAAATATCAATTATACAAAAAAACATGCTTATAATTAGTCTTGACAACTTGTCATTCTAGTTGTGAATGTAAAGGCTCTCCACTTTACATAGCCATGCCACACAAATGCAAAACGGTGAAGTTTGTGAGTGCCGACTGCGTAGAATGATTGATTTTGTTGAAGTTGAGAAACCATTGCTTTTCTGGATTGGAATTAATGCACTGTTTGGATTAAAACCTTTTGTACATTCAAAAAATAAGTATTGAATCTGAGATTTGATGAAAAATCAGGAAAGATGTGAAATTGGTGAAACAATAAGGTAGGCAAGATGTAATGTAGGCGAGTACTCTTGTGGTAGAAGGGGAATACAACAGTCCATCTTATTGCAGAGTACATCTAATAAAACCAAGAGAACCCCATAGAAAGAATATGACTAGCTAGGGTGAGTTACTGGAAGGAAGTGCCTCAAAACAGCTGTAGAAGTTCTACAAAGCAAAGTACCTAGTTGCGTCTGCGTTAAGCAAAAGTCAAGAGGTGAGCATACAAAGAGACCTTTGGAATGAGTACCTCCTATTTTCAAATGATTTTATCCCTCCCAGTGATAAGACACAGCACTTCACCGAGGCAACTAGCTTCAATAATGACTATATTTTCCCGATACATTTTACAAAAGTCTACATCTCTTCTACCAGAGCATTCATCAAAAGATACCAATGACCTGGTGGAATTACTCATCTACAGACGAGGACCGATTCTTCAAATATCAACATTAGAGGTGAGCAGACATTCTGGTTCACATTTCACTGCAACAGAGAATCGATGCCGAATCCAAGGGCCTGTCACAAGGTCTTTCATAACTAACCAGAGTTACAAATCCACGAGGCAACCTTTTTCAATAACGATACTTTTACCATAAAAACAACAAACACTTTCAGCAGCTTACGAACAACATTTAACGAGTTGAACTTTCATTAATGCATATTGCGTTCCAGTCAATGAACTTTGCAAGGACTTGAGATCATTGAATGTTTCCACCCTCAGTAACCGTGCTTCTATACTTCTGACACAACGCATGTATTTCACAACTGAAGATGCGAGTGATTGTACGTCAAAAAAGAACTATGCTGGCCCAGCAACCACACACCACAGGCCAACTCAGGGCAGAGCTGAACGACAAAGTGCTGGCGCAGTAAAGAAGAGAGCACAACAAAGAACTGTAACTGAACATTTCTCAAAACACTGTAAATGCAAATTCTTTGTACAATTAGTCACTGATAAAATTAGGTTGATTGTAATATTGTGTGGATTAATGGAAACACTAAACAACACTGCTACTTAAGGTTTTCCAGAAAGAGATTCAAGGTTTTGTCAGCGTAGTAAAATAGATAAATATACTTGCTACGACATTTTATAAACTACCAATCCTACTTTTAATTAGTAAGATAAAACTCAAATAATTAAGTTATTACATAACAATTACGTATAGCGACATCACTCTGTGAAGATATACCTTAATTTACGTTTTGTTTAAATAAATCTTGAAATTTTTCTCTAAGATTAAAACAAACAAAAATCGACAGATTTGCAAGTGAATTGGTTCAGGAGTCAATACGATTTCTATTAATTTTGATTTTTTCATTAAACTGACTTCTCTCACCAGTTTCCCTTTATCCTCAGGTCAAAAACCTTTCAAAATAGGAAAATCTTTTTGTCGTCATCGATTCTCTCAACCATTTTTATCCTTTCTCTAGCGCCTAAAGGGGCCCTTACACGACCAACTTGGCTGACAACCTGTTTTGTCAACTTGTATGTTGGAATAAATGTTGACCGTCCGTGGAGCGGTTGATGGGAGGAGTTGCAGGTTGACAACAAGGTTAAAAAAGATGAAACTATCGATATTTGGTGGGCGGAGCCTTATGTTGGCAACCATGTTGTTGTGACTGTAGACAGGTTGACAACAAGATGGACAAGATCAGTTGTTCTTCAAGCTCTGAACGCATCTTTCCATCGTATTTTGCTTTGTTTTGTTTCCCACGTCTTGAGCTCTGTTTTGTTTGTACAGAGAGGTGTACTAGAAATTATTGCTCATACGACTAAAGCTTGATTGATGGGGCTGCAAGTCTCCATTGCTATTAATTCAAGACTTAGCGGAGATATGGATGTAAGAAACTATAGGTCTTCAAAACTTTGCCCACTAACCAAAAACCGCAATGTTGCAGAAAGCCGTTCATTGACAGTGATTGCAGACCTCATAAGTGTCCTTCTTCTCAATGTAAGGTCGCACTTTACTGAGCAATTCATGATAGGTTTTTTGTCCATCTGCAAGAAGTCATTAAAACTTTGGGTGTGCTGATTTTAACTCAACAAATTGGAGAGAGAAAACTTAGTACGTTGCTGTTACCACTCCTTGGACCACGCTAATATCTTTCTTCTTGGAAAATACTCCTGCAAATCGTCACAAAACAACTAGCACTAAACCAAGTTGATCGTCTATGGGCCTCTTAAAAGTGAGCATACAAGGGATGACTGTGTATTCACAGGTCCAGAATCAAGCTGCTACTTTCTATACTTTGTTTCAGAAACTGGCCCTTTTTATAGTTTGGTTAAAATTTCTCTCCTGATTCTGGTAAAATAATTCCAATCTCACAGAGATTAAATACACGTTTCATGGTTTTCTTGGGCATTGTCAACTCCATGAATAATTATAAAACATGGAGAAGGTAACAAATCAGTGCTGTTTCACTAACATGTACACCCAAATGCAAAATGCAGAAGCAAAAACCTGAAGACTAAACTCCTAATTTAACTGTTCTCAACAGAAAAATTATTATACAAACCACTGGATGTTACATGCTTGGTGGTTTCAACTCATATCCTTGATGCCATTGTTTCAAGGTTCAATTGGATTCCACTAGAATGAGCTGTGTTTTATTCCTCCCGATGTTCCACGTCACTTGACCTTCATAATTCATAGAGAAAGAGGCAAGTGCTCTGGGTTACTCGTGAAAGGCCATGTCCTATTACGCTATTCCTACATCCACACAACCATCAACCCCCTGAGGCAGAAACTATACTTTTTCAGAGCTGGAACGACTCCCAATTCCAAGATCTCAGTCTGTTTATTTTTGTTTGCTCGCGTTAATTTTCTTTACTCAGTCTATAAAATGCGCATTATTTCAAGTCTAATTCAAACAACCTAAAAACACAACAGTAAAGATGGTGGGACCACACCAAACACCTACAGCAGACAACTAATGGTTAGTTTTGACAAGAGGTTCCGAACCAGTACGGGATAGAACCAGAACCTACAGGGGGAGGGATAGAACCACCGAGAACTTTCGGTATTTGTTCTACTTGTCCAAACGCTTTCCAAACTAGTTTGGAACCAAAAACCTGAACGTCCCCTTCCCGCAGGGTTCCGTCAGACATCGAGACCAAAAAAAGAGGAAACAGCAACAATAGAGATTTTCCAACCGCTTGCTCCGAGCTACACCAGTGGAAGAGCGCAGGCGCACTAATGAGGGAGCAGGATGAGGCGTTTTCCAACCGCCGCCAGTGTAACTTCGGGGCAACTTGCACTGAATTCCAACCAGCCAGGGAACTTGCTCGGGACTCCCCCAGGGTACTCCAGCCTGAGGTCGGAGTAACTTGCTCTGAGCAGGAAACCTAGGGTTACCTCTTCAAAAGTCTAACCTTCCTCATTTCATTTTCCAACCCAGTGTAATTCCATGTGTACACCGCAGTGGTCCCAAGCAGCAAGTGCCCTACACTGCCATGCCCCGAACCTGCTCGTAGCAGGTCGGTTGGAAAATCCCTATTAGATGATAATAGGAATAGATTATAACCGTTGATAACGCAATAAATCTACTGCGCATGTCTCGGACTAAAAGTTCTGGCAAAAATCTTCGAACCACTTGAACTAGTTCTAAGTGGTTCTGGACTCCTTGTCCGAACAGCGAACCAAGAGGTTCGAGATTTTTCAGAACTAGTTCTGGCGTGTCAAAACAGCCAAAAAGGGGCGCGTTCGGTTCTGAACCTCTTGTCAAAAACAACCTTAATATAACATGGTTTTTACCCTAAGAAAATCCTAGAGTTGCCCATGTCATCTTAATAAACCAAGAAGGAAGCTTTCATTTTACTGTATATAGTCTCCTTCACAGGAAAAAAAACCATTCCTCGTAAACCATTGACATACATACATTGTGTGTATTGCACATAAACCTCTATTTTTATCTAAAATATAATGCATTGAAGAAAAGCACAGTAAAAATTTATATTAATAAATGAGACCATTAAGAACATTATAGAATAAAAGCTCAAGCTTAAAGCTACGTCCACAAGGGCCAAACAAGGACCAACAAGCAAATATTACTGTGATCGTTTATCATACTTACGAGTCCTTGGACAGGGTTTTAAGTGTGACCGATTCACTTCCATTTCTCATTCCTGAGGAAATAGCCTATAACACGGCGTTAAATCTTAGAGGTAATATTTTTGACATCAATTTCTAACTGACGACTCTACTTCGCACTAAAACACTTGCTACACACTATGCAAGAACTAATAGGTGGATAGTATATTTCCTAAATGTTCAAACAAATTAAATAAATGCATAGAAACGTACATATCTAGTTTAGGGAAACGCTAAAACTATTTGGCACAGGATCACCAGCTACGAGGTACGTTTTCTCAAATATACAGCCCTGTTTCAAGACATGGTCAGAAGGCAAACGTTATTTTACCCAAGCTAGGTTTGGGACAACGATTTTGTTTAGATAAAATCCGAATAAATCCAAGTTCGAGGATCGGATCAAAACTTGAATGTCTATAACAAAATGCAATATTGCGATAAACTATGCTGAATTCGAATAATGTGAATTAATAACGCAGTAATTTTACGCTCCTCAACAAATCATGAAGGTGATATCAAAAAGATATCGCGTCATTCAGGTAAAACAAGATACACATTCGTGTAATCTTATGAGGCCATTGGCAAACAGTGAATCTGAATATCGAAATCAGAAATCACTGAAAAGCTGAAGGTAGATGAGGGTCATGGATAGTGACCTACCTCTGTGAGATGCAGAATACCTGAGAAGGCTTCTGGGATCGTGAAAGATATTTTCATCTCTTAGCAGCCCAAAGCACGAGTTTGTCGAGGAACTTCTTATGCTATACACTCGTTTCTCGTTTGTCTTCATCGGAAGATTTGTGGTGTTGACAAAGCTTGAGGTGGACTGCTTCATTCTTCAGATCGATGGTCATACGGGGGTTGAGAGGTGGGGAGAGATCGGGAGCAACAGTTGCGTACAGATGACTGCTGCGGCTTGAGTGCTCCGAAGTGATGTCACGTGTGCAGTCAGTGACGGAATGAGCCTCTGAAACTAGGCAGCTGCAACATTCACTGGCTACACTGGCGTATTTCACGCTTCCATCGTTGTTCAAAGTTGGCTCACAGCTTTCAGCACCAATCACAAGCCGTTCGAGAGGCCGTCGATCTCCTAATATATTTCTATCGTTTGATCTAGGCGTAGGTGGTTCAACATGAATGTTAGTGTTATTCACTTTCGACCCAAGATGAAAAAGTTCTGAGTTGTCTGGAGATATTTGAACTCCATCGCCAGCTCCCCGCCTTCTATTATTGAGATTATTCCTTTTGCGTCTTTGTTTCTTAAAGAATTTCCTGGCAACTATACTCTGATGAGGATTGTAAAATGTATTCGGCTCCGTGACAACGTTGTTATGGTATTGACGTCGGTGAAGATCGACGAAATTCGGTTTCATCTGACTGGACACCTCACCCTGAGGCTCAGGACGTGGGCTAATAGATTTTCTCTCTTGAGTCGTCGGTGTGTCGTTAGAGTTAATGATCGGTGGAGGCGCCATATCCGTCACGTTCCTCGACCTCTTGATGTGTTTCAAAGTGAACCAAACAGATCGCACGTCGCTTCTTGAAAAGCAGTAAAAGAAGACAACGAACGCGCCTAGAACGATGATGAACACCGCGTATGCAACGCTGAAAAACGTTTCTTCGTGGGGAAAATGAAACGGTTTGATCACTGACAACGCCGCACACGTCCAACCTAACGTGAAAAGGGCGGTAACAATCAGGAAGGCTTTTAGTTGTACATACGGCGGGTGTTCCAAATCTTCCACCTGGCTGCTTGGTGTTCCTATGCTATGTATGCTTCCACCATCACCCATCCCAACTCCAGTCTCCAAAAGTTCTAGATCTGTCGCTTGTGTCCCTTCAGAAAGTTGGGCATTCGAATCTTTTTCAACTGCAGCAGACCGCACCTGAAATAACATTGACAATAGTAAGTTGGTATCGCAAGGACTGTAACCTTGACGTAATAATTTATCCTAATACAAACCGACAAAAATCAAAGTTTGAACCAGAGTAACCAGTGGTGTGGATAAATTAGTTTACAAGCTTTTCAGAATCACAAAGTTAAATAAATCCCGGAATTCTCTACCCTGAAAAAATCCCCAATCCTACAATTTCTAACAAGTAATCCCTGAAAAAAATCCCTCACTGGATTTGCCTGATAAGTTTCGACCTGCTTGTGATTGGTCCAGTAATACATACAAATATTGCCCCATCCTTCTTCACTATTACCGCCGCAAAAGGGAACAACAAGCGATTACCTATCTCTTGTTGAAGACTTGGAGAGCAAGATTGACATTCAACGAAATGTGAAGCAAGTGGCGTGTGGGGAATCCATGCTCGCCCAGACGGAAGGTCAAGAAGTATGAGCGCCTAGAGCAACGACTTAAACACACTCACCAAGCGGCAATTTTAACTCTTCATTAGTGTAACAACTGTGCACGTTTTGTACTTTCGTTTTAACCACAATTTTCTTTGGGATCTTAATACACGAATCGTACGTCATGTTATAGGCATTTCGAATAATTGAATCCTGATGATGACATAATCAAACAATTTTTCGAAGCATCGTCAGGAACATAGCTTATACTATGCTAGTAGAAGAACCCACAGGTTTATTTAGCTCGTATCACGACTGTGAAAGCAAGGTATGCAGGTATTTTTCCTGGACTTCGACTGGAAAGTTTGTGGATTTTTTCCCGAACAAGACTTGACAACTTCTCAGCTTTAGGGTCTGCTGTCCTTCGGAAAAATGTATTACACCGCCCGGCTAATTCGTTTTTACCCTGATTTTTAGGACTATCTAAAGCAAACGAAAGTTGTGACTAAGTTGGGTTTCCCATACGAAATTTGAAAATTGTTATTTGCGGGTAAGATATCAGAAGCTTGAGCACTAAAAACAAGTGTTTGTAAACTGCTGCCTGAGAAGAATCGTTAGGGTCTTCTGGCCGGCCACAATCTCGAACAGTGACCTGTGGAAACGAACAAACCAGAACCGTATTGAACTTCAGATCGAAGAGCGAAAATAAGGGTGGATAGGACCCATGCTTCTGAAGAAAGATGAATCAAAAGATAAACGAGCCTTAACGTGGAATCCCCAAGGTGCGCGGAGTGCAGGGGGACCCAAGACAACTATGAGGGCGATTAAGGAGAAGACGAGAAACACTGACAAAACGTTGAATGAAGTCGTCTGGCTCAGCCTGGATGAAGGAGAGTAGCTCCGTTTCGTACAGGCCCTTTGCTCCCCCAGGAGTTAAAGGAACTAATAAGACGATATCATATATCTACGGGACAATAGTTTATCTTATTTCCAACAGCTCAGCCATACAGTTTCAATGAACCCTCCGTCCAAGGAAATCATCTATTGCCACCCGCCCTTACGAAGGTGTTACAATCGCCCCGTTTTAGACCTGGCCCATGAAAGAGTTCAGAACAAAATAACGAAACAAGAGAAACAGAATACAGACAATCAACCTGCAGCATCATATGAAAGAAGTTTACTAACCCTCGCATTCTGAACGAAGTAATTGTTGACTAACAAAACTACTTTGATACAGTGGTTTTTTTTTATTTAATAATCTCCCATCAAAGACGGACGGTCACGCCATTAAACAAAAACGAAAAAAACTAAATGAAATAATAGTGGGGAGGACTCCCAGGTTTAACCAACGCCAGCCCTTGGGATACAGGAAGTTGAGGATGATGGAGGAGGAAGGGAGGGATGAAAGCAAGTGCTCCTATAAAATGACCACCAATTTGAGTACAAGCCCCGGATGACGCAGGTGGTGATACCATTGGAAGTACTCCTGACAGATGCCCAGCTCAAGTTACTAATTATGACAATTTTCCCGCACCACACTCCGCACCATGACACGGTCGCAGCCATAACCTTGATGTTGTTAGGCGCCACTCCTTTTAGCTCAGATACCGCTTGCTGCAGGTCATTCCTATCATATTTACTTATCTTAGCCCTCCAGGTCTGCTCCATGTCCACGCTGCCACTGACAACTTGGACATCCAGGATTATGGCAGACCCGTCGGGCTTAACGGCAACGATATCCGGCTTCTTGCCCTGGTCACTTGGCATATGATACAGTCTCTCTCTCTCCACATCCCAGCCGCTGGATGACAATGCACCTGCTATCTGCTTGGCAACCGCATCATGACGGAGAATGCGGCCACCATGAGTTCTTGGACACTGCTGCACCACATGATACAGGTTTTCATTTTTACCCTGACAGGCACGGCAAAGGGTATCTACTGCCCCATGACTACCTCTTGAGCTAAAGTAGCCACCCGTATGGCATGAAAAAAAGCGGTAGTATAACACTTGCGCTTTTAAGACCCATTCCAAGGGGATTAGCCCTTGTGAAATCCACCCCTCAAACAGACTAGTACCTATTTCGATGAAGCTCTAGCATCTAAGACAAGTAGCAACTAAACTGTGAGAGTGAGTTCATGTGGCTATTGTACTATTCCTTCCTTCCACAGTACATACCACAGGTGTCAATAGTCCTACTGAAAGCTCACTTTCTTCTTGAAGAGAGTGTGACAGTTACTCTATTTATTGACATATCACACATCTCTCTTTAGTCTTGAGTCGCTACACAAGCTCAAATTCGATGGTGTACATTCATAATAATATCAACATAATAAATCGTTTACTTACCATAAGAGCTCTGGTGAAAATGAAGACAAAGAGAGCTGACACAGGAACGAGCACTGGTATAAAGCCTGGACCAGGCCCTAACGTACAGAAAGTTGGTGAGGCGTATCCCGTTGGATTTACTGCTCCAGACAGACCCACCAGCAAAGCTGATACACCCCATCCGACCAAGTACAGTCCCACGAGCGGTTGACCCACAACCTGTGGCCCACCTTCGTCAACATCGCTGGAATCTGACACTACACGTACCAGTTTGCCAACTGATCTGTGCATTCCACTGAAATAATCGAATCGTAAATTAGACATTAAAAACCAAAGAATGAATACATTGAATTTGGAAACGATAGGCAGGAACAATGAAATACAAGTAGAAAAGAGGCTAACTTACTTGATAGAAACTGCCAACCAAAAGAGTGAACACAGAGTAAGGTAATGAAGAAGGAGGCCCACAGCTTGACAAACCCGAAGCTCTTCTGTTTGATACATCCCAATACTGAAATCAAAAAGGAAACCAATAGTAGCACTGAATCGTTTGCTTATAGTAGTGCAATACAATAAAGGTGTAGGAGATATTCCAACAAATATCAAAAATTAGTTCGAGAGTTGAAGAAATCATCCATATCTTGTACCACTTAAAGAAATGTTGCTGATATGGATAACGAAATGTCACATGAACAGGGTTGTCTCAGATTCACGTTTTAGCTGTCTAGAACTGCACCGTCTTGTGAGCTACATAGGGAGCACAAATTGGTAATAACTTATAGAGCGAACGTAGACTTACTTGAAAACCATAGAAAGTGTGGAAATTGCAACCCAGGAATTGGCGAGAGCGTGTTTCATCTTGTCAGACATTTGAATAGCAGAATGACAAACAGCATAAGTGAACGCAGCCACTATAAGACAGGTAGCACCGATGAAGGTTCCAACAAAGACAGCAGGAGAACTCATTCTCGAAGGTGCTTGTTCCACACTGTAATTGTAATAACAGAAGGTAAGTAAAACGAATGCCTTTACAATGCCCTGATTGATGACACTGTAGGAAAACTAGAACTTACACGGGAGCTGGTGCTGATCGAAGGTCTGAAATCAAAGCAAAGTACCCAAGATGGTGGCATTTAGTGACGAGGAGGTCCGAGAGTAAGTGGGAGGGGCGGCAGGGAGGTATGACCCAATCACCTAAAGCCTCGTCCCACCAAGCTGGCGCTACACCTTGTCGCAAGCCGCCCAACATGATGTACGCTGGTTCCACAAGGTCCCGCACTTCAACGCCAACTATTTTCAAACGAACAAATCGTCAATTAGTAAAGAAAATTCTAACACAAATCAAAATCATTTTCCAAACACTTTAAACACTTTAAAATACAAATATTACAAAGTTAACTACCAGTAACTTACCCAGCTTGGCGCCTACAATCGGCGAGGAAACCGTGCGGTTAACGTTGAATACAGTTGGAAACAGTTTGGCATTGTTATAAATGGAGACCATTATCTGGTGTGTGGCTGTTGGTTTCCCTCTCAACTCGAGTTGATGAAAAAGTGATGCAGGAATCTGTATGGAAGCCTCCAGGATCTAAAATTAGAAGTATTAACAATTTACCAGAAGGGAAATTGATCTGCACTACATAGGCAGTACACAAAATCCAATTGTAAGTTTTCTGAAGGAACTAATTACACTTTGGAATAGTCAATTTCAGGGCACACATCAATCGATTGGAATGAAACAAACCTTGACATTTTACCAGAAGGGAAATTGATCTGCACTACATAGGCAGTACACAAAATCCAATTGTAAGTTTTCTGAAGGAACTAATTACACTTTGGAATAGTCAATTTCAGGGCACACATCAATCGATTGGAATGAAACAAACCTTGACATTTTACCAGAAGGGAAATTGATCTGCACTACATAGGCAGTACACAAAATCCAATTGTAAGTTTTCTGAAGGAACTAATTACACTTTGGAATAGTTGATTTCAGGGCACACATCAATCGATCGGAATGAAACAAACCTTGACATTTTACCAGAAGGGAAATTGATCTGCACTACATAGGCAGTACACAAAATCCAATTGTAAGTTTTCTGAAGGAACTAATTACACTTTGGAATAGTTGATTTCAGGTCACACATCAATCGATTAGAATGAAACAAACCTTGTCATTAGGGACTCTGATTGATGTATTGCTGGTAGAGCAGTGAAACAATCGTTCGTTCCCTTCTCGGCTATTCCACCAAGTGCAAGTCATTCCCAAGAAGCTTTCACGAGGAACGACGAATCTTTCCACCAACATATTGCCCTAGATAATGAACAAATCATTCGTTAGTAAGTGGATATGACATTCAGAAAAATATTATCCTTATAACATCACTTAATCCTTAATAACATTACTTATTTGTAAAACAATTCCAGAACTCTCCAGACAGAAGCTGGACTGAATAGTTACAATAACATCAAACAAGTTCCTTTTCGGCAATGAAAATGAGAACTTACTCCATGGAATGGGTCTACTTGATATTGAGCAATGGTTTCAATTGCTGACAAAAGTTTGGTGCAGGATCTATCTCTCATTTGCGCCTCGGTGAGCAGCTGTCCATCCAAGTCCATCACGAGACTGATTAAATCCAGAAGCAGCGTCCCCAACTGGCAATGAAAATTAAAATCATTAAAATTATGGGTGAAAAATTACATTGAAAACTATGACTGCTGATACATTTTTTAATGATTCGAATGGCAGAGTCTTTCTCTCTCGTCAATAATGGCTGGCCGAATGCAATAACACGAAACTCCGACAGCACATAGCATTTACACAGAACGTGGGAAGTGTCTTCCCTCTCTAAAGGGTGTTCACGTGAGAGCACTCGCAGCTTGTGCTCTAGAGAGTTACTATCATAGCTCTTTAAACGAGAGAGTGAAATCCCCGCAAGCTCACTCTCGGCGAGCAACTCTCGAAGCCAACTCTCGAGAGTCCGTCGAAACTGTTTACACCATGCGATTCGAGGTCAGTCTCGAGAGTAAAACTGTTTTCAGCGACTGAAGATACCGTCGACCCAACAGAGAGAAGTAACAGCAGCGTGCTTAATTCTGTGCTTGTATTATTAGTTAGTTATTAGATAAAGTTATTAGATCATCTGCTGCATTTGATACGATTAGAAAAATACCACTCATGCAGCATGAGCAACCCCAAAGTTGTTGAACAGTCGATGATTGTGACCTGTAAAGTGTGGCACATTAATTTTCAATGTTTTTTAACGCTGATTCACGTGATGCTAATCGTAAAAAAAAAATATGAAGATTAAAAAGAAATTTTTCTGTTGACTCCCATTTTAACGATTTTAGGAGGGATGGGGGGGGGGGAACAACTTAAGTACAATTTTGCGCGTACATTTTTAAATGTCCAAGTTTATGTTTAATCAACTTTTTTTTAGTAATGTGCAGCTAAAAACATATAAATTTCTTGATTTTTAGCTGTTTTTAGTGATGTTTTGAGTAATTTTTTTAAATTTTGAACAATTTAATGTGCTTGAAAAATGTTGCCCAAAGAACTCATCCTTTTTTTTGAAATGAGTGCTTGTTTTTTTGGAGAAAGAACGAAGTTTTTATCCCAATTCTATCGTCTGGAATGACATGTATCGTTAAAAAATCATCATTATTGCTAAAAGCGTTAAAATCCAGGAATCAACTCAGAATACCTCAAAACGGATTTCCACAAAGAAAAATTCTTCAAATTTTAGACCCATTTCAATTGTTAATTAATATAAAACAAGCTCAAGACAGATATATGACAGTAATACGTCATACTCAACTTTCGATGAGTCGGCAAACCTCCTCATTGGTCCATTTTTTAATTGGCCCGGCCATGATGAAACTCGCCAGTTCTACCCTCAGCTATACAAACTTTTTTGAATTATGGCGAGAACTCGCGGAGACGAGAAAGCGTTTACACTATCGAACCTCCCGAATCTCGAGAGCTCCTCCCTCCACTCGCGGCGAGTACTCTCGGTGGACTTTACACTTGCGAGTTTCACTCTCGATATTGAATCTGCCGCTCTCGAGAGGGAAAAACTCTCACGTAGACGCCCGCCTTAAGAGATTGCAAATTGAATATTCTTCTTGGAAGACAGTGTTAGATGGCTTGGTATTGAGAGGCAAGAAACATTGCTGCAGATTTATTCTGGATACTGGCACACTTAACAATTCGATCCAGCTCTTGTATAAAAAAGAGGATCCTAGGCTCTCCGTATATCTATAATACCCACATCTTTTTCCAGAGCAGCAGCATCGAAAGATGGCAGGTTATAATTAAGATTATAAATTGCAGCGAGTATTCTCCAGATGTCCACCCAATATATTCCCTCTTCAATTACTTTCATTGCCAGAATTGTCGGCAATCGGCTTTTCCGTATTCCTGGCATCTTCACAATGTATAGGATACGGAGACGGAGGGTGAAGAAGAAGATTGTATCCAATTTAGTTTCAAGGAGCAGCAAGTAGCCCGGCGCGTATTGTGGAAGGTGAAAAGTCCTCTTCAAAAACAAAAGCAACACCCTACCAACGGCCAGATATTCCTGGTATCCCCAAAACTGACCGTCATAGCTTAGCGGAGATCCTGAACAATGGCAATAAAGATCTGAAGATTATCTATGGGTAACACATTAAAATGTAAAACTGAATGTATCAAAACTCACGGTTTTTTCATACTGAAGAAATTCCAAGTAGTTCGTGATGGTTCTCGATATAAACACGATGTCATCCGGATCGGCCATGGAACTCTTATTCTCTATTGTATAATTGTGGAGTCTGACAGCGCTTTCATTGACGCTACTCCTTCCAGTACTTAAATTCATCTGAAACCACACTCTCATGAGATGAACAGAACACAACTATGCTAATGAGGCCTTAATTAACCTTTGTATAATCATATGCTTTCATTTTAAAATAAACAATCATGCGGGGTTTCCTCATAGAGATGTTCGATATTTCTGTACCGGTGACAAAGTCAGCGATATGGGTTTGTCACCGATATATCGGTGACAAGGATCTGAAAAAAGCAGTGACAGATATTTCGATGACTGCGCTGGATTCCAACACGAAGTACTACTATGCGCGGGATTGGAACGGTGGCTAGGCGCCGAAGAATCTCCTGAAAGAGTTGCGAATTCTATAACACTGTTATCAGTGAAACCTTCCTTGAGACTACACGGCTAGAGATGTTCGATATTCTGTACCGGTGACAAAGTCACCGAAATGATATTGATATGATTACTTTGTCGCCGGTACAGAAGTATCACTACAGAAATATTTAATGCTACAGAATTTTTGTTATCATTCGACATGAATTTATGTTACCATTCATAAGTTCCTTAAAACATGACGTTTTCATGTAACAAAATGAATGTTTTAAAGCGATGAATGTGTTTTTTTAATTTTCTCTCACTCTTATTCAGAAGTTTCAAATTTAGCAAACATTTTTTTAAATCATGTGAACTTCACGAATAAAAAAATTACAAACCCTCCTTTGTATATGAATCAGTCCCATATTCCAACTCAGCTAAGTACCTAGGAATGACCTTAGATGCAAAGCTGAAGTGGAAATAACATGTCACGAAAAAAAAGGAAGAGCTATCAATCAGGTATAGAAAGCTTTATTGGCTGTTGGGCCGAAATTCACAACTCAGTTTGCACAATAAATTGCTGTTATACAAAACAGTACATAAGCCTATCTGGACTTACGGTATTCACCTATGGGGATGCACAGCTAAAAGTAACTTGAAAATGGTTCAAACATTCCAAAATAAGGTACTAAGGAGCATTGTGAATGCTCCATGGTACATTCGTAATGATGACCTCCACAAGGACCTAAAAATTGAAAGAGTCACCGATGTCATTAAAAGATACGCAAGGAACTACGAAAAGAGGCTTCTTGCTCATACCAACCCAGAAGCCATTGGACCTTGGATGCTGATGTGAAGCTGAAATGTGGTGTATTGTCAATGGACTTACACTCGTATAAATATTGCGGAATTTATGTGAAGTAAATATCTAGATAGTTGCCTGTATATTACCTCTGTTGATATATTAACGAATAAACGTTCTATTTAAGGAAAAAAAAAAAGAATATACAAGAATAAAAACGGAATATTATTATTTTAACTGTAAAGCAATCCCTCTTTAATCATAAAAATTTATGTACAACATCTCTTTTTATGATTCCTTCCTTCAAAAAACTGCAACAGTGCCACATTTCATTCATTTCCACTCTCTGTCACCGATATGCCAGTCACCGATATTTCCTTGTCACTGGAACCGAAGTCACCGATATTTGTAAGTCATTGGATTGCACATCTTTATTTCCTCATTGCTGTATCACTTGCATTAGGAATCGTGCAACTAACAGCAACTTTATACCCACACAAATCCCCCATGCTCTTCACGTACCAGTTGGAAAAACTTATTTATAATCCAAGAAGACTCATAATTTAATGCACCTACAAACTAATTGGAAACATATTCTTTGAATTGGACGTAACTAATACTCACTTTAGCGTACATTTGAAGAATTCTAGTGGTTTCACTGAGAAAGGAGCATGCCGACGTGTTTGCGCCAACCCATTGAGCGGCTAAAGTGCAATTATTTCTTGCCATACCTCCTTCCACGGGGCACTGTAACTCGACGACATGACCAGCCACAGTTTTTGGCCAGAAGAACTCCCCTTTATTGTCCTTGGAAACTGTAACATTAGTTCATTTTGGTTTATGATTCAATAATAAACCATTGTAATCGCTCTTGAAAAAAAATATTTCATGATTTACGTTACAAAGGGTGTAGAATCCGAATCTGCAATACAATTTTTTCCGTCCGTCCGCCGTATGCACGATTTTTTCCAAACGGCTGAAGCAAAAAAGCTGAAATTTTCAGGAAAAATCCATGTTGGTCCGGCGACGCCCCAATTCTTGAGCCAGCTCTCTCACTTAATTTAAAGTGCCCTTTATGTCAAAGTTTTGTAAGATCCCTAAAAACCTCAAAAACAGTGAAAGCGGTCTAAATGTGGACTTGTTTTGAAGAATTTTCTTTGAGGAATCGAATGAGCCCCTCCCTAGAAAACCATTCCCGATCTATGGCCCGATTTATGGTGCCAACATTCGCGTTATTTTGGTTTATTATTGTTTTTGTGTTGATATCAGTAACCTAGTGACGTAGTGATGTAGTAATGTGGATACTGGAGTGAACTCCTGAAAGGCTTTGTAGCCGATACACGGGTTGAGCATTCTGATAACCAAAAAAAAAACTGCAAAATTCTTCCACTGGGGTTTATTATTCAATTGGCTTGCGTTCATGATTTGAATTTCTACTAAGCTTTGGAGTGTGCGTGTTTCACAGGTGATGGAGCGATTATTGAATTTCAGGAGATATGCATAGAGCACGTAAATCTGTTCTCAACCAAAGTACCTATTTGGATTGATCAGTTGATGATATTTGTGTGCCTCCTCTACATCAGTCTACCTTTGGCTACATCGTTTACATTTGGGTTTGGGGAAGTTTTAACGCAATACGAGCGCTAAAGGACTTCATAAATTATGGATGTTTTTATTGTGGGGGGGGGGGGGGGAGATTGAGATTCAATTAAAAAAAAAACGCTGCAAATTCTTTCACTGGGGTTTATTATTCAAGTGGCTCGCGTTCATAATTTGAATTTCTACTAAGCTTTGGAGTGTGCGCGTTTGACAGGATAGAGCGATTATTGAATTTCAGGAGGCACACAAATATGATCAACTGATCATTCCAAATAGGTATTTTGGTTGAGAACAGATTCAAGTGATCCATGCATATCACCTGAAATTCAATAATCGCTCTATCCTGTGAAACGCGCACACTCCAAAGGTTAGTAGAAATTCAAATTATGAACGCAAGCCACTTGAATAATAAACCCCAGTGAAAGACTTTGCAGCGTTTTTTTATTTAACAACGTCTTTTAACGTACAGCTGTTTTCATACAGTTAGAAGTATTACAACTGAGAATTGAAACAAGTTCGCCACACTTTTCGAATAAAAGCGGCGATTTCATTAATCAAGAACTTCAAACTACTTGCTTAGTGTCTATAAAGTATTCACGAAATCAATATCTAATTAATTATGTGCAAATTTTCAACAAATTGACAGTATATATTGTAATTACTATTGCACAGTAAGTACTTTAAAAAATATCCACTTACTTGTCGGTTGGCAGTACTTTGTTTCCCCAGAAATAACGATGACGGATACGCTGCTAGAGTGGTTACCCTCATTAGACACCAAGTCACAGTTCCATTCACCAGTGTGATTCGAATGGAGCTCTTTAATTATCAGTGTGCTAAAATAAAATAAACGAAGAGAATAGTGTGATAAGTGTTACGTATCATGTGTACACTGCGACTACAAGAATTTAGTGACAAAAACATGTAGATGAGAGAGTTTTTGTGTATCTATAATCACTGTACAACTTAACAACAAATTACTAGGCGAATAGTTGCAGTAAGGCAGAGATTGACAATAAATTCTACTTCCAAAACAAAACATGGCAATTCAATTCAATTCAATGCAATAAATGGGATACCATCTTATATTGGGAGGGGAGCACCAGGGACTTTCAGGATTGCCTAAAAAGACTCATGTCCTATCTCCCTTCAGATTATCTCTTATGTTACGAGGGTGAATCAAATATAAACGAGACTTTTTGATCTGCGAGCACAGTAGTGATGTAAGAACATTCCCAGGTTGTGGGGTTTTGGGCTGGTTTGTCAGGAGTGGGGGAAGCACGTGAGCTAGCCTCCTCAACCCTCTCAGTAGCCATTGTGACAATGACAGAGCAGGAGGTACCCTTGACAATTGCACAACGTATTGTAATCAAGTTTCTAGCTACAGAAGGAGTTAAACCAGCCAAAATCTTCAGGATATTAACTGCACAGTTTGCGGGGAGGTTATGAACATGTTGAATATGAGAGCCTTGACTGCAGACCCTGCACCAGCATTACTGCAGACAACATTAACAGTGTTGCTAAATCTTGATTTCTTACATGAGCACAAAACAATAAAGGCTGCTCATTACTGTGACATTTCAAGTGAAGATAGAATTGCATATCGCCGCAAAATATGAGACCTACCAATGAAAGAAGTGATTTTTCTCCACAACAATGCTCGCCCCCATACAGAAACCCTGACTCAAGAAAAATTAGTGCAACTGGGTTTGGGAGACCCTGGAACACCAGTCCAAACCTGTCTCCTTCCTTGTGTTTGTTTCTCTTAAGGAAGCTTTGGGAGGGCCTAAGTTCCACAGCAATGATGAGGTTGAAGCCTAGGCTGCAGAAACGGCCTAACTCTTTCTACACAGAAGGCATTAGAAAATTACCTAGACGCTCGGAAAAATACGATTCCAAATCAGGAAATTATGTTGAAAATTAACGTTTTTTTTAATTAAAGTAAATTTTAGAACAATAGAGTATCGTTCATATTTGATTCATCCTCGTATGCATATAATATCAATACTTCTTAATATTTAGTATTCGTGGTTTTATATGGTCTTTTAGTTTGAAATTACCAAATTAAATCGCCACTTAGTAACACATTTGTTTCAAGTTAATGATCGTGAGTGAATGATGGTTTGTTTTGAAGTTGACGATGGCAGAATTGTATTCCAGTCATTCTTAGTTCTTTCTTTGGTCATGTTAATCAGGATTACAAGTGGATGAGGGTTCTTTTTCTTAAGGAAATGTATAAAACGGAATGTTCTAAGTTATTTACCTTCCAACGATTCCCGATTCAGGACTATTGTGGTTCTCCACTTGTACAGTAGATGGAGGGAAATACTTGGTGGGAGATATCCCGGCCCAGAACCAAGAAACGCTTGCGTCCAATCCTGCTGGAGACTTTACAGTTGGTGCGCGACAATCCAATCTTAAGGAGTCTCCTTCGAATACCACCTAGCAATCATTGGCAAAAGTTAAATTTACTGTGATAATCACTTACATGAACAAAGCTTATTTATTCGAGGATGTAAACAATCATAAAATGTATTTCTATTGTACAATGAATATGTACCTGATCGTGGTCTGGGGATAATTCTAACAGAGGAGGCATCACTTCAGCCCAAGCACACTGGTGGGAAAATGCTTTGAGTTTTCTCAGGGGCTGCTGACGTAAGTCAGGAGGCTCGGAACATTTAGGCATTGGAGACAATTTGATGGACATGTTGTTCGCCCAGGTAGCCAACCACCAAAGTTCACAGTCGCATAGCAACGGATTACCTGAGAGGTCTCTGAAAAGTTGAAATTTACACGTTGAACGAGAGTGAGAAAAATGATTGGTCAATAAAAAACTTAATTATGGGAGATGGGCGATGAAGACGATAGAATCTCAGTTAAATCATATTCAAAACACTTTAGTACTGTACTGTCCACTTATACGCCATATACTTAATAGGAATATCCGCATAATAGCGACAAAACACGCTGGAACTGACTGGATCAGCAAAATACAGATGTTTTCGTCAACTTATCAGCAAGAATTGTTTGTTAGAGAAATCAAGTATGAACGGAATGAGGTTTAGAGACAGAGAAACGGCTGGATGAAGATATTCCATTATCCCTAATCTCATTGAATATGAGTTCATAAAGTGAACGTCAATATTTTACAGCGAAGCAGTGACCACAATCCTCACGTAAGATGAAGTTTGTGCTGAAGCAATGGAATTGGGATCCTACACAACCAAAAACCGTACTGGTGCTGAATATAAAGAGAGATAGATCTTCATAAACGCCCAATACTCGTGCCTTCAGCCACCGTTAAATCTGGGACCAGGGGTTTGTTCATGGGGAGACATTTATTTATCGCTATAGGTATAGAAGAAACATTCTTTCCAACGACCTTAAACAAAGTGAAATTGATAAATATTTCTCAAAACTCAAATTTTTACCAACAAGTTTACGTAGGTATGTGACTTATTGCCAATTTTGATGTACATACTTCGTTCTTAATTACCTTTATATAGAATTAATTTCATTAAACAATTTTCGGGCATACTCTTTTTTTTACAAGAAGAGTTAATTTTGTTTTTAGAGTTCCCTCCAGATATCTGGTTAGTTCAGGCTAGTTGTGTACTATGTGTACGAATAATATATTTAAATAGTTTTGGCTGAATTGTTTAGGCAGAAAGTCTGTTTTATTTTCTAACCCGTAAAGTTCAAAGTAAGATAAGCAGCTTCTCTGATTCTGGAGGAAGAAATAGGTCCGATGTATATTCTTTTTTACTGCCCTCCAGAAGACCTAGTTACCTACTTTTATTACGCATTATAATAAATAAATAGCTCTATTCTCCTCGGAGTCCAATAAAATAAATAGCTCTATTCTCCTCGGAAGAAATTAAAATAGTTGACATAATCATCAAAATCAGGACTCATCAGGACACACACCACAACCAACGAAAGTTATGAACAGTTAAAGAATCCTGCAGTGGGGAGGAACTTACAGAGTTTTCAGTGACAACAGGCTATCAAACACTCCATCTTTGACTTGTCTAATGATATTGTCACCAAGTTTCCTGTAACATAAAGACAATTATTGTAGAGAATGGAAAAACGTCTGCCAAGTGGGTATGGCACATAGCTTTCTTGTATCCATAACATGACTGTATAGATCATTGAAAATTATTATTGACTAAAGAACTTCGTTCAATTAGGCGAAGTAAATATTGAATTAGGGTGAATTTATTGTTATGCAGGAGCATAACTTGAGAAACTTCAAGCATGTTCAACTATTGAACAAACTATAAAATATACCTAATAAGTCCGAACAATCCCTGAAAATTTCATTGAAATCGGTCAAGAACTCCCAGAGTTATGCTTGTGGCAAGGACCGGAGGTCATGAAACTCATAGGGGACCATCTACACATCAAACCGAACAATCTCTGAAAATTTCATCGAAATTGGTCAAGAACTTCTAGAGTTATGCGCGTAACAAGGATTTCACGTTTGCGCATGCTCAGAGGCTACTATTGATCCGGGAGTCATGAAACTCATAGGGGACCATCTACACATCAAACCGAACAATCCCTGAAAATTTCATCGAAATTGGTCAAGAACTCCAGGAGTTATGCGCGTAACAAGGATTTCACGTTTGAGCATGCGCAGAGGCTACTATTGATCCGGGGGTCATGAAACTCATAGGGAACCATCTACACCCCAACCCGCACAATCCCTGAAAATTTCATCAAAATCGGACTATAACTTCGTGTAGTTTTGCCCGTAACAAGGATTTGCTGACAGACAGACAGACACACAGACAGACACGGAACCAAAATCGTTCAGAAAGGTCTAAAACGCAAAATGCGAGTGGAATTTTTGATTTTGGAGACAAAAAAATTGTCACATTCCGAAAGTGAAAACAGTGCTTCCGCTACCTTAGTAGACTCGGAAGCAAAATGCAGTAATAAACTCATTAAACTCGTCGAAAATGCGACAACCATAAATGCAAAACATGAATAAGTACATTGTAATATTACATTTTAGATTATTTTGGATGCACAACGAGTAAGGTACTCACAGTTTCTCAAGATTGACTAAACCTTCAAACATCATCCGTGATATCACCCTAAGTTTGTTGTTCGATAAATCCCTGAAAACAATTACACACATTGACTACATTGAGATGCTTTCCAATGAAAATTGTTAATATTTCAGATGAATTAGGTACTATATATGCAGTTCAATTTTAGTTTTAATGTATCAAACAATAAAAATTACTAAAGCAGAGCGATTTCAACTCACAAGCGTTTCAATGCAATCAGGTTAGAGAAAGCTCCGTCCTCTATCGTATCGATAGCATTTTTGCTTAGATCCCTGTAAATAAAGAAACCACACATCTCAATTTTGCTCATAGAATATACATCCCTAACATACATAATTACATCACAACGAACCGTCCCAAGCAGTATAATTTACTAATGATTGATATACTAATTTCAATGAAATTCTGAACATACCTACGGAATTCAAGTTTTTGGGGGTGAATAGGAGAGAATTAAGCTCACACGCTGATCTGGTAGCTCACACCTAAGGCGCTCTACATAATTTATGTAGGGAAATTCTATATTCATTTTTTTAAATCGTCCCAATCATTAGGAATGATAGAAGTTTTAACTAAGGAAGAGATTTTTAACAGTCGGTTTGAATCAACATTTTAATTTGAACATAATTCAAAGGATTTCCAATGTTTGTTAACAATATAACCAAAAGATACTTACAATTTTTGCAAATCGGCAACAGGAAACACGTTGGAGCCCAGGTGAGTGATATTGTTTCCAGAGAGATCCCTTAAAGAAGACGATTGAACATAAACAAGGAGCCAGTTTTGGCATACGGTACAGCAAATAGGCTTCAATGACAATGTTATTCAGAAATAGCAATAGGAAATGTGAAACAATTTATATACTGCATTGATCTCCCTACAAGGAAACCACCAACTAGGTACTTTTCCGGTAAAAGTTATCTGTATGTACTAAAGTTTAAGATTATAAATGACGGAGCCCAGGAGATCCTCAAGGTTGTCCAGGTGTAGAGGGTGTTTGGATCATGATACACCTTGTTTGACTGATTTACCTTATAACAAGGAAGTGACGGCATGGAGTAGTTCCCTCTTTCCAGGCCTGAGGGCCCTACCACACCAATAGAATACTGTATAACCATTCAAGCTCCATTCAACACAACCTCAGGGTAGCGATGCCAATAAACAAAAAGGGGGAAGTATGTATGCCTATCACTCTCCTGAAGATTACAAAAAGCGAGGAGGGAGGTCAAGATGGAGGGAAAGGCTTTCAATAGGCAGGACATTAATAAACTATACTCCTTACTAGAAGAATTCGGATACTTGTTTAGGACAGCCTATCCTTATTAGACTGTACTTCTTCCCATGACTGGGACAACCTCAAGCCCAGGAAGGGTATGACTCACTATTCAGGAGACCATGTTTGGAAATTCTCTGGCAAAGTGCCTTCTTGCCAAGGCGCTGCAGGTAAAGTCGAACGTTCTACATAGTTCAACCAGGTAAGGATAATGGTACCAGAGTTAGCAATAAAACTCACATGGCACGATGCACCATCAAGGTACAAGTCACAATTGATGAAGTCTCCACCCCTGGACACTGGGGGACAATCACTGCCACCACGAATCCTACCTCAACAGGGGTGACTGGTGGCACTGTGGCAATATACACTGCCTGCTTGATGGTAGCCTAGTACTCCTTCCAATCCAAGTTACCAGTTCTGAGATGGAAGAATACCGTATCACTGGATTCCCCAGATCCCTGGCTGATTGGCAGGACTGAGGAGAGATAATTTGTGCTTGCCCTCTAATCACTCTACCTGTGCCTAAGTAAGGGCATTCCTCTCAAGCACAGCCCAAACATTATGGGAACGAGAGGAGGGAGGCTTCCTATGTACAAAAGCGTTGGTAGGCAGAAGTGGGCTGGATATATGCACCTAGCAAGCCAGAGGTGGAGTTCAAGCATGGAGAGGTGTAAGAAAAGAAGCACGCGGGAGTTAACAGTTGATTTATAAATGGTGATATGTAGATGTACTGGCCATTGTTGCTTATGTGAGCAGTACGAGGAAAAGGGGCGATAGGATGCTCAATATTGGAGAGTTTGAACGGTTTGTAACCACGTTCTGCTACCATATCACAAGGAGGAAAGAACGGAGTAGTTACCACTTCGGTGGCAGCAGATTTCAGAAGTCGTAAGAAGGAACTATCAAAACCTACAAGTCAGTAGGGAAGACTCAAATTAGTACACAGGTTAAAGTACACAAGTACGTTCTCTACCAAAGTAGGTATACAAGTTTATGTCTTTCCTACTGGCGAACTTGTAGTTGAACCGATTCATCAATCCAAACCAATCAATTCATGATCCAGATTGATTTGCCTACACCTGGACTATCTAAATGATCTCCTGGAACTAGCATTTCCTCTTAATTTCAAATGTATACACATCTTGTTCTCACTAATCATTTTTGATATTACGTATTAAGGGTTGACCGGGAGATATTAATAAAATAGATCCCTCAAATGTGGATTACACTACAACCTTAAGTATAATTTGTATCTAGTCACTGATACTTACAAATTGATGATGTCAGACAAGTTGTAATAATTCAATTGCAGCTCTTCGATTGAAAATATTGGAACCTCGCCGCCACATCTAGCTTTCATTCGTTCAATATAAGGACTTGGAGTCTTGAGAGGAAATTTCGAGCACAGACATCTCGACGGACAAAACGGGTTTTCGGCATCCGTGTAAACAAACACCACAGCCAGAGTCAGCGACAAGTAAGCCAATATCATTGTTTCCGTATAACTGAGAAGCGGCATTTTTTTTCTATCACGATCTTATCGTTGATAACTATACCCAATTAGACCGATCCGTGAACTGGTTGAGTGATGGGCGAATAGTAAAATTGCCTCGAAATCAAAACAGCTTCAACGAAAACTAAAGATGTTGAGTATCGAGACATGTTGTCCACACCTCCTTGTTCTCCCAAAGAATACCTTATAACCACAATATAGTACCTCAAAGTCTATAAAATACTTAACGACCGTATAATGAACATTCACTAGTGAAATATAAAGAATTAATCGTACATTCACTCAAATTTTATAAACACGGAAGTACGAATTACACCCAAAACTACCCCCACTCTCGAAATTGTTGATCAAACTTCTTCTTGTTCTTCTCAAATCCATCTTTATTCTTCTACTTCGCCATGAACCTTTTAGGTCCGTGTTTCTGCTGGGGTTATCAAGGGCGCCAAGTTCAAAGTTCTAATCTTTGAAAAGTTAAAAATTAGTTAAAAGTCAAGTCAAAGTTAAAATCACCCCACACAATTGTATCATCTGATAGTTCAATGGAATTCTCAAATTATTATAAAAGTTCGATTTAGTATGTCTTCGCAGTTTAATTTTGATAGCATTACATAGTCTTTGTTTAATAATTAAAGATCAGTTCGCAAAGCAGGAAATACTATTATCTTTAACACGTTAACTAGAAATTCATCCAAGTTTATTTCATTCAGAGGTATAATTAAAAATTTAATTTAGTGACTTTAATAGCAGGTGACTTTTAACTATCACTTTCCTATAACTCAACCTCTTCACATGTTGTGAACCCTGAATATTTGTCTGTCAACACTTTCTAGCTATCAGATCATGTTTATTGAAAAATAAGAGCTCTTTTACCTAAATTTAAGAATTTTCCAAAAAGCTAACTTGTTGTTACTTTACTCCAACATAGCATACTTAAGAAAATCATGTTGTTTTTTCCATTAGAAATCAATCAAAAGGGAACGTCATGGCTATGATAGTGGTGCTTATGACATATTCTCATTGTCTGCAATATTGTTTTGTGACATTAAGTACGAGGTTTATCAAAAAGTTCCGGAACACGAACGGAGAGTGTTAAAAACTTCATTCGATGGTCTCATTAACTCTTCGTGAGTCACGCAAATTTTGAATTTCGCGATAACCTTCTTAGTGACTTTAATAGAATTTGACGATGGACGCGAAGGAATTTAATCTGTGTTAAACTCGGGAAATCATTCATTTCAAAATGTTAACTATCAGGAAGAAACCATCGTTCAAGGTGCTATACCAGCTCAAACAAGGGAGGATGTCCTCTGACCCTCACATGAGACCCTGTGAACCTCATGAATATGGTGCGTTCTGACGATCAAATGGCCGAAGAGTGCCGGATTCCTTCGGATCATGTCTATTTTGACCAAGAAATTGGGGATGAGAAGGGTCGCAGCGAAGTTTGTTCCGAGACTCATGTCGGTCGACCAAAAATAACACCGTGTTGCAGTTTGCCAGGAGCTTCTGGAAATGGCCAATTCCAATGAAAACTTCATGACAACGATCATCACAGGTGATGAAACGTGGGTTTACGGTTACGATGTTGAAACCAAGATGCAGTCATCACGGTTTCAACTTCTCCGAACCCAAAAAGCTCGTCAAGTGAGGTCAAACGTGAAGGTGATGCTGACCTTCGATTCCAAGGGTGTTGTTTAACGAATTCATGCCCCAAGGTGAGACAATTAACTTTCGTTGTTTAGAAACTTAGAAAATTGCGCGAAGCTCCAGAAATGTGGGCGAGCAGTGGGTGCTTAAGAAAATGCATGTTGTTTTTTTGACCAAAAACGAATGTCCGTCATTCAATTCAAAGACTTCTTCTTGTTCCCCAAGCTCAAGTACCCGATGAAAGGACAGCGTTTTGCCTCCATAGACGTCCTGAAGCAAAAATCGCTGGAGCAACTTAACAGCATCCCATTGAGGCTTATTCCGACTGCATGGATCAATGGAAAAAACGCTGGGAGATATTGCCAAGGGGAGTTTTGTGACATTAAAATTTGAAAATTAATTAATAAAGAGTTATTAAGAAAGTTCTGGAACTTTTTGATCAGACCTCGTATGTAAGTAGTAGTCTTAATGAGTAAATTGGATTTTTAATGAACTAAAGATTGACAACAACGGACTTATTCTGCGCTGTGATTGACAAATTAAAATCTAAATCCAACTTTGTAAATAAAACGAATGTTTATTGGGAAAATATGGAGTTTTATAACCTGTCAACTGAGGAGCTTACTTTCAAACAGGCACATATCCATGCTGACAAAGTGTTCAGGAAGTGAAAAAAAAACAAAAAACGATTTGCAGATCAGTGGAGATGTTTTTCTGCAGTTTCTCATCGGAGTAATGTGTGAGAAGGCACAGATGAAGATGCTTCAGAATATGAATCAATTTTCTCCGAAACACGAGGCTGTATATCCATTTTCACTTTGGAAATGTGCCCTTTTCATCAAAACTCATGGATTTGTGCCTTTTTGAAAAAGAAAGAATTAATTTTCCATTCTGTAGGGTTTGCTGAAAACTTTACCTGACTCCATATTTCCATTTGTCATGCCTGATATCTATCGAGTCTCGTGTAAATATTCAATGTCAAGACGAAAGCGCAATGCTTCTTTTTGGATAATATCCAAGACATATCCAAGGGACATATTATGTCCCTTTTTGAAAACCCACGACTTATCGCCTGACGAAATTCGGGGGATATGTGCCATTTCGATTGCAAGGCACTGAAAAAAATGTAGGGGACGGATTTGTTACGTTTTGATGCAAACACATAACTTTAGTCCCGGAATTGACGTGGATGTGTTCTGTTTTGTTCGGAAATGATAGGGGAATCTGATTCAACTCATATTTAGAGATAGAAAATTGAGAAAAAAACGTTTTCTCCCAGATTTGGATATGTGTCTTTTTCAAAGTAAGCTCCTCAACTATTGATTCACCTGTCGACATTTAACGCAGATCCCAGCTACTACTGCAAAACCACTGTCAACTGCTGAAGAAACCTTGTCATCAACTGTCAACTACTAGAGGGAATAGGCGAGTTTGAAAAACTTAATTTTGATTATTTTAAATACAAGTTTTAAAGGAATATCCATTTGTGACTTTTGGGAAAGAATTGTGTGCCCCCACTAGTTGGGTGAGCAACATAGAATTATACCCTATGTAGGTGGAAGTATCGACATTTCCTTAACATATCGACTACGAGCTCTTTCTCAATTCTCATTACTTTGATATGTTTTAGTCTCTCTGGCCTTAACCAGTCAAAGCCTGGATAAATAGAAAATCTAGGATTCGTTCTGTCTCCAAATTTAAATGGATTTTAAACTTAATTCCAAGCTTATTTTAAGGTTACTCCCAAATTTTGAATGTAAATATCGTTCTTTGGCAAGACTGCAACTCCCGCGGTGGCAACAGTGGGGTTTCGACCTTGTCTGGTTTCTTATCTGTCTAACCTCTGTGTTTTTAAGATAATGGAGTGGAAGTGGAACTCACAGATCAGGAATTTCCTTTTCCTTTATGTGTTGTAATTTTTCCTCTATAGGCATTTATGAGTCAGTTGTTCCGTTTTCGTTGCTACTAATTGTCGGACCTTTTCTGTAGAATCTCCATAAAGTATGCCGCCCAAACAGAGAAAGATCGCGATCATGGGTTACAGATCAGTCGGTGAGTGATTGGGATGTTCACCTTCGGGGTTTTTTCGAACTCCGTCCTACTTTAGGGCAGTAAACTGCGTCGTAGATTTTGTACCGTCGATTCCAACCTGACGTAATCTCTCGTGAAGATTTTTGAACGCTGTTTTGTTCGCAGGTAAATCTTCGTTGAGCATCCAATTCGTAGACGGCCAATTCGTGGATTCTTACGATCCTACGATTGAAAACAGTAAGTGTGTCATTGCCATTGTTATTCAAATGTTGCCCTTGCATCTACCTAGTGCATACCGAAGTACGTAATTAAGCTACGTAACCATTACCTAAGCAAAAAACTTTCTTGTTAAAAGTTATTGCTGAAATAATCCGACAATACACATACCGATTAGTTAGATACTGTACCGTAAATATTTACAAATGTTTGTCTATGTACAAATACGCGTCAATAGATTATTCTCCAATCATGTGAATTTGTAGTTTCCAATCTAGTTGATTGTTTGTCAAACATTTGAGTCAACGTCCTTCCGCTGTAGACAGCGTAGAATTTTCTGAAGGATAAGGGTCAGTTTACGTGGTGATAAGTATTTAATACGTAATAAAAAACGTCGTCTAAGTTGGGTGTGGCACATAGCTTCCTCGTATCTGTCAAATGAATAGTGACAGATCACTGAAATGTAAACAATCGTGAATGATTCTTGGAAGATGTCGAGTAAGTTTTTTTTATAATGATATAATGGACATGCCACAGGACATGTTCCCGTTGACATGAACGCCTTCAAATTGTTGAGTCGACATGTACTGCAGGTCTGTCACGCTAATTCGATGGCGAATATCAAATTGATATAATCGAGTTTAAATTGAGGCTGAAGTAGAGAATTTGTGACCCCTCCCTCTTATCAGACTGTATCGAAGTGTATATACATAGGATAGTATATCGATACCACTGCCATGTATTAAGTAATGATTTTCACAACCGTTATATCGATAAAAGTATTTTTATTTCTCAGAAACAAAAGTGTTAACACATTCTGACCAGTAGTGGACATGTTAGAAAATCTTGTGTGATCGTTTGTGTTACCTTATAAATTTTTAGCTCTCAAATTTTTTTTTCGGGTGTGTACACGTTCTTCAGACATTTTTAGTTGAGTTTAATCAAAGGAAACACCAATTTTATAAATGTTTGAAGAAATAGAGTCAAATTTTGTGGAATAACAGAAAACACCAGTAGTGGACAGCTATAATTTTCTAGTGTTGATGTGGTGGACACTTCATGACCCAGTAGTGGACACGTCGTAGATATCAACAAGACGAAATCTCGTTTAAAATCATGTATATATCTAATCGGTAGTAAAACAAAAAGAATTCCATCCAACTGGAAGAATGAAGTGAGCACCAGTAGAGAACAATTCATGTATAAGTAGAAGATAGCTCATGGACTAGTAGTGGACATCTCTTGCACTATTAGAGGACACCACCTGTCCGCCTCTGCTCCGCAACACTATATTCATTTGAAAATCGTACCGAAAACTTGTTCCAATACAAATGAACAAGTAGAAAATTAAGAAAATATTCTTTCGTGAAAAGGGAAGTTGCACCATTAGTGAACAGGGATGTCCACTACCGGAGCATCCTTCATTTTTGTTGTACTAGAAGTGGACATGCTTTAAAAGCCCACTTTATCAATATTAACGGAGTTAGGCGACTGGAAAATCGTCAATTTAGTTACTGAAGTATACAAACCAATGGGAACAAATATTTGAATATTATATGTGAACATTGCTTAAAACATACTTTCTATTCCTTAGCATTTTGCACAGCTTCCTGCTCAAAATCACTCCACCCACAGACTGGTTGTTTTTAATGTCAAGTTATTATTTTCATTTTGGCCCTAACGTTTTCTTTTGGTTCATCACGTTTGTTAGGCTATTACTTTAGTTAATCCAAAAAGATTCAAGTGCACTGCTCAACCCGAATCCTTATTCTACAACTTTTTTTTCCGAAGTGTCCACTATTGGTACAGTGTTCACTATTGGTGCTTTTCCGTTATACTTTACTAAAAGGATTGATGTAGGATATTTTTTTGTTTTTGAGATCCAAGCATCCAGACTAGCAATCTAGACAGAACATATCGATAGGATACATCGGGTTTTTCAATATGGCGACGGTCTTATCAGGAAGGGGTCACCTATTCTCGACTTCAACCGTAATTGATATGAGATGATTAAATCGGCATCCACCTTTTAACGTAACCTTGACGGATTTCACATTTGCGCATGCGCGGAGTTAAGTATTGCATTTTTATTCGGTGAAATTCATATGTGATCATATACAATTTAACCCGTACATACTCTGTAAATTTAATCAAATTCAGATGATAGCTGTACGGAATACGAGGATTCCGCGTTCGCACTTGTCCTGTTTCCACTAATGATATCGTGTTTAATTTATATGAGATCAGTTTTTTTCAACTATCCTCCGAATTTGAGCGATGTCGAACCACTAAACCCTTAAAAAAAATGAGGCTTTGTGGAATTTAAATTTGCTCAAACAGAGTGAAGTGCTGATTTTTTAGCGATGAAATTAGCAGGAGACTATCCACAGCATAACCTGCACATTCTTTGAAAATGTCATCGAAATCGGTTGAAAATGTTATTAATTACGCTTTTCACAAGGATTTCGGACACATGACGCACACATGGACACATAATGTGAATGGAAATTTTGGTTTCGGAGAGGAAAAAAATCTATTAAAGAAAGTGAAAATAAGACTCCTCCTTCCTACAGATATGTTCCGAAACAATATAAAGAAATAATTGAAGCAGAATATTATGTGGACAACTTGTTAATAGCTTTTTAACACTTATCATGCCAACAAAAGGCTCAAATGTGATATAAATGTGTGTTCGAAATATCAGGAAACATCGCTTATATGGTTATGATACACGACTAAATCCATCTTTCTCAAAATAGTTTAAACCTTATGGTAAACTTCTAAGCAATTGAGGAGCTTACTTTCAAACAGGCACATATCCATTCCGACAAAATGTTCAGAAAGTGAAAAAAAACGATTTGCAGATTAGTGGAGATGTTTTTCTGCAGTTTCTCATCGGAGTAATGTGTGAGAAGGCACAGATAAAGATGCCTCAGAATATGAATCAATTTTCTCCAAAACACGAGGCTGTATATCCATTTTCACTTTGGAAATGTGCCCTTTTTGATCAAAACTCATGAATTTGTGCCTTTTTGAAAAAGAAAGAATTCATTATCCATTCTGTAGGTTTTATTGAAAACTTTACCTGACTCCATATTTCCATTTGTCATGCCTGCCATCTATCGAGTCTCGTGTAAATATTCAACGTCAAGACGAAGGTGCAATGCTTCTTTTTGGATATGTGCCTTTTTGAAAACCCACGACTTATCGCCTGACGAAATTCGGGGGATATGTGCCATTTCGATTGCAAGGCACTGTAAAAAATGTAGGGGACGGATTTGTTACCTTTTGATGCAAACACATAACTTTAGCCCCGGAATTGACGTGGATGTGTTCTGTTTTGTTCGGAAATGATAGGGGGATCTGATTCAACTCATATTCAGAGATAGAAAATTGAGAAAAAAAACGTTTTCTCCCAGATTTGGATATGTGCCTTTTTGAAAGTAAGCTCCTCAATTATACTTTACATAATTTCTTAATTAAATGAAATTAAATAATTGTGGTCGATCCATCGTTGAAGACGGGATGGTGGGTTACTTATCTAATGGCGTCATTATCAGGTTGCATACATGGATCATTCTAAAATGATTGATTGATCCTCTAGCAAGAAAAATAAAGATAGGTCCAGAGCTACCTTAAGAATTTTTTCCTTGGTCACATTTCTTTACTTTCTGACAGTAGGCTGCCATACTATTGTTCTTGCAATATAATCGTTAAAGACAAATTAAAATCATGATTGCAGTTTTCACGAAAACCACTAGAATCCGGAGCCAGGATTACGATCTGAAACTGGTGGACACAGCAGGGCAGGATGAATACTCAATTTTTCCAGCCCAATACTCGATGGACGTTCACGGTTACGTTCTCGTCTATTCCATCAACTCTCCCAAGTCGTTTGAAGTCGTTCAGATCATCTACGACAAGCTGCTCGATATGATGGGGAAGATACAGTGAGTGGTTCAAAACGTACGATGCAAATTGAATGTTCATTATTGAGTTTTATACTCTTTACCTCATACCTGTACCTCATAGAGATCCTGTTCAATTTACTTAGTTAGGTTCATCTAATAATGCTGCTGTCCAATTGAATGTGGCAAATTCACAATTTGATGAGTAGATTTTACGTCTAAGATTAACCTTTTGATTGTACAAGAGAAAAGTGAAACATTGAAAAAATGCGCAGAGACTACTATTGATCCGGGGGTCATGAAACCTATAGGGGACCATCTACACATTAAACCGAACAATCACTGAGAATTTCATCGAAATCGGTCAAGAACTCCCAAAGTTATGCGCGTAACAAGGATTTAACGTTTGCGCATGCGCAGAGGCTACTATTGATCCGGGGTCATGAAACTCATAGGTGACCATCTACACATCAAACCGAACAATCCCAGAAAATTTCGTCGAAATTGGTCAAGAACTCCCAGAGTTATGCGCGTAACAAGGATTTCACGTTTGCGCATGCGCAGAGGCTACTATTAATCCGGAGGTCATGAAACTCATAGGGGACCATCTACACATCAAACCAAACAATCCCTGAAAATTTCATCGAAATTGGTCAAGAACTCCCAGAGTTATGCGCGTAACAAAGATTTCACGTTTGCGCATGCGCAGAGGCTACTATTGATCCGGGGGTCATAAAACTCATAGGGGACCATCTACACCCCAACCCGCACAATCCCTGAAAATTTCATCAAAATCGAACAATAACTTAGTGTAGTTTTGCCCGTAACAAGGATTTGCTGACAGACACACAGACAGACACGGAACCAAAATTGTTCAGAAAGGTCTAAAACGCAAAATGCGAGTGGAATTTTTGATTTGGGAGACAAAAAAATTTTCACATTCCGAAAGTGAAAACAATGCTTCCGCTACCTTAGTAGACTCGGAAGCAATAAGTTGGTTTGTGCTAATAATTCAATTTTAATAAATACTCGGCTCAGTGATCTAGTGTGGTTGATTAGCAGGTGCTTTCAAGTTGTGGTCAGTACTGCAGAATACAACCCAAATTAGGGTATGTTCAAAACCCCTTGGCAAGAAGCAAGTTACGAGCCAGGACTCGTAGCAAGGCTGTCTTGTTCAATATAAGTTAATAGGTTCGTCCCAACAAGTAGTGCAGTTTGCAGAATGTTGACAGTTTCCAACTGGCGCATGCACAGTAATGCCAACTAATGCTAACTGTTGTTTCAACAAATCATGCCATCCAACAGAAAGCATCATCATTTGTTTCAATGCGAAAGAGCCGTTGACAGTGGTTGAACTGTGTTGGATGACGGAAACAGGTGGTACTGAGGGGCCCTTGCTGTCACCTACAATACCTTTTGCGATTTTTAACCTCTCGCCTAACTGAGGCAAACACAGTAAAATTGCTTCAACTTTGAGTGGATGTTGGATGGCTCAAGTGTTCCAACCAACGAGAATCCGCAGTTGTTATGGACAGTAGTCTAGTAGAAGGCTGTGAACTGTTATCGACATTCACATTGAATTGGGGTGCAAACATTGAAGACGTAGGCGTACTGCTGAGAGGTTGATGTTTCCGATGTTCAAGTTCTTTTCTCAACGCAACGCTCTTGTAATCACTCATTTCTGCCTGTTCAAGGAGCCAGCGTAGGGAAATTACCGTTTGTTTCAGAAGACAATAGAGAGTTTTTAGGAGAATCGGACACCGTGGTATCGTATCTAGTCGGTGGTGGTATCTAGGGCGAGCACAGCTCTGGTTAGCAAAAATGGCGGCGTTACCACCAACTCAGCTGAACTAGTGGTATCTCTGATCCGTATTTAAGAGTCACGTACGTGTTGCTTTCACGTCACTATAAGAAAACGAGCATTCTTTTAGATGCTTTACATGATCACTCGGATCACTCGTTCTTTCGTTTTTTTAACCAAAAATGCCGGGGTTGAATACTTTTTTGAATATTATGTTAACGGATTGACTTCAACTAAGGAGTTGCTGTTGATTTTTCGAACGTATTTGGAGCGGAAGAGTGTAAGGGAAGCACCTCGACGATTAAGCCTGCTCTATGGGAGATTTTCCCTGGATGATATGAGCGAGGATGATGTACTATTTTCGTTCCGATTTAATAGAGAACATGTACATTTACTCCAGAGGCTCCTTCAAATTCCCGCAGAAGTTACGACAGATGAGTACGCTTGGAATCAAAATTGATTTGTTTGTAACTTCTTACTTAGCGACTTGGGAAGTACATACTCCAGACAAGGAATGTACAGCAGGGATTCTGGGGTTGCAGTTAGACAGTTGTTATAATAGCGAATTCCTAAATGAAGCTGTTAGGCTCTTTAAAAACTCGCACAGTTGGCGAGAGGCTCACTCAAAACAAGTTGTTAGTTCGTAGGTACTAAATATCGAAATCTTTGTGTTTTCTTAAACTGTAAAGTACCTAATAAAATGATGTTGAATCAAAATGAAAATTCTGCTCTCTCTCTTGGCATGAAATTTCAATTTAGCAATTTCAGAAATCAAATTTTTAGGTAGAAATGTTGAAAATGTTGATGCGAAGCGGTTTACAACTAGGTTACCCCGATGGCGGGTTCCTTTGCGATAAGGACGAGAGATACGTTCATTCGGATCGCATCGGTGGTATCGTAACTTCCGTAAAGATACCACCGTGGTATTGTAATACAACCGATCGTATTGGCGGCGCATGCGCAGTCGCGCGTTCGTATTGCGATACGGATTTGTATCGGTGTTGGCGGATTTCCTAGGAACTCTCTATTATGTCGAGACTCATTTGGTTCTTTATATGATCTATTATTTTCGTGCAGCCAGTGCTCCGTTCTTCATATACAGCTAAGAGGCAGAGTAACTTATTATCCTGCCTCTGTGGGCTCCATTGTCGAAGATACGTACACCCCACACTTAGAACATTGCCAATAAATCATTTTGGAATGACATTATTATGGTATTTTTCTTTATCCATTGCTGTCGTTGTTACTAGTATGATAAATAGAATTTTTCCTTTAACGGTTTCGTTTTGAAGAATTGCTAAAACGCCTTTGTGTTGATAGTTGAAATGGTGTGAATGTCTGTTGACAGAAAAGGGTTCAAATCTGCAAACCTTGCTCACAAATTGTTAAAACCACAAAAAAACATTGTTTTGTTGATAAATGATCAAAACGCACAGCGAATGAGCATTAATACATTCCATGCTTTAGGAAAATAAAACCTGATCTGCCAACTTCTACTCCGATTGCCTAACTATAAATAATGAAGAAACTGCATGAATGTTCCCTGCATTCCCTGTTGATTATTGAGCTTTCAGCGCTCCAAGTGGTGGTTTTAAAACACTGTCTTTATTGACATTAATAAGCAGATCTGCTCATTGCTTACATCCTGCCAATGTTAGCACTTTTTATCATACTACTCGTATTAAACCATGTTTTTCAATTTAAATGTGTTGATAATTTGTAAACGACGTACCGTCTTCGTAGAAATCGCTAAATCAAAATTGATTTACAGGGTGCCTATCGTTCTCGTGGGCAACAAAACAGACCTTCACATGGAGCGGATGATCAGCTCTGAAGAGGGAAGGAAACTCGCAACTTCTTGGAAGGCTGCATTTCTCGAGACTTCTGCTAAACATAACGAGGTTGGTTTTGTCCTTCATCTCTGGTTTAAGTTAGAACGAAGGTTTTGTGAAATTAATCACAAAATCGGTTGTGAACGAGCTTTTTTGTCTCTTATGACTTGATTCCAAATCAGCTTGGAATCCAGTTAGTGAATTTTCATATTCTCTTCAAAATGCCAATAGATATCTTAATTCCTAGCAAAGGAACTGCGAAGTTTTACAAATATGGCCTGAATAGTAATTCTTCTTTTTCTGGAGATTGAAAATTTAGAAGCATGCCTGGATGGAAATCCGTCAAATGTGTATTCCATGGGAAGTTCCGATTGATGTTTGTTGTATTGTTCCTTATTTTCCTTCTTGTGGAATTTGCCTGTAGAATTTTTCAGAGTGAACTGTTGTTGTAAATGATCTGTGGGGATGTGTGTTCAAGAGTCAAATTCTCGTCCAGGTTGTCTAATCGCTTAGTTGAATGATGAACCAAAGGTGTCTTGGTCGATGATCCACCCATTCGTTAGTTGTGATAATTTGGTCGTAGAAGATTAGCAAAATGCCATCTTCCACTGAATCTTTCACTCGAATCTGGGTCTTCACTCTCACCCACTGGGTCACTTGCGACAAAGGTTTCGATGTCGGACAGGACAATTGCTACTCTTTTTAAGAAGCAGTCGTACTCTTTGTGTAGGGAGCCCTTGCAGGATATCACTAAGGGCGTAAATGGGCCTCTCATATCCTTGGCTGCCCTGACATATTTTCTATGTTTTGCATTGGCAGCATTTTGGGAAACTGATGTCCACGTTTGAGAGCTGTAGGAGGTGGCGTCAGCCTTAACTGTATACTATAACTATATGGGTGGGTATCCAAATACGCCATCACTCTATTATTAATCTCCATCTGCTTCACTCCAAGTGAATTTCGCTTTGTTTTGTTAGTAGAAAGATGGAGCTTGCTTGCTGCTACGTTATTGCTAGTAGCACATTATAATATAGAAGTTGTGATGGATATGGTTTGTTCCTCTTTCCCAATTCTTGAATCCGCCGCTCCCAGAGATGTACCAGACGCCTTCGAGCGTCAGGGATATCCTCTGAGTGTTGTGATCATTAACCACCTCAGCCCTTTGAAGGGGCGACTCCTTTCCGTCATCTCCCATGTTTAGGAAGTGTATTAGGCCCACTCCTATACCTCCTGTACACATGCAATTTACCAGAGTTCCCAGGAAACATCACAGCAACGTTCGCTGACGACACTGCAATCCTGGCAGTTGGAGATAGCAATGACGAATCAATCAGCAAACTCAACAGATCTATCCCCAAAATCAGTCATTGGACGTCCGAATGGAGGATAAGGTTAAATGAGGCAAAGTCGGTGCATGTTGATTTCACCAACCAGAAAATCAACTACATCCCAATATACCACAAACAGGTGGCGATTCCCAACTCGAATGAAGCCAAATACCTGGCAAACGCTTGACACCCAGCGAAAGAAAGCCGAACTGGTGATGAAACTTATAAAAATGTACTGGCTTATTGGCAGGCGATTACCTTGCGATGACCATTGGTAACAAGCTGCTCCTGTATAATCAAGCACTTAAGCCAGTTTGGACGTATGGAGCACAGTTGTGGGGCTGTACAACTCCAACCAATAGACTGATTATCCAGCGTTTTCAGAATACCGTACTGCGGTGCATCACTGACACGCCGTGGTACTTTCAAAACGATGCTCTTCACCGCAAACTGGAAGTGGACAGCATAAGCTGGGTTCCCACAGCACGTGTTGAGACGAGCTGCGCCACAAACTCCAGAGAAGCCCGGGTTGGCGTGGGCAGGCCCGAGGTGGTGCAACCAGGCGCGTCTTCTTCCATGATTTGTCGGAAAGATCAAAGGGGCGCGTGGCGGCGCGTCTATGGGTTCAAGTCGAACTTGTGATGGTGTTTCCATGGCCTGTAGTTGCGTTCCGACGGCCTGGGGTTGAATTTCCTCGTGCTGTCAACTAGGTACCACTTGTTGTTGCCACTTGCTTTTTGGAATTTTGGAAGAAATTGGAGAGATCCACCTCTGGGATGAATACATAGGTTCATTAAGGGAATAATTAACCAAAATTTTGATCGCTGAGTAAAAATTGTACCTACTACCCTTTCTCGACTTTTATACAGTTCGGTCATCCACCAACGCCTTTTCCGGGCTTTCTTCCACCGTCCTCGTTCGTTGCAATAATTTATGATCACATAAGCCGCAAGGGCACACACAAACTTCTTCACTATCCGTCATGGCACTACAGATTTGGCTGCACTAGCGGTGCACTAGGCGTTAGGTCATGCACATCAAGTAGCTTCACAGCTTCTTCATTTGTTTGATTGTTTAGTCTATAGCCGGGTTCCCACGGCCTGTGTTAACACGAGCCGCGCCACAAGGTGGTTCATCATGGCTCGTCAGTTTCACGATCCACGACCAGTCCCACGGCCTATAGACGAAACAATCAAACAAATGAAGAAGCTGTGAAGCTACTTGATGTGCATGACCTAACGCCTTAAGCGCACAAAACCACATGAACTTATGTAGGAAGCGAATGTCCCAAACCTCAGAAGGACCTGGACTGGAGTAATGGATCTTGAGCCCCAATAATTATGTAGAGAATTCAAGGCAGATTAACATTGTTAATGAGTTATTACTTGGTGCAATAAAATCTCTAAAAAACCTCCCATGTTACAAAGCCTTATTATACTAATCACCTTGTATATTTTCCAGTCCGTCGCTGACGTTTTTCACACGATGCTCCTCGAGATCGAAAAGGCCAACGGGAACGTGATGGAGAAATCCAACTGCTTTCTGTCGTGAACTGAAAAGAATTCGCCGAGGGTAACGGGAGTACCTACCAACGAACGTTCGGTACATCTCTGCTACCACCCTATAAGAAATAGTCCACACCATCGTCCACCCCCATATCCTACTCGATTTTTCATTACATCGAAACTGATATTTGAAAAACGGACTAGTTGATTTGTCGTTTTTCGAATAGTAACAATCAATGTTTTCTTAGTTTTGGATTTTTGAAACAAGGAAAACAATTCGCCTATCTCTGATGATTGGTCGAACGTACCTCATAGACACTATACTAATAAGATGAAGTCAAAACAGAAAAACTTCGAAGTCATAGAACAGTTCTTTATAGTGTCAACATTCCCGCTCTTGTGGCTTATTTAGGACTCTGATTTCCTTATAAAACGTTACCTCGTTTATGTTCTCCGTTTCTCAACATTTCTGCAACCTCCTGTACATAACATATCTGTATTTTTTTTCCACTTTTTGAAAAAAGAAATAAGAATATTGTTGTTTCTATACAAGTTGTTATTAGTTTTTAGTCACAACTCGTTCGAAATGTGAATCCCTGCCATACTAATGCTTTCTTCACGTTGCGATATCTGTTCAGATGGTTCTTTGAAAATAAATTGAAAGAGAGATTTAACGCTGTAGACACGATTTGAATGCTTGAGGCTGGAACAGCGTTTGATCCCTGCTCCTAACGAATTGTTTTCATTTGCGTTGCCGAATAGAAGAAGAAATAACTTTAATGATATTATATTGCACGTTATTTCTCTGTCAGGTTTCTGATTATTGTTGGAAACTTTCAACCTACATTAAGTACTTGTAATATATCATCGGCCGTGTACCTAACACGTTTTATTAGGTTGGAAAAGTAAATATTTAATGCCACTTTCTATGTAGGTGACCCTCGTTAACCAACTTAATCGAAAACTTCGACTACCATAGCTAATATTCGAATATGATCGTTAAACCTTATTTATATTGATTTGTTTGTTTTCAAATGAACCAACCTGAAGACTGTAATATTACGTAAAAGTTTCGAAAAACGTTATGTCGAAACTACTTGAATTAGGGTCAAGCCATGAATGTTTGAAGAGTTGAACGCACCTACCTACCTTCATTTTCAGTTGTACTGAAATTTGAGCGCCGTCTATCGAAATTCCAAATTTGTACTGACAAAACAAATTCGAATTTTCTATCATGTTACCTAAACTGCAAAAAATGAAGGTAGGTTGTGCGTACCTAGTACTTTTTTTGTTGAGCCCAGTCGTTACTTCGTCATAGGTAATCATTTCTTGAAAATGTTATTTTTGTGCATTTGGGTTTTTTTTTTTTTTTAATAATTAAATTTGTATTTTTGCATTCATATTATGGAGTTTGACTGAGATAATTGTTTCAAAGTTTCTTTTTATTGTGTGTGGTGTGTGTGTGTAAATAGTTATTTCTTTCAAAACTGATGTTTAGTATACAAACAACCTCCCAGTCTTGAAAAATAGAGTTTGTGTCTTAGTTGAGCATTTTCCCCCTCTCCCGTTGTATAGTTATTGTACCATTTTTTCTTTTTTTTTTTTTTTTATTATTTCTTTCTCCTCGATCACTTGTAAATTAATAGTTCTTAGGTGTCAACAATGATGTTACCGAAATGGAGGTTCGAGTTAGAAAAACAAAAATAATAATGTGCACCCTGATACGATATGATGATGTATATTAAGGTAAATTTTATCCAAAATAATATTTTGTGGGATATTAAAAAGTTGTGTAATTCTCAATGCATCACTTGATTGTTATAAATTATATTCACCCTCACCTTTATTTGCCTGCATTTGATAGAGGTATTTTTTCAATTTTATCATGTCAATACTACGATGGAACAGTACTTATTGCTTCCGAGTCTACTAAGGTACTTAGCGGAAGCATTGTTTTCACTTTCAGAATGTGAAAATTTTTTTGTCTCCAAAATCAAAAATTCCACTAGCATTTTGCGTTTTAGACCTTTCTGAACAATTTTGGTTCCGTGTCTGTCTGTTTGTCTGTCTGTCAGCAAATCCTTGTTACGGGCAAAACTACACGAAGTTATAGTCCGATTTTGATGAAATTTTCAGGGATTGTGCGGGTTAGGGTGTAGATGGTCCCCTATGAGTTTCATGACCCCCGGATCAATAGTTGCCTCTGCGCATGCGCAAACGTGAAATCCTTGCCACAAGTATAACTCCGGGAGTTCTTGACCGATTTCGATGACATTTTCAGGGATTGTTCGGACTTATTAGGTATATTTTATAGTTTGTTCAATAGTTGAACATGCCTTCCTTTATTTTCTCAAGTGATGCTCCTGCATAACAATAAATTTACCCTAATTCAATATTTACTTCGCCTAAGTTCTTTAGTCAATAATAATTTTCAATGATCTATACAGTCATCTTATGGATACGAGGAAGCTATGTGCCACAACCACTTGTCAGAGGTTTTTTTATGAATAGTGTGAAGATCTCGACAAATGAGGCGTGCCATTTCAAAACTCACTATGTTCATTTTTAAAAATTTGACAGTATTCTCGGAAGAATGGATGAAAGAAGTTCAAAATTATTAATAGTTCATGTCTCTTTTTTTTAAAGAAGAAATTGTAGTTATATATACCTCATTTTCTTTTTACCTAACTGTATTGATGCATTCTAGAACATCCGGGGCAAAATTAGTTGATAATTTGAAAAACAAGGAATAAAAACTTCGAAAAATTCCAAGAACTCCTTTTAGTTCCACCGTCAACGATTTTAACAATGAAAACTTCATTTCCAATTGAGCGAAATTACTCAATTTCCGGTTACTATTCCTCTTGGTAGACCTTTGTTTTTAGGGAAATTGGTCATTAATTCAGAAACATTACTATTATTAATTAATGTGTACGTACATATGTAGTTCCAGGGATCCTAAATTTGATTTGCACTAGAAAGTGCGCTCTTTTGCTCGAAAAAGGATTCGATCGAGGAACAGTACTTTTTGCGCTCGATAAAAGGGCTCGAATATTCTTATTAGATAAGATTTACACAGGTGAGGTACCGACATTGTCCCAGAACAATCACTAGGAATTCCTTCACACAGTACTTTTTAGTACGGGATGCGATATAAACTCTAAAAATTACCATACAAATGAAAAAATTAGCTTACCGCTGCCCTGAGTAGGACGGAATCGTATTTGAATTTCAAACCCCACCCGCCATTTCACGTTTCAACCAATCGGCAGCTTTATTACGTCTAATTGGTTAATCACTGCCGCCTTATCAGTGATCTTCGTTCAGGATTCCTCCAGTCCGAACCCGGTAGTAGGGCTGGGCGATATTCGATATTCAAGAGTATTGATATATCGATATTATCGTTGGAGGAGTATCAATATATCGATGATCTCTTGAAGTTTAAAAAACGGGTGTTATTGCACGTCGTGATAATTACCTAATGGAATTTCTATGATGATACTGTAATTTTTAGAACTTGCCAAACTCTTGAACCTACCTGAAAACCTAACGAAAAACGACCCAATGGCATGTACTTATAATTCAGTGGTTAGATGAACAACAGATGGTAGATAGAAGAAGAAATAAACAGATAAATAGGTGCAAACCCATAAAATTTAATTTTACTAAACGCAGGTTGGTATTCAACATAACAAAAAGTTTCAGAAACCAACTTGAAATAGAAAAAATAGTCAAGAAGAAATAAACGGAAAATAGGTTCTAAGAAACAAACTTTGTTAGTATTCAATTTTTTTTTTAAATTCAAAAACCAACTTGACATTGGAAAATATTTAAGATTTTAATTTAATTTAAATTTTAAGATTAAGAATTTAAATATTTAAGTACTGGGTAGAGAGCAAAATATTGAGAATATCGATATTTCAGGAAAAGTATCGATACGCTACCGATATTCAAAATTTCGATATATCGATACGGATATCGAATATCGGCCAGTCCGAACCCGGTAGCCGCTCGCGAATTCCGGTCGGTTTTGAAGCGCATTTATAACTTCGTTTTATTGAATTTTAACGAGTTTAAACTTGATCCTGCTGTTACAACTATTCTGGTAAGTTACACTTCTAATCTTACATTCGACGATGCCCCTATAAGTGTGTTTTTTACCTTAACAGTGCATCTTTTCGATATCCAATCGGGTACTCGTTCACTTGAGGTTATGTTTGCACTGCTTCCACTTTATTATTGAATTATCACATTGATCAATCCTCTAATCCTTCCTCTTAATCAACCTTCGCCTTAAAATATATCAGTTCTTTCGATTATTGAGCATTTTAAATGGAAATGAGCAAGGCGGATTTATTAAAAACGTCTTGTTCCATTGTTTACTTTTCCGGACTCCCTGATTTGTACCCTGACCTCACGCTATCGTTTCCCCTTTATGTGATGATGCTCGGTACACTTTCATACGTACATTTTAATTTCTAGTGTTCATGTATAGATGAATATTCTTAGCTATTCGTCTTCGTAATCAGCATCATTCAGGTGGTTCTCATAATCTCACGTAATCCTTCACTTTCAGCTGTTCGGTTTGTTCATCTATTGGTAGGATATCATTGACTTGGAGGGTTTTCCTGCAAGGAATAATACAATCCAATTTAGAAAGCTCGAAATCAACTCGAATACAGTTCGATATCAACCCTAGGAGGTTATGGTTGGTGAACGTACTCCAACTAACAAATTTTGAATCGGTAGGTAACTTCATGTCACAAGCCAATTTCAAAAGAAGCAATTGTTGAACAATACTATTAATATATTGTCGTATTCTATCTTTATTATTTTATCTAACCGATGATGGAAGCTAATTTGTGGCTCAAAAAGCAATTTTGATTTATTATTCAATAATAAACCATTGTAATCGCTCTTGAAAGAAAAAAATTCTAACCCCCCCCCCCCGAATGTGGATACTGGAGTGAACTCCTAAAAGGATTTGTAGCCGATACACGGGTTGAAGCATTCTGATATGCATGAAAAACGCTGCAAATTCTTTCATTGGGGTTTATTATTCAATTTTATTCATTTGGCTTGCGTTCATGATTTGAATTCCTACTTTTGGAGTGTGCGTGTTTCACAGGTGATAGAGCGATTATTGAATTTCAGGAGGCACACAAATATGATCAACTGATCAATCCAAATAGGTATTTTGGTTGAGAACCGATTTAAGTGCTCTATGCATATCTCCTGAAATTCAATAATCGCTCTATCACCTGTGAAACACGCACACTCCAAAGCTTAGTAGAAATTCAAATCATGAACGCAAGCCAAATGAATAAAATTGAATAATAAACCCCAATGAAAGAATTTGCAGCGTTTTTATCATTATATTGGACATTCCTGTTGAAAACTAATTGTGAAAACTGTTGAATGTTGTTTTGAACTGTGGATATGTCTTTCATAAAATACAAAACTTCAACTTCCGAATCCATATCGATTTTACGGAAATTCCAGTTTCCAAAAAAAAGTTGAGTAAGTATGTACTTGAAGTTAAAGGGCCTGCTGCTTTATGATAGTTTATAACAACGTAGCAGGAATGGACCAAAATTAGCTATAGCTAAAACCTAAAGTTAACCCTGGAATGCATCGGTGATTGTACTATCACTTAACCCACTGGTGGGGTGTGGTACACCCCAAGCGCAAAATATCGATTTTTTTTTCAATTTGTGATGGATATGGATAGTTGGCCCTTCCCGATTTAGAATCCGTCGCCTTGGGAGAATGAATCAGACGTTTTCAAGCGTCTGTATCATCCTCTGAGCGTGGCGGAGCATTATTACCGCATCCACCTCATTGGAAGGGGCAACTATACCATTCCATCACTTCAAAAATTTGCGATTTTTTTCCACAATTCCGAATATTGTGACTAAAAGACAATAAATGACTCTAAAATAAACGTTTTTAAAAGAGCGAACTAACGACAAAACATTAGGCAATGTGCGAAATTAACTCCTCATGACTTAAAAAACCAGACTTCCCATGACCATGACTCATAAAAATGCACTCGTTTTCATAATACTAGTGAGCGTTCCTTAAATTAATCAGTCATTCAAGAAGTAGGAAAAATCATTCGGGATGAAATTCAGCTTTCTCGACAAGTTGTAAAACTGTGATCATGGCATATGGCCCTTTTGCTTGTTTGCAACACAAATTCTTCGTTTTTCGATCTTTCGAACCATCGCAAAATGCGCAACGAACCTGTTTTTCAAGCAGATCCATTTCTGAATCGTTTTTAGGGCCTCTCTGTTCCTGGGATGAGGTTTAATCAAACAGTATTGAAGAAATTTCTGAACGAATCTGCCGAGTGAGTGGATTTAGCGAAACTCGAAGCTGTATTTGAGGTTCCAACAGGCTGTATCCCAAGTAAAACTGGAAATCTTCCCTTATAAACTTTTGATCCCATTTCACCATTGAGTAGAAGACATCTGCGTTTACGCCTGCAACTAATTGGTCCAACATCCCGAAAAAAATCCGTTGAGGCCATCGACGAGTCTTTCGGCAAGTAGAATACGTTGAACACATTTGGTCAAAAAACAAATGAAAAAAGTAGGCGATAACTCACCGGTGGGGTGGCACACACCCCATGATATCACGGAGATATCACAAGAAAAGAGAATCAAATCCGAAAGAATTAAAAGTCATTGGAGGAGACCCCAAACAAAGTTTGAAAGCCTTTTCAAAAATCATATTCAATTTCAGCTAACCTGGGAACACAGAAATTCTTATCTTATTCGACTTGGCGAGTAAAATCAAATTTCAACCCCTAGGAGGGGGTGATTAAGGGAAGAAGAGGTGTCTACGAACTCTTGGAAGTTCAAATTCGATCTCAGGAACCCCAAAAACACAGAATCCACTCGACTTGACGTGAGAAATCAAATTTCAACCCCTAGGAGGGGATGATTGAGGGGTTAAGGGGTGCCTACAGGCTTTTGGAAGTTCAAATTCGATCTCGGGGACCCCAAAAACATAGAAATCCATACCCCTCTCGACTTGGCTTGAGACCTCAATTTTCAATCCCTAGGAAAGGTGTGATTAAGGGAAGAAGAGGTGTCTACAGACTCTTGGAAGTTCAAATTCGAGCTCAGGAACCCCAAAAACACAGAATCCACTCGACTCGACGTGAGAAATCAAATTTCAACCCCTAGAAGGGGATGGTTGAGGGGTTAAGGGGTGCCTACAGGCTTTTGGAAGTTCAAATTCGATCTCAGGAACCCCAAAAACACAGAATCCACTCGACTTGACGTGAGAAATCAAATTTCAACCCCTAGAAGGGGATGATTGAGGGGTTAAGGGGTGCCTACAGGTTTTTGGAAGTTCAAATTCGATCTCGGGGACCCCAAAAACATAGAAACCCATACCCCACTCGACTTGGCGTGAGAACTCAAATTTCAACCCCTAGGAGGGGGTGATTGGGGGGGGGGGGGGGGGCGAGCTAGTTTCCCAAGTACTCTCCTTGTCTGAAGTTAAAAAAATGTAGAAATTCACTTAAAAATATGTCGTAGTTCATCCCAATCTCATGACTCAAAAAGAAGGTTCTGACACCAATTTAAGGGTAGTTTTTTGGCCATGGCTCAAAATTTTGGGGATCAGGGGATTTTTTGGATCTTGGATTCGAATTCAGCATCGAAAAATACATAGGGATACCCTAGTCTACTTTACGGATCTTGACTTTTATTTATTTATTTTTTTTTTTTTTGTGGGGCTGTGTCATCGATTGAACTTGAAAAGAGATGTTTCTTAAGGGAAATTTAATGAGCTTTCCAGTGGTTTTTTAAGTTTTTTTGAAACTCAAATGGTTTGGAGATATGATGATTTTACTGCGACAGTTCAAGTTTCACTGAGAAAAACACAAAATTTGAAATAAGGTCACTATGGTTGAGAATCGGACATGGGGTCATATACCTTTTTTTGTTGGGTTCTGGTCTATAAACACCTCCCCAATTTTCAGACATCTTTCACCAAACACCCTGTATCGCACCCTGTTATTATGTCCCAACACAAGTTTATGTATTACCAGTTTTTCGAAAATACCCAAATTAGTAATGTACTCACATTTTTGTTTCAGAAATGAATTACCGTGGCTCTTTACTAACTCCAGAGGAATCTCCCTTGAGTATACTCTCCTCAGAGCTGAGGAGCGTCAAGCTGCTGTCGTCTGGTCAGAAGAAAGTCAGCTCTTCCACAAAACGTGAGTTTGTATCTCAATTAACGCTTAGTGTTGAACAAATTATCTTGAAACCTACCAACATAGATCTTCGGAAGATAGAGTCTGAGAGGCATGGGAGGTATACTAATGTTTCCTATGCCTTGTATCGTGAGCAGAGGAGATTGGGAATTGAGGTTTACTTTTCTCCCTGTGAAAATGTGTGTGATAATACTTGAAGATCGAAAGTAGTTATGTATACTGAGAGAGTACTAGTTAACACAATTTGGACAATGTTGGTTCCTTTTACCAACAAGCGAAATCTAAGTATTGAGATCAAACTAATTAAAATTACAGACGTCTATCACACCCACAGTCAAGTAGGGTAGTTGGGGCAGTAGCTCGCATGGAGCATAGACATGCAGGGGCTTTTTGATAAGAATCAATTGCTCTCCAAATCTCTTGCAGTTTTTGGTCGACGGGGGTGGGGAAAGTCCATTAAACTTGTTTTTCCATGTTTTCCTTGTACATTGGTCTTGTTCTAAGTAAATTATTTCAATAATTATTTGAGCTGCTTTCGAAGGAAACGTTCAAGAATTAGACTTATTGTTAAGCTTCACATTCCTGTACCAAATCCCTCGTTAACACTTGTTTACATTGTTGGGGTATCTCTATTTTGAAAGAAGGAAGATGGGGCAAACCCATGGACCATAAAAGGGGCAAATCCCCCACTACAAAAGGGGCTAACTTTAGCAGCCCTTTAAGTGTGTGGACTTGCCATAATTCAACCGAGAATAGGGTTACGTTCCTGCAGATAGTGATTTTGCGTTGCTCCACGGTTATGAGGAAATAGTCTAACAAACTTGAATTCTCAAGTACCAATTGGTTTATCCTTGATGTTCATACCAACATTCCAACCTACATTCATACCTTTGAATCTCGTATCGATACTTAGCAGTTCAAGTTATTCCTCTCCTCAGAAAAATGAGAAACCAAAAGAATTTGGGTGTTTACTCCATCTACCCTAAGCTTCTTTTGTATGGTGGCATAACACCCAACTACATGCAGTCCGAATGATTCCTTACTGCTTCTGTAAGACTTTAGTAAATACTTTTTTTTCGTGATTTATTAATTGCAACTGAAAAATCTAATACATTTCATCTAGCAATTTTACATATCAATATAGGTACACTCCAAGAGGGTAGGTTTACAGCAAAACCTATCCCTTTATTATATAGCTCAATTAAGTAGCACTGAGTTAGATTGCACTTCTATTCACGCAGCACAACTAAATCCAGTGGTTTGTTTCGCTTGAGACGTCGGATTTCACCTTCGTTGTCCAAAACGTACAGCGTCTCCGGGTTCTCATGTTTGTGGAGGCGATGTTCATGCTTCCTTGCGTATTTTGCAATAATTTCATAGACTGTCTCCATCCTCAAATCTCGATGAATATCATCGTTTCGCATGTACCAAGGGGCTCCAACTATACTTCTTAGTATATTATTCTGAAAGGTTTGGATTTTCTTAATATTTGATTTATTGGCACAGCCCCAGATCTGTATCCCATAGGTCCAAATAGGGCGAAGGATCTGCTTATATAAGCAGATATAAGTAAATACTGAAGCCATGCTTTAGCCTTGTGGCTCTCTGACTGATTTATTATTTTATTTAGTGATACAGGCAAGCCCAATACAAAGAAGAAAAACGTATATGGATTGAAAAGTTCGAAATAACAAAGTGAACTATAACATAGTGATAATAGAGAAAAAAATGCTATTGAAACTATTAGCAGGCGGTTGGAGAAAATATTGTAACAAGATGCAGCTAGAGCGAATAGAATTTTGCTTCCGAGTCTACCGAGGTAGCGGAAGCATTGCTTTCACTTTCGGAATGTGAAAATTTTTTTGTCTCCAAAATCTAAAATCCCACTCGCATATTGCGTTATAAACCTTTCTGAAACAATTTTGGTTCCGTGTCTGTCTGTGTGTCTGTCTGTCTGCAAATCCTTGTTACGGGCAAAACTACATGAAGTTATAGTCCGATTTTGATGAAATTTTCAGGGATTGTGCGGGTTGGGGTGTAGATGGTCCCCTATAGGTTTCATGACCCCCGGATCAATAGTAGTCTCTGCGCACGCGCAAACGAAATCCTTGTTAGGCGCATAACTCCGGGAGTTCTTGACCAATTTCGATGACATTTTTAGGGATTGTTCGGTTTGACGTGTTGATGGTCCCCTATGAGTTTCATGACCCCCGGATCAATAGTAGCCTCTGCGCATCCGCAAACGTGAAATCCTTGTTGCACGCGTAACTCCGGGAGTTCACGACTGATTTCGATGAAATTTTCAGAGATTGTTCTGATGTAAAGATGGTCCTCGTGAGTAATAAAGAGAATTCAATATTTACTTCGAGCTTGATTGAACGAAGTTCTTTAGTCAATAATCATTTTCAATGATCTATACAGTCATGTTATGGATACGAGGAAGCTATGTGCCACACCCACTTGGCAGACGTTTTTAAAATCTGCTCTGATGATCCTGTTCTGATCTGGGAGAGTGGTGCCTTTCTCACCTTCTTCCCTTCAAATTTCAGGTCTTATGAATTACAAAGACAATAGTTTTGATAAATGAAGGGATATTCGATAAATCACGCGCGAAAGCTTTTTTAAAGCGGAAATATGAAGAACTAACTAGCGACTACTATATTTCTTTGGAAACATTTGTCTTGAATAGGAAGTAACAAAAATGTTTACCGCACGTTTCTCAATTAGGTCAAGGCTAAAACGTGAACCATGTTAAAATAGTTCATCCGTAATGTGCAGGTAACGAATGCTAGCTTGAAAATACTTTATGATTTTACGAGGCGTCAATAAATTGTGGTAAGTGGGTCGCTGAATGGGGGACAGGTGGGTTGTCTACCTGTCGTTAAGGCGGAGAATCGCGTACGTTGCAGCTACCTCCAGAGGTCGGAGGTTATCGATGCGTAGGATCAGCTCTGAGCTTAAGAAAAGAATAACGAAACTTTGAGACGAGCCGAATGGATCATGAATAGTCTGGTTAATTGCTACACTGATATCTAAAAGAAACGATGGTACAATTTCGTTAATTTCACAATGTGTTTCAAACCATCCAGATGCCTCCGTTAAATATAACTTTGCATCATGATTCACGGTTGTTGAAATAGTATCAAGAGTTGAATTCTAAATAGGGAAACGAGCGCACCGTGCACTTAACTTTGGAACCATACAGTTGAAGGACAGAACGTCATAAAAATGTTTTTCTTGCAAATGTCTCTAGAATTTATTATATTTTCGACATCTGAGCATTTCTCTTGCATAAAAGGATTTTTAAAGGAAAAACAGCCGTGTTAATAAAGCGCTTTGGGCGGCATTTTCCACACTGTGGGGTAATGCTGGCCGCACTGTGGGGTAATGACGCCCAACCCCGAGAACTGAATTATGTTCCCCTCTCAATCGTCATTCAACCCATTTTTTCCAAAGTTAAACGTATTTATAACAATAAAAACCATGAAAACAGTCGATAAATTATAGTTAAAATGAACGACGACTTAGAAATAGGTAAACTACAGTCTTGTATGTAGAACTTTTTTGAACCCACATTAATATTTAGCTTTTCGTTGTTTACAAAATTATAAAATAGCCTCGCATACATCACATAGTCCGTGATCAGGTCGTCCAGTTCGGCATGTTCAGTGCCCAGTGCGGACTTATTTCGTTCTTGCGGAATTTCGCAGACCTCGACGTGTGCGTTTCTTACCGAAATACACTTGTTAGTAAATTTTGCATGTATTCAAGTAGGGATGCAAAAAAAAGTACCGGTACTTTTAGATTCTTTTTTTCCCCGCAAGAATCGATTCAAAATTTTGAGAATCAGCCCGATTTTTTTCATTTTGTAGGAAATGTTTGACGAATTCCAACAACAACTATCTACAGTTCAAATCGTCCTCAATAATACCTATTTCTACACAACTGATGAGTTGATAGACAGTTCATCAAGAAACTCAATACAAAAGGTATAGTTAGTGGGGTATTGAGAGAAACTATTACAGTTTAAATCGGTACATTTTTGAGAAGTCATTAGAAGTTTCTAGTAAAATTCACAGCGCATTTAATGCACTCTGACTCGTTTCAAAATTCAAAGACCCATTCTTGGAAAAAAATCGACGTTTTCATGAAAGATTATAATTTATCAATAATAAATTTTCTCATTTTAATAATTACCCATTCAAAAATTACAAAAGAGTGTCTATTGCAGATGAATTTTCTCATTCTAATAAGACTCATTTAAAATTGTCAAAAAAGTGTCGATTCTTTAAAAAATCGATACTTTTAAAAAAATTGTTACGATATTTTTCGATTCTTTCCAAAAAGATCGATACGATTTAAATCGATTCTTTTTTAAGAATGTTGCATCCCTATATTTAAGTATCGAATTTTCCTTTGATGCGGATTTTCAAATTTCGGACTTATTTTAGGTTGGACTTGTATCTCTAAAACACTGAATTCGTTGAATCCTGTGTTCAAAAAATTTCTGACAAGAACGAGCTTTGGCCAAAAAACTAAAAATTGATGTAAGAACCTCCTTTTTGAGTCATGAGATTGGGATGCACTTGTGATGGATATGGTTAGTTGTCCCCTTCCCGATTTTAGAATCTGTTGGAGATGAATCGGACGCCTGCAAGCGTCTGGGTCATGCTCTGAGCGTGGCGGAGCATTATCTATGCATCCACCTCCACGGAAGGGGCAACTACTCCATTCCATCACCCTCACAAACTACGACATATTTTTAAGTGAATTTCTACATTTTTTTTAACTTCAGACAAGGAGAGTTCTTGGGGAAACTACCTCCCCCTCAATCACTCCCCACCATCCCCTCCTAGCGGTTGAAATTTGATTTCTCACGTCAAGTCGAGTGGATTATGTGTTTTTGGGGTTCCTGAGATCGAATTTGAACTTCCAAGAGTCCGTAGACACCTCTTCTGCCCTTAATCACCCCCTCCTAGGGGTTGAAATTTGATTTTTCGCGCCAAGTCAAATAAGGTAAGGATTTCTGTGTTCCCAGGTTCGCTGAAATTGAATATGATTTTTGAAAAGGCTTTCAAATTTTGTTGGGGGTCCCTCCATTGACTTTCAATTCTTTCGGGTTTTATTCTCTTTTCTTGTGGCATCTCTGTGATATTGGTTTTCTATTATGACCATGTCGCTGTTTGAAGACCAGCAAACTACGATATCTACAATGTTTCCTTTCTAGGATTAAGTTTCTGCACTAAATTGGGTTTTAATTCTTTCGGATTTTATTCTCTTTTCTTGTGACATCTCTGTGATATTGGTTTTCTATTATGACCATGTCGCTGTTTGAAGACCAGCAAACTACGATATCTACAATGTTTCCTTTCTAGGATTAAGTTTCTGCACTAAATTGGGTTAGTTGGGAGAAGTTCTGTACTACGTTAGGTCTTTTAATTCTTTCGGATTTTATTCTCTTTCCTTGTGACATCTCTGTGATACTGGTTTTCTATTATGACCATGTCGCTGTTTGAAGGCCAGCAAACTACGATATCTACAATGTTTCCTAACTGCGATTAAGTTTCTGCACTAAATTGGGTTAGTTGGGAGAAGTTCTGTACTAAGTTAGGTCTTTTAATTCTTTCGGATTTTATTCTCTTTTCTTGTGACATCTCTGTGATATTGGTTTTCTATTATGACCATGTCGCTGTTTGAAGACCAGCAAACTACGATATCTACAATGTTTCCTTTCTAGGATTAAGTTTCTACACTAAATTTTGTTAGTTGGGAGAAGTTCTGTACTAAGTTAGGTTTTTTAATTCTTTCGGATTTTATTCTCTTTTCTTGTGACATCTCTGTGATATTGGTTTTCTATTATGACCATGTCGCTGTTTGAAGACCAGCAAACTACGATATCTACAATGTTTCCTTTCTAGGATTAAGTTTCTGCACTAAATTGGGTTAGTTGGGAGAAGTTCTGTACTAAGTTAGGTCTTTTAATTCTTTCGGATTTTATTCTCTTTTCTTGTGACATCTCTGTGATATTGGTTTTCTATTATGACCATGTCGCTGTTTGAAGACCAGCAAACTACGATATCTACAATGTTTCCTTTCTAGGATTAAGTTTCTGCACTAAATTGGGTTAGTTGGGAGAAGTTCTGTACTAAGTTAGGTCTTTTAATTCTTTCGGATTTTATTCTCTTTTCTTGTGACATCTCTGTGATATTGGTTTTCTATTATGACCATGTCGCTGTTTGAAGACCAGCAAACTACGATATCTACAATGTTTCCTTTCTAGGATTAAGTTTCTGCACTAAATTGGGTTAGTTGGGAGAAGTTCTGTACTAAGTTAGGTCTTTTAATTCTTTCGGATTTTATTCTCTTTTCTTGTGACATCTCTGTGATATTGGTTTTCTATTATGACCATGTCGCTGTTTGAAGACCAGCAAACTACGATATCTACAATGTTTCCTTTCTAGGATTAAGTTTCTGCACTAAATTGGGTTAGTTGGGAGAAGTTCTGTACTAAGTTAGGTTCTTCTGTACGTCTTGCGTACGGAGCTCATGAAATCCCATTGCAACGATCGTTCCCCGGGCTCCTGCCTCGTCTCAAAAGGCTACAACAGGGACGGCCGCTTTTTTTTCCACTCCTTCGAGGGGGTGAGATTTACTTTGCTCGCATCTTCTCCACGGCTATTGTCGACAGGATGACCCCTTCCTTTTCGAGCACGTGCTCCCTTCATTCTGTCATCTTTCCACGTGAAAGGGGGCGGAGAAGAAAAAACTGTCTTTTTAACAACCTGCTCCGTCCAGGTTCCATCTTATCCTCCGGTACGTTGCGCAAGCTGCATTATCGGCGCGCATGACCGCCGGGCACAATGCTGACGACATCTGCTCGCTTTCGTATTGACTCCTTCAGGGCAAAAAATGTCATTTTGTGTGATTTTTTCTGGAAGAACCGATCGTCGTTGGCGCGTTTAACGGCTCGCGTTTTTTCTGTTGAAATCATTGATAAAGTTGCGGTTTAAGTTAGGTTCGATTCAGAAACATGTGATTAAATTTCAATGGGGTTTATTAAATGAGAGAAAAAACATTTATTGATCATTATATGGGGTGGAATGTTGGGTTAGAATCCGTGGTGCCCTGTTTTTTTAGCAGTTGCTGCAAATTGTATACTTCTGTTGAGCGAGAAGTTCGGGAATGCCTCAAAACCCCACAGAAATAACAGCTTTCAGTTCTAGCAGCAAGAACAGTTTTCTACGGAGTTGATAGATCATAGGTCCTAGGCAGGCCGGGTGAATAGCTGATAAATGTTTTGCTGATTCTAGGGATCAAGCTTGAGATGAGGCCTGTTGCAAGGCTTTTGTAGAGTTTTCTTACAAGTTGGCGTGTATGAGGACGAAGGAGATCGCAAATTAAAGCACTTATCTTATGAACTTAATACGTTTACAGCCTTGAAGTTGCAATCCTTGCACATTTACCTTAGAACTTGTACGTGTCTTCTAATACTTGTAAAACTTCTTGGTATGTAGTGCATTTATTTTCAAAATCGTAGGTTTCAGGAACAATATAACTTGTTAGATTTGGAGTTGATGGTTACTTGTAACCTCTCGGTGGTGCCCTGTTTTTTAGCAGTTGCTGCAAATTGTATACTTCTGCTGAGCAAGAAGTTCGGGAATGCCTCAAAACCCCACAGAAATAACAGCTTTCAGTTCTAGCAGCAAGAACAGTTTTCTACGGAGTTGATAGATCATAGGTCCTGGGCAGGCCGGGTGAATAGCTGATTAATGTTTTGCTGATTCTAGAGATCAAGCTTGAGATGAGGCCTGTTGCAAGGCTTTTGTAGAGTTTTCTTATAAGTTGGCGTGTATGAGGACGAAGGAGATCGCAAATTAAACACTTATCTTATGAACTTAATACGTTTACAGCCTTGAAGTTGCAATCCTTGCACATTTACCTTAGAACTTGTACGTGTCTTCTAATACTTGTAAAACTTCTTGGTATGTAGTGCATTTATTTTCAAAATCGTGGGTTCCAGGAACAATATAACTTGTTAGATTTGGAGTTGATGGTTACTTGTAACCTCTCGGTGGTGCCCTGTTTTTTTAGCAGTTGCTGCAAATTGTGTACTTCTGTTGAGCGAGAAGTTCTGCCTCAAAACTCCACAGAAATAACAGCTTTCTAGCAGCAAGAACAGTTTTCAACGGAGTTGCTAGATCATAGGTCTAGGTGAATAGCTAGCTAGGCTGGGTGAATAGCTGATTAATGTTTTGCTGATTCTAGGGATCAAGCTTGAGATGAGGCCTGTTGCAAGGCTTTTGTAGAGGTTTCTTTTAAGTTGGCGTGTATGAGGACGAAGGAGATCGCAAATTAAAGCACTTATCTTATGAACTTAATACGTTTACAGCCTTGAAGTTGCAATCCTTGCACATTCACCTTAGAACTTGTACGTGTCTTCTAATACTTGTAAAACTTTTTGGATGTAGTGCATTTATTTTCAAAATCGTAGGTTTCAGGAACAATATAACTTGTTAGATTTGGAGTTGATGGTTACTTGTAACCTCTCGGTGGTGCCCTGTTTTTTAGCAGTTGCTGCAAATTGTATACTTCTGCTGAGCAAGAAGTTCGGGAATGCCTCAAAACCCCACAGAAATAACAGCTTTCAGTTCTAGCAGCAAGAACAGTTTTCTACGGAGTTGATAGATCATAGGTCCTAGGCAGGCCGGGTGAATAGCTGATTAATGTTTTGCTGATTCTAGAGATCAAGCTTGAGATGAGGCCTTGAGATGTTGCAAGGCTTTTGTAGAGTTTTCTTATAAGTTGGCGTGTATGAGGACGAAGCAGATCGCAAATTAACACTTCTCTTATGAACTTATTACGTTTACAGCTTTGAAGTTGCAATCCTTGGCTACTTGTCTTAGAACTTGTTGGCATTTTCTAATTCTTGTAAAACCTCTTGGTATGTACTGAATTTATTTTCAAAATCGTGGATTTCTGGAACAATATACCTCATTCATAGTTCAGCTTCCATTGGTCGTTATTTAGCAAAGAGGCGCAGAAAGTTGTCGATCGTCATTTTCCAGTGGATCCTACGTTGAAGCGTTCAGGTCTCTAGCATTTGTCTTTCGTCTTTCATTTTATTAATAAATAATAAAAATAAACTAAATTTTCGTTTATTGAAGTGAGATGTCAGAATAATGTTGCATGCTTGTTCCACATTCTTGTGTTAGTTCTCCTTAAATATCGCAATCCACACGAGGTAACTGCGACGAATAATTATACGAAAAATGATTCTAATCAGAATAACTTACTCTCTTCTGTAGTTTTGTTTGAATAGTTTCGTGGGGTTTTATATCCATTTTACGAAGTTTATTTTAGTTATTTTATTAGTTTTCTCGATAAAATTAACAGTTGCCTCCTACTGATCAGACCACCTGGATAAGCGTCAACTATAAATTAACAGACTTTCAGCTCCAGAGCGCATCTGCCTAATGGGACAAGGTGTCACTCGGAGATAGAAATATCGGATTTTTTTGTGGTGGGTCTTCGGTGACAATAACATTGGTGACTTAATTTGTTGTGAAAGCTGAGGAAGAGGATAATTGCTTCGAATGAAGTCGAATTTATTAAAAGTTATTATATTTGGAGCGGTATTTTTTCTTTAATCACACGATTCACTTTGACGATAAGATGAACGGTTCAAATTCACCGTTTCCTTTGAACACAATGTCTCTGGCTTGAGTGACATCAATTATAGGCTTTTACTGTTACGTTCAAAGGTATGTTGGAGAAGATATGAACTGTTCTTTTACGATTTTCGTGACCCGTTCTTTTGTTCGGTTGCTTACCTATTGCTGGAAAAAGGTTGGTTTGCTCTGTGCGAAACCATTCTCAGTAAACTCGTGATTCTTTCTTTGTTCGATTTTAAGATTTTACAATGTAAAAACTGTAAATATTTCACCATGGTAGTGAGGGAAAGAGCAGTAACGCAATCATGGTTTATTATAAAGGTGTGCATCCAGCAAAATCTCTATTCTCAGTAAAATCATATACAAACCGGAGTAAGCACGTCGATGAAATGTACACAGTATTCACCAATGTGTTCCAAATGGTTATTTTCAATATCGTTATAATAAACATGTCAAGTAGGTGCAATGAACATACCTATGCTCAAAAGGAGCGTAATATTCTCTGCAGCGTTTATGTTTAATTAATTCAATCATGAAATATATATAAGATTTCAATAGGGTACATGATTGTTGAAGACCCTAAGAATATAATTTTGCTCGTTAGATATGGAGATTTTAGCCAACTCCTATAATTTATTATGCTTGCCAACTGGTGGCCTACTGGCGAAAAATATATAAAACTTCTTAATTTGCGTTTTTAAATTTATTCATAAATTAACTTTCTCTCTCTAGGTTCCTTTTCAACTTTTCACGATGCCATTCAAATACAACTGCTCCATTCTACCTTGGTAGCTACAAAAATGAACCTTTGTAATTGATTTTTATAAAATTAACAATTTCAACTCCCACTCAAAGTTTTTTGTTTCAAGTTGTGTAGAATCCGAAAATCTGATTTTGAAAAATCCTTCCGTTCACCGTACGTAGTCTGGAGCTCTTCTCCGATACTACTTAACCAAAGTTGGCGATCACATTTAGGGTCTAGGTGGGACTGAACTCTCGGCAAAACTCTAAGTCAATCCTAAAGGTTTTTTTCTTTTTTTTCCTTTATTGGCTTCGTATGAAAATACAGTCGGCCTAATCAGGTAATATACATTTTATGATTCTAGAATATAACAATATTAGAATAAAGTTAACATATAAAGGAATCAGTACTAAATATCACTAAAGAGTTCTGCCTGTCGATGTGAGGTAGTTGTAGAGTGCAGCGTATATTTGTGAGTTGAATGGGGCCAATAAGGTGTCCATACAGAAAGGGTGAGGAACCATTGTACAGATTTTCTTGAAAAGTTCATCTCGCTCTGAAATATGGGAGGGACAGCTGAGAAAAATGTGCTGCACGGTTTCGACTTCGCTGTTGCACCGGGAGCAGAGGTCTGTATCTGATCGATTTATGGATGATAGATACTCCATTGTCACGGCATGACCCGTGCGTAATCTAGTCATCGTCTTGATGAAGTACACCGGTGTTGAGGCAGGGAGGTCTTCAAACCACTGGTGTTTCGTTGGAGGAGGAAACAGGGAAATATAGCGATGACCGGCATGGTAGTTGTGGAATTTTCGCCATTTTTCCATTAGGTGTCTGGTGAATTCACAGCGGAGATCAGTAAACGGAAAACTTGGAGGTGTGAGTAGCCTCAAAGGAATTTGGGTTGATTCGTCCACTATTGATTTTTTCGTCCACTAGAGTATTACCTTGAATACCTCTGTGTCCTCGTATCCAGATCATGTGCACTGATCTTTTTGCTTCTAGCATACTAGCGGAATGCTTGAGGATTTCCGCTTCAATGGAGGTAAGATGAGAGGTTGAAGTAGCTTTTCTTATTTTGGTTAATACGCTCTTCGAATCGGATAGGATAACTAATTGCTGGCAAGCATCTACCAGATCATGGGCATAAGTCAGTGCTTGGAGAATGGCGTAGCTTTCTGCCGAATATATTGAGGCGTGGTTCCACAAACGAAAGCTCCTGTACTGTTTGTTTGTGTCGTCGTATATTGCACATCCTACTCGTCCTTCCAAGCGAGAGCCATCTGTGAAAATCGTAGTGGCATTCGGCCATTTTCTTGAAATATATTCTGCCAAAAAACTGGTCGTTGAGACGTTAGGTCCATAGGCAATCTCAGGCAGTTTAGAGATGTGAGGAATCCTGTGAAACGTTTCGTATGGGATTGAGTAGCGAGGTGGTATCCCTCCCTTTGAAATCCGTTGAAGTTCATTTGACCATTTAGTGAAACTCTCGCACACTGACTGGGAGCGCTTCTTCTGCCAATACGAGCATGTGAGATTATTTATGGCTAGCTCGCGGTTTGTACTAAACATCTTCTCATTACGGCTGTATAAAGAGGTTAAGTATCGATTAGGGATCATTTCTCTCCGAAGTTTCAGGGGAGATTCGGCTAGGAGTGAGTTGATTGGAGTGGATTGGAGAGCTCCAAGGCATATGCGAAGAGTCCGGTATTGGAGTCTAAAGGTTGAAATCAAAGGGTGTACGAAAATAAGCATGTCGACGTGTTTTGGGTCAAGGCGGTTTCGTCTTTCTTGAACAATGTAACCAGCAGCACTGAAAACTCGTTCTGCTGGCGCAGACAAATGTTGACATGCGACATCACCCTAACTTCCCAGCATGCTTGTTTTTCTTTCCAAAACTGGAGAGGGTTCTCAAGTTTAGCCAAAAGAACTATCGATACTATGGGTAGTTTACCTTTTGATAGTATCGAAACTATCGATAGATAGTTTCCCATCACTAATTCATATCGATACTTTCTTTCGATACTGTATCTCAAGTCGCATCTCAAGTCGTTAGCCTGAAATTTTCGACGTCCCTTTCTCTCGGACAACATCCAAACTGCTCTACTGACTTCATAAGTTACTGTTATATTATTGCTGTTTCTGGTAAAATTGTTCTTTTTCATGTTGTTTTTCTCAAACTTGAAAATGCTTGTGTACATTGAATCTCAACTTTTGTTATGCTGTTGTAAAATTAGGCTTGCTCGTTAATAAATAAATATCAATACCATTGATTCGATACCAAATATCGTATCGAAAGCGGTATTGGAACGTCCCTAAGTGCAAGGAAGAGGTAGTTATCTCATATTTTACCAGGATAAGCGTCTCATTTCATTTCCTCCCACCAGTTAGTCACTATCTCAATATAGGTCACAGAGATCGATCACCTCTTTGAATAATTCATTAATTGGTCGCGCTATCACGCTTCGAAAAAAAAAAGTCCCCGCTGGCAAACATTTAACATTTTTTATGACGTATCTGATGACCGTGTGTGTGCTTATCGTGTCCGTGTGCGTCTCAGGAGGCGCAGGTGCTAAACGGCGTAGCTCTCTTAACTAATTGACGCCGTTATAAATAAGGTTGGATCTTTCAGTCGCAGTCCGATGCTTTCTAGTTGAGTTTCTTTTAGGTAGGTAGCGACTTTACAGGTGTTCGCGTTCATTTGACAAAGTCTGGACGCGGCTTCCGGCCTCACTTTCACCTGTATCCAAGGAAATTTACCAATAATGAATATTTATTCGGAATTAATATCACGTTCTGTACCCGTCGAAATATTTTGCATGATTGTTCATGTATAAAAATGTATAAACTTTTAGTCAACAATAATTCAAATTTACGTTGTCAAAGCTGAAATAGCACTCAATTTGAGAGTCAACAACCATACAGCATCAGTTGTTGGATGGAACGCTGATTTGCCTGTGAGCCGCCATGCCACAGCGCATGGTGAAACGTTCGATGGGTGTTTTGGCATCAAAATTCAGAAAAAAACGCTGCCAATTCTTTCACTGGGGTTTATCATTCAATTGGCTTGCGTTCATAATTTGAATTTCTACTAAGCTTTGGAGAGTGCGCGTTTCACAGGATAGAGCGATTATTGAATTTCAGGAGGCACACAAATATGATCAACTGATCGATCCAAATAGGTATTTTGGTTGAGAACAGATTTACGTGCTTGATGCATATCTCCCGAAATTCAATAATCGCTCTATCACCTGTAAAACACGCACACTCCGAAGCTTAGTAGAAATTCAAATAATGAACGCAAGCCAATTGAATAATAAACCCGAGTGAAAGAATACTTATTTACCCCAGTAATAATATTGAATAATAATCCCCAGTAATAATATTTACCTATATATTATCAGCCTTTCATACATCTCAGAATACTTCAACCCGTGTATCGGCTATGAACTACAAGTATCCACATCGGCTATTACTCCAGTATCCACATTCACTACAACTCGACGTTATCGGCATCACTGGGTTACAAACAAACAATAATAAACCGAAAAACGCAAATGTTGTCACATAAATCGGGCCATACATCGAGAATGGTTTGACCTACGGACATGGGGAAAAAATTCGATTCCTCAAGGAAACAAAATTCTTCAATTCAAGAAAAATTTAGGCCGTTGACTTGTTTTGAGGTTTTTAGGGATTTTACAAAACTTTGACAGCCCTTAAAGGGCACTTTAAATTGAGTGAGAGAGCTGGCTCAAGAATTGGGGCGTCGTCGGACCAAGATGGATTTTTCCTGAAAATTTCAGATCTTTTGCTCCAGCCGTTTCGGAGATATCGTGCGTACGGCGGACGGACGGGAAAATTTTTATTGCAGATTCGGATTCTACACCCTTTGAAACGTAAACCATGAAATTTTCAGGGGGTTATTTTTTTTCCAGAGTTGATTACAATGGTTTATTATTGAATAATAAACCAAAAATTGACACCCCAAGATTACAAAGAAAGCGCACAGCAAAGTGTTGGTTGCGTACGATCTTCCAGGGCTGAATATGAGACTGTTAACTGGGTAACCATATTCCTCCATGGTAAAGCAATCTGTCATCATCAATGATAAAATTTTCCAATTACAATTACTTCTCTCGTATTTTGAAAAAGGCTGAATGCCGAAGTATAAAAATTGTTGTTATTATGTGAATTATTGTTGACTGAAAGTTTGTACATTTAAATATGCTTTTGTAGAGCCACTTTTTTATATATAATGTTCGTCAGTACCAACTATCTAAATGCATAATGAAAAAGGTAGCACCCATGAAGAGCAGTTTACACTAGTGGTTTCCAGATTACTCACTATGTTTGAAGATGAGTTGATTCATCCTATTCATCATCAAGAAAAACTTCGAAAACTATAATCAACACTTATACTTTAGATTTGTGGTCCATCGTCGGTGTTTGTAACGAAATAGACTAGTGGTGTGTCCTTTAATACTGCCCTCCTCTCATTCCATAAACGGGATTTCTCTACCCCAAATCATCTTCTTTTCAGTTTTAAAAATGTTGTTTGGAACCATTTGACTCCTGGACCATCAATGCTGGAGACATCTCTGAGTTGTTCTTAGTATGTCGACTATTTGTAGTATCTCTCGTGCAGTCCACGTTGCAGTACGCAATCTGTATATGGGGTGGACCCTGCCAAAAAGTCATGTCCAAATTAAATCGACTACACAGACGTATCCTTAGGGTCATGTTTGCGAAGCCTTACCACTTTGCGCTTCGAATGTTGCACGAGGAATTAAGAATAGCAACTTCTTATAGAAAATCTTCTCTTGTTTTCCCATAGTAAACTACACGTTGTCTCTGCTTCAACCACCCACCAGGTTTATCTATGAACAAAGTCATAAACCCACGGCCCTCTTACGACCAGAAGTCCCCATTTATTAAATAATAATTCTTCACCGTATATCATATGAAATCGCCCATTTTATTTTCTCGGTTTATTTACAAAAAACGTATATTTTCGTATTGATGATTGCCAGAAACTACTCCGCAGCGTCTATTTCAAATAAATAGATAGCCAGTTTACTATTTAAAATATATTCACATGAGTGTGTATATTTTTATTTCATTATTACTTTAATGAATAATTAACGTCTTGATCATGGCGAACTACACTTGTCTGACGATACGGGCTCGGCCTGGTACCAGACAATAATACTTCTTGTGACACAATCGAAGTTGTACTTTTGTTGTGTTTTAGGAAATATGTAAAGTTAAAAAAAACTTTCTGCAAGTTATTCAAAGGGTTTGGATAGACTTCATCCGTGAAGAGCTCCTGGACAGACAATTTTGGAGGATGGGTTGGGTTCGAAACCACGTTCTGGTAATCATTTGATGGGGATGTAATGAAATGGATTAGTTGCTCCTTCCAAACATTGGGGCTACTGTCGTGCAGCACCCAAAGGATAATTGTAAGCTTCAAGGCACCAGGTACCAGGAGGAGGGACAGGAGATTCAAGAAGTTCACGTGGGAAAATAATTAATTGTGAAGTGTTATTATTCTTAAAATTGAACAATTATTTTGCCAACCTTAAGGCGCGTCCACACCAGTAACAAATAGCAAAGTTGCATAACATTTGTTATAAAACATGCTATATAGCAAGTTTTAAAACTTTTGTTTATACAACTATGTTACGAAACTCTCCCCTCCAATCTGTCCACACCAATGTAACAAAGAAATGCAACATTTCAATCTCGAAGTTTTATATCCATTTTGTCTTGTAAGGGGCATCAGCTCCATCCCCGCTCTTTCCTTTCTTCAGTTCACGCTGGAATTGTCCAACGAGCATACGCACCTTCTTCTCCACTTCCTCCACGTTTCCTTGAAAATCGGAAGCGAGCCCAGTCCACGCATCTTGCTTCTTATTACGGTCCTTGAACTCTTTCTTCGTAGGATCCCAAAGTATCGCTTTCTCACGATACAGATCAATTAGTTTCTCCGTATTTTCCTTCGTCCACTCCATCACCAAAAGATCTCAAAAATGATTTTGAAAATCTTTTCGAACTAAATACACGAGAACGCACGTCAAATTGGAAATGTATATCACACACGACGCACTCCGATAGGAAGCAAACATCAACTGAGCAGGGTCAGGGGGGCACCCTGGAGGGAGGGCATGAGTTGTTACAAAGTGGGAGTTGTGTGTGTGGACGAGCTTGCAACTTGTTGTTCAACCAAGTTACCTAACTTTCTTTGATCTTTACCGACAACCTCTGGGTAACATGTAACCTGCTATATAACACGAAAAAAGTTACACAACATCAAGTTATATAACATTTTCAATTTGAATTCTCTAACAAGTTACATAACTTTTGCTATATAACCGTTTATAACATGTTTTGTTACTGGTGTGGACGTGCCTTTACGGTCTCACCAGAAAACTGATGACTAGATCTCCCAACTAGACCTCATTTGCGATTTTTCACCCATGTTCGGTGAAGTAGTTTTGAATACAAGCTCTGGTCGGACGGATTTTACGCAGTGAAACATAAATTTTTAAAGTTTGAAACGTTACGGATTATGGTCGATTACAAAGGTTCATCATTGGAAATAATGCACCAAAATGGGTTAAATTCGGGATTTCTCATGTAATTATTACTCATCAAAGTTGTTTGAAGAGCCTAATGAGCCAGTTTTACAGTTATTTGACTATGGCCTTCGGGAGGTTTAGCCGTTAAAGAGCCATTTCTTGATGACTGGCGCAAGGGTGCGGGCGTGCGGGACTGTCGCGGCTCAGCGATCACGAGACGTTGAGGTTAACGGCCCCCTCAGCGACATATGCGGCCACCACCCGCTACACACCGACGAGAGAGTGTAAGTGCGTTTTCCTCCGTAAACGGTTTCGTGTGTGCGCAATGTGATACCCGGGGCGGGGTCACTAATGAATCAACATGTGTTCGCCCTTTTAATAGTATTCAACAGCTTGGCGCAAGTACGTTGTGAGGGTACTTGAGAGAACAGAGGTGAATTGGGAGTACTGGCTGAAGTCCTCCGAACGGTTGAATTCGGTTCTAAACCCTTCAATGACCTTAGGAAAGAGCTTTAGTTATACCCAGGGGTTTTAACTTGTCCACGAAATGGAGAGAAGGTGCTTTTCACGAACCGCTCTTCAGCGTGGCAAAGCCGAACCATCGTTACCGAAACACCTAGGATTCAAACCAGGACAATTTGGTTTGATAGTAACACCAGGATAGTATCCATGATTAATGACAATAGCTATTATAAACTGTTCCGAAAACGCTTCGTGGTTGCGGTAAGGTTAGTTAAGTTGCCTAGATTACCTGGTTGGTCCTCCTTCTTTCGTTTGTGCCTCGGCTAGTGGAGATGGCTGTAGATCACGCAGAATTTTATTTTGTTGTTGAGACATGTTTTGGTTGATCATTCGTTTATTCATTATTATTGAAGCTTTTCCGCTCCTCTCTCCAAGCCAAGTCTCCTTGGGTCAAAACCAGGACACTGTCTACATTGGGTTAGAAACCCCAGGACATTATCCAAGGTTACTATAATACTCGATAGCATCACGGTAATCTTATAAATTAAGGTTGATGCGGTGAGATAGTGGAAATCCATCTTAAATAAAAATATGAAATTGAAGAGAATGTCTATTCCCACAAAAAATACACAAACACTTGTAGACCGGTTGTTGCACCATTATCAGTACACTACAGAATGAAGGAGAAGTGAGTGGACATGCTTCTTTATCCAGATAAAAGAGAAAGGTGCCCTCTGATTGGGCAATACATCTGAAAGGGCAGGGAGTAAAAGTGAAAGTTGAGTAGGGTGGTGAAAGGAAAAATTCACAGAAACATATCAATTAGTGGAGAACGCTTAATTACACACCCCACGCCTCATTAATCGAAGTTCACGATTTGTCGATTTCCTGGATTTCAAGAGATTCTAAGTTTCCTGTGAATTTTTCCTCCCACCACCTTACTTACCTGCATACATTAGTATGGCCCTCCTCCTTGTTGTGATCTCCTTGTTATGTTAGCAGAACCTGGATTCGAAATACTCCAGCCCTTATTATTGAGTCCTGCTTCCGTCGCACAGCCCCACAGGAAAAATTAGCTACTAATAACTCTTACCTCTTTACATTGAAATATTTACACTAGATATTGCGAGTGTTATCCACCAATCAGCCCCATACTCTCATCCTCTTTTTCGAAAGCCACGGAAGTGTGATGGATGAACGTAGTCTCCCTCTGAATGTTGCAGGTTAAGGTCTAGGAAGGGGGAATTGTGTGTGTGTGTCTAGTTTTCTGAATTTTATCGTATTCTTAAATCTTGTATTTCGAATGTCCACGTCTACTATGGAGGCTACTCAACCCGCCAAGGTCTAGAAGACCGTTACGAAACAGTGCGGAGCTTCGACTAACAGATCCGCGAAACTAATTGAAATGACAAGGGAGCTCCGCCGATCCGGGTCATCGTCGAGAATGTTGATTGAGGCGCACGCCGGACTCCTCTCACGATTGTTATACACGAGAATCCTGTTGTCACTAGTGAACGATACTTGAATTGGTTGCCAACGCCTGCTCACTCTCGTCTAGGCACATGCGATGAGAAACCACCCGTCCTTCTCATATCTTCATCCACCTGGCCAATTTCGGTACAAGTATGAAAATTATAGTCCCGGCAAAATCGATTATTGCAATAATTTGAAACATATCGACATCGCAGCGTTGTTTAATGAGGTTTGATTTTGAGATGTTTCCAAGATATTAACATCTAAACTAATATTTGAAAAAACACGCCGGTTGCTTAAGCAGAATGAGCTTTTCGAATAGTGACCGGTAAGTAGGTGAAAAGTGTTTAGAGCACTTTTATTTTTCCTAAATCGAAAGGGAACACACCAGAAAAAAAGATTTTCCAAGGGAGAGCTTTGACCAGGATTTTCCCATCATTATGATTGATATTTCGGCTCTTCGTTAGCTGGTCCCTACCCAAATCAGTGAGGAACGAGTTCCGAAATGGTAATACGTATATAAAAATTCGGTCCGAATCAGACCATCGATTTCGTAGAGGTTGTAGGCATTAAATTTTGCCCGTAGGTGAATGTAAATATATAAGGTGTCTACCGTTGAGATGGACCAAACTTCAAGGATCGATTCCACTAATAATTTGCAACAAAAGAGTTTTTTCTTCCGAGTCTACGTGTAGGAGCTAGTAGGAGCTTTGTTTTCGCTTTTGGAAGGGGAACAATTTTCTTCTTGAAAATCGAAATTTGCGTTTTAGAATCCTGAACAACCCTAGAGTTGTTGCTGGTCTGTCTGTCCGTGCGTTGCAGATCGACTTGTGTACCATAATCTTAATTCCCACAGTTTTTATCCGATGTTTGATGACATCTTCAATAATGTATGGAGATGTTGATTGCATCGGGTTTCATGATGAAATCAATACGTCATTCAGACGCATGCGCAAATCTTATATTAAATTATTTCAAAAAGATCCAAGTTAAGTGTGACGAAGTCTTTCTCAATCTTTGCGTCGTTTTTTTACTCATTTAAAATCTGAATTTTTTTTTCAAAGTAAAACCGTACGAGTCTACAAATGGAGGAATCTCTCTCAATTCCAGAATAAACTTTTTCTGATATGCCTGGTGTTATTTAAACATATTAGATCAAGATGAATGAGAATACGAAAGTGGTAAGATTTGGTGAACAGTGGCGAACTATAGACGGTTTTTAAGTTGGCGAGTTCAATTTTTGAAGGAAACTTTTCCCAGTCAAAGTTTGGAAATTTTGTTGACAAATTGCTGTTTTCAAGATTTCTTTATTTTTGTTATTTCATAGTGCTATCTTCGGCTCAGTAATCAATACAAATCTCAGTTTCCTATTTTCAGTTGATTTCCAAATGTTGTATTGATTAAAAAACTGCGTTTGAATAAAATTTTTTTCTTCTTCTTCCGTTGAGAAGGACCAAACTTCAAGGATCGATTCCACTAATAATTTGCAACAAAATAGTTTTTTCTTTCGAGTCTACGTGTAGGGGGTAGTAGGAGCTTTGTTTTCGCTTTTGGGAGGGGAATAATTTTCTTCTTGAAAATCGAAAGTTTCCGTTTTATACCATCCTGAACATCTCAATTTTTTTGTCTGTCTGTCCGTGCGTCCGCAGTTCTTTGCCATAATCTTAATTCCCACAGTTTTTATCCGATTTTGATGACATCTTCAGGTAATGTGTGGGTTAGGATGTTGATGTTCCCCTATGGGTTTCATCGCTATGAAATCAATACAGTCTACGCATGCGCAAGCTTATATTAAAAATATTTCAAAAGATCTACAAGATCGTGTTACCCAAACGACGAAGTCATGTGTCTCACTTTGCTGTCGTTTTTTTACTCATTTGAAAATCTGACTTTTTTTTCTAGCTGTAAGTCTAAAACTGTCCTAACTCTCTCTCAATTGACAGAATAAACTTGAATACAGAATTTAAACATATTAGATAAATGAACTGAGAATACTGCTGGTAAATTTGGTGATCAGTGAACCTCCGTAAAGCAACTGTCACTTGTAAGAAAACAGGCCCGAGTCAAAGTTTTAAATTTTGTTGACAAATTGCTGTTTTCAAGCTGCTTTTTACTTATACTTCATAGTGCTATCTTCGGCTCAGTAAGAACAATAGAGCAGAATCTCAGATTTCCTATGCTGCGATCAGTGGTGATTTTAGGGAGGGGATTTTGATTAGGAAAAAACTGCGTTTGAATAAAACAAAGAAGGATTCTTCTTTGAAAATCGAGCTTTCTGTGGCATCATCAATTTTAATCTGAATACCTTCCATGTAATTGGAGGCAATTCCGAAAATTTGTATTAATATAAGTTCCCAGCGACAAGCTTTTGATTTTCAATATTTTCTATTCGTTCAATTTCCACTTGATTTCAGGCCCCCTTGTTTGGTGAGCTCAACAGGTGCTGGTCTACATATTTTCTGTTCTTGATCACCTTTGTCATTCTGTAATAAATTGCTCGATGAAGCGTTGTCGATCTGTTGCTAATAGGGCTAGAGCGATCTCTCCGGACGAAAAAATACACTTCATCGTTAGCAACTTCAAGAGCAAATGTTTCCAGCCAAAATTCATCGTTTTCCTGCAAATCTAGATTCGTCTATTTGAATGAGTCTTCTCTTTCCACGTCACTTTTACATACTTCGCGAATGATAGCAGTGTAACATGTTGTTCTGAAACACATGGAATAGGGTTCGAAATGATCGAAATAAACTCCCCTTTTCGAGCTGACATTGGTCAAATTGTCAAGAGGTACCTGCATCGATTTTATGTCTGGATAGGGGGTCACGTACTCCTAATTGATAAAGACGCATAAACGGATAAGTATGTAATTGACTCCCACACTTCTTCTGAAAAATGTACCTATTACTCCTATAGATAGTGATTGTCTTCTTCATCCGTTTTTGTTCGCTGTTCTGACATCAGCGCCAATTCATATTTCAGTTCTCCTCGTCTCGTATTCCCGTAACGGTCTGTTTCGAGATAACACTCCCCGAGACCTCCTCCGTTACAGGGTCCTCGTATTTCAAATCTCCGTGCTCTATCCTTTTCCCCTCGCCCGCGATATCTCCCTCCCTGAAGCTTCGCAGATAAGGAATTGCGTCGAAAGCGATAAGAAGGTCAATTTTGTTTCTGAGGCCCATCTGACTTATAAAAAATCGAGGATATTTTTAGCGTTACAAACATTTAACGGTCATTTCTCCTCACCCGTTATCTGGCATGCGTTCGTAAACACCGTTTTAAAATTAGGTCAGTTTTCTTAGTATCAATATTTATGAATTTTGATTTGGTTCATGTGCTTTTTAAAAGGCTTACCTATACATTTTCAACTTTTTTTTGTTACCTTTTGATTATAGAAGATTAATTATGTATCAACAGAGCAACTTCTATTTCACCTTGAAATTTTCTTGTTTTGCCTAAGGAGATAGGAAATTGGACGCCCTTTTCCAACTGTGTCCTCAAAATTGAATTTAGAGAGTATTGAAATGGATTTTTGGCCATTTTAGTGACTTTAAGGTCGATGGTTTGAAAATCTTCACAAAACAACCATGTTTTTACAAAAATGCTGCAAATGATTGCGCTAAAGTTTATTATTTCGATATTAGATAGCCCTTCTACGCAGATCAGGAAACTGCAGATGTTTATGGTTGTTTGATAGTTTATAGTATCCACCATGCTCTGGGGGCTGTCGCCAACCACTCGTTCTGGTATCAAATCTCAGTCGTCGCGTTGAAGACAACCCTCCCAATTTGTTTAAAATGCTGAGCGAACGAATGATCGTACAGCAACCTAGGTGGTCTCATTCGATTCCCGAAACTGATTTCTTTCTGATTCCAACTAAAACCGCTGTCAATTTGAACACGTGGGTTTATTTATTTGTTTGCATAATGTGTGATAACTCGTGTCATTTGAGAGGTTTAAGGGGTATACTTTTAGGTTTAGAAATTGCGATTATTTGCTGTGGGTGAATTGCAACGGATCTGAAACCTATTAAAGTCGATGTTTCGTCCAAAATGACTTGGATATGACACCCAGCTTGCCTATGTCAGAAAAAAACGGAAAACACATTTTCGACTAGTTTTTGTCCCTTAGTGCATGCGGCTGAGGACATGGGACTGGCCAGATGTACTCGTAGTTCCAACTAGACTCTCAGAGCAGTTCACAGTTGAAAGAACGGATTCTTCCATCAATTGTAAGGCCCCTTATGCCCTTCAAATGGCAAGCGAGTGTTGCAGATATAGAATCTACCCACCTTGTAATGAAAATTTGGAGGGCTAGTGAAAAATGTTCACTATACGATTAAAAAGGCTTATCGGAAATAATAAATCAACAACTACCCTAAGAAATTGAATGTTTTTGGGATTTCGATAACTATTTGGACGCTTAAATATCGCTCAGGGATTGTTCATGAAGCCGAGATTACTAGCTCATCCCGGATCGATGTATGATTTTTGTCTTAAACTTCGGTATCCTAGTTGCAAAGAAAAGCTTCAGGCGGGGGATTTTTTTGAAAATATTAAACCTAACCTCCGTATTAACAAAGAAAAATATTTTCAAGATGAGTAGAATTCGAAAATCTAATTAGAAACAAAAATCACGTTTCTCTTTTCAACTACTGAACCAAATTCGATGAAACTTGAGTCTAAAGTCACGTTCGGGGATCTAGTTGGGACTGATTTCTCGGCACCGCTCCAAGTCCATCCTAAAGGGCTAAAATATTCCAAAATCAGACAATTGAAAACTTTCGAAATAACCCTAATGTTTTTGTTCGTTATTGATTGACGTCCCTTCAATGAATCGAATGAGCTCACCTGGGCTCTCAGACTCACGCTCCACGTTCATCTGTTAGATTTCCCTAAGGTCTAGAACTAATGTCAACTAAGGGATGGAAGTAACGTCAATATCATTAAGAATGTGATATAGTAAAAATCGGCTAGCAAATTTTGTAGAAGAAATCAGCTGGTATAATTGCAATGAAATTAGGCTCCTTGAGTTTCTTTTAAAATCGAGTTATTCAAGACTTACGTTATAATTATGAATAAGTGAATCGTGGTAGAAATGGGCGAAGGTTAATACCCAAAAGGTAAAAAACCCGGCTATTTTCATAAATGGGTAAAACCCGGTATTTATGTGGAAAGCTAATTTAAAAATAGCCAAATATTTACCCAATCGGGTATTGGTTTATTATTCAATAATAAACCATTGTAATCCCAGCTAATCGTTGGTGGAAAAAAAATTCCAACCCCCCCCCCCCCCCCCTGAAAATTTCATGGTTTACGTTTCAAAGGGTGTAGAATCCGAATCTGCAATAAAAAAATTTCCGTCCGTCCGCCGTACGCCGTATGCACGATTTCTCCCAAACGGCTGGAGCAAAAAATCTGAAATTTTCAGGAAAAATCCATCTTGGTCCGACGACGCCCCAATTCTTGAGCCAGCTCTCTCACTCAATTTAAAGTGCCCTTTAAGGGCTGTCAAAGTTTTGTAAAATCCCTAAAAACCTCAAAACAAGTCGAATCGGCCTAAATATTTACCTATTTGAAGAACATACCAAGTGGAATCGAATGAGCCCCTCCGCAGGTCCGTAGGTCGAACCATTCCCGATGTATTGTCCGATTTGTGGTGCAAACATTTGCGTTTTTTGGTTTATTATTGTTTGTTTGTAACCTAGTGATGCCGATAGCGTCGAGTTGTAGTGAATGTGGATACTGGAGTGATAGCCGATGTGGATACTTGTAGTTTATAGCCGATACACGGGTTGAAGCATTCTGATATGCATGAATCGCTGATAATATATAGGTAAATATTGTTCAATATTATTACTGGGGTTTATTATTATTATAGCACGTAAATCGGTTGTTAACCAAAATACCTATTTGGATTGGTCAGTTGATCATATTTGTGTGCCTCCTGAAATTCAATAATTGCTCTATCACCTGTGAAAAACGCTGCAAATTCTTTCACTGGGGTTTATTATTCAATTGGCTTGCGTTCATGATTTGAATTTCTACTAAGCTTTGGAGTGTGCGTGTTTCACAGGTGATAGAGTGATTATTGAATTTCAGGAGGCACACAAATATGATCAACTGAACAATCCAAATAATTTTGTTGGTTGAGAACAGATTTACGTGCTCTGTGCGTATCTCCTGAAATTCAATAATCGTTCTCTATCACCTGTGAAACACGCACACTCCAAAGCTAAGTAGAAATTCAAATCATGAATCATTGAATAATAAACCCCAGTGAAAGAATTTGCAGCGTTTTTAATTAGTAGTTGGATTGGACTTACGGTTTTGTCGTTCTTTCTATTCTTACACACTTTTACGAGTTCCAGTAAGCAGTGTTAATTGGTGCTGCATAACCACTAATATTTCGGTATCTTCGATCTTTGCTGCCTTCTTTCTGGAAATAGACGCGGAAAAACGGCCGGGGGGTCCCATATTTTCCCGAAGTGGAAGAAGGCGTGTCCAGAAAGGAAGGAACTCGGGCCCAACGACCACCGAATGTACCTGCCGCTCGTCGCACGCTCCACCGGCCACCGGAATCAGGTGGGAGGATATTGTGTGCGGGTGCGAGGGTAGTTGAGTTTTTAAAGGGCAGTAGCCCCCAGCACGTGCTGCTTGAACTTCTCCGCCGACCCCTGGACGGTTTCCGGCCGGAAGTCCTCCAACGGCTGCTCCATTTTCTTAGAGCGAAACCCCTTTTATCACTTGTTAAGCAAATCACGGCTAAGGGGAGGTCCCATTGAAATGTGCATTCACCTTGGGTTGCAGTTCTTGAAAAATAAAAGTAGGTAGAGGGCATTGTGGGGTATTGTCGGGGAGATGTCTAGCTGTTTTGGATCATTATATGCTGCACTGGATACGTTGGTCTGTAGTCCATTCATCATTCAGTTCCTTGGCGTAGACCACCAGGATGGAGATGTTACAGGAAGTTCGATGAAGCTGTTCTACCTTCTCAAGTGCACTTACTTCAGATTTTCAAAAGGATCTTCACTTCTGCCTTTGAGAAATCGATACTTGTATCCCAAAGTGACCTCAACTCTAAACCAGAATGGATTTGCACATGTTGAAATTAAATAATGCTGTTTTGGATCATTATATGCTGCACTGGATACGTTGGTCTGTGGTCCATTCATCATTCAGTTCCTTGGCGTAGACCACCAGGATGGAGATGTTACAGGAAGTTCGATGAAGCTGTTCTACCTTCTCAAGTGTATCTTCACTTATTGGAAGCATTTGAAAAATTAAATTCACTTTTGGGAATGTGAAAATTTTTTGTCACCAAAATCAAAAATTCCACTCGCATTTTGCGTTTTAGACCTTTCTGAACAATTTTGGTTCCGTGTCTGAACCAGAATTGTCAAAAGTAGCTTGTGCTCTTTCTGAGGAGATCGAACTCAGCCAGGTAAAGTAGCTCAACTACTCATTCTTAACTGGCATAAACATCTTTTTATCGGGTTCCCAGCTCCTTCTTCTGGTATGACGGGGTGGTTGCTGATGATGTTTATTTATTTATTTATAATTATACGGGCAAGCTCAATTTAACATTCAGTACAGTAATTTACAATATGAATAATGTCCAAGTACAAGATACATAAATTGATAAGTCTGGGTGGGGGTGAAATACAATTAAATGAAAGATATGGGGGAAGACGATAAGAGGGACTTAAGAGTTGATAAGGGTTTTTTTTTTCGTGATTTATTAGTTGCAACTGAAAAATCAAATACATTTCGTCTAGCAATTTTGACATATCAATAAAGGTACACTCCAAGAAGGTAGGTTTACAGCAAAACCTAGCCCTTTATTATATAGCTCAATTGATTAGCACTGAGTTCGATTGCACTTCTATTCACGCAGCACAACTAAATCGGTTTGTTTCGCTTGAGACGTCGGATTTCACCTTCGTTGAAAGGCTCTACGTTTTGGATAAGGGGGTGAAAAAAAAATCAAAATGAGGGTTCATTGCCAGACATAAATTTGCGCTGCGGGGTATTCTGTGAAAAGGACGATGACGGTCATAGTTTGTGGCTGAGAACGGAACGAAAAACTGAGGAGATCGAATGGAAGAACGGGAGGCGGCCAGATGGACCTTCGAGAGCAGTGGGGGGCAGTCCATGATATTGTTTAGGATTTTATACAGGACCACGAGGTCCGCGTAGCTCCGTCTTCGCTCAAGGGGTTCCAGATTTCATCTCTCCTATCGCAGCTCATAATTAATGTTTTCCGGAAGGGATCCCCATCTTGAACGCAACATATCGCAGGAAATTCCTTTGGACTCGCTCCAGACTATACTTTTGAACAGAGTATGAAGGTGACCAAACTGTGGCTGCATACTCAACCAGGAGCAATACTAAAGCTTTATAGAGAGTCACAATGGCATCCACATTGGAAAATTCCATCGTGTTCCTCTTGACGAAACCGAGGGCCCGCATTGCCCTAGCAGCCAGTCCCTCAATATGATTGGAATAGTTCAAGCGTTCATTACACAGGATTCCCAGGTCAACGATTTCATCCACCCTCCGAAGAGGTCCGCCTCCGAGAAAATAGTCATACGTGATCCTCCAGACGTGCAACCGCCCTCTGCAACAGCATGAAGTCCTCTAAAGGCCGAGAGTAAGAACTTGTTGATGACACTGTAAGAAGAAGTCCCACTTTCTTTCCCACGACGTTCAGAAGCAGAATGAAACGAGCCTTGATTAAAATTCAACTGTAACATTCCTAGTTTGTATATGATCTAGAGTGGTTCAACACCTTAATTAGTTATTATTAAACTTTATTTAGTTATTTTTGCTTCCGAGTCTACCAAGGTAGCGGAAGCATTGTTTTCACTTTCGGAATGTGAAAATTTTTTTGTCTCCAAAATCTAAAGTTCCACTCGCATTTTGCGTTTTAGACCTTTCTGAACAATTTTGGTTCCGTGTCTGTCTGTCAGCAAATCCTTGTTATCGGCAAAACTACAGGAAATTATAGTCCGATTTTGATGAAATTTTCAGGGATTGTGCGGGTTGGGGTGTAGATGGTTCCCTATAGGTTTCATGACCTCCGGATCAATAGTAGCCTATGCGCATGCGCGAACGTGAAATCCTTGTTACGCGCAATAACTCCGGGAGTTCTTGACCAATTTCGATGACATTTTCAGGGATTGTTCGGTTTGATGTGTAGATGGTCTCCTATGAGTTTCATGACCCCCGGATCAATAGTAGCCTCTGCGCATGCGCAAGATATATACAGCCACTGTGCGGAGGGATGACGGCAGTTGGGTACTTTGCAACGACGGTGCAGTCAACCCAACATTATTTGATCCGTCATTGAACGATGCTTATATTTTATTTTTAGAAATGTCATAATAATTATTTATCACTTCAGTCGTCTATCCATTCAGCGTCAATGTCAATTTTTATTATTATTTATATTTTATAGGTTGTTCAATAGTTGAACATGCCTACCTTTATTTTCTCAAGTTATGCACCTGCATAACAATAAATTTACCCTAATTAAATATTTAAGCCTAATTGAACGAAGTTCTTTAGTCAATAATAATTTTCAATGATCTATACAGTCATGTTATGGATACGAGGAACACTTAATTAGTTGTTACACCCACTTGGCAGACGTTTTTTTTTTTCACCTTGGTGAGACTAAATTTATATGTACCTTACTTTTGTAGTGCCTCGCTTAGGCCTTTACCAAGATAATGTCTACCCACCATTCCTGCTGCCTGTACTTTTTTCCATAAGTTTCCATAATTAATGCAGAAAGTCAGCATATTCCTGGTTCGACCCAAAGGTACCCCTCATCTTCACAAAAATTCCTGAGCCCATGTTCTTTACCTGGCTTCCACTCAACGATAAGGCAAAAAGGCGATCTGAACACTTTCGAGGCAGACGATTCTAACCCATCTGACATAGTTTCAACCTCCAGCACGTAGCTGCAAACATGGCTATTCCCCCAATTTGAAGAACAGGGCAACTTTGAAAACTTGATATGCCAACAAGATGGGAACCACCTCATTGGTCTCTTCAGGTGCGCGAGTTCTTAAATGATTTTCTTCTGATATGAATGATTTGGTTCTTCACCCATGGCCTTCCTCCTCGTTCCCCTGATATGACGCCTTGCGATTTCTTCTTATGGGGATTCATAAAAGACACGGTATACGTACCTCCTCTTGCCAAGAATTTGGTTGACCCCAAACCCCGCATAGTAGCCGCAGTGGAGAGTGTGACTCCCGACACGTTATCAAGTAGGGGTGGGTATCAATACCCGATATTTAAAAACACGATATTAAATATTGGAATTTTTACCATTGAGTATCGATACTCCAATTCCGATATTTCGAAATATCGGCAAAGTTTTTCTCACTAGCTTAAAAAAATTGGTTTCAATATTTTTCTTTGGTTGATTTTCTTACTAGTCAAAAAACTCACCAACCAATCTTCGGACACTTGTAATGGAATCTGGAATGTAAAAGAATAGTGGCTTTAATACTAGATGGAAAACAGGAAAAGTAGACTATATTACGGCTATAGTACCTACTGTTACTGTTACCTTACCTCTCACAGGTTCAAAAATCAAAACGAAAATTATCTTCTGGTCTGTTTAAGTAGATAAGATTAGGTTTTTTGGTTTATTATTCAATAATAAACCATTGTAATCGCTCTGGAAAAAAAAATTCTAACCCCCCTGAAAATTTCATGGTTTACGTTTCAAAGGGTGTAGAATCCGAATCTGCAATACAAATTTTTCCGTCCGTACGCCGTACGCCCGATATCTCCGAAACGGCTGGAGCAAAAAATCTGAAATTTTCAGGAAAAATCCATCTTGGCCCGACGACGCCTCAATTCTTGAGCCAGCTCTCTCACTCAATTTAAAGTGCCCTTTAAGGGCTGTAAAAGTTTTGTAAAATCCCTAAAAACGTCAAAACAAGTCGAAGCGGCCTAAATGTATACCTATTTGAAGAACATACCTCTAGGAATCGAATGAGTCCCTCCCCAGGTCCGTAGGTCAAACCATTCCCGATGTATGGACCGATTTATGGTGTCAACATTTGCGTTTTTGGTTTATTATTGTTTGTTTGTAACCTAGGGATGTCCGGCCGATTGCGTCGGGTTGTAGTGAATGTGGATACTGGAGTGATAGCCGATGTGGATACTTGTAGTTTATAGCCGATACACGGGTTGAAGCATGTATGAAACGCTGATAATATATAGGTAAATATTATTACTGGGGATTATTATTCAATATTATTACTGGGGTAAATAAGTATTCTTTCGCTCGGGTTTATTATTCAATTGGCTTACGTTCATGAGTTGAATCTCTACTAAGCTTCGGAGTGTGCGTGTTTCACAGGTGATAGAGCGATTATTGAATTTCAGGAGATATGCATAGAGCACGTTGGATTGATCAGTTGATCATATTTGTGTGCCTCCTCTACATCAGTCTACCTTTGGCTACATCGTTTAAATTTGGGTTTGGGGAAGTTTTAACGCAATACGAGCGCTAAAGGACTTGATAAATTATGGATGTTTTTATTGTGGGGGGGTATCGAGGTTCAATAAAAAAAAAAAACGCTGCAAATTCTTTCACTGGGGTTTATTATTCAAGTTGGCTTGCGTTCATAATTTGAATTTCTACTAAGCTTTGGAGTGTGCGCGTTTCACATGATAGAGCGATTATTGAATTTCAGGAGGCACACAAATATGATCAACTGATCAATCCAAATAGGTATTTTGGTTGAGAACAGATTTACGTGCTTGATGCATATCTCCTGAAATTCAATAATCACTCTATCCTGTGGAACGCGCACACTCCAAAGCTTAGTAGAAATTCAAATTATGAACGCAAGCCACTTGAATAATAAACCCCAGTGAAAGAATTTGCAGCGTTTTTTGCTGTTTGAAATTATAATTTAGTGCGATTGATCGCCGCTAAAGCCTGTGTGTGATTAATGCGTTTTGCTTTATTCGGATGCATCTCTAATTTGAAATGTCTGTTCATAGTTGGTGTACAGCATTTCTTCGATACCGTAGGTTTTGCCAATTGACGGTACATACTGCGCGGTACGTACCTCCAGGGGTGCTTTCCGAAGAAATGGTTCGGGCAGCTGGGAAAACGTCCATTCCAACAACGACTTACGCGTTCTGAATCCATTCGCCATCTGGATATTGGCGGATCCACCGGTAAAAGTTGACCTGCGAGTTTTCAAGGGCCATAAAAAAGAAAGAGTTGGGCAAGGACGTCCGCGAGGGCCATTGACGAGGATAAATCAACCACCCAATCACCTGCACTTTTACAAGCAGCTCTGTACAACTACCCTTCGCTCACCTGCACTTGTCCTTTTTACCTTCAGTCCCTCCTTTTTCCACTCGTTCTTTCTGTAAAAAACAGGGGGAACCGACTTCCAGGAGGGGTCGGAGTTTTCTCTTGGGCAATCTCTCCCATTCTGATCGACCCCGTAACAACCGAGAGGGTTGAGCAACGCCGCAGAAAAAAAAATTTCCTTATGCATCTTTCAAAAAGGAAAGGGAAAAAAAAGTTATCAGAAAAGGCTCCAGAGAGGAAAGAACTGATTGTGGGGGGCGGGAGCGGTGGACTTGTGAAACCTTTCGCCTGCAGGGCATTTTCAGTGTTGCACGTCTCCTGTATGATTCTGAAGCTTTCATTCTTGGTGCCTTCAATCGATTATATTTCACCTTAGGAAAACGCCAGTGCCCCTCGTCTCTTGCCCTTGAAGGGTTGGATGCAAGTAACGGAGCCTCGAGGATTTTTTTTACGTGCACTTAAGGCCTTTTTGTTAAGGTCGTTTGAATGTCGTTTTCAATTGCGGTTTTTTTTTCGTCTGAGGAAGAAAAGGGTTAACGTATATCGCGACCGCGGCGGCTAAGCCACGGTGTGTAGCAGTTAGGTGGTGGATTTAGCGTTGAAGATTGTGGCCAAAGGGTTGGTTCAAGCAATCTTCCGATCACAATAAAGATGATCAATCCTCAATTTCAATCTTGACCAACATTGACAGGGTATTTAGATTCAATTGGGTTACCAGAATTTTTGGAATCTGATCCAATAAGATCGAAGCAGCCTGGATCCGCTATGGATCCAGTATTTTCTTTGCTCATTCGTTTTGGACATTCCCCAAACAGAGCCACAATATGTCCCAATTTACCCACGATAAAAATTGGAATATCCAATCGCTATTGTTGAAGGGTAGGAGAGGGGATGGATCATTTCCAAAAACTCTGTTTGCTCCTGACTCTATCTAGTAGGGAGAGTAGGGATGGCCATCGAAACATAAAATATCGATGTTTGATGGTATCATCGTTAAAATATCGATGCCGATATATCGTGGGGTTCCGAGTAAAAGTGACCAAGTAACATTTGCAAAATTTTACAGGGGAGCGATCTGAAGTTTCACCTATTTTCTTCTTACGAACACTGGTTGTGTGATGTCTCATTCGACTATGTCTCGATTTTTCTTTATCCTATAGGTAGTTAGCTTGTGCCTTCCTCTCATATCATGCTTCAAAATTCACTTCAGATTAAATAAGAGCTGTTTATTCGGAAAACTCTATTTGATCATTTTTACCTGCCTGGAGTTTCAAGCTTTACTCATTTGGTCAATTCAATTCTTCGAAAATCAGTCGCATAGTTACATGAAATTGAGGGATTGAATAGTTTTTTCGTTAATTTATCGTGTTGCCAAGCTAATAACAATGATATACCTATTTCTGTTAGAAAAGGTTATCCATTACCTATCACTGTAATTGGTCATTTTCACCTGCCCACTATGTAATCTTACAAATCTTACACAGTAAAAGTGATCAAATGGCAATTGATAACATTTACATGCAACAGCGAGAGTACATTTATAATCCATCTCGTGTTTTGTGGTTGAGTTCAAATGCCCTTTGGTCACATAAAACTCTTTGGGTCAGGCAGGTAAAATTTATTTTCAAGTATTTCTTGCACATCAGTTTGAAGATAACGTTCTTAGCAACAACACACAGTAGACAACGTTCCTTAGTACCGGAATAACAAAAAAAGCTCATTTTGAAAAAAATGTTACTTGGTCACTTTTACCCGAAACCCCACGATATATCGTAGGTTAATCATCGGTAGGCACTAATAGTATCAACCAACAACTATCGATAGTTTTACAAAAATATTGGTTAAAAAGTTGAATAAAATTGATGTTTTTACGCACTAAACCAGATGCAGAATTGAGTTTGCAGAAGTTTAGATCTGATTTAAAAAAAAAAGTTAATTATTACTAATCAATAAATTAAAAATATACGCTTTTTCTGATTTAAGATAAAATATGTTTAAATTGAAACTACGTTCAGTTTAATGTATTGTTATTTTTAATTTTGTTTTACCAATAGTTTTGTAACAAATTATATTGTTTGATAAGCTACCCAAGTTCTCGTAGAGGGGTTGCTGCATTTATGTCCTTCCTGAAATGAATGTAAATACCTATGGTTCAAACAACTGAGAATAAACAAAAAAGAATCAACCGTGAACAAGATAAAATCTCAAAAAGAACAACGCAACACTTGCTGAAAAACCTCAACAATAGAAACCGCAATTTTCCTATGGAAACTCCAAACCACTACCTACTCTTCTTCTTCTACTTTTATCGTCTTGTCCAAGACTCTTGGTAGCAGCAAAAACCACTGCTTGATATCCTATGGATATTATCCATGGATAGATATCGACATTCCAGCCAGACGAACTCAGTTTTGTGGGCGTAATATATTCAAACTGGTGTAATGTGAAAAACGCTGCAAATTCTTCCACTGGGGTTTATTATTCAATTGGCTTGCGTTCATGATTTGAATTTCTAAATAATTCTAAATAATCCAACATCGATCCGAGATGTGCGGTGACCCATCAGGGATATACTACTTATAATTTCAATCTCGGTTTTATGTAATAAGAATTATAATTATATTCATCTATTGATTAATTGAAATTTCAAAACTTTCGATGTAAGGGGGTAGTTTTTTAGTTTAATTCACACATAAATTACTTCCCTGAATCGAAGAAATAAAGAATTAGTTCACTGGGGTTAATGAACATTATCGAGGTTTATTATTTCTGTACTAAATTGTTCGTATAAATTCCATCCATAAATATTAGGCGCAGTCTGTGGTACTTTATCTGAACTCGGCACCTGCTGCCTCCGTACGTTGTAGTTGCATTCAAGATAAAAATACTTGGGCTACCGCGAATCATGCGGTCGAGCTGAGACTTCCCTTTGAACTGGATCTCCTGCTCGACCGTCAACCTGACTGATTTCAGTTACCGATGACGAGGTTTCTTCAAATCGTGAACAAACGAATGATCGTACTTCAACCCAAGTTATCTCATTCGATTCAGGGAAATAATTTCTATGTTGGTCAAACAAAAAAACTACCCTCTTACGTTGAAAGTTTTTGACATTTCGATTTTTTGATAGTTTAATCCTTAACTGTAACCACTTGAGGTTGATTGACCAAGATGCCGAGATTAGTGACACGCCCGGAACAATGTTGAATTTTCGAGCCAAATTTCGTTTCGGGAAAAACCGTGGGGCGGCGGACTTACAGCTTTTTTTACTTGATTTTTGAAATCTACGCATCTTGAAACGTAAACCAACAATTTTTGAGGGTCTTTTTTCCATGGTTGATTACAATGGTTCATTGTGGAAATGAACCAAAATCCGTTAGGCAGGCGGTCGCTCTGCGGAGCCGGGCTGCAACGCCTTCTGAGCTACTCTGCGTGGCTGACGGCAGCCCAAGTATTTCCATCTTGACCATAATTACAAGATATGGGGGCGCCAGGTTTCCAAGTTTGGAAATGCAACAGAGACTGCATCTTTATACATAGATCTGCGATGTACGGAAAAGGGCTTTCTATCAAGACATGAACCTCTGTTTAATTGCAGCATTTTGGTTTATTATTCAATAATAAACCACTGTAATCGCTCTTGAAAGAAAAATTCTAACCCCCCCTGAAAATTTCATGGTTTACGTTTCAAAGGGTGTAGAATCTGAATCTGCAATACAAATTTTTTTAGTACTCCGTACGCAAGATTTCTCCCAAACGGCTGAAGCAAAAAAGCTTAAATTTTCAGGAAAAATCCATGTTGGTCCGGCGACGCCCCAGTTCTTGAGCCAGCTCTCTCACTTAATTTAAAGTGCCCTTAAATGGTTGTCAAAGTTTTGTAAAATCCCTAAAAACCTCAAAAAAAGTCAAGGCGGCCTAAATTTGTACTCTTTTTGAAGAACTTTCTACGAGGAATCGAATGAGCCCCTCCCCAGGTCCGTAGGTCATACCATTCCCGATCTATGGCCCGATTTATGGTGGCAACATTCGCGTTATTTTGGTTTTTTTATTTTTTTTGTGTTGATATCAGTAACCTAGTGACGTAGTGATGTAGTAATGTGGATACTGGAGTGAACTGAAAAGGCCCGATACACGGGTTGAATCATTCTGATAACCATGAAAAACGCTGCAAATTCTTTCACTGGGGTTTATTATTCAATTGGCTTGCGTTCATGATTTGAATTTCTACTAAGCACCCCAAGCGTGTTTCACAGGTGATAGAGCGATCATTGAATTTCAGGAGATATCTGTACAAAGCACGTAATGTAGAGCACGTAAATCTGTTCTCAAGCAAAATACCTATTTGGATTGTTCAGTTGATCATATTTGTGTGCCTCCTGAAATTCAATAATCGCTCTATCACCTGTGAAACACGCACACTCCAAAGCTTAGTAGAAATTCAAATCATGAACGCATGCCAATTGAATAATAAACTCCAGTGAAAGAATTTGCAGCGTTTTTTGCTCGATACCATTTCAAGATACCTAATCCATTTCAACGTTCCTCCCTAATTTCATCGTTGTTTCTTTCTGACCATTTCGATCTGCACCGCGGGCAGACCCCTCCCGACCTTCCTCTCTGTCGGCCCTCAACCGACGAAACTGCTCACCTCCGCGACTTTCTCACGGCCAAACGAGCAAAAGCGAAACTAGGGGGAAGTTGTCTACTATCTTCTGTTGTCTCCTCCTAGAACTAGTTCCTAGACTTTTGTGCTACCCCCGAAAAATCCACCCTTCATCCGAGAGAGTAACGAACTGGTGGGGGACATTGTTTGGTTGGCGGTTATCTTGGACCTTGCCAAGGTCGACCGAATGTAAGGGAACCCTTTGGGATCTACCCTAATTTTTAATTTCTAGAGCGAGAGATGGTTTTTTTTCTGAATCTACCTGCTCCCATAGATTCCTCTTCAGTATAATGTAGTAAAGAGATATTGAATAAGAACCACTCCCCCCTTTTTGAAAACATGACCTTTTTAATTTACATTCAAGTCAAAATCACCATAATTGGATGTATTTATTCGCATTAATAACAGGGATGAATTGGAACAAACATCGATGAGTATTTATGCATACTTTTCCTCGCGACCTGAATGATTTTGTCTAAATAATTCAAATCCGATATGCAATATGAAGGATTCAAATCCTTTTCAATTAGCGCATGCACTGACGGCACTTGGAATTTATGAAAAATGGAAGCTGTAGAGTGTCTGATATTTATTTTCAGCAGGACTTTTATCAGCCTCTTCTGAATCGAAAAGAGCGATTTAATTAGCTCCTTGGTACAACCTCCCCATCCCGTGACACCGTACATCAAAACCGATTGTACCATCGCGAAGTAAAATGTACGCTTTGATTCGAATGGTAAAAAGTCTCTTATCTCCCTGCAAATATACAGCAAACGTCTTAGTCGCACCATTTACTTTATGTGTAAATCCCACCTTAATCCTTGATCAACTTCTACACCCAGGTACCTCGTGCTTGCTACTTGAGAAATACCAGGGCATCCACAAGTGTCAACAACCGAACAACCTGGTAAATGACCTTTTATTGCCCCCAAGTCAGGGATACGGGATACTGAATTAATCATTTGAGTGTTCCTGGTAATTTCAGAATTTTTAGTGATCTTTCCACTTATTTACGCGAATAACTACTGTCATTTTCAATTTACATTAATCATTCTCACGTTGTATTTTTAGTGTATGAATAGTTCATATCTTTTCTAAAGTTTTTATACACTAAAAATACTACATGAGAATGGTTTATGTAAATTGAAAATGAAAATGGCTATTAGCTCAACTAAGTAGAAACATCACAAACGATTCTGAAATTACCAGGAGCACTCTTATGATTAATTGAGGAAAATACTAACTACTATCTCAGACCAACTGGACCCTCAGTGCGAAAATAATGTACCAAACTCTAATGTCGGGAACAGATTCAGTTGAGGTTGAGATATGTAGGTGGGGATGGTGACAGTCTGCTTTACTTCAAGCAGAACAAGCAGGGTTATCCACAAAGTAAGTTTCCCCACGTGAAAATTTGTAAAAGTTATCAAAAATCCAAACAAGAGTATTCGTACTCAGTAACATTCAACTGTTTCTCTACTTCATCGCCATTTTTTCCGAAAGATTTTCGTAACGATTTAGGGTTTTTTAATTTCGTCATAAAACCGATCTTCCGTCAACCCACACTTCCAATTTTTCACCTCTGCCTTTTGTTCATTTTCACTGGTGAAATGTTTCCTCAGCGAGTTGTTCTCAGAGCTTTGGAAACAAATTGGATAAATGAAAATCCTACTCTCCAGACCCCGCACCAAAGATTTTCATGCTTTTCCGATGTCCAATGCACATTTCATAGGAAGAACATCCTTCATAATGTAGGGAAATTGGCTGTCTGGATTGGCTCTCTTGAGTTGTTGTAACCCTCAAACTTTTACCAAATTTATTTGTCACTTTCATTTGAATACACCCTTGAAACTCCAACATGAAAAGATTCTGTTTTATAGAATGCATGAGTATTAGCTCGTCAAATTTGTATTAACCTTGTTAACGTTTCAAGTACTAATAATTGTTTCGTTTTTAACATCAGGTCCTCCTCTCTCATCTATTTGACTGTAATTGAATCAACATACGACTGTAATTAATTTTATAACACCTAACTAATTTCTCGTTTTACTTTATGTTTCAGATGTGAAGAAGCATAACAGTATGAATTCTCCCAAGAACAGGTAAGTCAACTCAGTGAATAAATTCATGAAACACACAACATATTTAACTGTTCTCATCGTCTGATATGAAGAACCATACTAAGTGAGCTCTTCCAAACAATTGGGAAATTGTAGCTAAATCGTTCTGTAACAGAGTCGTAACGAGAAGAAAGATCCCCGTGAACAATTTTTTTCATTTTGCTAGTTTTAATGCAGATTCTGATCTGTTTAACCAAATAATCTATACATTTCTAAAATTATCGATTTAGGGTATTCTTCATTTTTGGGATGCGAGCATCCAGAAAACCGAACTATACAGAACACTGACCTCCGTATCATAGATTCTCATCTAGGTCCCACTAATCTATACATTACTAAAAGGATTGATTTATGATATTTTTAATTTTGAGATGCGGTCAACCAGAGAATTAAATTATACAAAACACTGGCCTCTGTATCATGGATTCTCATTTAATTGTCCAACTAATTATATATCACTAAAAGGATCGATTTAGGGTATTTTTTGAAATGCGGGCATCCAGAAAACCAAATTATACAGAACACTAACTCCGACTCATAGATTCTCATCTTTTTGTCCAACTAATGTATACATTACTAAAAGGATCGATTTAGGATATTTTTCATTCTGCGATGCGAGCACAGCGAACATCCAGGCAACCAAACTAAACAGAATCTGACCTCTGTTTAAACAGTGGCCTGGCATAGTAGTAAGAGTATAACACTAACTTAACCATCGGTTACTTTCTTCGTACCTATGGAGACCTTGTTTCGTAACTTCTTTCTTAGTTTCAACGGAGTTGGGCATAGTCGCTGCCTTGGGTATCTAGATACTTTCAGGATACTTCTGCCGAAATTGGGTTAATTGTTGTGGGAAAAGATCCCAAATCAACCAATTTATCTAAGTCATTGTATTTACCGCATTGTTCGGCAAATTGAGGTGCTGAGAATCAAAGTCGACTCTATCCAAAAAACGCTGCAAATTCTTTCACTGGGGTTTATTATTCAATTGGCTTGCGTTCATGATTTGAATTTCTACTAAACTTTGGAGTGTGCGTGTTTCACAAGTGACAGAGCGATTATTGAATTTCAGGAGATATGAATAGAGCACATAAATCGGTTCTCATCCAAAATACCTATTTGGATTGTTCAGATTGATCTATATGCATTCCTCTTGAAATTCAATGATCACTCTATCACTTGTGAAACACGTTTCAAAGCTTAGTATCAAATCATGAACGCTTCCAATTGAATAATAAACCCCATTGAAAGAATTTGCAGCGTTTTTTATGGTTATCAAAATGCTTCAACCCGTTTATCGGCTACGAAGCCTTTTAGGAGTTCACTCCAGTATCCACATTACTACATCACTACATCACTAGGTTTCTGATATCAAAACAAAAACAATAATAAACCAAAAAAACACAAATGTTGGCAACATAAATCGGGCCATACATCGGAAATGGTTTGAGCTACAGACCTGGGGAGATGCTCATTCGATTCCTCATGGACTTCAAAAAAAGTCCAAATTTAGGCCGCCTTGACTTTTTTTGGTTTTTAGGGATTTTAAAAACTTTTTAAAGGGAACTTTAAATTAAGTTGGCTCCAATGAATTAGGGCGTCGCCGGATAACATGGATTTTTCCTGAAAACCTCAGCTTTTTTGCTTCAGCCGTTTGGAAGAAATCGTGCGTACGGCGTACGGCGGACGGAAGGAAAATTGTTTATTGCAGATTTGGATTCTACACTCTTTGAAACGTAAACCATGAAATTTTCAGGGGGGCTTAGAATTTTTTTTTTCAAGAGCGATTATAATGGTTTATTGTTGAATAATAAACCAATACGTTAATGCAATACATACTGCGTAATTTGTATTTTAATTCGGGATAGAGTTTGCATCAAAAGTTAGGACGAAGCAAGTTTAGGAACCAATTAGGATTGATGAAGACGTTTTTCTCGAACTTGAAAGGTAGTTACTTTTGCTGAATAACACAGATTTACTACTTATTACGATAATATTATAGCTACATAGTTGGTTCTGGGTATAAGATGGCTGAGAATCAGTTTTTCTCGAACACAGGTTATTGTATTGGTAAATAAAGAATAATTGTTATTCTTAACGTTTGACTTGATTGGGTGTAAACCACACAAAATAAACCTTTTCTTAGGTTATTTTCTCATCTTCATCTTTGTTTCCCTTTTTACCGGTCTCTAAACTCTAAATAAAATGGTATCCTAGCTAAGAAAGATGAAGCTTTTGCTACCTTGTTTTGAAATAAAATCATATTTTCCATCTAGAATAAATTGGAATAAAGACAGCTTTGAAACACCAGAAGTGCCATTTCTTATGCAGGTTCACCACCTTAACAAAACTAAAACTAAATGTCATTTTTCAAATGTTTGTGAAGTCGTCTTTGATTCCCAGCTCCTCAGTTGTAATTTACTCGTAAATGTTGGTAGGCGTCATCTACCCGTTCCAAGTTTCTTGGATAGGTACGCCCTGGGCAAGCCATTCTTTTTTCGAAAGTCATTCATTGACTTGTTTACTTCCAATTCCAACCGCTGGTTTCACTTTATTTCGTTCGTTCTCCTTCAAAAGTGTCTTCCTTTCACAAATTTGTCCGTTGAAGTGCCGTTCATGAATGGAGGCAGGCAAGTTGGACTCGGACCTGTTCGGTTTCCTCTATCAGGTGGGTTGGCCCTTTGTTCCTTTCGCCTTCGTCAGAGATCTTCCTAGAAGGCAGAGAGCTGTATATATATATATATATATACAGACATACATAGATTTCCTTCGGGGCGCCAGGAACCTCAATGTTCCCGCCGTCCCCACAAACAAGTCTCCTACGTTATAACCTACCTGTTACCTGACACTTCGTCAGTGATGGCTGGCCGATGCTTCTTTGTCCAATGTGGTGTACTTCTAGGTGTTCAACATTGTCCCAACATCGATTGAAAACTTTGAGAAAGGAAACAGTTTCGGGAATTTTCCGTTGTAGGGAAGATCGATGTCTTGGAATTCTGGTGCTAAGCTTCACACTATTTTCCCCAACATGCTCGTACATTCAACATACCCCGAGAGTGTAATAGAAGAAAAACAAGTGGGTTTGGCACATAACTTCCTCGTATCCATACCATGACTGTATATATCATTGAAAATTATTATTGACTAAAGAACTTCGTTCAATTTGGCGAGGTAAATATTGAATTAGGGTAAATTTATTGTTATGCAGGAGGCTAAAACTTTATTTTCTCTTTACTACTCACGAGGACCATCTTTACATCAGTCCGAACAACCCCTAAAAATTTCATCGAAATCAGTCAAGAAATCCCGAGTTATGCGCGGAGTTATGCGCGTAACAAGGATTTCACGTTTGCGCATGCACAAAGGCTACCATTGATCCGGCGGTCATAAAACTTATAGGGGACCATCTACACATCAAACCGAACAATCCCTGAAAATTTCATCGAAATTGGTCAAGAACTCCCGGAGTTATGCGCGTAACAAGGATTTCACGTTTGCGCATGCGCAGAGGCTACTATTGATCCGGGGGTCATGAAACCTATAGGGGACCATCTACACATCAAACCGAACAATCCCTGAAAATTTCATCAAAATCGGACTATAACTTCGTGTAGTTTTGCCCGTAACAAGGATTTGCTGACAGACAGACAGACACACAGACAGACACGGAACCAAAATTGTTCAGAAAGGTCTAAAACGCAAAATGCGAGTGGAATTTTTGATTTTGGAGACAAAAAAAATTTTCACATTCCAAAAGTGAAAACAATGCTTCCGCTACCTTGGTAGACTCGGAAGCAATAATTGAATTTATAAATTGAATCTATTTGATTAAAAAGGGGCTACGAGATTTACTAATTGTCCCTTGATTCTGGATCTTATGTGCCAGGTTATTTTGATTAGAAAAGGCCTGCGTGCCAACTTTCAGTTTAACACCTAATGACAGCTCGTTAACCAGTTTCTTCTTCGGCATAACTCCAAGGGAAGTTTCGGTTGAAAAGGCCGCAGCAAACACTGCACATTCCATTCTCTCTGTTTTGATTGCTAATAATTAGATCCTTGCTTATGTGGTTGAATTAGCTGCGGTTAGAGTGGAGGCTGTGCAAAACTAAGGTGGAGAGAAGATGCTTATAAATTGCATGAGGGAGAAAACTTGTGTACATCATGGGAGATAATGACCGTGGGCCCTCGATGAATGACACTCGCACCCTTGTCACCTGATTTGGAACGTTTTTCAAAAATTGTAATTATTCAAAATTTGGGGGAGGGGAGGGACAATGTTTTGGTTTTTGTTGGTATTGAGAAAATGGTTTGCATTTCAACCCTAAAATTATGATAAAATTTTTTGAAACTGTTGGCACCTTTAGCTACCAAAACTTTTTAGTTATGTCATTCTTGGAGTTCGATTTTGGCCAATCTGACCAGATATTAGTTACTTTTAATATTATTTTCTTTTTCATAATGGAACTGATTCTTCATTAGGAGATTTAACTGTCTAGTTCTTTCAATAAACACAACGTTCATATTATTTTGTCAATGAATTAATATCTGAAATTAGCTGTTAAGCAAGTAGCAAGAATTTTTCATGACCCTCTTCGCAAAAAATCCGGATTTTGCTTGCAATATCTGAATTTTATCCTGAAACCATTGGATTTATGTGAGCTCTATACACTAAACAAAATAATCAAAATGTGCAGAATCATCAGCCAGTGTTGCCAAATGACTCCAACCAAAACCCCCCGCAGTGCTGAAAAAAACCCCCGAAATACCCCTAAAAAAAGTAAATGACCCCCAAAAAATCCCCTGAAAATGTGTGAGTGAAAAGGAGGAACATAAATAGATACTAAGATGCAAAGCGTTTTACTTCAGGCATGCTCAAAAAGTAGAAAAATGGTCTAGGTACACAACAGCTCAAGTAACAACTTATAAAAAAAAAAAAAAAAAAAAAAAGGAATATTTGGAAAAAACTACTTTTTACATTAAGCAACCTAAGCCCGCCAGAATATCTTCCATTGCTTTCACTTCCACCTCCTCCTCCGGTTGCCTATTAACATGGTCGTAAATGTGAGAAGTAAATAGGGACAGGATGTTTTCAGAGGGAGAAAATTGGACGCAGGAAATGCCTTCATTTCGAATATGGTACCTAACCATCAGAATACATTGAATTAATTCAATGGAGGTACGGTTTCTCAATTTAGTTTCAATAGTACTGTGAGTTGAGAAGGCTCTCTTAACTACAGCGTTTGAAATTGGAAGTGACAATAGCGAAAGAGCAACTTGCCCTACATTTTTGAACCTACGGTTCCCAGCACTGTCCACGTTGCTGAAAACGTCAGCCCAAAATCTATTGGTGGTGCTGACGCTATCTCCCCAATACTTGGATAATTCGCCCACTCTTCTTCAACCTCCGTTACATTAAATCTTTTAAACTGGCTCACAATGTCAGATATTCTGGGTTTTTTTTTGCGAAGCGCAAATTTCGGGCCGGAGGCTATCCATTTTCCTCTAAGTCGGAGGGCATTCGCATTTGCAATGTGCTAGAAAACCCCTAATTTAACTAATCGAATCGGTTGAATCAGTATTTTTCGGATATGTTCGTCAATCTCTGATTTCCCCCCAACATTCCCCCATTAGAGTGGAATCCCCCTGAAAAACCCCCTCGAAAAAGTTCCCCCTGAATTTCCCCCTTCACGAAAAAAAACCCCTGAATCTGGGGGGAAAACCCCCTATTTGGCAACACTGTCATCAGCCGATATGAAAAAAAATAGATCACCATATTCTGTTCATTTCTTCATGTACGTCCCAGATGTCTGTAAGGCAGAAGACGTCACGTATTACTTGGATGCACCTTTTGGATATTGGATGTTGAAATCGTACTGAAGTAAGTACGATTATTAGTGAGTACGTTATTAATCCACTGTAGTCTGTCTTGCGCTGTGTTGAACTGTTATTGACTTCATTGTTGTGGAGATACCCTCGTATGGGTGCGAGATGAGAGGAAGACGCGATACCACACAGGCTTCCTCGGTCCCCACAAATATCGAGTTACGACCAGCATCCTGTGGACATTGGATCCTCCGAACATCGTGATCAGGATTTTGTTCTAGAGCGTTGTAAAGGAATAATCTCCGTAGATAATCGTTAACCTAATGGTACCTACTTCCAGTATAATGGCGATAACTTATGAAAATGGGTCAACAAACATTAGTATCCAAGAACTAATATTCTCAAGGTTTATTTGGTTCAGCAGTCGTTCATTGAATGGTCCAACCTTACCCACCTTTTCTTGGAAATCCGTTTTATATTTCGCTGGATTGTGATATAGGTACCTTTGTTGTCTGAATTTGACTTTATTCCATGCTTTGGAGCTTCAGTGAAACGCCTACAATTCGTATTAAAGCTCGGTCCCTTGAAAAAACCTCTTCAATTCGTAGAATTTCAATGCATATATCTTCCCTTCCATAGCTCGTAGTAATTTCGCAGTCCGTTCGAGCGCTGATTGATCGTCCCCTCCTAAAATCGTAGTCAAGTCGGCAAGAACATGATAAAATTCGTACTTGTACAACAAACGATACATTTTGTGCATAGCACTTTCTAGTAGGATAACAATATTCGATATATAACAAGCAACGTGTATAATGGCTAAATACTAGGTTATGTTCATTAACTACCTAGTAGGGAACATAATATGTTGAGTACTGAAATATTACTGATTTGGCTCGGAGTGTATGGAGAAAAAGAAAAAAAAATCTCAATGGAAGGTTTGAATGTAGTGGTACTCTAGTTGAAGCCTTCAGCAAAGTCGGAGTGATGCTCTCGTTTGAGTCGCCTAAGATGACGAGGGGGTGGACGATCCTGAGGGATACGGCTGATGAGGCTATTTCCATGGGATGAGGCCATGAGGCCTTTTGGTAGGAGGAATAGTAGGTAGAAATTAGGCAATCCTTCACCAAAGGCACTTCCAGATCTTTGTGAAGTTCATCATTTCTAATATACCAGTCGGCCCCTGTAATTAAGCGGAGAACACGATTTTGGAGCACTTGAATTCTATTTATTTGGGTGTTAGAGCCAGACGACCATAGACCACCACCATAGCACCAAATAGGCTTGATAATGGTTTTGTAAATAAGCAGTTTGTTTTCAATGCTTAGATTTTTGTTTAGAAGAAAAGGCTTTAGCTTACTGATTCTGTGACGGATCCTCGATGCGATATCACTTACATGGTTTTTCCACGACAGTCGTTGGTCCATGGTCATACCCAGGTACTTGACATGGGGTTTCAGTTCGAGCACTGAGCCATCAATTTGGGTTTCGGGAGTCACACTCTTGCCCGTGGCAGCTTCACCGTGTCTTAGACCGCATCCTTAAGACCTATGAAGACAAGGAGTTAGCACTGGGGCTTTACCTCGATGCCGAAAAGGCATTTGACAAAACACGGCATGCAGGGCTCCTTGCCAAACTCAAACCCCACTTGAGCGACACATACTATCGCTTAATCCAATCATTCCTTGCTGATAGACGTTATAGAGTCAGTGTTGAGGATGCTATAACAGAGGAGCTCCCGATTGTTTCTTCAGTACCTCAAGGCAGCGTGCTCGGACCACTGTTATATATATTTTACATTCACGATATGCCATTAACCAACGACTCCCGCACAATATCAGCGCAGTTCGCCGACGACTGCGCTTACTTAGCCCAGTTTCCGACCGGTGAGGAAGCATTTGCTAAAATCCAAAATATTGCTAATGACGTGGAGATGTGGGCAAAAAAATGGCGGATCAAAATTAATCCTTCGAAATCAAGCTTATCTCTCTTCACCTATAAACGAAAATACACTGTTCCTCCTGTGCGAATTGATGGTGGTTCTAGTGTCGTTCGTTCATTACGTACTCCGTTCATTATTACTGCTATGCTTCCCAGCGAACGATCCGAAACTGTTTCGCACACTGCGGTTTTTATCAACAAGCTGAAGTCAATTTCATTCAGTTCATTCTTGAAGAATCTTTCAACATATCTGCTGCGGACTGGTCTCGTACTGTGGGTGAACAGGAAAGAGACAACCGAACATTAACGGTTTGTTCAAGTTGACCAAGAAGTACCATGACTGATGATATTTTGGCTCAACTCACTCTGAAAATCAGGAATCGACGACTGCCCTGCTCAGCCGATTCCCTTTAAACAAGCTAGATCACATATTGCGGAATTGCGTCATTTCTCGTCTGCGAGAGACGTTGACAATTTAGTTTTTTCCTCCTTGTTATATCTCGAAAATGTGATCTATCATGCTGGTGTAGATCGGGTAAGGCAGCCCAAAAAAAAAAAAAAAAAAAAATCTACAAAATCTAACGAATTTATATGTACGAGTATGTACCTTGAAGTGATGTATGGCTGCAACCGTGTCATGGCGCCAAAAGTGTAGTGTAGTGCGCCAAAAGTGCCACTGAGTTACTAGAGCTGGGCATCTCGTCAGGAGTGCTTCGTGGTATCACCACCCGCGTCATCCGGGGTTCTTGCTTGAACTAGTGGTCTTGACACACAACCTTCTATAATTCGTATTTTCTCCTTCTCAACCTCCGATAATTCGTTACCTACGAATTATCGAGGTTCCACTGTACTATCAATCGGCCAGCAATAAAATTTGATGACGAGCAATCAACCAAGTGGTATAATCTTCGATTATTATCGGATTATGTTCGGATTCACGTCTAGAGAATCTCTAAAGAGATCCGGGATTAGCCAAACAGAGATTGGACCTTGAGTCAGGCGAGTTAGTAGAATATTTTCTTCCATGTTATGATTTTGGCAAGGCGAAAATAACTGCAATCTGTCCTCAGTTGAAGATTTTGTGCTCCTGCAATATTTCTAGTCGTTCGAAAGACAGCAGTCCACGGTATATTTGTCTTATTATTATTTTTTATTTTTTTATTTTTATTTACACACATTACAAAAGTGAAATAGATACATTTATTGACCAAAAGTCAGCTTTCTCGTGCTACTCCCCCCACTAAGTAAGCAAATACTTGTGACGCGGGGAGGAGTCGAAGCGCCGTAATAATCTACACCATTTCCTGCAAACTAACTAAAGTGCAACTTCCTAAACTTAGAACTAATTGACAATATTGGGACAAAGTAAAGTTTACACACCTCTGAATATATTAAATTAAGCAACTTAGCTTCTATTTAGCAAATAATTTTTTAACCTTGAATTTGAATTGTTCTAGACTTAACTTGAGTATATCTTCCTCAAAACAGCGATTATTGAAAAATTTTACACCGGTGTAATCGTAACATTTTATGCCTGCCGTTGTATTCTTCTTTGGCAGTGTTAATATTATTTTATTACCAGATCTGGTACTGTTAGTGGTTCTCTCAAATTTTCGTGTTATGAGATATTTATATGCTATTGTTATTGATGTTTTTTCTAAAAGTTCTTTTATAGTCAAAATTTTAGTTTCTGGAAAAAGTGTCTCTGTAGGATAACTATTGGTATGAAGCTGTGGTTACCGTATTGGATATTTATTTTGGGAGTTTAAGACATATTTTTTCAAATCTACGGATAAATAAGTAACTTTTCTTCTACCGTGCAGATCGCGTGGAAAGTTATGTGTATAAGATCAATTTATAATGGAAATGCGTTTGGATGACCTCTATGTGATAAAAAATTCAATCGCTATGCCTTCCTCCACGGTTAAATGTGATCCGTTATGTGAACGGGATTTTGAAGGATTTACCCCAAATTCATGAGCATTTCTCATCGATGGTGTTCCCACGAGAAAATGGGTGTATCCTTATTCACCTTGTACACCATGAAAGGGCGGCAACTTTTGGGATTCCAAGCTACTTCATCGTTATCCACCTTCTAAGCCGCATAGCGGAGAGGATCACCTCGGTAGGAGGGCATTCCAATGAATGAAGCTGGGAATGTATCATTCCTAATTCTTGGTAAACACGGTAAGGGAAAGAAGCCATTGAATGGATAGGGGGCGACCATTGAAGAACTTGAGAACGGTTTGTATTCAGTGGGTGAAGGTCAATAGAATAGCGTTTCAATGAAAAGGGGAACAGATTTTCTTGTTGGTAGTCCATGAGACTTGAGGAGCTCAGAACTCAGAAAGGTGCCGACAGCTTGTGCGAGGAGAGTTACAGTGGGAGCTTGATGCATTGGCCGAAGAAACTGAATGTAAGAGATTCCCGCTCATAGGGATTTTAGTTTCTGGAGTTCCTCAGCCAAACACTAAGCTTATCCCGTCTTCTGAATTGAACATTGAAAGTTCACAATGCTCGGATCTTGGCCGTGGCAAAAGTCGGTGTGAGGTCTGTAGTGCCTCCACGCTATGTCCACTCGGCCCGTTCCCTATTCCACCTTACCTGCCAGTTGAACGTGTAGACATTCATTGGCGATTTCATGCTCAAAAGCGTCCGTGAAAAGAGGCGCCCATCAACCAGTAATAACGGCTTCTTCACATTACGAGCTCATGAAGAAGACCGACCGAAAAATCAGTAGAAGAGGTTCTTCAGTGCCTTTTGTGTCCATCAGTTTGCGGTTGGACTCTCATATTCATCTCAGACTGCTTCAAGTACACCGCTTATCCAAACCGTTTGCCCGCAATTCATCCACCAATGTTGGTATCTGGATGTTTTCAAATTCAATAGTATTGATAATTGAATACACTCGTGTAGGGAATCCCTGTACTTTGAACCAAAAACAGTCGATCCCCTCAATCAATCAATCAATCAATGCCTATTTTTAAACGTGGGTTTTTTATTTATTGAATAGAGAGTGACTGCTCGTGTCTTGTGAGACTTGTAGGGTCACTTTCAAGTTCAGAAATTGGAGATTTTGATGAAATTTTCAGGGATTGTGCGGGTTGGGGTGTAGATGGTCCCCTATAGGTTTCATGACCCCCGGATCAATAGTAGCCTCTGCGCATGCGCAAACGTGAAATCCTTGTTACGCGCATAACTCCGGGAGTTCTTGAACAATATCGATGAAATTTTCAGGGATTGTTCGGTTTGATGTGTAGATGGTCCTCGTGAGTAATAAAGAGAAAATAAAGTTTTAGCCTCGAGCTTGCATCGAACCATATTGAACCATCATTGAACGATGCATATATTTTATTTATGCATCATTGAACGATGCATGTATATAATAATTATTTATCACTTCAGTCATCTATCCATTCAGCGTCAACGTCAATTTTTATTATTAGGTATATTTTATAGTTAGTTCAATAGTTGAACATGCCTACCTTTATTTTCTCAAGTTATGCTCCTGCATAACAATAAATTTACCCTAATTCAATATTTACTTCGCCTAATTGAACGAAGTTCTTTAGTCAATAATAATTTTCAATCTATACAGTCATGTTATGGATACGAGGAAGCTATGTGCCACACCCACTTGGCAGAAGTTTCTGCTTTGGTTGAATGTCTACGGATCTCCAACCTACCCAAGTCGAATTTGCTTCCAGAATTACTTTTAAATTTAGCCCCCCCCCCCCCTGCTTATTGTGTACGCCTTATCGGTGGGTTGCAGTAGAAATCATCACCTTCAAAATCACTCACTTAAGAATACCTTTTTTAAAATTATCACACTATTGAACTATATTTACTTTTTACAGAGATTAGGTTAACTTAAGGAATTTTTACTAGGAATATAAAAAGGTTAGGTTTATAAAGATCAGTTTACAAGGAGAATTTGGAAGTAAGTCTCTTGAACTAGATATTTCATACAAACTATCACTAAGTAATGAAGTCTTCATTATTGGTAACCCCTCAAAAAACGCTGCAAATTCCTTCACTGGGGTTTATTATTCAATTGGCTTGCGTTCATGATTTGAATTTCTACTAAGCTTTGGAGTGTGCGTGTTTCACAGGTGATAGAGCGATTATTGAATTTCAGGAGATATGCATAGAGCACGTAAATCTGTTCTCAACCAAAATACCTATTTGGATTGATCAGTTGATCATATCTATCACTGTGTGAAACACGCACACTCCAAAGCTCATTAGAAATTCAAATCATGAATCAAGCCAATGAATAATAAACCCCAGTGAAAGAATTTGCAGCGTTTCATGCATATCGGAATGCTTTAACCCGTGTATCGGCTACAAAGAGTTCACTACCTACGTCACTAGTTTACTGATATCAACACAAAAACTATAATAAACCAAAATAACCCAAATGTTGGCACCATAAATCGGGCCATACATCGGGAATGGTTTGACCTACGGACCTGGGGAGGGGCTCATTCGATTCCTCTTGGAAAGTTCTTCAAAAAGAGTTCAAATTTAGGCCGCCTTGACTTTTTTGAGGTTTTTAGGGATTTTACAAAACTTTGACAACCCGTAAAGGGCACTTTAAATTAAGTGAGAGAGCTGGTTCAAGAATTGGGGCGTCGTCGGACCAACATGGATTTTTCCTGAAAATTTCAGCTTTTTTGATTCAGCCGTTTGGGAGAAATCGTGCGTACGGCGGACGGACGGAAAAATTTTTATTGCAGATTCGGATTCTACACCCTTTGAAACGTAAACCATGAAATTTTCATCGGGGGGTTAGAATTTTTTTTCAAGAGCGATTACAATGGTTTATTGTTGAATAATAAACCAAAAGAGGTACGCCAGCGACACGCACTCGGTGTGTCAAAATTTTTGTTTGTGCAAAAAAATTGGTTTTCTATCTTTTTTTCTTATTTAAAAATGGGTTTCTTTCCTTTGTCATTTAAGGCCGCGTATTATGGTTACTGTTCCGCAGTTGCAGGGTTTTTGGTGTCATTGGAGTGTTCACTCACATTAACGAGGAATTGGGGAAATCTTTGCGCAAATATTGATGAATTATGTAATTATTTATTTTAGAAAGCAAGGTATAATGTTGAATGTTTAAATTTCGGTGGAAAAAGTATGCCTCCCCGGAGGAAAAACTCGTTCAATATCAAAATTGAACAAAAAAGATGCCAACGGCACGCGGTATTCCCAGGCGGTCACCCATCCAAGTACTAACCAGGCTCGACGTTGCTTAACTTCGGTGATCGGACGAGAACCGGTGTTTTCAACGTGATATGGCCGTAGGCGGATGTTGTGATGATGAGCATCTCATTTGGGTTTCAGAAGTGGAAGGTAAATTTTGATTTCCTGGGAAAATTAGTGCCTATCTGACATAGCTAATAGTATATACATATTATGTAACCAATGAACGGTAACCTAGGAAAATCAGTGCACTGTGTTCCTCTTTTCGGGATACATTCAGGCTCAACTGCTGCTACATAACCGTGGAAAACAGTGAAAGGATAAACCTTTTGGATTACAAGCATGGAGTAATAGTTAAGATTGGTTTTTCAAAGAAACAAGGTTAGGGGTTGGAGTTTTTGAAAAAATTACCCGTACTCTGCTTTCTAGATCACTGTTCATTGACTCGAAAAAAAAAACGGAAAAAGATGTGAGCGAGTTAATTTGTAATGCCTGTAATACAATGTTATAAGTAATTGTAGGCCGGAGGCTTCGCTTTGACGAGTGGTGGTTTGCGGGAACCTCACCAGCTCAGAGGCGAAAGGGTAAGCAGGCCGATAAGTAACGAGAGACGAGGAAATAGGGCCTTAGCGGCGAGCAGGGCAAGCACGCAGGTAACTCACGAACCGAACACGATGTTAACACCTCGGAGGTATAAACCGAACTGACGTGGTATGGCCGTTGGCGAGCTTTAGGGATATGAGTATCATACTCGGGTTACAGAAGAAATGGTAATCTAATTCTCACTATAGTATCTATTTTCCTGGAAAAATGGGTGACTCCCTATTAGCTAAACATATCTACTCATTGACCGAAAACGAGGGGAAATTAGCGCACTACTATTCTTCGTCTACCGTACTAGATATTTTTTGAACAGGTCCACTAACGTGACATCGCACAGCTTAATATTGATGTGTCACATGACTTTCAATTTATTGTAGGTACAAACATCATCAAACGAGGAAGGGCAGAACCACATGTATCGCACATGTGGAATGAAATTGACACATCTCAAAATCGCCACTTTGGGAAAATATACATCAAAGTTTTTTATTTTTTGAAATCTTTGCCCGGGCGTCATGAGCCAGTGATAACCGTAACTTTCATTTTTTATTCATTAGGTGAAATCTTCTATCTTAGGTGAAATCTATAAGGAGGTACCCGAAACAATCGTAAGCTAAGGAGGAAACAATGCCATAAATTTGGTTAAAAAAAAGTTGATGTGTATTTTATAATTGTAATGTAATTAATATTAATATAGTATTACCAGATAGAGTTAATCTTTTTGCAGATAAAATTAATCTTTTTGAAAGTAAAGTTAAGCTTTTTACAAATAAATTTAAACTTTTTACTAATACATTTAAACCTTCCCGCTGATGACTTCCTCGTTGAACTGTGTCTTTAAAATGAGTAGTGAGAATGTCTTCCGTGTGATATTCGAGCAGTAGGTAGGTGTGGATCTCTTTTTTATGGGCGCGTCATCATTCCCAATGATCTCCTGGCCATATAAGAAGTTGTGCGACCAGATTAATACACACAATTATATTTTTATCATTGTGTACAAAGTAAAATGAGTGAGTCACCGATCGTTCAGTTAGAAATTGTCATTCTGTCGCGCTGAAAATTGACTCAGATTCGGTTCTTCTAGCTCCTTGCAAGTTGACTCGCATTCCAACTCCGCACCCCCATCGGTTGTACGCGACCCGCTGTGAAGACTCCTAGGCAAGTATGATGCTACGAGTATATCACTTGGAAAGAAGAAAATATTGATTTTTGGCTGAAGTAGAGAATAGGTAACCCCTACCATTTATCAGGCTCATTTGAACATGTATCGATGTGATCTATAATCGATATATAAGATAATATCCTACACTTCACTGCCATGTATTATGGAATGATTTTCACGACCGTTATAGCGATAAAAGTATTTTTAATACGCAGAGACACAAGTGTTAACACATTCTGATCCATTTGTCCAACTGATCTATACTTTACTAAAAGGATTGATGTAGGATTTTTGTTTTGTTTTTGAGATGCGAGGGAAGTGAGCATCCAGACCAGCAAACTATACAGAACACATTTCTGCCTTTATCGATAGAACACATCTGGTTTTTCAATATGGCGACGGTCTAATAAGGGAGGGGTTACCTATTCTCGACTTCTACCTGATTTCTTTTTTAAATTGTATTATTTTTCTTGTTTGTCCCCAATGTTGATATAGATGTGCCTCAAACCGCGGAAGTATTGAATTTTATGTAGCGAACGTTAATGGAAATGGAAGGGGGAGAGGAATACAAAATCAACTCAAGTGTTGCTCATACTGCAGATTTTCTTGCTTCTTGTTCGATTGAAAATTTCGGTCTAGTTTTGAAACTTATTTCAGAACTTTCAGATTACATATCGCACGCTGGGAAGAACGCTGTTACATCTCCGAAAATGCACTTTTGGGAAATCGCATTTAAAATGTTAACGAATCAAGGGAAGCCCACAGTGGTTTTTCCTCCAATCCGCTCCCGGCTTCAATGCCACCATATATTTTCCTAAAAGTGTGCCATGCGACTTGAAAAAAATTTATTTCGATTATTTTGAAGATTGGAGCGAATTTATACCAAAATTTCATGAATGTACCACTGTTGTTACTAGAAAATTGCCCGAACCCGCACTGAACACCGTTCAAATATCAATTCATTATTGTGAGATTTTATTTGTAAATGATCAAATAGGGGGTATCAATAAGGGCGCCACCCTTAACGGTCCGGACCATACCAAAACGGTATCACTCCGATACGGTCTCACCAGCAAAATTCCCAAATTGGTCCATCACAGTTTATAATCATAATACGTTGAGGTTCAAAGAAATACTTATTGTGCGGTCCTCACGTTAAAAAAGTAGGTATAAAGCCACAAGCAATAGGTGATATTTGGCAAAAAGCTCCATCAGCAGTCTTCACTCGGACGATATTTAGCTCATTATGGAAAGAAATCTCATCTTAACTTTGCAGGACGAGCGGATAAATCCTAAGCGGCTTATCTTTTTACACTTGCTTTTACTTCACAGGTAACGACATCAGATTGCGGTTCATGGCAATGGTGAGTGACGTCTATCACTTCTCTTTCGAACATTTTTAAGTTGCATTTACACGAGAACTTGTCCCTGCTGCAACACCTCCACCCTGTAACCCCACGCTAAATGTTTATGAAACGTATAAGAGTCATTTCAAAATTAAGGGTTATTTCAAGCATCTATTTTCCGGTGCAAAATGTGTCTGAATTTTGGGGTTTTGGTTTATTATTCAATATAAACCATTGTAATCGCTCTTGAAAAAAAAAATTTCTAACCCCCCTGAAAATTTCATGGTTTACGTTTCAAAGGGAGTAGAATCCGAATCTGCAATAAAAATTTTTCCGTCCATCCGCCGTACGCACGATTTCTCCCAAACGGCTGAAGCAAAAAATCTGAATTTTTCAGGAAAAATCCATGTTGGTCCGATAACGCCCCAATTCTTTAGCCAGCTCTCTCACTTAATTTAAAGTGCCCTTTAAGGGTTGTCAAAGTTTTGTAAAATCCCTAAAAACCTCAAAAAAAGTCAAGGCGGCCTAAATTTGGAGTTTTGTGAAAAACTTTCCATGAGGAATCGAATGAGCCCCTCCCCTGGTCCGTAGCTCAAACCATGTCCCCCGATTTACGGTGCCAACATTTGCATCCACATTCACTACATCACTAGATTACTGCAATCAAAACAAAAACAACAGCTGGTTTTTTTTTTTTTTTTTTTTTTTTTCAGTAACCTAGTGATGATGTAGTGAATGTGGATACTGGAGTGAACTCCTAAAAGGGTTTATAGCCGATACACGGGTTGAAGCATTCTGATAACCATAAAAAAACGCTGCAAATTCTTTCACTGGGGTTTATTATTCAATTTCATTCATTTGGCTTGCATTCATGAATTGAATTTCTATTAAGCTTTGGCGTGTGCGTGTTTGACGGGTGATGAGCGATTATTGAATTTCAGGAGGCACACAAATATGATCAACTGATCAATCCAAATAGGTATTTTGGTTGAGAACAGATTTACGTGCTCTATGCATATCTCCTGAAATTCAATAATCGCTCTACCACCTGTGAAACACGCACACTCCAAAGCTTAGTTTAAATTCAAATCATGAACGCAAGTCAATTGAATAATAAAACCCCAGTGAAAGAATTTGCAGCGTTTTTGAAGAACATTCCACGAGGAATCGAATGAGCCCCCCCCCCCCCAGGTCTTTAGGTCAAACCGTTCCCGGTTTTATGGTGCCAACATTTGCGTTTTTTTTTTATACAGCATACATATCAATAGCAATCCACTATTTTATTGTTACAAGTGCTCTGGAACATGGATAAGAGGTAGGATCCCGGAATGAATACAGCGTTCTGCAACGGTTGAGGTGCAGAAGATGATGGTATTGATTGCAGCTGATGGTTTTGTGGACTCGTTGCAGTAGTTATCGACTAACTCCTTTGAATTTCACATTCAGCCTGCCCAAAATTCCTAGGAAGTTGTGCTGGCTGGTCTCCAAGCGTCAATTCGCAGTTCAACATTTAAACCATAAAGGGGATGATGGATGAGGGGAAAAGGAAATACATTTTCAAGTTCTATACCTAAGTCATACCTCTAATGCAGTCTTAATACGTATGAAAACGTGAATGTTCTCTCTCCTAGACATTTTTTTTTTTTTTTTTCAATGAAATCTAAGGAGAGGTTATTCACATTTTGGTCTAGCTAGATGATGAATTCTTGAAAACTGTAAGTGTAATGCTATAACACCTAAAACTACAATAGAGTAATAATTTATCAACCTACCTTTGTATTTTGATGGTGTCTAGGGAATGAGGATCAATAAAAATACTGTTGGGACAAACTTCATTTTCAGAGACTTGTCCGTTGTCAACCTAAATGCGATCTTTTGTGTTTTACTACTAAATACTCACTAAAATGTTTTATTGCCGTAGTATTTTAGACCGCAAATGTCACATAATCCGACAGTGACTACTTCGCTGTCCTCAATTCTAATTGACTCGCTATTCTCAACAATGACCTCAAAGTTCGTATGTTTTCTAGGTATCGCCGACCCTCGAACACTTGTTCCCTCCATACGATCGTATTTCCTCTTACTTCTCAAAGCACAACAAACAGGTTTAAAGGGCCCGAGGCCCTTTAAATCCCTTTGTCGAGGAGCCCACCTACTTTCTCTTTTTGGGAGACCCGTGGAACCAGGAAAAAGGGACCTGTTCCCTTTAAACGGCCAAACTTCCATTCTTCGGCGGCAAAATCCGAATCCCGGCAACGGTTTTTTCCTTTCGAAAAAGGGGGCCCGTGGGAGGCCTTCGAAAGATGGTTTGAAAAGGGTATTCCCCCGTCAGCTGATTCCCTTTTCAAGGAATCCGCCCTTCGACAGGTCCCAGTGTCCTCGTCTGCGGACGATGGGCCATTCCATTTCTCGAAGGTGATTTTCGGGGTGAACGAGCTGGAAGGCGGGAAAACTCGGGTTGGGAAGTGGGTTGCCAAGTGGAACCACACAGGTCGTCGAGAGCTATTGTCCAGAAAAATCCTTTATTGGTGGGAAACGTTGAAAAATTGGTGTTATTATTAGTTTCCTATTCGAGATGTGGGTAGGGTTTGGAGATTGTTGAGTAGCTACTCAACTGTCACTAGTGACAAACCAAAGATTCTTTTGACGTGAATATTTTCAAAATTGTTACTTCAAAAACTCTTCTTTTGTTTCCGAATCTACCTACAGTTAGCGGAAGAATTGTTTTCACTTTCGGGAAATAAATTTTCTTCCCAAAACTTGAAATTTTCGCTCTCCTTTTTACGTTTTTGACCATTTTGGACAACTTTTGTTCCGTGTCTGTCTGTCCATGTCTCCACAGATCCGTATAATAATGCCCCTAATGTTTTCAAAATTTATTTTCTAAAAAAGCGTATTACTAATCAATCCGTTTCTGTTAGGAAGTGCGTATGAAGCCTCGCATCAACTGGGATTTAATGTTACCTTTAAACTGAAAACAACACAATGAATCAAGGAAAATTTAAACTCAACTAACCTATGAGAACTATTGCATCGAAATTGTGTTACACTACATTTTATTGCCAGAAAAATATAACATTTAAAAAATAATATTCCGATCTAAAACAAATTTACAATTCTTCGCAGTTATGGATTTTTTTTTAAGCACATTTGAGCGAAATTGTGGTAAAAAATGTTTGAATGTTTCATTTCATGGTGTATTACAGCTCTTAGTGGGCGATATTTTATTTTAACGTTATTCATTGTAACACCAGTATTTTTCAGGTGTTTTAGTCCTGTTTTTTAAAGAACTAATTAAAATTTAAGCAATCGGTGACAAAAGCGTATGTTAAATGAACTCATCCCTTCTTGTCGAATGTTTGAGCTGTTGGCGAAAGGACGGATTGTCTCCTCAATAGAAAAAGTTTAAGCGTTAGATTCGATATACAAGTGGGTTTTGAAAATTACGTGGAGATCTTGAAAGTCAGTCTGAGGTTGATTAAAAAGAACTCAAATTTCATCGCCAACGTGAGAGAAAATAAAAACAACAGATGGCTAGGAGAGAGAAAACATGAAGTTAAGTTGTGCAACATACCTCGAAGGTGGTGCTTAGAGGCTAAAAACGTATATCACATACATGAGTCAGGACAGGTACATATGATATAATAATAACGGATAACGTAAAAATAATACCGTAGTTAAAAGTGTAAAAAAAGGATAACGTAATTTTCAAAAGATACAATAGCAGTCAAGAACTAGAACTATCTATACACGTAGGTTTATGTATAAGTGAAGAAAATATTAGTTGAATCAAGCAACTGTTTGAGAATGCCTCGGAGCGGGTTTAATGGAGATCATGCTAGAAACATTCGGTTTTCAAGGTTTTAGAGTCATTTTAGGGTTTTTTTTTCTTCGAAAATTCCTTAAATTTGTTTTCATTGATTTTTAACGTTCGTTAGCCCGAATTGAGGTAATATGAGCCAATCACAGAGAATGGATACCACTATCTTTCAGTTCTTTGGACTTTGAGATATGGAAGACACGAATTTGGGCGTATCGTGGTATAGTCTCATGTAGTAGGGGAGAATTGGGTGCATTTTCCTTGTTAACTAATAGAGTGCCTCATCTGGACGTTTATGTTCGTTGCAATTTCCAATTCACTGTAGGACGCTACTGATAGTACGAGCCAATCACAGAGAATACCATTGTCATCCTAGTTCTTAGGACTTTGAGGTATGGAAGGCGCGAATTTGGGCAGTATCGTGATATGGTCTCATGTTGTGGGGGAGAATCGGGTACGTTTTCCTAGTTAACCAATAAAGTGCCATATTACGATGTCCATGTTCGTTGCTATTTCCAATTCACTGTAGGACGCCTAATCGCTCTCTCATTTTGTGAAGCCCTCAATATCTCAAACGATGGTGCTAAACGAGGACAAACTACTCAGAACTACTAAGTTAAGCCATGAACAGCAAGATTCCATCGGATTCTAGTAGAGAAGCTCCCTTGTCGAAATAGGCGAGACAAAGTCTTATCTTGTCCAAGTAGGAATCACATCGTATATTGATTCTTCCACCGCCAACCTATTCATTGATGAATGGTTCTATTCCCATAGAACCAGCCCCCTGCGTTGTTCAGCTCTTGGGAAAAGTTGGATGAATGAGATCGGAATGCGCCTTTATCACCCTCCACGCTCGTCTTGTAAACATCCTTGGAATGCTTTTCAACATCGTGAGATTTCTCCTTTTTTCAACTAACTTTCGAGCGGTAGTTTTTAGATCTTTAGAGTTCGCTATCCGTCAGATAAACTCATTTTCATTACTACTAGAGGTGAGTGTTTCACGAAGTCTGAAACCAACTGTGGAGAATTCTCCACGTTAAGCAGTTAGCGATACAAACAGTATACGATCGTTTCTTCTTACAAAGTACGAGAATGTATACATACATTTTACACTTTTGTAACATCGGAATATCACATGTAATATTCTAATGTTACAAAAACGTAGAATTTGTGGGTATGTGTGGTTGAAGGTAGTGATCTCTGGATCTACTGCACCGATTTTGGAAATTAGTTTACGAATAGAAAGGCACATTATTTTTTGGCTGTCATAGGCTGCCTGTCGAACTCGAATAATTGAAAGACTCTTTCGTGGGAGTCAAATTTGCAGAGTTCGCCATCCGAAAGCTTGTCTCTGAAACTGCTTGACCTAATCTTACGAAATTTAGCTGAAAAATCCAACATCTATCCGATTGATATTAGGATAGGTAACTACCACTTCTGAAACCCAAATGAGATGCTCATTCTTCATCCTTTCGCCTACGGCCATATCACGTTGAAAACACCGGTTCTCGTCCGATCACCGAAGTTAAGCAACGTCGAGCCTGGTTAGTACTTGGATGGGTGACCGCCTGGGAATACCGCGTGCCGTTGGCATCTTTTTGTCGCATTTTGACATGGTCCGTTTTGTTTTTCAGGGCAACAAGTTTTTTTTCCTTCGAAGAATAGGTAAATTCTAGCACCCTAGAGTTCCACAACTTTCCAAAAAAACGCTGCAAATTCTTTCACTGAGGTTTATATTTATTATTCAATGATTCATGATTTGAATTTCTACTAAGCTTTGGAGTGTGCGCGTTTCACAGGTGATAGAGCGATTATTGAATTTCAGGAGGCACACAAATATGATCAACTGATCAATCCAAATAGGTATTTTGGTTGAGAACCGATTTAAGTGCTCTATGCATATCTCCTGAAATTCAATAATCGCTCTATCACCTGTGAAACACGCACACTCCAAAGCTTAGTAGAAATTCAAATCATGAATCATTGAATAATAAAACCCAGTGAAAGAATTTGCAGGGTTTTTTTTCAAGAGCGATTACAATGGAAAAATATTCTATTTGAAAAATCTAAATTTCCTAAGACGGAGCTTGTATATCAGAATGCTTCAACCCGTGTATCGGCTATATACCCTATTAGGAGTTCCTCTAGTATCCACATTCACTACATCACTAGGTTACTGCAATAAAAAAAAAAAAAAAAAAAAAAAAAAAAAAAAAAAAACCCTGTTGTTTTTGTTTTGATCGCAGTAACCTAGTGATGTAGAGAATGTGGATGCAAATGTTGGCACCATAAATCGGGAATGGTTTGATCTACGGACCTGGGGAGGGGCTCATTCGATTCCTCATGGAAAGTTCTTAAAAAAAAGTCCGAATTTAAGCCGCCTTGACTTTTTTTGAGGTTTTTAGGGATTTTACAAAACTTTGACAACCCTTAAAGGGCACTTTAAATTAAGTGAGAGAGCTGGCTTAAGAATTGGGGCGTCGCCAGACCAACATGGATTTTTCCTAAAAATTTCAGATCTTTTGCTCCAGCCGTTTGGGAGAAATCGTGCGTACGGCGGACGGACGGAAAATTTTTTATTGCAGATTCGGATTCTACACCCTTTGAAACGTAAACCATGAAATTTTCAGGGGGGGTTAGAATTTTTTTTTTCAAGAGCGATTACAATGGTTTATTATTGAATAATAAACCAAAATTACACACGTGCTTGCTGCTACTTTGGCTTGTATTTTTGTCCAATTTTGACATTAATATAGTTATTTCTTCGAAAGGAACAAGTTGTTTTCCTTCGAAGTTTAAATTCTTGCTTCCTATCTTCCACCCTAGAGTTTCAGAACAGAGCCAAAAAATTTTGACACATTTCATTAGGTACTCGTACATTTTTGTTCCAAATGATTTCTCAATCAATCTCGGTAAAATTATAGGACATTCTTCTTGAACATAAATCCAGAAAGAGAATTTATGGGTCTGGGATGATCACACAAGAATTTGTATATTTGTACATTGTAATTTGACGTTCTTTAACATTTCACCACCTGCCTCGAATTACCTTCTCCAATAGATTGAGTCCTATATAGGTAACAACCACGGAAATCATTTGAGAATTTCGGTCTGAGTGGCGAGGAATGTTGTTTGTCACACACATATTTTGCCATAATATGTAGGCATGTACCCTCTTCTCTACATTTATGGTGAGGGAGGCTCGTTTTAGGAGTGTTCAATGTGCCCTGGAGATATCACCTTCCAAGAATATACAAAAAGTTGGTCGCCCCATCGAGTTCACCCTTTTGGGACGACCGAGGAAGAGGTGTAATAAAAAAAATTACCTCTGTGGAGGTCTAATATGCTTGGGACTGATTCCTCAAAAATGCCGCTTCCAACCAGGTCATGTCAATGTTGGAAGGTCACCCTTCATGACATGCAGTCTTAATTTTGAAAATGTTGCCCATTAATCATTATCTTCCATGTTAATATTCGACAATGAAATGAATGGTTTGCGAACACAGGTTCAAAGGATCTTTTGGTTTAATATTTTTAATCATAAGCCTTTGTTATCGTATTACAAAAATGTTTTATAACAATTATCCCACCCTTCCCTCCTCAAAACCATTTTACATTGCAAGGTATGCAGATTCCTAATGTGAAATGTCCCCCAGCCATAAAAGACCTTGGAATTGATGTAACAAATCGTTTCTTTTGCCCGTCTCATTTGAGGTCTCATTAGTCCCAACTTATAGCTATCCCGATCTCCGTGCATGAATAGGTGCTAGGAGCCAAAACTTTCCAAAAACGTCCCTAAAACGTGTTTTTTTCTAGGTTTTCACTGATGTAAGCAAGTAAAATGTCATTTTCTAGTAGTTTTGGACAAAAAATCGCCTGGAATAGATTTTAGATCCGTAAAACTTCGACCATAGCAAACAATTTCAATTTCTGAACCTAAAAGTGACCCCCCCAACCTCACAATGACACGATCTGTCATTTCTAAGTAATTTTGGAAGCCGAATCGATTGAGTTGGGTCCCAGAGCAGACCAAGCTCATTTGGCTCGGGAAATATCATTTAAAGGGTGAAAATATTGAAAACAGATGTAAGTTCGAATAAAATCCAAATTTGGAGGTTCAAAAATAATAAACCTGGGTGAAATACTAAACACCCTTTTACGTAGCGTTTCATTTCTTGTAAAATGTGTCACGTGGTTGTATATTACGGGTATAATACACTTTAAGACGTACACAGAAGGAGCGAACCAGCTTGTTTGCATTTTTCAGCTGTACATCACTAGTACATTTTCTCCGATCCGGGGTTTTCCGAGGTTTTACTGACATAAGCAAGTGGGGGGTCATTTTCTTGTGATTTTGGACGAAAAATCGCCTGGAATAGATTTTAGAATCGTGAAAATTCTCCAATAGCTAATTATCGCAATTTATGAACCCAAAGTTGGTCCTCAAACCACACAATGACTCGAGCAATCATTCTTAAGTAATTTCGGACGCCGAATCGATCGAGATGGATTGCAGACCAGACCGAGCTCATCCGACTCAGGAAATCTCATTTGAAGGGTAAAAATATTGAAAACAGATATGAATACAGATTCAATAATAATAAACCTGGGTGAAATACTCTACAACGTTCTACATAGCGTTCTATTTCTTGTAAGATGCGTCACGTGCCTATTTATTACGTTAGCAGTACACTTAAAGACGTACACAAAAGAAGCGAGCCGGTTTTATGGATTTTTCAGTTGTATATCACAAGTATATTTTTCTCCGATTCGGGTTATTCGAGGTTTTTTGTGTGAGAGGTCTGTCACAATCCAAGGTAGATGCTACCTGAATCTTCAAATGTCAAAACCGTCAAGATGAGCATCTCTGCTCACAACTTTCCAAAGCTCGTGATCTTCCTCTCAAGGTTTTTTTATTCGAGATAAGATCGTGTAGAATCCCGACACACACATTATACGTATATAGGACCATGTTGTGAGATATCATTCTCTCCTGAACAGGTGGGACTTTTGGAAATTATTCTGAAGTTCCCTCGAAGTTTTTTTCCGTTGAATTATTCTTGCATTTAGTTGATATTTGTTCATATGTTCTTGCTCATTTTCGTGTGCCTGACTGTTTTTATCATTTAAATTGCTGATTAAGATTAGATATTCGACTACAACTTTAATGGCAGGTACCGAATTGAGTGTATGTACAGTCTTCATTACGGCAGCTCTCCAGTAAAATCTCTAACACTTGAGCCACGTCGTATAGTATGAATCTTTCTTATGAATAGTTTTCTTGCTAGCAATGTTCAGGAAAATTTCTGAGAATTGGTTTAGTTCGTCCACGTTCATCCGGGCGCACTACGTCTGGGTTAAAAAAGCCCGAATCGCAATCGGTCTGGGTTAAAATTTGTAATTCAAAGGCAACCGAAAATTCTGGATTCGGGGAAAACTTGTTGATCCGCAACGTGAGCACCTTTTTCAAAATCCATATGAATTATTGCTGCTTTACACATCTGTTCTCATTCAAGGACTTGGTCAGAAGGAGGATCGTACTCATGGCGATCTTTTAACAGTAGCACACGAGTTTTATTTTAATCTGTACACGCGGTAAAATTACACTTCCTATTTGTACACCTAAACGTAACACTTCCGTCCTTCGATTGCCTGTATTCCGATAACTCGAGTCCGCTTACAATAATTAAATATCTCATATTTTGCTTCAATTGGATATCTACAACGAACTATAATTTGAGCGAATAAAACAGTTATAAATCTAATCTAGAACGTTCTTAGTTGACGACCCACAGGTGAACTGACAATAAAGGCTCGATGCGCCTCCTATCATCAATTCAAGTGGTTCAGGTGCATGTATTAGGGCGACAAATGATGCAGCCGTGGCTGAGAGCGTGATCATTTGGCTTCCAAACGCGACTTGGCAGTTCAAGAATCGGGTTCGGCAGGATGACACTTGACTCTCGCAGAACCGGTGAACCGCCACGAAAGGAGTACAGCGTCAGAAAATCACCAACATTCGTTGTCTTGTAGGATGCACAGCAATTTACGTTGATGGTACTTTTGATTACTGCTGCTCCCACTGCACTCAACTGTTCGTAATCCATGGCTACCATCACCGTTTCTACATCCCCCTAGCATTTTTGTTTACTCCCGAGCAAACAGTAAGCAGCACACGTGAGCTTATTCCCTCGATATCTGTGGGCTTGCAAGACGGCGGATTTGACTCGTACAAGAAATGCATGTGAGTCCTGCAACGCCACATACAACCGAGAATTCGACCACCCTCATCCCAACATCTACTTAACGGTTGAAACTCTTCTCAGTCGATCAAGGCCACAAAAACCAGCCAAAACCGAACTACGTACAAAAACAGGATTGGATCAACAAGTACATTTCGAAGCAGCACAACGGTTATCCCCTCTACAATTTTGTGGCGAAACTCGCCGTCAAACTCAAACCGCATTTCGACCGCCCAACTTCTGACGACATTTAAATGTATGTAAATGACTCCTTTTAGTTTTTAGTACGTTGTTACTCATTTTTTGGCAACTTCGACGAGATGTAACTTCAACAACAAATGTCTCGCTTCATTCCCCCACACGCGCTGTCTTATCATAACCCAGACAGACTACAAATCCGAAGTCCCCGTCCCGGCCGATTTGCCCAGACGGATTACGCTCGTTGATCCTTACTCTAGCAAAAAATGGATATCGGAGGAAACTCGAAATGTTGAATCTGCTTCATTATTGAGGAAAGCAGCACGATCCGTTCGGATACTCTGGACAAAAATACAGCTGTCCCTCGATAATCCGACACTTTTTAATCCGACGTACTCGGTAGTCCGACGCTGCGATGAAAACTTTGCTTCGTTGGTGTGAGGAGAGAGAATTAGACTTTTCAAATATTTTGATGTTAAAAGGAATTCAAGAACAAGCAATGACGGACTGCCTGCGTACGAAGAAACAAAAGAAAATCACAGACTTCTTTAATGTGTAAATATGTATGTAGATATTGTATATTTTACTTAAATTTCATTCCGTATTTCTTTTAAAAACTTACATGTACTGCTATTTTGTATCCTGGTATTAACAAAGTACATGTACCTTTACTGTTTCTTCCTTTTTTTTAAACTTCATTGTGTTCAAACGCATTAAGAATAAAACATCTTTAATAATATGACATTTTTGGTAATCCGACATTTTCGGTAATCCGACACTCTCTCGGTCCTTTAACTGTCGGATTATCGAGGGACAGCTGTAATTAGCTCCAATCTCTCACTGCCTTTGCGGAATGTAGAGCAGTAATTAGCGGAATGTAGCAAACAGAAGCCGTTTCATGACAAAACAAGCTGTAAAACTTTTCCATCGACAGTTAACGTTTTCGACACATCTGAACTGTTTTTGATTTGTCTGTCTCAACTATCTGCCCTTGTAATTGTCATAACTTTACCATACTCCCTGATTTTGATGGCATTTGGTGTAAAATGAGGTTGATTGAACTCTCGTTGGTTCCAGATCATTTCCTGAATGGTGAATAGTTCTTTTTCCATGAAAAATCCATATAACAATGTTGGTTTATATGCTATCCGTTTTGAAGAAATTTTCTGGGAATGTGCGAGTCAGTGTTGAATGACCCCTTTTGTATTGTATTCCTCCCAGACTACCAGCTGGTGATGAGCATATATCGAGTTAATCTCGTACATAAATAGTACCCAAGTTAAACAATATAATATGCCATTTTATAAATGTCATGAACATATTCCAACCTCATTCAAGGCAATGACATGAGGACGTGAAATTGAATCGAGAAAGCCACGTAGAATAAGGCCTGTCAAACCCTTACTTAGAAAATATCTTTTTGTGCTTGAAATGTCGTACTTTATCGATAAATGATATTACTACTATCGACAAATGCTTGTTGAAGTGTATTATGAAAGTATACTTAATTCTATGAATATAGTGTGAAACAATGAAAGCCGTAGAAATCAATAGGCTTTAATCAGCGAAATTTCCTACGTACTACAATGGAATGAATTAAATTAGAAATTGTAGTTAGTCGTCACAACTAAGCACCGGGCTGAACATATGTGATAATAGCAACTAAACTATTACATTCTCCCCCTCTAGTTTTTCAAACATAGTCTTTCAAATATTTGGGAGGTTGTTTGTTTCTCTGGGATCTTCTCAAATCCAGGGCAGGAGACGTTTGAATTGTTTCGTCCGATCGGGGATCCGAGGTTTCTTCATCATGAGAAAGATGAGCGAATCCTCGGATTCATGATTGTGTGATGGTCTCAAAGGTTTTGGGTCGAGATGTACAATTGAATTTGTGGGGTCTGCATATCCTCGACAATTTTGTAGATTCGGAGTTCCCCCCGAACACGGGCAGATCCGAGTTTCCAATCGGGACTAAGTGACAATTTGACCTTCCGCCAGGTAATAGCACGTGCGAATATTCAGGATTGGCTTCCAGTAATTCGACCATCGTCATTTGCCGTTGGAGGGAGGCCATATCATGAGTAGCGCACCGAGAGATGTTAGCCAAGTGGGAAGAGAATGACTGATTAAATTGAAATAATGAAAGCAGTAGAAATCATTAAGCTTTAATCAGCGAAATTTCCTACGTACAGCAATGGAATGAATTAAATTAGAAATTGTAATTAGTCGTGACAACTAAGCACCGGGCTGAACATATGTGATAATAACTAATTGACTATTGCATAATGTGTGTTGAAAATTACACTGAGTCAACGAAACACTATTAATCTGCTGCTGTGTTCAATAAATGCATTGATACCGAATTACTGAGAGTGGTAATCTTAGTTTTCCAATGTTGTTAGGCCTCTAAACTATATACGTGACTATGCTACATTTTGCAAAGACAGTAATCACGTCTAATAATTCTTGTTGGCAATTCTAGAATTTATCAATATTATATCTTGGTTTGAGTGATTGTTATACATGCATAGCTCTGCAATATCTCCAGGCATCTTCTTCCGAGCACTACGGAGAGGAGATGCTTGCTGGAACAACTTGTCAGTAAACCATAACGTATGTATTGCTCTGGACGATGATGTTTACACTAACTGGAGCATGGGTTAAGCTCTCGAAGAAGGGCTTTCTTGGTGAAGTTTGTTCAAGTATTCAGTCCGTATTGAATAGTTTCAAAGTATCCTTGGTGGTAGACCTCAGAAAAGTAATTCGGTTCATCACTCCGGCTGAAGAGGTATCAGCTAATTTGTTTGCTCTGGAGCTCAAACTCGACAACCTCCTCACCTTTTGTGGCCGCACCCTCTTTTCTCGGTTGAGCACCTCTCTGTCGTTCCATACAAACAAATTTCCTCCTTTTTTAAAAACCTTATAAACTGTGGAAAGAAAGGAAGCCCTTCCACTGGGACAATCCTCGACATTCCGAGAAAAACCCCCAGGCTTCCGTCCGTCCCTTTCCAATCTCATACAAGTTCAAGCAGAATGGCCCTCCCCTGTGACCTGCAGCAACGGTAAGACCCACGGTCGATAACAATTTCTGGAGACGAGCTCGGCGGCGACTTTTAAGGGATTCCTTCCTCAAAAGAAGGCGGGATATCAGGGCTGAAGTATATCTTCTATAGTAACCTTTTTTGGGCAACCTAATAGATAGAACTTGGATGGATCTCTTTTCTATAGGACGACAATGGGATTCGAACGCTCCTCCGGACTGGACCCTTGGGAATCCAAACTCCAGGCGCCTTCTCTCATCTCGTCCCACCCACAATCTTTTTCTCGCCTGTTTTCTCAGGGTACACAAACCACTCGACCGTATAAATTGCCTTTTATGAACTGTCTTTTTCGTGGATTTCCGGCCACTAACGGACGAAATCGGCGTTGTCAGAGAGGTTTTCGGTTACATTCGGGAAGAATTCATTCATCATGTGCTCCTCAAGCACATTCTTCTTCGACACCAAGGTTTTCAGGTGACAAACTGGTGACATTCTGTATCTAACACAAATTGATGAGTAATGTGGTCATCACAAGGTAAACTTACACCCCGACAGATTTGTGTTCATGACATTGAAGACAAATTCGGAACCGTTATTTTTTATTCAATCTTAGAAATGCTGCTTCGAAAAGTGAGTATACTAAAGTTTTGGAAAATCGGCATTCTTCATCCTAAAATTGCAAATTTCTCTCTACGAGGTTAAAATGGACCAATATCTGTTGACCATTGATCACCTGAGCGCCACGTTTTGAATATTTCATTCGAATGCCATCTAAAATTTTGACATTTGTAATGGTGCCTCTCATAGACTGCTCGGTTACTTTTTTTTAAATTTATTTAACTCCAATCTAGTCAATTTCAACAACTTATTATTAACGTATTTCTAGTATCATAATTTAATAGTCCTGCAGTCCTTTTGTGCATAACAGGAGTTTCTTTTGTTTTACTAATTGTTAGTTCCCACTTCACTGGCGATAAGATAATTTATACGTCAAGTGTCATTTCGAACGGCTTTCTTCTCGTCTTCGAAAAAGGTTGTCAACGTTGAGGAGATGGACCTCTGCGTTGACGTGGCCCCTTAGCCGTTCAGAGTGTTCAACGGTGAATTTTCTTACAGCGACGTTCTCCATCTTCAAATCATTATGAAGATTGTCGTTACGAATGTACCAAAGATGTATCGACGATGTTCCTCAATACTTGGTTGTGGAATGTTTGTACAATCTTGATGTTGCTATTAGCAGTGCAGCCCTACAACTGCACACCACAGGTCCACACAGGTTTTAGGACCTGCTTGTACAACATAAGCTTATTTGACGTTGACCGCTGAGAGTGGTTACAATGACGGAATATTGTTGATTCCTTGATCACTGTTAGTAGCTGTTTGTGGCCGGGTTTTTTCAAATACAATGTGAAGTGCTTAAATTAAATGTAAGCATTCGACACTACAAATTTTGTATTCGAGCCTCTCAGAGTCAAGTTATTTCGAAGCTATGATAATATTGACTGTTAATTAGGTAAGGAGCTCTCTGCAGATAGTTTCCTGGTAGCGCAACTTGAAATGTTGAAACTGGTAATGGTAGCTCTCATAGTGTGGTGGTTTGCCTTCTGCAAACTTTATCCTGGCTTCGAAATAACTTGACTGGTACTCAGGAGCTCTCTGCAGATAGTTTCCTGGTAACGCAACTTGAAATGTTGAAACTGGTAATGGTAGCTCTCATAGTATGGTGGTTTGCATTCTGCATACCTGGAGCAGCCAAAGAGCTCCATTCCGGCTCTTTCCAAAGCTATTAGGGTGATTCTCAAACTTCGGGAAAATTCGTGTAAATGGCCTGACTTCCAACTTTTCCCCCTTATCTTGACACATATATTGAGTACCTACTGCATTGAACAATAGAAAACCACCAGAAGCTATTATAATTTCCATGTTTTTTAAGGGTTGAGAAACCCTGATTCGTCATTGCCATGGCCTGCAACTGTGTCGAGGTTCCCCAATTTCGAGTTGGTTTTTTGAATATTTTGCCTGGGATTTAAAATTGAATGACAATTCTCTCGTCTTTAGTTACATCTGAAGAGCAGCTGTCAAAGGTTTTTCAACCCCTCCTTCATGTTTTTAATGCCCTAACACAGCACTTTATTCAGGTCACTTAAGTCAAGGGTGATTGTCATGGCCCAGAAATAATGTGTTCCTGAGAGAACGAAACGGGGATTTTCGAGGAAGTTCTTGTTTTGGTGGTAACAGTGACTCACAAGCAAGCGGGCACAACTTTGAGTCGCCCTAAACGGTAGGTGGTGTGTTTTCTGATCGAGCGAGAACATCTGAAAACAGCATAGTGTCAATGTCATATTAATGCCCCTAGTTGTTAACATATTATGTTTGATCCCTTGAGGAAGCTGCTACGCCATCTCCTTGGCAGCGTATTTTTATCCTGTAATGTCGTTATTCTTAAAGTAATTGCTCTGCTGACACTAATGGATAGAATATTAGCAGTTTGTATTGGCCAAAGCACCCTTGACCGGAGGGTGCATTTTCGGGCGGTGATGGTATACAGGCCTCCGTTCTTCAGAGGTCAAACTTTTTAGCGAAGAAAATCCATTCATCATTGTCCGTTACAAAGTAGTTAGTTGTTGCTAAGTCGATATGATGTTATTGTGAACAGCCCACGGGTGGCCTCGAGTTGAATGCAGGTCAGGTTCCTCTCTCATCCTTTCTATGCATCCGTCCGTGACAATTTTTAAAAGGACCGAGGCATTTTTCGCCTATTGTTGACGGAAAGCGCGGGAAAAGCACAGGTAGTTGGCCGCTCTTTTGTGAATCGAATCAGCTGACGAGCGTGGGATGGGTGTTGGCGCCTGGCTGGTTTGTTTACGTTGGTGGTCCCTTTGTCGTCCGCTAGGTGGCTCTAGTGCTGACGAACGAACAGGTCCTACAACGCTAGAATCCGACCTACTAACATGTTGCGTTAATGAATGGTGATAGATTTCTCATGTTCCCATCAAAATATGAAGTGTTTTTCGTGGACTTAGTGTACCTATCGATAACATATGAAAGCTGCACCTTTCCGAAGAGTCAGTTAAGTGACTGTTAAGAGGGTTAGACCTTCAGAAATGAAAAATGTTTACGTTCGGCTTTCATTAGATTTTTCTGGACACTTCAACAAACAAGGAAAAACAATGGTACTGTTCTAGTCTGTACCCGCACGCAACCCCATTGCAATGGGCCATTGCAACCTCCCACACATATCGAAAAATATCTGTCTCCTGTCGATGTAGGTCCACGCTTTCGATGTGTGTTCGAATGTGTTCTGTCTAGTTTGCTGGTCTGGATGCTTGCTTTGCTCGCATCTCAAAAAACGCTGCAAATTCTTTCACAGGGGTTTATTATTCAATGATTCATGATTTGAATTTCTACCAAGCTTTGGAGTGTGCGTGTTTCACAGGTGATGGAGCGATTATTGAATTTCAGGAGATATGCATTGAGCATAGAGCACTTAAATCGGTTCTCAACCAAAATACCTATTTGGATTGATCAGTTGATCATATTTGTGTGCCTCCTGGCTTAGTAGAAATTCAAATCATGAATCATTGAATAATAAACCCCTGTGAAAGAATTTGCAGCGTTTTTTCAAGAGCGATTACAATGGAAAAATATTCTATTTGAAATTTTAAATTTCGTAAGACGGAGAATGCATATCAAATGCTTCAACCCGTGTATCGGCTACAAAGCCTTTTAGGAGTTCACTCCAGTATCCACATTCACTACATCACTTAGGTTACTGCGATTTACTGTGAAAAAAAAAAAAAAACTGTTGTTTTTGTTTTGATTGTAGTAACGTAGTGATGTAGTGAATGTGGTTGCAAATGTTGGCAGCATAAGATCATGCCATACATCGGGAATGGTTTGATCTACGGACCTGGGGAGGAGCTCATTCGATTCCTCATGGAAAGTTCTTCAAAAAAAGTCCTAATTTAGGCCGCCTTGACTTTTTTTTTGAGGTTTTTAGGGATTTTACAAAACTTTGACAACCCTTAAAGGGCACTTTAAATTAAGTGAGAGTGCTGGCTAAAGGATTGGGGCGTTGCCGGACTAATATTGATTTTTCCTGAAAATTTCAGATATTTTGCTCCAGCCGTTAGGGAGAAATCGTGCGTACGGCGGACGGACGGAAAAATTTGTTGCAGATTTTGATTCTACACCCTTTCAAACGTAAACCATGAAATTTTCAGGGGGGGTTAACATTTTTTTTTCCATGAGCGATTACAATAGTTTATTATTGAATAATAAACCAACAAAGAAATATTTCTAATCTATCCTTCTTGTAAAGTATAGATCAGTTGGACAAATAGATCAGAATGAATCATGAATCATGAACTTCTCGATTTCGTACTTATTTCTGAGTCTCTATCCTGCCCTTATCCTTTTTTTACTGCATGTTTTTGGACCCATATTTGATGCATTTGATTGGTAGTTAAATTCTTGTTTCATTTACAACACTATCGATATATTTCTCGATATGTGTGGGAGGTTGCAATGGGTTTGCGGGCGGGGACAGTCTAGCACAGCACCAACAATTTAAATTTGGACAATAGGAATCATTTAAAAAAAAACCTCAAAGTTCGGTTTTCGCTCAATCAAATCAACTTCTACTCTTTTTCTAATTAGATACCTACCCCTTCGTTCACTCAATATTATTTTTTCTCCTTTATTGTTCATTGTTAGCCGTGATCACATTCAAGAAAAAAGTAGATGCTATGCAGTGGGTCGATCACTATCAAAAACGTCAAATTCTCGTCGTTTGACGAGGTTGCCAAGGGATCGTCCAAGTTTTACAGACCGTTCTCCTGTATAGGTTTTCAGTACACTCCCACACAGTTTGTCCGATGTCAATCAATTTTCACGCTATTATTGTCGACAATGAACCTCTTTAATTGACCAAGATAAGCATCTGTTCAATTCCCCTGTCAAAGTTGTTGGCTTATGTTTCAAGAAATGTAGGATTGGAGGGTTCATAGGATGTGTCAAAATTCACTGAATGAGAATTTACAGTAAAATGTCAAAAGCGAATCACTTACAGTGTGCCGTGAATAGAAGTACAATCGAACTCAGTGCTATTTAATCAAGCTATATAATAAAGGGCTACGTTTTGCTGTGAACTTACCCTCCTTGGAATGTACCTACATTGATATGTACAATTGCTAGATGAAATGTATTTGATTTTTCAGTTGCAATTAATAAATCACGAAAAAAAACTTATAGTGTATAGTTCTTGTAGGAGGGGAGGTGAGGGGGAAGGTTACTGCTGGATTATGCAGGAGGTACTAAATATATAATGTTAAAAAAAAAAAAAATTGAGTTTGTAGAAAAAAACGTAGTCTATTTCCGCAAAGATTAAAAGAATTACAACGTAAAATCGATTTCGAAGGTTAGGTCATCATTAATAACAGCACAAAACAAAGAATATTATATCGTCAAAATAAAGTTCAAAGTATGAATTTTGAAGTTTCGCCTTGAAATACGTTTTTGTGTCCAATCATGAATTGTACTGTTGATGTAACTATCATAGGACATATTGTGTAAATGGACGTATTACAGACCACTATATCATATATTATATTTTATATATTTTAGTAGCAAGAATTTGAAACTTTGGGGTTATGTTGCCATTTTAGGTAGGAATATCCTCTATTTTTGAAAATATACCCTACGTTGCTCAGTAAAGATACAGCTGTCTGATGCTGATAGAATTTTTATAATCGGTCAAGTAGTTTTTGAGTTAACTCGTAGAAAAAAAAAAAAAAAAAAAAAAAAATCTTCCCTTTTTTGTGAATTAGGTAGTGATCCTTTTTTGAGATTGGAGAAAACAGTACCCTTTGCTTAATAACAACTGATTACTCTTCACACAAATGATCGTGACCTGTGGGGGTCTCTCTGCTTAGGTGGGTACTTCGCTTTTCTGAGTCACATTAAAGGTTTTCCGAAACAAAATAGAGGTTTTCCATTTCAAAATTAAGATTTTTCATTTCTAAATGAAGATTGTTAAGATATGTTCACTGTAGCGGACTGAAACATTTAATGAAAACAAGACAAGAACAGCCTGCCAGTCCATTCTCTATCGAGTTTGATAAGGACTATTCCTTATGCATGATCAGGGAAATTTCTTCCGCGTGCGTGCATTCCTTCTTTAAGTATTCCTAATCGCCCGCGTGTATCCCTTCTTTACGTAGGTATTCCAGCAATCGATTATCCCCCTTGGTCACTCCTAGCGTTTCGATCTTGCTGCGCTGCAAAAATCTTGAGAAATTTGAACGTGGACAGTGATAGCGATTCCGTGATTGGTGTCCGGCGAACCACATCGTGTTCGAATTTCGAGCGACAGTGAACCATCCAGTGGTGAACATTTGGAAGGAGTCCGCTCTCGTCGAGGAACAGGAAATATTCCAAAGAACAAAAGGTAATCTTTATTTTGTAATGGAAAACCTTTAAATTGACTCGGAAAAGCTATGTATGTTTTCGGGATCGCTGAATCAGAATTTGAAGTTTACATTGCTCATCTGCTCCAGATTTAGCCACATGCTCAATGAATAGGCCCAAAAACACCGTTCAACGTGAAATATTTTAAGGTTAAGGATGAACCTAGACTCGATGAATCTGTATAGATCTGAAATACGGATTCAGCGACCCCGAAACATATGGCGAGCATAGGTTAGAAACCCCCAGGTTAAAAACTAAAAGAAGCTAAGAATTTTTGGCCTTAGTATGAATCTCCCGTTCGTCGCATAAACAATGTATTTTTATTTTGAAAAATGTTGCATTCTACGGGAGCAGTATGAAAACTAAACATACACAAAACGACAACAAATGTGAGCTGATAATGAGGCAATGCACCCAAGTATTCACGTCTTCATGCTTTGATAACAAATCAATCATTTTTTACATCACACTTGAAAATGGAACGATACATAAATGGACAGTTTATTTACATAATTTTACATTTACATTCTTCAATTGAATAATAACCGATGACCGAGATGGATAGTGTAACAATGTGGCCCAGTTCGGAGGTCCTTGTAGGTCACAATTGTTATAAATACGAAATCTCGTACATCTGTGTAGATATTTATTATATGCCTCCAGCTTTAGCAATAAGCTCAATAAATAGGCTCAAACACACCGTACAACGTGAAATGTTTTGAGGTTGAGGCTGAACCTAGATCCAAAGGAGACCTCAAACTTGGATTCAGCTACCCCGAAGCATACGTTCTCATTTTGGTTCCCGATTGGGAGCTTGGGTTCGAACCCCACACTTGACACCATATAACTTTATAGCTGGGCTTAAATTATCAAGGGAGATGAGGTATCACAAGTAGATGTCAGAACTGGGAACTGGTTTATTTTATTTATGAGTCATTTCAAAATTTCGGTCACTTTTGGGTATCGACTTTTCTTAAAGAAATTTGAAACTTGATCAATTTTCTTGTTCCTAATCAATCACTGCGGTTCTCTCGGCATATTACCCAGGTGAGCACACATAATCTTGAACCATACTGCTGGTAAGCCATTTTGGAAAAAAAAAAAAAAAACTTGTCGGGAGTGAGGTATGTACTACTATTTTTTCCCCTCTTGAGCCTCCAACCTCCATGGGAATCGCCGCTCAAGTCTTTCAGTTTAGGTGAATGAAACTCAGCTTAATCTTAGCTACAGTAAATACTAAGGTTTAGATGCCAAAATCTCACTTGCTACAAGCAGATCTTACTCCCTACAATTTAAGGGGCTATTAGCTGGATATTGTAGGGAGTGAGGTTATAGCCTTTCACCGCCTTTACAGGCCACAAATCAATTGAAACTGGTTGTACCAAAATGTTGCCAACGAACTTCCAACAACTACACTAATTGCCAACAAGTGCGATCAAGTTTCACTTGCCACAGTCAGAATGTTATTGGAGTAGGGAGTGGGAGTTAAAAAACCCACACTGCTGCCTCCAGGGATGGTTTTCCTGGTAGAACTGACTGGGAAGGTCTTGGCAAAATCCAACCACTAGTGTTGGGACTATCTTGAATAAGGGATGCCAAACAAAACAGAAGCAACTTCATAAACACCCTTTCCCGCCAGTTGGGGGCTACCTGTCATAACATTGTAGGGAGTGAAGGAAAACCTTGTGACACTGAAATAATGGGCTGATAAGGCGACTTGCTTTGATCCAAATTTTTTCTCATAGTGTATGCGGGTATAGAGGCCCTAATAAATATTTTGCTGAGTATTGATGATGGATGTTGTACACCTCTAGTCAGTGACAGCTGTAGGGAGTGAGAAATACGGACTTTTGTATATTTCTCCTAGGTCCTGTAGGCACAACTTTTACATACTTTTTCATGGAACATGTACATACATCCACACAGGAGAAAATTTTAAAACATTTACAAAACTGTATTTAGTTGAGATTTGTCGGCAATACTGATCAGTGACATAAATGTGACCGAAATTTTGAAATGACCGTTATAGAAAGTTGGTTGCAACGGTGGTGATCTCGTCAGCTGTTTAGCTGACTTCATAATATAAGTGATATCACATAGCATAAATTAAGGCACTCTAAGAAGCTTATAGTTTTCGGGCTCAGTATGAATCTCCCGGTCGTACACTCCCACAGAACATGGAGTAAACATAGTGCGTAAACACGCACTCAACGTAGTGAGTAAACACAGAACATAGTGTACTATTGTACTATTTTCTGTCTATACTCCTTGTTATAAATACGAGATCTAGTATTTCTGAGCGGATATTTATTGTAATTTTGCTTATAGGATGTACATGGCTGTATTGTGTAGGGATAACGAACTGTTTGGACGAGGCCGAACCACACCTTCAATCGTTCATAATCACGTAGTCGTTCTTCCCATTCATATTCATTAAGCCGCCGGATCTTTCGGTAGAGACCTAACTGCCGACGCCGCCTTAATGCTGCGGTGCCCACAGGAGGGCTCCCTATCTCCTCTCGCTTGCCCCCTCTGGAATCTTCCCATCCAGGTCTCGAGACCTATCGGAGCACAGGCCTAACTTTTTTCTGGCCTCCGGCACCCTGCATCGCCTGGCAACTACAAAGGATGAGGTTTTCATTGTGCATTCCTGTTTTGGAATTGACTTGCTAGTTGTCGTTCCAGGATACACCACTTACACAGAAGTCCCATTTCTTGTATTTTGTCGGCGAATCAGGTGGAACTCTTATTTCGTTTATACTACGTATGTAAGTCATTTGTTATTGAATAGTTCTTTTGACTTGCTCCCAAATAGTTTTTTTGTGTGAACCGAGACACGAATGTTATCAGACGAGACCATTTTTCCCGCCATCTGATTCTGATATAGTACTGATACTTGTACTACATGTTTCATCGAAATACAACTTTATAATATTGAAAAATATACATATGACATTACGAAAATGCTTCAATTTGACACTCTAGAATAGAAGGCCAAAGAAATGTTACCACACCCCCGATAACAAATGTTATAAGAAGCCCTCTTTCCCACCATTTACTTCTGATATAGTACTCATACGTGTACAGGATGTTTAATCGAAATACAACTTATTAATGTTGACAAAGGTACATATGACGCACGAAAATGCTACAATTTGACACTCTACAATAATAGGCCAATGATGACTTTTAATGTGCTGTTCAGTCGTCAGCTAGAATGAGACCGATTAATTTATTCAACGTCTAGACAATGAACTGAAGTTCTGTAAAATAGTTTTGCATACACTAATGGTCATTCTCATATTATTTGACTTTTGGCTTTTGTGGACCATGTAAGATGGGTTAAAAAAAGGGTTTTCGAAAAAGATTTGATGTGGAAATATTCAAGACCACAAATCTGAATGCCGGTCAGAAGTTTTTCCAGTAGTATAATTTTTGTCAAATATTGAACATTTAAATCTAAAATGAGTTTTGTCACGAGTGTTACTGCACAACGGATAGGCTGCAGGGAGCAAATCGCTAAATTTTACTCGTCTCAAGTCAGAAAACCACCCAAAAAGTTTCTGTTCTTAATCTAGATTCAAAATGATGTCATATGTCTCGCTAACTGATTTTGACAAGTTTAAAGCACCAAAACCTATCCACGTTAACACTCGCAAATCACGTGCAAATCAAATAACATAAGAACTAGAAAACGAACAACTTTTCATCGGAAATACAATTTTTTCGTGGAAAATGGTAGAAATGCCTATTTTAATACATTTGCAACACCCTGTTGAATAAATATTTATATGATTGAATTACATCAAATTTATTGTGCATGTCATTCGAATCATCTTTTTCAGTAATGGACTTTTGTAATCTACCAAGAAAAATGTTTAGCCCACCCTCGTAATTTGTTGTTATACGTTTCAAGATGATTAGGATCCGAAAATCCCGGCCCGTCTACCGTAATCCTCAGCCCGTTCGGAGCTTTTTTCCAAAATTACTGGACCAAAAATTATGAAACTTGTTAGAGAAGGGCACCATATTTGAGATACCAACTCTGTAAGCTAATATTCTTCGATCCTGCACAATTTTAAAAATTCCCCAATTGGTCGTTAACAAAGCAAAGCTATCTAGGCAACTAACCCGGAGTGGATAAAGCGATAAGAACTACCCTCGGAAAGTTACGCTCAGTTTTTTAAATACTTCGATTTTCGGAGCTTTAGAAACAGGTCGAATAATTTGGGACGCTGGGGGTCCCAAATTCGGCTAACGATTCTCTAATTTAGGATATCCCAAATTTGGAAACCTGTGGTTTTCTAGATCAACTCAACTTGAACCAGTCACCAACTTCGAAAATGCAATTTCTAAATTTAAAAAAAAAAAGTCTTGAATTACCGGCATCAATCTTGATCAACCCTCAAGGTCAAACCAAAGGGATGGAATATTGGACAATATCAGAATAACGCGGACATCTGAAATATCTGATATTTTATGTTCGATTTCCGTTCATAAGATCTCCCTCCGTTAGGTCGAGAATTTTGACAGTGTGGGTCTGATGTGGGTCTAAGCGTGTTTGAACATCGTCTTGTTAACTGTGATGATCGAATCATCTGAGATAATTGCAATGTTATGTGTTATATTTTCAAGAATTCCTTTCGAATTCGAGTTTATTACAACTTTCGTTATCTATGGACTAGTGGATTGTAGGTACGTGTTCAACTTTACCTTATCAAGTTCACATTGGTGGGTTAGTATAACTTTAGCTCATTAATTACCTATATAAAGTCTTGGACATTTGAAATGGAGCTTATTTGAAGCATTCGGGGGTTAATTCCATGGTCTGGAAGCTCATTGATCAGTTGAAGCTCCCTTGTGGCTAACTTCTTTGCTAATCGATCTAGGTACTGAAGTATGAGACGGAGTTATTTTCAAGGCATCTTGAATACAATTACATAATGAGGCCCCAAGTCTGGATGATGCACCATGGATTACGTCTAATAAACATAGAACCGTACTCTGCATAGAATAGCTTTCTAATAGGTAACGAAATAATAAACCTTTCTGTAATTATTTCCATCTTTGTTCTATTGCCATTGTGTGGGTAATCGTTTCTGGGAGCCGTGACTTATTGCTGTGTTGTAACAAAACCAATTGAGCTATATTTCCGTCGACCAAAATACTACACCTTTTTGAAAAGCTTCTAGTATTAATTGAACAATATGGGAGGGGTTTCTCAGTTGCCAACCACCCTGTTGATTAGGTGTTTTTGATGACGTTTCTCCTTCCTCTGGTGAGCTCTAGGTCGTGAAACTCGTTGCATTGCTTGAAACTTTTCAAACCTAATCAGGTTTTGAAAAATAGAGTTCGTTCTCTTTGTAATCTGATTTCCCATGCTCTCTATTACTGATTGTATCCTCATGTCTTTCCATTTTGTCGGAATGTTCGTTCCCCATCCGACAGGATAATCCCAGGTCGAAAAGTCCTGGAAAATCGCTGTTGCTAGCCGGAGGAGCTCTTTCTTTCACAGGTGCAGTCGATCTATCTCCATTCCGGGATGAGTTCCCACGAACGTATCTTCTGGAAGGGCTTGGGAAGCCCATTGAAAACTGGGTTTGTCGAAGGACGCCGGCAACAAGGGCTCGTCGCTACGGACGGGAGACCCTGGAACCCAGAAAAAAAGGATCGCTCTCCCCTGGCTGAGCTGCAGTGGGTCTCCATAAACTAACATCGGGAAGTCAAACGTTCTTGAATGTCTTTCGAATGCAACGACTCCTTATTCTATTTCTTCAGTATGTCCCTCGTAGTAGGCATATACAGCATGAAGGACTACACATGATTTCAGGATTTGATGATTTTAAGCTGGATGTGAATTATCAATCCTTTTCTTCCAGAAACCTCCATAAATTTCAATTTTCTCCTCATTTCCGGGACGATTTGTGTATACAGCGAGTTATAATTTCAAAAACGCTGCAAATTCTTTCACTGGGGTTTATTATTCAATCGGATTGCGTTCATGATTTGAATTTCTACTAAGCTTTGAAGTGTGCGTGTTTCACAGGAGATATACATGGAGCACGTAAATCTGTTCTCAACCAAAATACCTATTTGGATTGATCAGTTGATCATGTTTGTGTGCCTCCTGAAATTCAATAATCGCTCTATCGCCTGTTAAACACGCACACTCCAAAGCTTAATAAAAATTCAAATCATGAACGCAGGCCAATTGAATAATAAACTCCAGTGAAAGAATTTGCAGCGTTTTTTCCCCAAGGTTATCAGAATACTTCAACCCGTGTATCGGCTATAAACCCTTTTAGGAGTTCACTCCAGTATCCGCGTTCACTACATCACTAGGTTACTAATATCAACACAAAAACAATAATAAACCAAAATAACGAAAATGTTGGCACCATGAATCGGGACCATACATCGGGAATGGTTTGACCTACGGACCTGGGGAGGGGCTCATTCGATTCCTCATGGAAAGTTCTTCAAAAAAAGTCCAAATTTAGGCCGCTTTGACTTTTTTTGAGGTTTTTAAGGATTTTACAAAACTTTGACAACCCTTAAAGGGCACTAAATTAAGTGAGAGTGCTAGCTAAAGAATTGGGGCGTTGTTGGACCAATATTGATTTTTCCTGAAAATTTCAGATTTTTTGCTCCAGCCGTTTGGGAGAAATGTGCGTACGGTGTATGGCGTCCGGCGGACGGACGGAAATTTTTTTATGCAGATCTGGATTCTACACTCTTTGAAACGTAAACCATGAAATTTTCAGGGGGGTTAGATTTTTTTTTCAAGAGCGATTACAATGGTTTATTATTTAATAATAAACCAAAATTAACGTATTTATTTGTTTTTAACTTTAGCTGTTAACTTCGAGTTACATTTCACCCTTCATTCCTCTTCTGTCTCCAGTTGTTAAAAACCTTGGGGCCAACATCGTTACCTTCGGAAAAACATCTTTCGGTCTCCTTTGGTTAGAACCGTTTAAATGTTCGCCCTCCTTTTCCTCGGAAGGCTGCTACCTAGAGCTGTTTAAATGATCGCCCTCGATTCCCACTCTGGGGAACCTTCCGATGTATAGGTCTGTGGACCTACCTGTTGCGATTATTGAACTCGGAATCCCTGTCACTCCGTTTGTCATTTACTCTCTGATTTACCAGCACCAGGGATCCTAACGTGACCGCCACAATACGTTCAGCTCTCCAGAAAAAAACCGGGAACTTAGCTAGAACTGCCAGAACAAAGTTTGGAATATTTAATGAAAATGTGTACGTACTGTACATGTATGTATATGGTTCTGTATCGTGTGATGCAGCAGAGCTCACGGACTCGTGAGTCCGACCGGACTTCGGTGGTCGAATTCTACGTCATGAGTCGGTGGCCAAGCGCTGAGCACCACTGGACAACTGCCACGTAGTTGGGTATCTCGGACGGAGCCCTTCCTAGTGTCACCACCCCTTAGGGGCTCTACAACCAAATTGTGGTCATTCTATGGGGATAATTCCATCTCTCAGTATAGATGCAGTGTGGACGGTTTCGTCCTCTGCTTTTCTCAACACCCTTAATCTCAAGGCCCAGTGTCGGGTTGACTATTTATTGGTATATTTAATTGTTATTCATTGGCTTGTCGATATCTAGGTATCTTATTTTAGCACCTCGATTTCGTGCTTATAGAATTCTTTTAACACTATTTCACTATAGTGTTTAGTGCTGATTTGTGTAATACATAAGTTGAACGTTTCACTATTTCGAAGTTCTAACTGCACCTTTTATGTGCTGAGTTGTCAACGTTTTTGAGATCGCTAAGACTTTCTATCTATCAGCGTCAGGCAACAAAGTCAGGATTTAAGCTCGACCAACGTGATCCACATTGTGCAAAAACTTACGTTTTTTACTAAAGACTTTAGTTGAACCAGGTCAGTATAGTGTGGTAACCAAACGGTTGGTCAGTAGTCAAGGATGATCACGACAAGCCACTGTTCAAATTAACTATCCCACAAAAGTTCAGAATGTCCAGCGTTGTGCACTTCGGAAAACCCACATTAAACTGAGTTGGATGAGAAAACAATCTTATAGCTGTAGGCTAAGATCAAGGGAAACTGCAACGATTCAAATTTTCATTGCCAATTATGAATTAAGTTCATTGGGTTCATATTTGTAGAATGTAGGGTTGCGCCCATATTAAGGTTAATGTATGCAGATGAAACCTACAATTGTGTATTAAGTGTCTATACACGAGGGTTACATCTATGTTGAGGTCCATTCATGCTGCTTAGGTCTCTTCTTTGATGTCTGAGCATTTTTTTCTGGCGGTGGAAGCTGGATGCCACATCTTCATTGTTATTTTTTCAACGATCACCTTAAAAGAACAGGCTCAAGTACCCAAATGCCATGGATACGAAAAGATTCACCTCAAAGTTTCTCTCCTTCGTCTAGGTTTCGGTTACCGCCAACCCTTCATCAAATCCACCTGAACATCGGACGAAAATCACCTGTCCCATATTTTACGTCACTCCTCCGAGCACAAAGATCAACGCAGTCTGGCCAGGTACGTTTCCCATGCCCAGGACGGATCTCTGCCTTTCTAACGGACTTTCCTGAGGCCTTGGGCCATTAGCTTTTTCCAGAAAACCCCGACCGGGCGCTTTTTCGGTCTTGTGGGAAGTTCAGGTGACTCGGAGGATCGTTTGAAACCGGAGAACTTTTCGCTTTGATTTACTGTTGGTGGGCGGCAACAAATCAATTCATTTCTCCTTGTCCAGCATAGGTGTTTGCGAGCAGCTTGATTTGCAATGTTGCACGTACATATAACGTATTCCTAGCAGGAGTTGAAAATAACAATTATTCTAGACTGTAATTAGTGGGTATTTTCGTTCCTGTTCTCTCTTTCAACTCATTTTGAATCAAATGGCGCCATAAACAATTTACTTTTTTGTTAAGCGAAAAAACCACCATAAAGTTCAACATCTAACCAATAAATTTTGAATTATAGGTTAAAGGTTAACGGTTCTTGAGAAAATGTTTTTTTTTTTTCTGTTAAATATAACTGTTCACCCTCTTCAATAGGTATTAGCTCAAATGGTTGGCTCAATAATGTTGGACGCTGAATCGATTAAACTGGATTCCAATCCTGAATGACAGCACCCGATTGAGGAAATCTCATTTTCAAGGACTTCAATACCTAAGATACAAAAAAACATTAATTTTCCAAATATCCTCGTCAAAAGCTTTCGTTTGATCCTGTACGACGATTTTGATAATTGCAAAATCTGGAAACACCTCAATTCAGTTGAGTAGCAGGTCGAGAAGAACAGACGGAAGCATTATTTTTGCCTGTATTGCTTTATTATTGTCAATAATAAGTCTTACAATCGTATGGTAAAAAATGTTTGTAGCCTCCTTCGGACTTCATCACTTTACGTTTCAAGATGGGTAGATTCAAAATCTGCAATACCCGTACGCTTTGAAGCATCTGGCACACAGAATGCGATCTGTCGCTTTGGGGATACAGTTGTACGAAAATACAATACTCGCGATCCAGCAATCCAATGTGAAGATGGGGGATGAAATCCGTGATCTGCTCAATCCTGGGTCGTACTACTTCACGTAGACCTCCAAAACTTTGCGTCGACATTCGAAAAAATATATATTAAAAAAAAAAAAACGGGACAGTAGACCTCTATGGTTCTACAGCCAGATCATTTAAATGATTAATTTTACACATTCAAGTACCGAAGATGAAAAATTGCCTATGCAACAAACAAGGCTCAGAGCTCAGGGATTCTAGCTCAGAGGAGGGGAGCTAGTAAACAGAGATGAAAGCTACGGTTGGGGGGGGGGGGGGGGAGGAAAGATCGATGGTGATGTTCGATCTAACAAGGGTTTACGTGAGCGCATTCTGTGTTCATCAACCGTACTTACTAAGCCTAACCAACTCCCTGGAAAAATCTGTAGATTCAACCAGAGCACCAGAGAGGCTAGTGCTTACCAAGGTGGCAGGTACACGAATGACCCCCTCGGTCGGACGGAAAAGTGGTGATGTTGGTATAACAAAGGGCGGAAGGAGCATACCCGAAGGTTAGTTGAAGGAGTGGTGAGCGGGAAGGGGGGGGGGGGGACTGTCGGGTCGGTCGCTAAGAACTGGATTGTACTCCTGTTAATCATTTAAATGATAAATTCTGTCTTCGTGACATTGTAGTTCACGACAAAGACCGGTGGTATTCACCAAGTTGTTCTCTCTTATGGTTTATTGGGTGCACCCCAAATCACCTTCTTGTTCTGGTATTCTGTACTAATGCAAGAAGATGCAAGAGGTCCTCTTCGTCAGGACTACTAATTTTTTCTTGGGAAATTATATATGTACACAAAACACGTCTGGGAACTTGCGGGGGAATCTACCACAATACTGGATCGCTCATTTAGAGGTATTGTGTGTCCCCAAGGAGATCGTCGGATCCCTGCCCGCAGCGTCAGATCAAGTTCTGTGTGGCAAAGGCTTAATGCAATGTCCGTATCAATCCTTATTTGGGGCCTAGGTCATCAACTAGTCTAAAACGGCCCAAAACTTTCTGTTTTCGAGTTTTTGGATGAACTGTCCAAGTGGGGTGTCATTTTGAAGTAGCTTTGGAAGCCAAATCGATTGAGGTGGACCCTAGTCCGTCTAAAATATATATATTTTTGTTTTTTAAATCTGTCTTCGTGACATTGTAGTTCACGACAAAGATCGGTGGTATTCACCAAGTTGTTCTGTCTTTTGGCTTATGGGTGCACCCCAAATCACCTTCTTCTTCTGGTATTCCGTACTAATTCATAAAGAAGCAAGAGTTTCTCTTCGTCAAAACTACTAATTTTTTCTGCGGAAATGATCTATACAAAACACGTCTGGGAACTTGTGCTACCAAAATACTGGATCACTTAGAGGAATTGTGTGTGATGTTGCATAGGAGATCTTCGGATCGCTGCCCGCGGCGACAGATCGCGCTCTGTGTGCCAATGGCCTTATGCAATGTCCGGTTCAATTCGTCCGTTCATCCGCTCTAGGACTCCACTTGGGGTTTAGCTGGTTCTAACCTTTTAACATCCTTATCGATTCACCTGCATATCAGCTATGGCCCAAAACGTTCCGTTTTCGAGTTTTTGGTTTATCTATCAAAGTGGGTTGTCATTTCCAAGTAGTTTTGGAAGCCAAATCGATTTAGGTGGACCCTAGTCGAGTTCGAATCCATCTGACCTGAAAAATCCCATTTTAAGGGTGACAATTATGAATGAAATGGGTGTGCATCAATTTTTTGAAACCCAGTTTCCTTGGCAGTATACGAAAATTGGGGTAGGAGGATCAAAAATAATAAGCCCTTGCGAAATAATTAATAACGTTTTGTTAACTTTTATTCGTGATTGGTTTCATAAAAAGGTTCTTTATTGGCAGTGATGAATGTTGAATCGGTTCTGAGGAATGGTTTATGACCGATTTCCATTTTTCCTCCTTCCAACAGTTTCCATTCTTTTCTTCTTCAGTTTGGTTTTGGGTTAATACGACTCTGCATGTTAGGGACAGCCCTATTATCAGTAATACCTAAGCCGTGGACTAATTCCTGTTATAGTCATTTGATAACTTGGAAATTGATCGGAGAAATTGTGCAGTGTTGGCAAATTATCATGCTCATACTCCACTCTGGTTTCCATGAAGCCGCACCGTCATTAAACTCTCGATCGCTTCGCCACATGGTCCCTCTGCCGCGATCATTTGTAATTCTTATGAAGACAGGCCTCCTCAACTATTAGCATCCCCTTCTATTACTTGCGGACTCGGCGGGGTGGGAGGTAATAGCTTCTGAAGACGGTGCACTTCTTTTCAACTTGGTCAAAACGCCGTATGCCCGAGCCCTTCAGGCCTATTAGCCGCTTCCTAAGGGACCGAAGGTGGATGGGGAGGCCGAGGGTCGTGTTCCTGGTCACACTCCGCTAGCCTCCCACAGGACGCCAGATGGGCCGGATGTCCCGCTCCCAAGACCGCCCAGAGGTCCTCCTACGCCTGACCGCCAATCTTCCGCCAAAAACTGGCGCCCATTTCGCTACGACAAGTGAACATTTCTTGTTATCAATTTGATCAATTGAAAGTACTTACTATTATACTATCGCATCATCTGACTTAGGACAGAGTTGGGCGTATTGGTTTATTATTCAATAATAAACCATTGTAATCGCTCTGGAAAAAAATTCAAACCCCCCTGAAAATTTCATGGTTTACGTTTCAAAGGGTGTAGAATCCGAATCTGCAATAAAAATTTTTCCGTCCGTCCGCCGTATGAAGTACGCACGATTTCTCCCAAACGGCTGGAGCAAAAGATCTGAAATTTCAGGAAAAATCCATCTTGGTCCGACGACGCCCCAATTCTTGAGCCAGCTCTCTCACTCAATTTAAAGTGCCCTTTAAGGGCTGTTAAAGTTTTGTAAAATCCCTGAAAACCTCAAAACTAGTCGAATCGGCCTAAATGTTTACCTATTTGAAGAACATACATGAGGAATCGAATGAGACCCTCCCCACGTCCGTAGGTCAAACCATTCCCGATGTATGGCCCGATTTATGGTGCCAACATTTGCGTTTTTTGGTTTATTATTGTTTGTTTGTAACCTAGTGATGCCGATAGCGTCGAGTTGTAGTGAATGTGGATACTGGAGTGATAGCTCACGGGTTGAAGCATTCTGATATGCATGAAACACTGATGATATATAGGTGAATATTATTCAATATTATTAGTGGGGTAAATAAGTATTCTCTATCTCTGAGGTTTATTATTCAATTGGCTTGCGTTCGAGATTTGAATCTGTACTAAGCTTTGGAGTGTGCGTGTTTCACAAGTGATAGAGCGATTATTGAATTTCATTGGAGATATGCATAGAGCACGTAAATCTGTTCTCAACCAAAATACCTATTTGAATTGATCAGTTGATCATATTTGTGTGCCTCCTGAAATTCAGTAATCGCTTTATCACCTGTGAAACACGCACACTGCAAATTCTTCCAGTGGGGTTTATTATTCAATTGAGCTTGCGTTCATGATTTGAATTTCTACCAAGCTTTGGAGTGTGCGTGTTTCACAGGTGATAGAGCGATTATTGAATTTCAGGAGACATGCATAGACCACGTAAATCAGCACCTATTTGGATTGATCAGTTGATGATATTTGTGTCCCTCCACTACATCAGTCTACCTTTGGCTACATGATTGCATTATGAATAAATAAAATACTGCCGCGCCAAATTCAAAAATTTGTTGCATTCCATTATTAGATAATAATTAGGTTTGCTCTTCCGTGTTCCGTGACTGCACACGTGATCTCAAAGATTTTTATCAATAGAAGTGATCATTTGAAACAAAAATGCTCAATTTTTGTGACTATTTGACGAAAATTGGAAGAATCGCAAACCTGTTAATTTCATCGAAAAGCTGTTAAACTCAAGTAATGCATGAAAAGTTAGGAAGCAGCAATATGCTGCCTTCATGGAAAATAGGATTTTCAGATCAGAAATCAATAAAATAGAAGCCAACGGCACGTGGTATTCCCAGGCGGTCACCCATCCAAGTACTAACCAGGCTCGACGTTGCTTAACTTCGGTGATCGGACGAGAACCGGTGTTTTCAACGTGATATGGCCGTAGGCGGATGCTGTGATGATGAGCATCTCACTTCTCAGAAGTGGGAGATATTATTTAATTTCTAGGATTTCTAGGTTAAGAGTCCCACCGGATGCGGGATATATTCATAACTAGGTTCTGTAGGTTTGAACCTTAACGACATTCCGTACTTCTAGTTCACTATTCAGTTACTCGGAAAATAACCAGTTATGACTGAATTAATTTGTAATATGCATTTATACGAAGACATTAGTTTTGGTAGATTGGTTGATAAGTACAAAGTTACCGCCAGATATCAGTTAAGAACCTAATAGTTACCCTGTTAGGGCCTTTTTTTGGATCTTGCACTTATTATTAATGTTTCAGTGAAATTACGTGAATTTCTCGCACAAGCTTTTTGCTGATTGTTACATTGATGATCGCTTAATGGATGAGTGTGAGTCTCTTTTGAGCAAAGAAAAGTCACCTTCCTTGCAAGGTCACGGGAGAACTGTTGACATTTTTCAACCTGACAATTTTATAACTACTCCCAGAATATTGCAATCCGTGAAACGAACTCGAAAAATGGGCATTGCTGGTTCGAGAACACTGAAAACATTGCTGTACGCGCCTAGTGGTTCTTCCCTGGACGATTCTGAAGCGGTTTCTACGTAGGTGTACAAAGCTATTCTTAAACTGTGTAAATTACAATGTGGGGAGTTATTGAATTGTACATTGCTTATGGTAAGCAACTCCACTGTGAGACTTGGCGCTCCTTTTAATTTCCCAAGTTAAGAGTTAAGATCTCTTGGCGGACGCTGGTATGATGAGGATACTTGGATTTCTGAAGTGGTAGATAGCTCCTTTATGTAACCACTCAATGGGGATTGTGGACATTAGTGCACTCCTATTTCTTTTTTGAGTCAAAATTACAATGTTGGATCAGTTGGGTTCCTTTGGATTACAACCCCTCAAGATTGTTTTTTTTAAATTACAATATTGGGGGTTGGAGTTACGTTCCTTTAGATTACAACCCCTAAGATTGGTTTTTAAAAATTACAATGTTGGGGGTTGGAGTTTCTTGCAAAATACCCGTTTACTGTACCCTAGGTACGTGGTACATGGTTCGTTTCAAAATTTCGGTCACATTTGGGTATCGACTTTCCAAAAAAAAAAAAGTTGAAACTTGTTCAATTTTCTTGTTACTGATCAATCAATGCGGTTCTCTCGTCATATTACCCAAGTGAGCACACATAATCTTGAACCGAACTGCTGATACTCCATTTTGAAAAAAAAAACTAATTTTGAAAAAAGTAGGGAGTGAGGTATATGCTACTATTTTCCCTCTTGAGCCTCCAACCTCCATTGGAATTGACGCTAAAGTCTTTAGGTGAGAGTGGAACAGCACAAATTAGTTTAATTTTAGCTACAGTAAATACTAAGGTTTCCTTGCCAAAATAACACTTGCTACGAGCAGATCTCACTCCCTACAATTTAAGGGGCTGGATATGCCACAAATCAATTGAAACTGGTCGAACCAAAATTTTGTCAACGAACTTCCAACAACTACACTAATTGCCAACAAGTGCGATCAAGTTTCACTTGCAACAATCAAAATGTTACTGGAGTAGGTAGTGAGAGTTAAAAAACCCACACTGCTGCCTCCAGGAATGAAAACACTTACAAAACTGTATTTGTAGGGAAAGAGGTTATAGCCTTTCACCGCCTTTACAGGCCACCACTCAATTGAAACTGGTTGAACCAAAATGTTGCCAACGAATTTCCAACAACTACACTAATTGCCAACAAGTGCGATCAAGTTTCACTTGCCACAGTCAGAATGTTACTGGAGTAGGGAGTGAGAGTTTAAAAAACCCACACTGCTGCCTCCAGGGATAGTTTTCCCGGTAAAATTGACTTGGAAGGTCTAGGCAAAATCCAACCATCAGCGTTGGGACCATCTTGAATAAGGGATGTCAACAAAACAGAAGCAACTTCATAAACACCCTTTCCTGCCTGTTGGGGGCTACTTTTCAAAACATTGTAGGGAGTGAGGAAAAACCGTGTGACACTGAAATAATGGGCTGATAAGGCTACTTGATTTGATCCAATTTTTTCCCTGAGGCGGATATCCATTATAGATGGTATGTTCTTTCCTAGTCAAAGTGGATATAACAGCCCCAATAAATATTTGAGTAGTGGCGATGGAAGTTGTGTGCCTCTGGTTAGTGACAGCTGTAGGGAGTGAGAAATACGGACTTTGGTATTTTCTCCTGGGTCCTGTAGGCACAACTTTTACGTACTTTTCCATGGAACATTTACATCCACATAGGGGAAAATTTTAAAACACTTACAAAACTGTATTTAGTTGAGATTTGACGGCAATACTGATCAGTGACATAAATGTGACCGAAATTTTGGAATTACCCACATACAACTAGATGCAGGTAACGCTGTAGGTTTAAACCTTAATAGCATGCCCTGCTTCCTATTACACTGGATAAATAACTAGATGAGAGTGAATTAATTCAAAATATTTATAGGGCAACATTAGTTTTTATAGATTGAATGATGTTTACAAAGTTATCGTACACTCAAAGTGTACAAATTTCGAAATAATTCAGCATAAACATTGCACAAAATCATTGGATCGTGCTGGAAGACTAGAACTTCTTCCAACTCGCCCAGCCGTAGTAAACACCGCGGTATAATGAAAACAGATCATCCGTGAGCCGCATCAATGGATGAGCCAGGCCCCATATGTTCCACCCACAGCTCTAAATCGCGCATATGGCCAACAAACGAGCCGATCGCCCTACATAGGGGCATATGTCACGCGTAAAAGCGGGAATAATAGACGAGACGAGGTCGAGAGCGAAAACACAAAAGGAGGCTCTGACAGATTCGCGGTCGTGAGTCTTAACCAATTCCGAGGGAACTTGAGCGTTTTTCGTTGGGGGAAGGTGATCAATCATAAGTTTCAAATTACACGACGCGCCAGTGAGGCGACAAAAGAATTTCAACAGGGCACAGTGCTTGGTAAATCGTTCAACATAAGCTATACCTGCAATTGAATAACTCATAGAGGGCATTTAGGGCAACTTAGCACAGTTTACGATAGCTTTGCACACCTACCTAAGGCAGCCTGTCCCAGCGGCCCGTCCCATGTCGTGTCGGTTTTTGTCCGATCATCAAAGGTGATATAGAAACGGACGTGGGTCAGTCAGGACGCGTCACTCGCGAAGCTCGGTAGGTTGCACGTGCCCTTCATTTTCAGTCCTTGCCCTGATGTAAAAACAAAGAATTGGAACAATGAAAATGTTATTAAATTTATCGAGGCCTATAAAGAAAAGCAAGTATTATGGGACCCCAGCCACAAAAGCTATTACAACAGGAATCTGAAGCAGGAGGCCTGGGATGAACTCTCCGTTGAACTGGAGTGTCCAGTTGGCAAATTGCCACCGTCGTCTCTGTTTTGATTTTGAGGTTAGAAAGTTGTGAATGACAATAAAACAGGCACATGAAATAGCTAAAAAACGTTGTACATTTCAACCAACTGCGACGACATGTTTGATCGAGTGCAGAAACTGAACTGGGCAATTTGATGGAATACTTGAAAGGAATTGTTATATCAATTCTACCTTTACTTGATAACGATTTGTTGATATTATTCCTTTTGTTGTCCTTATTAATTACTAAGGTTATTATATATACAGATATATAAGGTTCAAGAAATAATTATACACAGGTTTTGATAATAGATTGAGTTATTTATTCAATAAATGTTTTTATTGCTCCAAGAATAACTACAGGGCTCCTATTAACCTCGAGGTGGAAACGATTCGAATATTTTTTTTACTAGCGTTTATTTTCTTAAATAGCACCGCAGGGGTCCCTATTAGGTAGGGAGTTCAGTTAATAAGAACCGTCCAATGTGTCGCCTTCTTCGGATACTGGACATTGATATCAATTTGATTTAAATACAATGATAATTGAAGAACGGGTTACCTTGTCGGATGAGAGCTGGGTAGGAAGTGGTGAGGAAAGGGACTCGTTGTAAATATTTGAGCTTTTGGTTATCTCTCTTGCCTAAACCCCCCCCCCCCCCCGTCACACCCCGCTTCACTCCTCTCGGGATTGTTCCGTTGATAGCCGATAGATGGTTTCGGCTATCACATACGCGATCATGACTATTGTGGAGCAAATCGAAGGCCCACAACTTTAATATGAGCAGATAGGATCGGTGAAATGATCATGTCGGGACGCGGCTCTAGAAACCGGTTCAGGATCGTTCAGTGAACAACCACTAGGCGCTTTCAACAATGTTTTCAGTATTTTCGAACCAGCAATTCCCATTTCTCGAGTTTACTTTGTTTGTAACATCGATGGAGTGGTTATAGAATTATCAGTTTAAAAAAAATGTCAACATTTCTTCAGTGAATTTTCGAGGAAGGTGTCGTTCCTAAGCAAAAGAGACTCACATTGATCCGTTAAGCGATCATTATTGTAATTATCTTATGCTTAAACACCCCAACCACCAGTAAAAGGCTTTTGCAAGAAATATACGTTAGGTCATTGAAAACAAATTTATAAAATGGGCAAGATCCAAGAAGAAGGTCAAACATGGTAACATTGTTAGCTCCTGAGTTGATATCTGACGGTAGCTTTGTACTTATCAACCAATCTCCAAAAACTAATCTCTTCTTATAAATTAATTCAGTCATATCTGGTTATTTTCCGAACAACTGAACAGTGAACTAGAAAGCGGAGTATGTCAATAAGGTTGAAACCCAGGGTTTTACCTACAATTCAGTTATGTACCTGTGTTATTATCTAGTTTTTTTTTAAACAAATTTATTTTTCCATTCTGTAAAAAATCTTATCCGATATTTTCTCGGTCATGCGTCCAGTCAAAGGGCTGACGGACGTTTGCGGTACGATAATTGACGAACCAATTTAATATTGTGAGGACATATGCGTCAATCTCGGATTTTGCATGGACGTTTGCGCTAGACGTCATCCGTTGTGAATATTGGACGTTTGTGCATACCTATGCCAACCTTGGTCACAGTGCCTCGGTGTTCTGACGTTGGAAAATGAACAAGTTACGAGAGTAATAAGAAAATAAATAGTGAATAAAAGTGAAAGCGTTTTCTGATTGTAACGACAGTATCTTTGTTTTTCTTTTTTTGTATTTTTAAATGTTTGAAATTAATTTCTAAATTGTAAATCACTTTGAAAATACATTCAAGTTGAAACTATACTCGCACATTCCATGAAATAACAATTAATGAAATGAATGAATGAAACTCCAACAAAAATTTGATGTTGAGGTGATTTTTGGAAACTTCAGTTTGTCTAGTTTCGTGTCTAGTGTACCTAAAAAATTTACCAGAATTAGATAGTAATGGTGAATTATTCAATCGAAAAAAGTGGGGGGGGGGGGGGAGTATCGAAGTATTTGCCATGTCAAATTGTTCGGTACTTCCCCCCCCATGGTGAAAAGAGTATTTTCGACTACCGATCTCTCAACCTCTTAACTTTCGATTAAAGGATTTCATCGCTCTAAAACTCATACCTGGTCATCCTTCTTATTGATAAGTTCTTAACAGAAAATAGAGCGATGAAATCCTTTGATCGAAAGTTAAGAGTTTGAGATTCGATATTGGTAGTCGAAAATACGGTTGACATGGCAAATGCTTCGATAATCCCCCCACTTTTTTGTAACTGGTCTTGAGTTGAAATTTCCCCTTCACCATCCTGATTCTTGGCACAAACGTACAGTGATATTTCTTTCGTTTCACTGGCGCATTTGTCCAATTTCGGTGGCAGGCGCAAATGTCCACAAAATTCTTTGATTGAATGCACCTCCGGGGCAAACGTCATTATACCGAATTGATGGATGGACATCGACGCCTGACGATCGATCAGCAGCGTTGCTAGATCTTCAGCAGCTAGAATGCAACTACCTCGATGATGATTGTGATGATTGTTTTAAAATGTTTTCTGATTTTAATGACCTAATTTGGTGACTTGAGGATCCAGAAAGGATTTTGAAAAAACCCTCGACCTTGCAGTTATCTTTTGTAGATCATGTTAAAAGTGTTTTTACGCTCTGCTGAAAAGTTGAAACATCTAAGCGTCATTTTTGCTTTTGACTGGACGCTGAAGTAGTACCAGCTGAGCGTGAATGTACCCCGAAAAGATCAGTACACGATGCACTGATTTTCCTAGGTTCCTGTTCTGTGGTTACATATACCTAACTATTAGCTATATCAATACTGATTTTCCCTATAGTACTAATTTTCCCAGGAAATTTTATCAATTTTACCCCTCCACTTCTGATATCCAAGTGAGATGATCAACGACGGGCAACGATACCCAAATGTGACCGAAATTTTGAAACGAACCATGTACCACGTACATATTGGTACGTACGTACAGTAAACGGGTATTTTGCAAGAAACTCCAACCCCCAACATTGTAATTTTAAAAAACCAATCTTAGGGGTTGTAATCCAAAGGAACGTTTATCCCTCCACTGTTTTCCACGGTCAAGTGGTTCAAGCTGATCCATTTAGGTAATAACATCGCTCACACAGGGTGTCTAGCAATTATTCAAAAATAAATTCAAGACTTTTTCCACAAATTTCCGGACTTTTACGCGGTAATATATTCATCTTATATTAAAATAAAAAGAATTTTATTTCAGGTGAACATGCCACATGCCGAGGCCACCAGCTGCACTGACCGCATCATGTACTATCCTCCGAGAGACCATGTACTCTTCGCTCATGTTTTCAACTAGGATTTCTTTATTTACTGAGAATCCTCTTTCTAATGCGGCATTGCCATGTGATAAGATCAAACATTTCTTTATAACTTCTTGACTTTTTTCTTTCTGCATTTAATTGCGCATTTTGCGCTTCTTGAATTTTTTTTAGCTGGTGCATTTCATTGAGCCAGAAACTGTCCACCCTGTCACTTTTCCTGGAAAATTTCTCCGGTTTAATTTTGAACAGTGGGGACCTGATTATTTCCTTGAACTCTGCTGATTCAGCATCAGAAGCTGTGATCACATTCGAAGTAATCAGGATATCAAAGGCAGCCTCCATGTTTTTTACTGTTCCTTCTTCGTCCACAACTACAGCTAAGGGATTTAAAAAGGACAGATTCTTAGTAAGTGGATATGCCAATGGAGACTTTTCCTGAATTTTGGCTACAAGATGCTGGTAGCATGTTCTGACGTCTTTCCGGAAGCCAAATATGTCCTTTTCTTTCACTTGAGAACATTTCCTCAAGGCAGACCGTGTAGCATATCCTAGGTCAATTTGTTTCACCCTCACAACCAACTTGTACAGATTTTCCTCTTTTTCAAAGACGTTCAGATTTGAAAAGTTTGGATCCCCCATTTTTTCTTTCTTTACAAATCTTTCCGTGATGCCTTTAATGAGGAGAGTCAGTTCATTGAATAAAAATGGTGTCGTGGGCGTTAATTTGACCTTGACGAAATAAAATGCAAGGCACTTATTGAATCTTAGTAAATTCCAACCTATATTGTTTTGGTAACAAATTTCAGACTTTTATATGAATTTCTCTGCTAATTCCCGACTTTTCAAGACCGTTTTTAAATTCATTACTAATTCCCGACTTTCCCGACCGCTAGACACCCTGCTCACCATCAACGACATGACTCAGAACAGAAATCATAGGTCGTGCACTAATTTCCACAGTTCCCCATTGAGTGGTTACATATGCCTAGCTATCTACCACTTCAGAAATCCAAGTATCCTCATCATACCAGCGTCCGCCAAGAGATCTTAACTCTTAACTTGGGAAATTACAAGGAGCGCCAGTGAGGGGACGAAAGAATTTCGACAGGTCACAGTGGTTGGTAAATCGCTTACCATAAGCAATGCCTACAATTCAATAACTCATACAGGACATTTTGGCTAGCTTTACACAGTTTAGAATAGCTTTGTACACCTACGAAGAACCACTAGGCGCGTACAACAATGTTTTCAGTGTTCTCGAACCAGCAATTCCCATTTTTCGAGGTCGTTTCACAGATTGCAATATTCTGGGAGTAGTTATAAAATTGTCAGGTTGAAAGACGTCAACAGTTCTCCCGTGACCTTGCAAGGAAGGTGACTTTTCTTTGGTCATAAGAGACTCACACTCATCCATTAAGCGATCATCAACGTAACAATCAGCAAAAAGCTTGTGCAAGAAATTTACGTAATTTCACTGAAACATTAATAATAAGTGCAAGATCCAAAAAAAGGCCCAAACAGGGTAACATTGTTAGCTTCTTAACTGGTATCTGGCGGTAACTTTGTACTTATCAACCAATCTACCTAAACTAATGTCTTCGTATAAATGCATATTACAAATCAATTCAGTCATACCTGGTTATTTTCCGAGTACGGAATGTCGTTAAGGTTCAAACCTACAGAACCTAATTATGAATGTATCCCGCATCTAGTGAGGAAATTAAATATTTAATCCTAGAAATTAAATTATATCTCCCACTTCTGAGAACTGAGATGCTCATCATCATGGCATCCGCCTACGGCCATATCACGTTGAAAACACCGGTTCTCGTCCGATCACCGAAGTTAAGCAACGTCGAGCCTGGTTAGTACTTGGATGGGTGACCGCCTGGGAATACCACGTGCCGTTGGCATCTTTTTTTCTTTCTCTTCAATTTTTACTTCAAAATCGTACTGTCTATCTGAATAGCTAATTTTTTTCATTCAAAATCTTAACTACTTGAGTTTAACAGCTCCCTCAAAACATATTTCCGTCCATTTTCGGTTCTTCCAATTTGTATCTAATAATCACACCAAAATTGAGCAAATTTTTGTGTCAAATGATCACTTCTATTGATAACAATCTTCGTGAAGAGCAAACTTAATAGTATTTTCTCATTTCTAATAATAAAATGGAAGACATTTCTGAATTTGGTACAGCACTGATTTTTTTAATGCAATCACAAGTAGAAGTTTTTACACAACCACTTTTATCGCACTGACCAACAACACGCTGCCGAACGAAGACCCCAAAAAATACTCTGGTTATGCAGCTGACTGATACAATACGATAGGTTTCCCAAAGTTCAACGCCTCAAAGTGGGTTGATGCAAGTCCAAGCTGAGCGATGATTCATCAGTGGTATATCACAATAATTTAGAATGGTAGACGAAGAATAGCAGTGCATACATTGCTTAAGAGGGACGTATCTTGAAAGTTGGACAAATTATTGGGCAGGACTTGGAACAAACTCGGCGCTGCGCACCTCGGGTGATTTTCACTTGAAGCCTAGCTACTAAAATGTGATGTACCTGATCATTCAAGTCTTTTGTGGCATCAATTGGTTTCACTTTCCGGCGGGGTGTCCCATCGCTAAAACCTGAAGGTTAAAAAAATATTGGACAGTCGCTGGGGTTCGAACCCTCGACCCCGTTACCGTCAACCGCTGGGTCCGAATCACCCAGCCATCCAACATCAGTGCGGACAATATCGCGAACTCGACTTAATGAGGTTCCTGAACGAGGAAGATTGTTTTTATTGGAATGTAGTGCCTTACAATAAAGGCGCTACCTTAGTGACATATTTTGCTCTCACTTTTCGGCGGGGGTCCCATCGCTAAAACCCGAAGGGTCAGGTTAATACAAAACGGCACTATTTCCGCAAATGTAGAAGAGGGAAAAGAACACCACACCTTAGCCGCATCCCTGGTACGTCTTAAGAGCGGGCTCCAAGTCAACAATCTTTGTCTGCAGCCTGACCCTTGGCGTCCCGGCGGTTACGAGGGACCTACAACGAACTGGTAACGGTCCGATCTCGGGAGCGACTTTCTTGAATCTCGGCTCAAGAGGCTCAAAGCCCTCGGCCACGTTCGCTCCCTCGGGTTCATAAACTCAGCTCCGATTTCCAAGCGCGAGTTCGCTACATCGAGATCCCTTCTTCTCGTCTCTCCCTTTTCTGCAGCGGTTGTACATCATTTTCCTATTCAGATGGATAAAATGTAAGTTCCACTGTTCATATTAATATCTTCATAGGGAGGTTCTCCCCTTTGACATTACCATTTCGAAACGTTTTCTTAATGTTGATTTCCAAATCCCCCCCAGGTTGGTTTGAGGATGACATTACCAATAGAGGTGATGATGGTTCATGTTCGAGGCTGTTATTGATTGTGATTGAAGAATTGATGTTGCCTGCTCCTGCCAGATGTTGTCCTCTCATTTCTTATACTCATCTTGTTGTTCCTAATGCAAACAAAGTATACAAGCTAGTATTGTACTCCAAAATGATACTCGCGATTTCGAAATTTCCATTGAAACACCAAGAACTTTATGTACCTAAAGTTTAGGATGTCTATCTCATTCTAGGAGGGATAGAATATAAAACTACGAGTCTAGCTAGCTTACAGTGTTTACTAGTGTTCATCACTGTAGACTACAACATTGCAGTTTTCAACAATAGTGCACAATGAGGTGTATAAGAGATTTTTTTTTTTTAATTTATCCGCGCTTGAGTCTTAATGAGACAATATTATTTTGTGTGAAAATTCCCGTTTTATCCGTCAGGAGCTTAAAGGAATTCCATGATGTCGCGGCGCCTGCGATTTATGACGTCCTAAACTGCAATGGCTACTCTGTCTACGTATTTCTAAAATCCCTACGCTACGAATAGTCCGTAGATTACCATAGCTAACGTTCCAAGTAGCTGTTTTGTTATCTCGACTGTTGAAATGGCTGTTAACAATCACCAAGATCCTTATGTGACAACAGTTTAAGGTGTCTATCTCATTCTGAAAGGTATAGGATACACCAGTGTTTCACACAAACTAGCTCACGAGGGTTTACTAGAGCTTATCACTGTTGAATACCCAACTGGATACTAGTTGTTTGAAGGAAATTGTTGGGAAGAGTAGATAAATTGGCCATTTGCAATTGAATCCAATTTAGCGCACCCATCCTCGTATGCTTAAAATCTCTCGGTTCGACACTGGCACACATAGTGATGATATCCCCTATACTGCTATTTGAAGTTTATGTGCAATCGGCAAATAGATATACCCAAACCCTCCTGGTTTCTGTAGAGGATAAAATTCGTTTAAACTGGAAATATTGGAAGAGTAGTAGGGGAAAACCCCCAGTCGTTGGACACCTTAAGGGCTCTCTCCGAACTCTTTCAACCCTACCACTTGTCGATCCGAATGGAAATATAATTTTTTGGTTTTATTGGAGAGATTAGGATGACGACATAACATATAAATTGTTAAACGGAACGATGTTATGTTTTAATGAATTCTAAAAAAATGAAAACTCGATTTTTCCTTTGGACACTACGGTAGCCAGTCGTTGGACATGGTTATTCCTAAGCACTTTGGGTTTTACCTACCTTTTATTTACTTATGATTAATAAATGTGAAAGATGGTAAATATATAGGTATACATATAGGCAGCGGATTTCGCATTTAATGTATACCATTTTTCATTTTGGTCTGGTGCATTTACATCACAGTTTTCAAGAAAAGTGAGTAAAAACCGGTACAATTTATCTATGAAATTCCTCATCAAATTTTCAAATGAGTTTCCGTAAAAAAATAAAATAAAATAAAATAAAAACCTTTAAATTTTTTTTGAAAAAGAACAGTTTTATTCCTCATGTCTTTAAACTTTCAATTCTTGATGCCAGTATAAGGAACTAATCCTCTGTGGGATGGCTCACTCAAAATATAAAACGTTTCTTCCTTCAAGAGTTCTTCGACAGAGATGAACCATTTAACACATTCTCTTTAGAGCTTGAGCCTTCGCAGATGTGGAAGCTTCACTCGTTCTCGTTCTTATATCTGGTCGTCTCTTTAAAAATCAAGGAACCATGACTTGCCAATTTATTGTCCTTCAAAGATTTGGTTGGGTGTTTTCAGTTAAAACCGTTTCTCTTTGTGAGGTCTAATGACCTTCGACGAAGTCCCTTCCTAGAACATTCAAAAATCCATTGGCAAAGTATTTTTCCTCATCATCTGTTAGAACTTTAAGAGGTCCAAATCCAGTTTTTGAAAACTTTTTCGGAAAAAATCTTCGATTTGGGGACCCCAAACTTCTCAGCCGCCTTCCTCAAGCTCATTCCTTGTTATACATTCTTGGACTTTTGCTTCATCTTAACAAGGGGCTTCTTCTCGGCCTCCAAACTGTTCTGTGGTTTTTTGCTGAAAATGAAACATTTGTATGAAGTCCCTCAAATACATATAAAATGTTTGAAAATTAACTATTATTTATTAACATCTCTTCTTAAAAAAAGGAACGTAAGCAAATAGGTAGTTTTTTGCCAAACCTATCTTTTCTTGCCAAACCTACTATGGCTGTTTAAAAAAATGTTTCAAAATCTATAGGAAAAGTAGTAGGTCTATTTATGCAACTAAAACCAACGAAAATCAAAATTTATATTGAAAATTGTTTGTCAAATGTTTGAAAAATATACGTGTCCAATCACTGGGGAACTCGAAAAACTGGCCGGAGCCAGTCCTTGGACAGTTGTCTATTGTTTTCAGTAACCAGTCGTTGGACACTAAATACAGAATAAAGTTTTGCGCCAAAAGCAAAAATATTGACGCCAAAATTATAGTCAAAAATTCGTCTTTCAATTAGATGCAAATTACGGTATACAGGAAACTTATGATAAGTCAGGTCCTCACCATTTTAGCGGAAGGGCTTTTGAAGTTTCTGTGCAATTATGAAGCAAATAGTCAAACCGCTTGGTTCTTCACCCACAGTTCATGACGAGAAGTTCAAAAAGTCCCATAATAATAATCTGACCCACGGTAGTAAAAACCTTTCACTGTCCAACGACTGGAAATTTGGCTGTGTAGTGTTTTCCCCTATGCTTCAGAATGCGAGGGGACAGCACTTGAATAATGACATAACACATAATTGTTAAACGCCAAGTTTAATTTTAATGAATTCTGACTTGAAAACTCGATTCCCTGCGGTTGGAAGTGTGGTTCATCGTTCTTCTCTATTTGGGTAACCTCCTTCAGAGCAGCACCAGGTATCAAGCAAACTCCCTAAGCAGGAGCGGATTGCATTTGGATATGTATCCATTTGTCATTTGTGGTACTGGTGCATCAAGGGCTTGAAGTATCAAAAGCTTGACGTTTCATATAATCGAAAGAGGCAGAGTAGATTCTGTCGTTTGCATTCTCGTTTCACTCTATCTTCACTACTATTACATAATATGTAATTTCATATTATGAAAAGACAATGCTTCAGAATCAGAAAGGTTAGCCTTGAATAATGGATGGCTGACACATATTTCTGGAGAGAAAATTTCCATTTTAATCAATCATGACTTTCAAAGTCGATTCTCTGCGATTTGGAGGTTGGCCATCGTCCATCTCTAATTGCCTAACCTCCTTAAGAGCACAGTAAAGTTTCTAGCAAACTGCCTAAGTATAGGGGATTGGTTTCGGACTCTTATGCATTCAGTACTTGGGGGTATTGGCACGGACGATACATCTTGTTCAGCAGTGCGAGAGCCATTTTTGATCAAACTCCAGATGCTATTTCCCATCGCAAGTGAATGTTTCGTTTGTTGAGTAGCATTGATTGTACAGTTTGTGCTAAGAATTAAAATTATTTAAGATTCTGTTGCTGTCAGTTCTCGGTGTACTAACTTCTCGATTTTGCCATGGATTCGTCCACAGCTAGAATGCCTGTTAGGCTTATCCAGATTCTATGTCTCATCTCTAGAGAATGTTCCGTTTGTAGAGCAGTATTGATCGTAAAGTTCGTGCGTAGAATCAAAATTATTCTTAGATTCTGGTGTTATGGGTTCTCACTCTACAAACTTCTCGATTTTGCCGTGGATCCATCAACAGCTAGAATGCCTGTTAGGCGTATCAAGTGCGTATCCCTTCCTGCCTTCCCGCTTTTGCCCTTTTGTGCCCTTAGGGCACTTGTTATGAAATCCACCTGAGCCCTCATCTTCAATCTCCTGCGTGGGGGTTTGCGGGAGAACCCGCTTGCCGTCCCGAACACAAAAGGGCTGACGGCGAACCACAAAAGAGTCCCCGAACGAGGTTCCAGGAAAGCCCTTCCCGACCTCATTGTTGTCAGGTGCCGCTCTCCAGCCTCCGATTTTGTGGGTGGGGTTGGCGGATCCTCCAAATTGTTCCTGTGCGTGCCTCGGGTGCCTCATCCCGAGATAATCGCTCGCCTATTATTGTAATTTGAATGTAAGTCGAACGACCCGAGAAAGGGCGAGCAGTTGGAAAAAGGAATTCCTGCACGAAAACCATATTTGGAACGACGATGCGCATACATATAGGGGTATTGTATGCTGGAACTTGGAAAATCCCTACTGCATCACACCTTATTGCGAAAGAACAAGGTTTACACTTGGGATAAAAACGCTGGCGATTCTAACACGTGGCTATATTAATTTTTGAATGCGTCGCCTCTCGTGTCATCGTGAGGTTTGGAGCCTACTTTTAGGTTCAAAGCTGCTGTTACTTGTTCAGGGGAATTTCTACAAATTTGAAACCTGTCCCGATCAATTTTACGCCCGAAATTACTAGGAAAATGGCTCCTCACTTGCCTAAATCAGCAAAAACCTCGAAAACCTAAATTTTAAACCAGTTTTTGTCCCCTCTTAGCGTGTGAAGCGATTGGGTTGGCTTGACATTAGGACCGAATTGTCCTGCACGAGTCCATGTTCGAAAAAACGGATTTTGGTTAATTATTTTCGATTGAAACTGTGTAATCCACCATGAAAAACAAATTATAATCCCTCCCAAAACGTTTCAAGATAGGCAGACTTCAAAAATCGAATTAACAAATAAATAGTCTGCCGTCCGGAGCTGTTCTCCGAAACTGCTTGACCAAAGTTTACCAAATTCCCCTCAAAAAATCCAACATCGATCCTGGACGTGGCAGTGATCTCGGCTTTTTGATCAGTCAGCCTTAAGGGATTATATTTGAGGATTAATCCATGAAAAAATCGAATCCCAAAAACGTTACATCGATTGTTTTGGTAATTGATAGATAGTTGTTTGATAGTTTTCAGCTTTATTCATTGTTGCTTCTGGCTGATATTCTTAGAAACGTTTGTATTTTCCTGGAAATGCAGCTATTTTAGTGGCTATGAAGTTAATAACAAAATTTTCCGTCGAAAAATTATGTATTGAATAATCATAAGTCTATTATAATTAGCTGGAAGTCACTTCTAGGAATTACTGTGGCAGTTCTATTTAGCATATTCTATTTAGAGGTGTTGTAAATTATGGATTCAAGTTTCAGTTTGGTTGTCCAAAAATGGTATTATGCAGATACTGTTCATCAAATAGCTTCATTCGATACCGTGAATTAACCGGTATTCTCTACTATAATCAATCCCCCTGCTTTTTCGTTCAGTCCGCCCTTAGAGCCCACGAAAAATGTCCATGGTTGTTGGTTGTGGTGTGACCACTTTCATTTAAGACACCAGATTGGAGCGTATAATAGGTTTATATTTCTGTTTTGGAAACGTTTCGTCCCGCTAAGGGAACTTCTTCAGTCCTGCCACTATGTTATATTCAAGTGTGCGTATCTAACTAACATCATCCTGGTCATCCTTTTGTATGAAGTCATCATTTAAAATCCAGAAGGGAACAGTAGACAAATTTTTTCTTGTAAGATAATTCATGAGAAAAAAAAAATGAAAAAAAAAATAAATAAATAAAAATGAATTTTATTTATTATTGTACGCTCCAATTTAGTGTTTTAAAAGAAAAATTTCCTTTTTTTCATTAGAGCCATGATAAATACTGATTTCAGATTGATATGAGAATATATAGGTAGCACTTTGAGGTAAACCTTTCCGGAATTGAATTAGACTTTTCGCAAAATAATTTCAAGCTAAGGCAAGTCTTTCGTGAAAATAATAATAATAATAAAATTATAAGCACAAATCGTGAACGGACAATACGAAAAGGTAACTGTTGTAGCATTCGCTTCGAGTTGAACCGTTCGCAAATTGAATTAGACTTTTTGCAAAATTAATTCAACATTAGGTAAATGTGTTCAATCAATCAGCTTCAACAAAACGTAAATCGTAAGCACAAATGTGTGCAGGAAATACAAAATCGTTTCAAAGTTTCGATTATCAATCGGGACCGTGGTGGTTCGGTACTTTTCTAAATCTAATCCAATTTGCGGAAAGCATAATTTATTTTGCGGAAATTTTAAATCAATTCGCGAAAGGAAAGTTCTTATGCTATGTATAGAAGTTTGTCTCCAAAGTCTCTCCCACAAACGCCACATAGACTTCAGTGACTTTTTAGAATAAGTATGGCATTCAGCACGTCACTTGCTCCCTTCTACCAACTTAGTTTGCCGTTATCGAGGTGACCGCCTATAGGTCTTTAATAGATTAGACATTTCCGATGTAACTATTTAGAATTACGTTAGATTATGAATTCAGTTTTGCTGTTCCAAAACACAATGTGTTCAATATGAGTTTTCACAGGAGGAAGTGACGTCTTGTAATTGTGGTATTTCCTACTACTTGCACTCGTTCTGTTGGTGAGGGCCCACTGATGGGATATCTCTACCCTGTTCAGATGTATGATAAATTTAGGTTTAGATGCGGGTTTTCACTAGTGATGTACGGAGAAATTTTGTCTTCAAGGCGTTTCACATGTAATACATTTGCTCGCTATTTCGTCTGGATTTGATGAGTTGACCACAGACAACCTTTTCTTTCTACTCTTTGTTAAGGGGTATGACAAATGAGGAGCTTACTTTCAAAAAGGCACATATCCAAATCTGGGAGAATACGTTTTTTTCTCAATTTTCTATCTCTGAATATGAGTTGAATCAGATCCCGCTATCATTCACGAACAAAACAGAACACATCCACGTCAATTCCGGGGCTAAAGTTATACGTTTCCATCAAAAGGTAACAAATCCGTCCCCTACATTTTTTTCAGTGCCTTGCAATCGAAATGGCACGTATCCTCCGAATTTCGTCAGGCGTGGGTTTTCAAAAAGGCGCATATCCAAAAAGAAGCATTGCGCCTTCGTCTTGACGTTGAATATTTACACGAGACTCGATAGATGGCAGGCATGATAAATGGAAATTTGGAGTCAGGTAAAGTTTTCAATAAAACCTACAGAATGGTACAAATCCATGAGTTTTGATCAAAAGGGCACGTTTCCAAAGTGAAAATGGATATACAGCCTCGTGTTTTGGAGAAAATTGATTCACATTCTGAGGCATCTTTGTCTGTGCCTTCTCACACATTACTCCAATGAGAAACTGCAGAAAAACATCTCCACTAATCTGCAAATCGGTTTTTTAACTTTCTGAACACTTTGTCGGAATGGATGTGTGCCTGTTTGAAAGTAAGCTCCTCAAATGATGAATATACGTTTAGACTCAATGTTTCAAAAATATTGGTTAATGGGGAATTGTTTCCCGATAACGAACTTACCACGTTTTCTCTTTTGCTTGAAGTGACATCTTGGAATAACTGGCGTTTCCTACTATACAGGGTGTCCCAGGAGTTATGCACAATCCGACTCCTTACGTGTTCTACAACTCATTTCCGACCAAATTTTAGCAATTTAGCTAAGAGCATTTCCTCTTAGCAATTTTTTTTTCTTTTTAGAGGCTTCGAAAACGCTGGAGTTACAGCCGTTTTAGTGACAAACGTCGAAAACACCTCAACCTATTTTAACAGAAAACGCACGTTTTTCTGCAGTTCAACACCATTTTCTTAACGAAAAATATTTTTAAAAACCAAATGGGCTACACCGTTACAAAGCTGACATTTCGGCGCACGTTTTACCAGGTCTGCACAGTTGTGTGTCAAGTATTAATGGGGTTGCTGGGCGAGATGAAAAACAGGTGATTTCAATATTCTGACAAAACTACCATTTCGCGCGGCAATTGCAAATCTTTAATGTAATTAAAAAAATGTTTTCTGACATTAAATAGATAGACAATTTAACGCTCTTTCCAACGGTGACATCAAATTTGAGCTATCGCCAAAATTGAGGGAGTTATGACAGTTTTATTGACATAAGATCGGAAACTCGAAAAAAATCTTAAATCACGAATAGCTCGGAAACGAGGCCTCTGTCAAAAAATTGCTAAGAGGCATTTTTGGTCGGAAATGAGTTGTAGAACACGTAGGACTCGGATTGTGCATAACTCCTGGGACACCCTGTATACAGGGTGTCTACACTTGTAATAGGCGGAAATCCAGGGGTCGATTCTACAACTAATTTGCAACATTTTTTGTCCCTTAACTTTTTTTTTTTACTCCCCTAAAAATCCTACTTTTTTTATTTTTAAGATTTTTTTCGTGTTTTTGACCTTTCCTCACTAAAACGGCTATAACTTCCTTGTTCTAAGAGCAATCTCAAATCTGATGATACCGTTGGAAAGAGCGTAAAATTTACTAATCGTTTAATGGAAAACGCAATTTTTGTAAGTATTTTTAATTGGTAAAAATGGGCCAAAGTCTAAATTTTAAAATTATTTCGGAAATTACCATTTTTCAAGCTAATTGTTTCCCTATAATTAATAAAGGTATCGTCGGGCACTCTTCAGGAAAAACTTCCTCTAACTGTCAGCTTTCTAACGGTATAATTTTAAAAAAAATTTATAGGGAAGTTTTGGGAGAAAAACTGCGTTTAATGCAAAAAAATGTGGTTTTGTCTGTCCAAATAAGTACACGTTTTTCCTCAGATATCAGCTTCTTACGTTGGAAAATTTGATAAATTCATGTACTTGATATTATGAGATGGGGTGGCTATGAAAATGCAGTTGTTCATGTCAAATATTTTGTATTATAAAAAAAATTCACTTCAAAAAGAAAAAAAAAAAAAATTCGCAAAGCCATAAATAAAAACCATCTTGGCTAGCTCCTGAAAAGAATATAACGCCATCTCAATGATAGTCAAATGCACAATGAGATGACTCGCTTTCATCTTAGAAATAATCACAAGTTTCATCCTTACTTTTAGGAAATAGAATACACTACTTACCTAGAGTTTAGAGGATCAAACTCCATAGTTCCATTCCCCCGAGACGAGAGAACAATGAGACCCAATGTTATTGAAACTGAGAGTGAATCCATTACGAAAGCAAAAAGGTCGCACCGATTTTCCAACGTATGAAGCTGATATCTGAGGAAAAACGTGTACTTATTTGGACCGACAAAACCACGTTTTTTTGCATTGCACGCAGTTTTTCTCCCAAAACTTCCCTATAAACATTTTTTTTAAATTATACCGTTAGAAAGCTGACAGTTTGAGGAAGTTTTTCCTGAGGAGTGCCCGACGATACCTTTATTAATTATAGGCAAACAATTAGCTTGAAAAATGGTAATTTCCGAAATAATTTTAAAATTTAGACTTTGGCCTATTTTTTTAAAAATTAAAAATTCTTACAATAATTGCGTTTTCCATTAAACGATTAGTAAATTTTACGCTCTTTCCAACGGTATCATCAGATTTGAGATTGCTCTTAGAACAAGGAAGTTATAGCCGTTTTAGTGAGGAAAGGTCAAAAACACGAAAAAAATCTTAAAAATAGAAAAAGTAGGATTTTTAGGGGAGTAAAAAAAAAGTTAAGGGACAAAAAATGTTGCAAATTAGTTGTAGAATCGACCCCTGGATTTCCGCCTATTACAAGTGTAGACACCCTGTATATATTCCTTCTCACCCATTCAGAGTGTCCTTGGTGAAGTGACCACAGATAAGGCATCTCCTTACTCCTCAATCACGGAGGGCGCCCTAGTTCCTGGAAGAGGGGTTTCCACTTTTATTGTTATCAGGTGCCTCTCGAACCTTCATGTGGGTGTGGCTGCCGGTATGAGAAACAAAATACGTTGGTTCCTACACCTTCCAGAAAATAATTTCAATTCATTCATGTCTAGGCACAGTAAATAGGAGCGAAAATTATCAACTAATAGTTGGACTTTGCTAAAAATCGGATAGTTACTTGTTTAGGGATGGTTTCAAGTATATTGTCTTGTACATCGAGGAATTTAGTTTAGATTTAGTATCTTATTATTGTTACCTTTTTGATAGTAGAGAATGAAGACATTTGAATGGTTGGGAACACTTTATCCCATGTTGGAATTTTCTTGGTATGACGCTCTCTTTAATATATTTTGTTATTAAATCGTTCAAAACCGTATTTTTCACGAAAATTCCACTAATTTTGGTTTATTATTCAATAATAAAAAATTTTATTATTCTCTTGAAAAAAAAAAAAAAAAAAATCTAACCCACCCCCTCCCCTGAAAATTTCATGGTTTACGTTTCAAAGGGTGTAGAATCCGAATCTGCAATAGAAATTTTTCCGTCCGTCCGCCGTACGCACGATTTCTCCCAAACGGCTGGAGCAAAAGATCTGAAATTTTCAGGAAAAATCCATCTTGGTCCGATGACGCCCCAATTCTTGAGCCAGCTCTCGCACTCAATTTAAAGTGCCCTTTAAGGGTTGTCAAAGTTTTGTAAAATCCCTAAAAACCTCAAAAAAAAGTCGAAACGCCCTAAATTTGTACTCTTTTTGAAGAACATACCACGAGGAATCGAATGAGACTCTCCCCACGTCCGTAGGTCAAACCATTCCCGATGTATGGCCCGATTTATGGTGCCAACATTCGCGTTATTTTCGTTTATTATTGTTTTTGTGTTGATATCAGTAACCTAGTGACGTAGTGATGTAATGATGTAGTAATGTGGATACTGGAGTGAACTCCTAAAAGGCTTTGTAGCCGATACACGGGTTGAAGCATTCTGATAACCATAAAACTGGGGTTTATTATTCAATTTGCTTGCGTTCATGATTTGAATTTATACTAAGCTTTGGAGTGTGCGTGTTTCACAGGTGATGGAGCGATTATTGAATTTCAGGAGGCACACAAATATGATCAACTGATCAATCCAAATAGGTATTTTGATTGAGAACAGATTTACGTGCTCTTTGTTTATCTCCTGAACTTCAATAATCGCTCCATCAACTGTGAAACACGCACACTCCAAAGCTTAGTAGAAATTCAAATCATGAACGCAAGACAATTGAATAATAAACCCCAGTGAAAGAATTTGCAGCGTTTTTTAAAACAGTAGTCACAGAAAACATTTTACTGAGCTTAAACAATTTTTACTATCTTAACTGCACTAACAGAATGGCAATAAAAGCAAGGACTCAAATTTAGATCTAGCCAAAAGTACACCTAACTTGTAAATTTGACAGTGAATGAACTTGTAGTTGAAGTACACATTGACTTTACTAGTACTTGTAGTACTTGTATCTTTACATAATAAAACGCTGCAAATTCTGACACATGAGTTTGTTATCGTTTGAATACTTGACTCCTCGTGTCATCGTGCGGTTTGTCAAATCACTGTCAAGTTCGGGTATTGCGATTATTTGCTATGGGTGAATTTATACTGTTCTAAAACCTATCTCAGCCGATTTTTCGTCCAAAATTATTAGGGATAGGCAACCCACTTGCCTATTTCAGTAAAACCCAGAAAAACCTCGTTTCCGGAGCGTTTTTTTGACCAGTTTCGGCCCATAGCATCTGTACGTGTGGTTTGATCGGGCTGGCAAGAAGTTAGGCCAACTAGACTCTCAAGTGGTTGATTGCAGATTTAAAATCTACGCACCTTAAAACGTCAAATGGCAAAATGTTGTTAGGTAACTGGGGAGCTATAAAACATTTTCTTGATCGCAAAGGCCTATTCTTGACGTGGAATTGTAGGTATGATGTATTTGTAATAGGCCAGTATGTACTATCGAAGTGTTTGTGTCTCATGCAGCTATGCTTCGTCATCCTGTTCACTAGTTTTCTCGACGCTGTACAATTTTAGTACCTTTTCTCAAGTACTTGGAAAACGTACTTTAAGTAACCAATGTACTTGGATACCCCAACTTTGCCTATGTGTGGCTGTTAGCAGGATAAATTGACAACAAGAAGGTCCCACGGTCTCTCGCTGCTGGCAGATAGTTAAGCGCCTATCACGGCACCGGCCTCAAACACCAACACAGTCCGCGGGCCGCTGTCGACATACACACGTACGCAAGATGTTGTCTCAGCTCCTTTTTTTTCTCCCGCATTCGCCTCCTCCGTCGGCACGTCTTCCCGACGACCTCAGCATCTGGAGCTCCAACGGCCGTTGGAACTTTCTCGTCTGGAGTTTTGAAGAAATTCAAACGGGCCAATGGGAGAGCTCCACGGGCCCCCGGAGTGCCCCACCACGATTCCCCGAAGGTTTCGACGGTTAAAAGTCGAGACTGGCCGGGATGAGGACGGCGGGGGAGCGGGCTCTCCCTGTGGGTCCAGGGACTCTCAGACTGCGGGCACTGATTCTCGGATGCGGGGCGACCGAGTATCCGCGGCGAGGGGCTTTAAAACGAGTTCCGCCGTTCGAAGGTTGACGGTCTCCATCTCTGTACTGGACGATGGAATGTGACATTCTCGGAAAAGAGGTGCACCCAAGCTCGATTACTTTCCCAACAACCCGATGAGTTGAATACGTTCCATGGGTCTGGATCAAAACTGAAACTATTACGCAAACCGATTACTATATTCACTTTACTACCCAAGTAATTACTCACTTTACTATGACATCCAAGGGTAAGAGTTGTACTTATGCTCTGTTACTTTCGCAACAACCCAATGAATTGGAGAGAGTTTATGGATCTGGATCAAAACTGAAACTATTACGCATATAGAGCCATATTTATTCGTCTGGGCAGAAACCGATTACTATAATCACTTTACTACCCAGTGGAATATGACATCCAAGGGTAAGAGTTGTACTTATGCTCTGTTACTTTCGCAACAACCCAATGAATTGGAGAGAGTTTATGGATCTGGATCAAAACTGAAACTATTACGCATATAGAGCCATATTTATTCGTCTGGGCAGAAACCGATTACTATAATCACTTTACTACCCAGTGGAATATGACATCCAAGGGTAAGAGTTGTACTTATGCTCTGTTAACTTTCGCAACAACCCAATGAATTGAAGAGATTTTATGGAAGAGAGATTATGTTTGTGTATGACTAGTTGTCCGTCCGGACACCTATTGCTTTTATATCTTTCCTACACGATGGAAGATGACAACTGTTGAAAAGAGTTACAGACATAGAAGTCAATAATATTACTCTCTAGACAACCCGATAAATTAGAAACATTTAGCTTACGGATCGAAACTAAAACTGATTAATTGCCTGTATGTTCATCTGTCCTGTTTACTTCACATTGGAATACTACAGGATCGAGAGAGTGAGTGGTTTTTTCGATGACACTTCTCTTAAAATCCGAAGAATTTGGGAATTATGCGAAATATTGAGAAAAACTTTCCACCATCCCGACAGTAGCTGAAAGATTGTGAATATCTGTATGTGTGTCTTCATTTTTCGTAGTGGAATAAAGTTTACATGGGCATACTTAGACAATTAATCGTAGAATACAACAACAAAAATTGAAAGAATACATACTATATCTGTAATGTGTATATGTCTTGCGGTAATGACATCTTATGAATGGTCTGCTTTCCTGTTCTGCATAATAGAATGTGGCTATTTTAGGAATAGTGATCAATTTTAAATTTATTCATTTATTTAGAATACGGGTAGACGCCCTAATTACATAAATGAGTACAAAATTAAATATCAGCCGCTTACAAATGAAAAATGCAAAAATCAATACAATGCATAGAAAATAAATACATAATAAATACATTTTTAACATTATGAAGGGTTATAGACCCAACGAGCTTGTTTGAATACTTTCTTATACCAAAACAGAAACTGATTAAGTATATACATTCGTGCCTACATATCTGTTTCTGACGACCTTATCTTGACACTACTCTCACAACAGCCTAGATATCAAGTGTAAGTTCAGTGAATATCCCTATTTTGGTACTTCTACTGTAGTATTTATATCTGTCTGTCTGTGATGTCTGGCAGTCCATCGTATCTATCTGCCTGTGTTATGGATGATTTGCACGATATTACTTTCCTAACAGTCCAAGGGCATTCCTTCTTACTCTCGAAAAAGGGAAAAAGTATGAAACTCAATGAAAAGATGGATCTTAACCAAAACCAAAACTGATTATTTGTGTTTTTGTTTGTATGCTCCTGTATAATTTTAATCCGTCATCTACTCAGACTAAGACCACCTTGGAACCTACTGCTCTCTCCAATGTTATTTTATCAACAACCTAAACCGTCTCTATCAGTGAACCGAACGGTTGAATGATGCAAACATTGAACAAGTTCTTCTTTGTATTTGCTTTCCAAACACCTCTAAGGGGAAAGGCAAAATTGCTTAGTCTGGCAAGCAGCAAACTTTCTAGAGCTTCCTCAACATATTCCTCTGCCACAAAACCGAAAACACATCCTATGAATATGAGTCCGTTTTGAATTGATGTGGTCCAGAGTTTCTCACGGGTGGTTACTGTATAGAACTTTCTTTATCTGTATATTTGGTCGGGTTTCAGACTCTTATTATTGGAGCACTGATTATCTCCACTCTCCTCCTTACCGTTTAACCGCATCACCTTCAACTCGTCCCATAATTTCAAGACAAAAAGTCCGCAGCTGCTCAGAATCTTCGCCAAGAGAACGCTCAGGCTCGACATCCACCTCACGCTCTCGAGCAGGTTTCGTTTCCGTTTTCAGATTTCTCGATCCAATGACGGCCGCCCACCTGCGGCACCTGCCGCCGACCACGTGTCGGAACACAGATTTCCGTCTTGGGCAGAAAAGTTCGTTAAGTTTCGAAAAAACAAAAGGTGCTCCTGTAGCCCTCGAAGTCTGTGCATCTGCTCTCGTACGGCTGAGACGAAAATCGGTTGCTGAGATTCCAATTACCTGCTACCACAAATGGGTATTCACAGGTAGACCCAGGTGTTATTGAGTTTACAGCCAATGAATAGTAGTAGTCAATAAACGATAACGCTGTCAAGTTATCTTTACAAGTCCGAACAACTCTACGTTCCACAAACTGGGGTCGATATGGGAAGGTTTTTCAAATAGGAAAACCCCTACTAGTTTCTTATGTTTTTGAAATGACTTCTCCTAAACCCAACAATGGATCGTTAAGATAAGGCAATTTATTTCCATTGGGATTTTTTATTGAATTAGTGTCCCGATTCGCCCTGATATCTGAGTTCAATATTGAGGTTACGTACTAAATTATTCTCGTCGAAATTGTGGAAACTCATGTCAAAATAAAACAGAGATTGTCGAAAAACTTAGTCTGTGCCCACAAAATTAAAGATTTACACACGTTAAATTGATTCAACGGTTAGGTGATCATTGGTAACAGAACAATAACCGAATTTTTCATTCGATGAAACGTAGTTTTATAGTGAGAGGTGAAAGAGAGCTTCAATCCCATTGGCCAAGAGGTGTGGAGGAACATCCAATCATGTGGGGATCTGAGTGCAAGGAGATGCAATTCTATTGGTCGGGAAGGTAAAAGGGAGAATCGAACAATAGTGATGGCTGAGAACGGATTGTTGAAAAATAGATGAAGGTAATGCAACAAAAAAATATGAAGAATGAAAGAAATAGAATTATAAAACTATTTTAGAAATTAATCTATTAATGGGAGAATATATTCCATAGGATCTGTTCAATCTCTGAGGCTCATGCATTGCAGGCCACCCTTGACTCATTGATTCACTGGTGTGAGACAAATCACCTCCGACTAAACTTTGGCAAGTGTGCTATTATGACCTTCTCGGTCAACCCCATACCTGCAGCCTTAAAATTTGAGTGGTTGAGTGATATCTAGGGTGAGTTCTTTTGCTGACATCGGAATCATCTTCGATTCTTGTCTTACATTCTCACTTCATATAGACGGAATTTGCTCACGAGCAATGAGAAGTCTCAGCTTTCTCAAACGCCATACCTGGTGGATGCTCTAGCTGTGCTTTTCAATGAATTTCATTTGGATTGCCGTACAGCTCTACTTCCGATTTGCTCAAAACATCGAGAAAATCGTAAATGTTTAGGTGAGCAAGATTAAAATCATCATGGTTAGAATAGGTGGAAAGACATCAGTAGTGAGTGTCAACTCAGCTTATTCACGACCCCATGCTGTCGGATGAAACAATGGTTAATCATCTACGTATATATCGTGAATGTATGTTGCTGGAGTGCTGGACGCAGTGTTCGTAGGCTGGTTTTTCCAAAACCCAGTCGCAAAATGCACCGCCTACTTCGCTTGGGCCGCAGTATAGTATCCCAAATACAGTATTCAGTCACTTGACTGCTCTCCCATCTGTTTTGTGGCACGCATTAGTCCCGATTCTCGTATTTTTCTGTACCTGCAGCAAGGAGTAAATGAAAGATTAGGTTCTTACTAGTTCGAACATGCTGATAGGAACATGATAACGACAAGCGCATCATGTCCTTAATAGTATCGCATCGCATTCATATGTTTGTGAGTGGTAAACAAGGTCCAGCGACAAGGTCTTATCAACTTTCGATTTAGCCAGGTGTGAGCGATAAACTGACCGAACGTCGTCGCTTCATTTTCTAGTCCGCCGGTGTGTGCTGTCCAGCCAGAAATAAGCTTCCGGTTCCGGAGTGATGGATATCTATCATCAGTCGATCTAGTGATTTTATAATTTGAAACCAAGATTAGAGTTGAATTTGAATCTCAGTCACAAGCACCTGGATTACCTGAGGGGCTTGATTAGCTGCCATCAACCACGTTAGGACACGGATTTACTTCTTGGACAGAGATGGTTGATTCTAAGATTACTGTCCATTTTATCGTCCGGAAAAGATACTGCTCTTGCACCAAGTTTGTAGCTGATTTTTTTATACACTACATTCTAGTAACGTAGTTCTTGAAGTAAACATAAACCATCAAAGTTGGCCATTTTAAGGAAGTTTCTCAAGATTAAAGTGGAAAAATTTCATTACAGTAACTGTCCCACAGCACTGGTTATGAATTTCCTAGCGTGTTCTCTGCAGCTGGCTGTAACCGGAGGGCTTAGTTTTTAGTACTTCTGATGAGTGAGGTGTCACCATGTTTCCATGGTTATTTAGAATTTCCTTTTCGTTTTGTGAAATTTCCAGTAGATAATGCTATAAAAAAACGTGCTTCCCACGAAATAAAGTCATTACTACTTATCGATGAGTTAGTTTCGATAAAGTAAAAGGTGTTCTTGAAGCATTTAGAGTCCGTGCGTCTTCTCTCTGTCGGCAAGTACGAGAACCGATTGCTAGGATTCTGATTGCCGGCTTATTCACATGGTTTTAGATCCACAGGTAGTCCCTCGTACAGCGTTTACTTCTAATGAAATCATAAAGACTAACTACCTGACTCAACTTTTACGTTTAACTATGCCAAAGTGTTGAACCCCTTACTTCAAGGTCTATTTCCAAAATGCAGTTTCAGAATAAACTTGAATTTGTGTATTAGAACAAAAGGCTTTGATTCGTTGGCGCTTGAGCCGAATGAAAATGTGATTCTATTTGAAATTGACAGCTACATTCTCTTACTGCAATCTCAATTTAGAGCCTTATAGCTAGTAATATGTGATGAATAATTCAATACTCTCTAGTACTCTTCTAGGATCACACACCAATAATACAAGAATGTTAATTGTGTAATATACCTTATTTCCTCATGGTTTAAAACGAAGGTTTCGTGTTCATGTTATAAATCATTTGGGCACTGGTTACTTATTATTGTGTCCGTTGAAGAAATGATAAATCGTACGTTACACGATAAACGTTATGGACGGAGCCGTTTTCTCCGACCATGGAGACCTAACGACCTGACCTGAAGGTTGCCCTATGTGGAATGTCGGTTTCTAGCCTCATCCCGATAATGAAACCCTACCTTAACGTTAGCCTTCGACCGATGTCACGGCAAAAACCTTATAGGCGTCCGTTGAAAAGCTGAAGAGGGCAAGCCTTGGCAAAACCCTAGGAAACAAGGCCCTTGAATATGGTGGCGGAAGGCTTTTCTGTGTTTCGCCGGTATACGGGTGGTCGCGAAGGTGGAAAACAGGATGTCCAAATGGGTTTCAAGTGTTGACAGTTAGGTCCCGTTTGTGGACATAGATGTCCTAGAAAAGATTATGGAAACGTTAACATTTTGCCGTCGCAGGCTTGGAAAATGTTTTGCTCGAAAACTAATTCGCTCATTACATGGCAGAATATTCAACCAATTCAAACAAATTGGCTATACAGGCTCTTTGTGCCATCAGAAACAAAATATGCAACCACAATGAGTTATACAATGTAAAACTCATGGGGAACTTGTATATTTCAATAAGGCCGTGCTCATAATTATTCCTGATGATGAGAAGGTAGATGTTCTGCGACATCAGCAGTATATGCTTTCTTCGTTCTTGGGTTTCACACATACACCAGGTAGTTTCATCAGTATGGCACTGTCCTCCGTTGTCCAGTATTACGGGTGACACAGTGGGGGTGACTAGACGTGATAAAAACACTCCAACAACAAATAACCCGCATGGGCTCCTTATCGACAAAAAAGGCAATAAACATGGAGCACATGTGCCAACCCCCCGCATCGGGAAGAAAATATAACTCGCTCAACTACCTTGTGGTCAACACATGATCTGGTTATATTCACTAACTACTTTCTTTCCCTATATCTACAGTGCATCCTAATACGTATGAATTATGTATAATTAGATGACTTTTCGGAGTTAACAGATCTTAGTGTATTCCATCCTATTAAATTTTAATCTTGAATTTAAATTTCTGTAATCGCTGGAAATCAACTGAACCTCGTGGCCTAAGGTGCTTTGATGTTTCTAGAGAATCAGCCAGAATGTTCAACCATAAATCCCAGTTTCGTAAAATCAAATTTTGCCTTTTTCTTCATTATTTTCAATCGTGACCCTAGTCGTCCAATCGATTGATAAATACAATAACCGACTATTGTTTCCAAAATTTGATGAAAAATCATGTACCTGGGTAATTCCTAAACTAGGGGCAATTTCGATCAGAAAAATCGTTTTTATATCAATTAATTAATGTGAAAAAGTTTTTTTTAACAAGATTCAAAATATGAAAACTTACGTAGTATTTAGCAGTATATTTTACTACTTGTAGGCAATACCTTCTTGTTGGCCTTATCTATCATCTTTCAAAGTTTCCCAAATTTACAGAAGCTTTTGTAACGAAAATAAAATTTGTGTTGAATCAAACAGAAGAGGTGCAATTGTCTCATTCCTGATTTTATGGAAGTTCCAAAGCCCCATGTAACTAAGTACATTAACCAAAATATGGAACTATAAAGAAATATGAATCTCGAAAACTCGTTTTCTTCTCAATCTCTCCTCTCCTGAAATTCTTGATCTCCCCATTCTCCTTACTCTGTAAAACCGTAAGTTGCGCCAGTCACTGAACAAGTAGGTGGATTCCCAAGTAGTGGTACTCTATAATAATAAGCTTGGTAAAAAAAGAAGGTAATTACTTAATTTTAAAATTGTTTTGGCAAATTGCCACACATCTGACATTGCCCTAGTCTTTTGGTAATTTGGAATGTCCACGACAATGTTATTTTCAACTTTAAGATCACATTGTGACAGAAGTACTTATGTCTCAGGGTTCCTCCAATGCTCATTAATTACAGCCTTTAACGAAGTTGTGAAAACATGCATCGAATGGAATCTTGGTCATTAAAATGATAGAACTAGATATTACCACGACAATGTCAACAATAAACCTACGCACCTGAAATATCACCTCCGTGAGGTTCAGTTAGTCACTGAGTGGTCGTTGAGACGTGATGCGCTTGCGGGCGGGATTTGGCTGGGATGCCACCATTCGAGACGAACATCAACTTCCAAAATGTTCCGAATCCCCTTTCCGCTGCATGGGGATCTCTTTCAGCCACGACAATGTTAAGAAAAGTTCTAGACAGCATTTCGTTGATCATAATTGCTGACATGATTTTACAGGAGCATTGCAAAACCTATTTTCAAGGCGTAAGATCCTCAACTTGAATGAGGAGAAAAAATTGCGTTCATAGAAAATTTATAGGTGCATCAAAATCAACTGCTGAGTCGAGTATTTAACTTTCAGACCAACCACGACAATGTGAATAGGTAGGTAAATTACCTATTTACTTATCTTTAAAAACCAAATGGCCATATTGTTGCCAAAGGGTATTAAAAGCTCGTGAATTTGGGGTAAACCTTATCAGATGCCTGCAAGATCAGTCTAGACCTGTTTTCAAGATTTTGAGGAAGCATCTTCGAACATCAGGATTTCCCAAAACTCTCCAATAGTTGAAGACTTAACTCCAGGTTATCAACTGGAAGCCATTGAACTGCAATCGAATGACATCTACTAAGGCAGCTTCCAGGACAAAAATATCCGAAAATTCTACCCTGCGCTCCCAGAAAAAGCTTTTCCAAACCTCCGGGTCTTAGCCCGCGCAATGCTGTCGCTAGTCGATTCTACCTATTTGTGCGAGCAAACCTCTTCGAAGAGGAAGTTCATCAAAATTTTTATACAGGGGCAACTTGAATGATGAGCATATTGAGGGCAACCAACAATGCCAAACCTCAAATTGAAGTGCTCATCTTTTATGTAGCAGTATTACCTGTTAAGCGTTATCAATAAATTTAATTTATTCCTCTCTGCCTGTAGATGTCCCTTTTTTCTCTGCTCTAGAACTTTTGTTCGGGAAAGGGAATGTCTGCATCAAAACGAATGAAAATACAATAAAAATCGTTTCATAATCACCTGAGGTAGTTTCAGTGAAAAAACCTTTACAAGAAACCGCGTTTACTATGAATTTAATTATACTCTTGATTTGGATTATCCCGCGTTTCGTTAGTCTATCAATAAAAAACTTTAGGCATATAGTGGTGCCAAACTCTTCAGTGGTTTGTGACTTTTAGTTGTGTAGTTGAAAACTGTTCCTCCAACCGTCCATAGTTGTTGGATCTCAATGCTATTTTTGAATTTTGATTCAGTAATTTTAATTTATGCGCAGTTTTTCTCTCATTTTGTTATTTATAACAAAACTTTCTTTAAATAATTAACGCAGTTGAGATCCAACAACTTTTTTTGTTTATTGAACAGGTTAACTGTAAAACTAAAAGTAAAACAAACTGAGAGATGTGAAAAATGTTAAAAAAAAAGTTTAAAATAACCTCCATTAAGAGATTCGGAATTGTGGTTCCATGCCGGAATTTAATTGTACAGGGTTAATTTGAAATTACACCTGATACGTATTTTCATCTGTAAGGTGGTAGACCTACAACTTTCGTGTTGTAAAATCGATTGAAACTTGACTACACGTTTTCTGGCATTTCGAACTTTAATTTCTCCGTCAATTCACGTTGATTTTGCATTGATACAAACAACAAAATCGATGATTATTTTAGAAGAAAAACCGCTTTTCTCCAATTACAATATTTTTTAGTTTTGACCAATTTTTGAAATCAGCATCAAATTTCGAAGATCAAATGTGAAATCAGTACTACAAAAGCTTGGGATTTAATTATATATCAAAAGACAACGAAAGATGTTTCAATTTATCTAATTAATTTTCATTGGGTTGGAAGGATGCTTCCATCTGATGTACTTGTACTTTACAGTAGCTCTTGTTACGTATAAATGTAATAATGAAACGTTTTATTTGATTTTGTTGATTTGTTTTCGGATGATGTTTATGTTTGTAGTTACATGTTTAATAATGAGAGATCAGTGAACTACATAAAAGGGATTCCTTATTTCTTTGTGTGACAGAGATTCCGAAAATGTGGTCAAATGTGCAAAAATGTTGATCGGTTGCCAAACAAAATTTTTATGGATACAAAAGTAGAACCCCAGATAATTACGCCATACACCAGCAATGACTGCCCCAAAGCATTGTACAATAGTTTTTTAAATTTTAAATTCATAAAGTTTCTAACCTCCAAGCAAATAGGGATTAGTTTTCTTAAATTATTATTCATCATTTTGTTCCAACTGATATATAACATTATCTTCCTGTTTGGGAGACTCGAACACAAGAGCCATTTGTTTTAGAAAAGGGGAAGAACAAAGTCTCCACAAACAAACTGGAGTTCATGTGAATCAGTACAGGATCTATCAAGTCAGAGGTCGAAAAATTAAAGGGTCAACATTTTTTCGAGTCACGGCCATGGACGTCTCGCAATACAGGGAAGTCTAATATAATTGATCCAGGTTAGTGAGGGTCAATACAAACATGAGAAAAAACAATAACCGAATAAAAATCCGTTCCAAATCATTCTATGATGGAAGATGGGAAAAAAAACTATGAGTGTTCTTGTTTCGAAAACAGAATTCTGAAACATTATCATGATTTGTTGTTGGTGTCAACACGAATGTGAATCGTGAAGCGGTTTTCTGAGGGTTTCAAACCGTCATCCTTCTATTAAATCCAACGGAAAACTGCTGTTTCCCTTTCATCTTGTATTTCTCCACAAAAGTAAACGAGGCTGCGCTTCTTAGGGCTCGTCCGTCCACCTACATCGTGCGTGTCGTGTTTTCTGGCGCGGCACCTCTTTTTTTCCATGAGAACCGATTTCTCAAACTCTTGTTGTACCATATGGTACTGAAAGCCGCTCTTTTGAAACGAGCTTCCTTTCGGTCTAACAACATATTCCACAAAACTCCTCAAAAACACTGGCCATATGGCGGTGGGATCTTCTTCACTCAGGTAATGGTAAACAAAAAACCGCTTGGCTAATCAATGAACGACCAGACTTTCCAACGATTGTTTCCACGATATTCCCAAACAGTATTATTATAGACATAATGAATCATAGCGTTCCTGCACCCGATCGCTATGAAACTCAACTCATATGTTCTTTCACGAATTGCAAGGTTGTCTTCAACAGCGAGTGGATACTATAAAAATGGCAAGCGACAGCCCAATATGAAGCTGGGTACTACACGAGTATACCATCCATAACGCTGTCTCCCAAGCTTAAATTCAGTTGAGTAACAGGCCGAGGAGAATCCCCTCCTCATTCTTTTTGCCCGTATATTTATCGTTAACTTTCTTTGTTTTATTAGGGGTTTTCTGATTGAACATAGGAAGCATTGTCTTTTGGCTGTACAGTATAGTTCTGATAGTCCGGTGATCCTTGTAAGATCTCTATCTGATACAGAAATAATAAATTTGTATGTAATAATTTGTAGCAATTGGAAAAACGCTACACATTTTTTCACTGGCTTGCAATTATTCAATTGGCTTGCGTTCATGATTTGAATTTCTACTAAGCTTCGGAGTGTCCGTGTTTCACAGGTGATAGAGCGATTATTGAATTTCAGGAGATATGCATAGAGCACGTAAATCTGTTCTCAACCAAAATACCTATAAGATTGATCAGTTGATCATATTTGTGTGCCTCCTGAAATTCAATAATCGCTCTATCACCTGTGAAACACGGACACTCCAAAGCTTAGTAGAAATTCAAATCATGAACGCAAGCCAATTGAATAATAAACCCCAGTGGGAAAATTTGCAGCGTTTTTTTTTTAATGGTTATCAAAATGCTTCAACCCGTGTATCGGCTACAAAGCCTTTTAGGAGTTCACTCCAATATCCACATTACTACATCACTACACCACTACGTCACTAGGTTACTGTTATCAACACAAAAACAATAATAAACCAAAATAACGCGAATGTTGGCACCATAAATCAGGCCATAGATCGGGAATGGTTTGACCTACGGACCTAGGGAGGGGCTCATTCGATTCCTCGTGGATTGTTCTTCAAAAAGAATACAAATTTAGGCCGCCTTGACTTTTCTTGAGGTGTTTAGGGATTTTACAAAACTTTGACAACCCTTAAAGGCCACTTTAAATTGGGTGAGAGAGCTGGCTCAAGAATTGGGGCGTCGTCGGACCAACATGGATTTTCCTGAAAATTTCAGCTTTTTTGCTTCAGCCGTTTGGGAGAAATCGTGCGTACGGCGTACAGCGGACGGACGGAAAATTTTATTGCAGATTCGGATTCTACACCCTTTGAAACGTAAACCATGAAATTCTCAGGGCGGGTTAGAATTTTTTTTTTTTCAAGAGCGATTACAATGATTTATTATTGAATAATAAACCAAAATGGGCAATGGGTGCATCATTCGAACAGCCTGTCAAGATAATAATATTTTGCTCATATTATGAGCAGTTGATGTAAAACTAGTAAATTAGATAATCACTTGAAATGAATTTATTCATCACCTTCGAATTTACTTGATCACATACATCTTCCCTCATTCTTGATCATGTTTATACGGTTGTGAATACCGATTTTATCTTTTTACCTATATCCAATATTGATGTGTGCTTCTAAGGGGTGGAAATGTTCCACTAATTTTCTTTTATGAGTTTTCTTCGTTTATGTTTGATGTTTCATTTGGTTTCTATCGATTGGTTCTGGAGGTTCTTCTCGCTTTGAAGGCGCATTTCTGCGGTCACCATTTCCATCCTGTAGTCCCTCATGAACGTCATCGATCTCGAGCTGTCACAAATCAAGAATCACGTTCATTCTTGAGCCTGAATATTTACTAAAACTTGCAAACATTGTGGTTTATCAATAATGAACCTTTCGACTTTGAATAGAAAAGAATTCGCAACTTCATGAAAAGAAATAATTTCAGCGAATAAAAAAATTATTATTTAATAAAATCTCCGTAATAAAAACTTGTCAAAAATTTAGAAAATCCGGGAAACGTTCATTTCAATAAATTGTCATTTAGCGGTTTACCAGTTCGTCTTTGAGAATTGAAACATTACTTTGTTATTGAACATTTTAAATTAATCAAACAGTACATTCATAAACATTCCCATACGAAAGAATGTGTTTGCAGGTTGGTATCATATGTGAACTGCATTTATTCAAATTTGAAAAATTACGCTCCCAATTTGACATATTATTTATCATTTGAATGATAAATATCTAAACTTTCTGATTGCACGGTATAATTTAGAAAAAGTTTGATTGGCTTAAGATTCGATTGAAAAGTGTGTTCGAATTTTGTGCTTTAAAAAATCGTTATAATGACTCAGAAGTGGCTCAAATCCTATAAATTTGTTTTGGTAGCAATACCATATGACCTTCCTTTCCTTTCCCATTGTATTCTTCCTTTAAAGCAACTCTGGGATCCGTTCTAATCTAATTGTAACGTCTACTTAATTGTAATATAATATATATCGTAATATACAATTATATGTTATATCCGTGTACACCCAACTCTACCGTAGGGTTTTCCTATGGTTATGGGGCACATTCCAACAGTCTATATGTGTATTTTACCTTCACATTGTTTTTCGGAATGAAGTTTGTATTCATTCATTTAAAAGTTAGGATATACAAGTTAGATACAAAGTATATGTATGCTGACCATGCTAGGACAATTTGTCAGTGTTTGTGTAGGATTGTGGTCATATTCGACTAAAAATCAGCAAAGAAGCACCTTAAAGGGAGGTTGGTCTGCGTTTGGGACAATTTGAGGAAAACGCAATGCGTTCGGGACGATTTTGGCAATGTGATTGGGACGGGGCCTTGATAAAAACGTCAATGCGTTTGGGACAGGCGATTGTAAATCAATTTTGAATGCGTTTGGGACAAGAGACTATGATCAAAAGTTTGTTTATTTTATAAAATACCCTAAGATTTATAAATGTTGTCAATGGATAAACATCGAGCTCTTCTGATGAGGAAGCCGGCAGCCGATCACACGGACTGCCGGGAAATGGTGAACAACTGCATTGTGCGATGCTGTCTCGAAATCAGCGTAAAAATGTGTCAAGCTTATGACTTTCGACACCAACTGCGACGCACGCAATTTCACTTCATCACACAATTCAATGTAACATTGGGTTGTCTTGGTCGGCAATAAGGCAAACACAACAAGAACGTAATACTCCAATTTTTAGATATGAATAGTGTATAGTTGAGAGAAATATTGGCGGCAGTACGTTCCGTCACCGAATGCGTTACTTGAGCCACTCAACGCCTCCAAATTTTGACCGCAATTCCGTTGGAGTGTTTTGAATACTTGTTCTAATCAGCTTATTTGGGCGGCAATGCCGATCTTCACTCGCCTTTCGCTTAACTGCACTCCGTACAACTTCTGTCGCCACTTTTGCATCACTCAAGGGATCGTGGTTGTGCACACCACTGACTCTGTCAACTTTTTTCACAGCTGCATCCGTAAAAATAACCGCTTTGCACTGACGAATTGTGCACAAAAGCTTAACCCAACTGCCACTCAACACAGACCGCTTACTTAATTTGAAACCATCGACCACTATACACGTATCTGACCTTTCGTCCCAAACGCGTCCTCGATTGTGCCCGCTTGCCGTCCCTCTCACATTGCCAATCTTGAGGTTGTATTTGGTGGATCGGCCCAAGTACATTACGTCCTTAAAGGGTCAAAAATGGGCAAAACCATTGAAATTCGTAATGCTGCAGAACATCATTTAGAGATAGTTTGTTTACCACGAAATTAAATAGAATGATTGCACCAATGATGTGCAACCTGTACAAAGTTATTCGATGCGGTTAAAAACTTTTTGACTAAACGCCGCCAAATTTCCGTGGTTCTTTTGTAACTAACTTGTTAAACTAACTCCACTCCAGTTAATATTACCAATTCCTTTGGTGACCACCGTGCAATCTTTTGGTCACTAATGACCATTAGATGTTCAGTTAGCTGTTACATCTGGTCAAGAAACATGGACATGATGAGTGGGTCGTGCTAGCAAGAAATCTGACCATTCTGATTTGTTTGGACGTAAATCTGAAGCTTCAAGATCAAATCCTTGAAAAAAACTATGTGTGTCTGACAAATTTTGTCAACTTTGCTTGGCCTGCCATTCTTAATCGATTTCCATAATTCTTTTTTGGTTTGATCTCAATCTAGTTGCCAAAAAACTTCGGAAATTTTTGTTTATTTGATGTTAGGACGTGAACCAGTAGTCGGAAACCAGGTATCCAATCGCTCAAGACCTCGGGAAATGGCTGTTATGTGGACTAAATTTGCTACAATATGGTACCCAAGAGCGCTTTCTGGGATACTTCATTCTGACTACTGGTTAACATCATACAAAAACTTTGGAATGATCGGATGTATATAAGAACAGTACATCTACGTCTTGACTGTTGGGTGTAGACACTCTGAGACTTTGTTGTCATTGTCGTTGACAACCAAGTTAGTTCGTAGTTTGGTCTATTTCACACTCTCTGTAACAAGACTATACCCTTTTAAGCAAGTTACAAGACACCTCTCAGCTTCTCATCCCTATTCTCTTCATCGTCCCTCACAATTTCTATGAACTTTTGTGACATTTTATATAAATGTGTTTACCGAACTTGCTGCAAATGGTCCCACTCTGCCGCCATCTTGTTCAACGGTTCTAACCTCGTCATACTATCTTGTATGGATGCCATTTCCTTCTCCACCATTTTCTCAAGCTGCTCGAGCGATGCCCTGTTGAATTGATCTCGATTTAGTAATGATCAAGTTAGTGTCTTTTCATTTATTTCCAAAAAGTCATGGATAGCATTCTTTTGTCAGCGATTTTGGAAAATCCAGGGCAGTACTCTGAAGTGCGGTGCAGCAGGAGTGCAGTACATTGTCTGAAGTGTGGATTTTGATTGAGAATTACTTCTTCATAATTTTGCTTTAGCAGGTCCTTGGAGTTTGGCAATCATCACTGGTGGTTCCAAGTTCATAAACAGTTAATGGATACAAATTAAACCAAATGACCTCTTTTTACCTATAAGACGTGGAAGCTGTCTGCCTCGTGGCCCTTAGGCGATCCTCCAACACAGCCGTTGGTATCTGCACTTGCGTCCTGGGGGCCACGTGCTGCTGATGCTGCTGTGGAAACGCTGCCGCCTGAGGTTTTATCTCCTCCAGAATGTAAGTTGTAAACGCCGGAGTTGGCGGAGTTTTCGGCGGTGTCGCTAAACTCGAACTCAGAACTACAACGTTCTCTTCCCGTTGCTCCGCAGCTTTGTTTCTCGCTATCGTTTCCTCGATCAACTGTTAGACGAATTGATTTAATCAACTGCAGAACAAACAAGTTTTTATACATGAATTTCAAACCTATTTTTATAACTGAGTCACTTCCTGCTAAGAATATTAACCCAAAGAAGATCTGGTTTTATATTGGTTTGCTGTATATCCTTAAGAAGTTTTAAAACTATGAGTTATTCCGAGTTTCTCTGCAATCCATCACAGAGCTCAACTACTCACCTTGGTTATTGCATTAAGAACATTTTGTTGTTAACTCCTGGCAATTTGATGATAGGCATCATCTTACTCTAAGACACAAGATTCTGATTTTCAATTTTAATATTTGATACAAGTATACTCATGTTATGTTCTTCAATATTTATCTCACTTTTGCCACTTCTTCGGACTCTTTTTTACACTCCTTTCTCGCATGGGTGAGCTCTTCTCGCATGCTCGATATGTCATCTCGGAGTTTTTTGAGTCTGTTGATGATTTCGACTTCCCGCCCGCCGTCATCCCCTCCAGCGCCGATGTTGATGAAACAGCACTGTATGATGCAAAATGCGAGAAAATTGAAATTAATAGATATATTATAGTGGCTTATGAAATAAAATGTTTTCCATACCCGGTATAGTGTTAAGAGTTGAATCAAATGACCCAAGACCCAACACTGAGCCAAAATGAGAACTGAGCGCTTGCCGATCAAGGACAAATTGCAAAATAGTTAACAGTTAAGGAGAGGGGGTTCAACCAGTGACCAAATCATGGATGGAAAAGTGTATATCTTGGATTTCCTGATACACAAAGTCTTATCTACAACGACCAACTAGTGAAGACCCAAATATGAAGACTAAATTGACGAGTGTATTTGGACGGACTCATATCAAATGCAGCAGCACCTCGCAATGGAGAGATTCTAGGATGACAAATTTCTTTCATGATTCGGATAGGAAATTTGATGCTGACCCCGAACATAACCTATGTCCCTATAACCAAAACGACTTCATCGTGCTCCTCCACAAAAACTTGAACAGAAACATGATTTTATCAAATTTCCCTGTTTTAACCCACCATAAAAAGGGTTTACACACATGAAAGTTGTGAATTCCTAAGTGTACTATAAAATAAGAGATTCCCGAATTTCTTAGTTCTCTTTATAGGGGAAATTCAAAGGGGACATAGGGACAGGTTGTTCAACTGAAGGAATATTTTGGTTTTTTCGGACTATGTGGCGGTTTTGAACCGACTGACCCCACTGTGCCCTCCTCTAAGGGAAGTATGCGAAGAGACTCATGTAGAACTTGAGTGTCCAATTTGACTATTGAAGCCACTTCGGCAACGAAGATTTGTCAAGGCTAGATGGACCTGGATTCACTGAAATATCTATTCAAACAATGCAACTAGGTCTCTGCAGTACAGAAGTCCTTCTACAGTAAGTGCTGGATTCTTCAATCCTCGCTCTTAGGATTCTTAATCCTCAATCAAAGCTCGGAAACCTTGACCAAATCAAAAAGGTCGTTTGTGGTCGATGCCATAATTTCAAATACAATGGAAGTCGGAGTTACTGACCATATGACTAGATATTCTAAATGGAATAAGCAAATACCAGTTCCAGTCTTCAATAGTTTTTTACAAATTTTTTGCTTAGTTTCTTCCTGTTTATTAGGTTCTAATAATGCCGGGCAGCAACGATATTACTGGTCGAGACTGCTACGTATTAGTTCTATAATTTCAGAAATCTACAACGACTTGGGAACAAGTACTGTATCTACTACCAGGCCCTGTACTCTCACTACTAAAGCAGGCGATTGTTCTTTTAAGAATTAGCTTACTTAAGATTACAATCACTCAGTATCCTGCTAAAGATGGTACGTAGTGCATTGATTATAAGTACTAACAAAATTTCAACACATACCATATGTTTATGTTGTTCATTTTTACAACATTCTGGTTCATCGTAAGCCGGCGAAGATCTGCTGCTCCTGTCAGAGTCATCATCTTTCAAGCTGATTTCCGATCGCGTTTTCTCTTTTTGGGGCAAGCCGTCACTAAAACAATCTTCTTTGGAACAATTTTCACAAGCCATACTCAAGACACTGGTATTTTCATTTTCAGAACGATGTCCTTCGTTGCCTGAGTATTGGCTCTCGAGGCAGCTGTGTTCCCATGAGTCAGGCTTGGCTGTTGCATCTTTTTCCAAATCTGTATCTTCTTCAAGAAGGTCTCGGCATATGCCATGAGATGACTCCGAGTCCTCAACCACACTTGTATCTAACGACTGAGGTTTCATACATCCTGGTTTGCTGCTCATTGACAACTTATCATCTTCGTGGTCAATCTTGCAATTCGAATTCAAGTCTTGTTGAGAATCCCCATCAATGCTGGGCTCTTCTTGATCAGACTCAATGTACTCTATTTTCCCAGGCGAGTCTTTTTCGACATTGCTTGTCCTTCCTTTCTGACTACTTCCGAATGCTTGAAGCACATCTAGATCATATGAAAGCTCTGACAAATTGTTTACCGCCAGCCCTCCTTTCTTGGCCTTCTCCTTGTCGAGAGCTACACTCGTTTCAGATGCTTTTCTTGCTAGGTTTTCCCCTACAATCAAAATACTCACATTCACTCCTGTTTCCCTTCAGAATAATCCACACAAATATAATAAGTACCAATCTATTCCAAGACAGAGATGTGTTACAGGCTCATACTTACTTACACTGGCTAAAATAATGTCTAGTTCTATTGTCTACATCTTAAAGTTGTTACCTTTCATGGTCACTTCATCAACCAGACCTATAACGCTACTCAGTGACTGTTTGTCTTCTGCAAACTTGCTGTGAGCCTCCGATATTTGATCTTCAATGTCTGACATGTCTGTCATTTCGGAGACGTTGCTTTTGTACACTTTGTCGCTTCGCACAGTTGTGTCATCGTCAGTCCCAACATCGTCCATATTGAATTTCTTTCTGTCAATATGAAAATTTAAGAAAAGGTGTATTTCACAATCTGGTCTATTTCGGAATCACTAACTTAATTGCTTCTCCAATGGAATGACAAAACAAGCGCTGCAAATTGTTTTACAAGGTTTATCATTTTTGAGATTTTCGCCCCGAGCGGAGCGTTGACATGAAGTCAGCGTTGTGACTCGGGTTGACCAAATAACACTACACTAATATAAAAACGAACTAACTTTATTGAACACGAATTGAGCTATTCCGTTGTTGTGATTTTTGGGAGTTGAGATGAGCTGAGGTGGAGGCGTGCTTTTTTCAAGTTGTAATCGATCAGCGCGACCTAAACTTTCCAATGGCTTGCTCGTACAATGTTGAGAAACTTTCAAAAGAGACCAATAGTTCGAAGAATAGTTTTTGATTTAGGTACTTCAAACTTAACTATTGGGTACTGCCAACTTCTATTGAGTTGGCGTTTATTGTCGGCTCTTCGTCTTGGTTTAAATTTACCTTAAAGTTCAAATTTGTCCAAGTAGACAAGTATTTTAAGATCTATCCACCGCGAGTCCCAACCGAGCTTAATCTGTGAGCTCATGTACGAGTAACAATGTTTATGACGATCATATCTGCGATTGTCGTCATTGAATATACCTAAGTGCTCAAAATGACGGAAAATATTCGATAAAAATTGAAATTTTTCTTTCAACCAAAATTGCTGGTTTTGATAACAAATTTCTAATTATCCTAAAATGCAACGTTTGAGCACTCGTAAAATTCGCCCCTTGTCTGCTGAGAATTACTCTTTTCGGTAAATAGGTGCCCAGAGAAAGCATTTACGACAAACCACAGCCCAATAAAATGGTTCAACTAGAAACAAAATACACATTTTGAAACAAAGCTTGAACACATGTTGAAACAAAATAATATTATCACGTCTTCAAACAATTAATTTCTCAAATTTCGTAGGTCATTAGATAGCTGAGTTTACGCTGAGCAATTTCATTTATAAAACATTAAAAATGGTTCATTTTAAAGAGTCTAATAGTTTAAAATTCACTTAAAATCGTAAACGATTCTGGAGTTACGGAATCGCTGTGTTTTATTGTGATTTTCGAGGGTTCAGTTGAACTGGATTCGTGAAAGTTTTGTTTTTCCTTGTAATTGTTTAGCGCTAATTACATTTTTCAATGACTCACTTGTACAATGTTGAGAAACCCTCGAAAGAGACTGATTATTCGAAGACGGGAAAACCGATTTCTCTCTGAAACTGTGTTCTGAATTAAGTTCAGACTGAACCATTCTATAGAGTTGGGATTTATTCTGAACTTTTTCTCTGGATGTACATTCACCGTCAAGTTCAAACCGGTCTCAGTGGGCAAGTATTTTAAGATCTGCCCACCACGAATCCGACCTGAGGTTAGTCTATGAAACCAGTCGTGTTAGGTAGTATATCTACGATTTTTCATAACTTTGCACACATACCATCATCATTGGATACACCAAAGCGCTTAAACTCAAGAAAAATACGTTGAATATTCGATAAAAGTTGAAATTTCGCTCTCAACCAAAGTTGCTAGTTTTGACAACAAATTTCTAATCATACCGAAATGTCATGTTGCGTTATACATGATTTTGTTCTTACTTAGGTTTTTTTCCTTTTTCGATCGACTTCTTCTTTTTGATTTTCTTGTCTTTCTCTTTTTCCTCTTCTTCTTCCGGCTGCTCCTCCTCTGTGGCTTCACTCACGCCACTCGCTTCTCCTGCCATACTCGATCCTGCCCATCACACAAGTCATCTTGTGACGTTCAATTTCATATTATTTTGTCGTATCATTCTATTCCTCTATATTCTCTGTCATTGCATTATATTTACTTAGCTGTTGGGTCATTTTCATACAATGAATTCCTACCTATGGTATAAGTGAGGTTCAACCAAAAAACAATATTAATGCGTCAAAAAGTTCTCATCTAAAAGATAAATGCAGCTGATGTGGTTGAATTACCTCCATTCCAGTCCAAGTCACTTCGCCAATAGTTGTCCTCGCTACCCTGATACTCTCCTTCACTGGACCAATCTTCCATTTCTTTCTTCGAGTTATCTTCTTTGGTGCCTGCCCGACAAAAAACCAGATTGGCCATCCAAATACAGTATGAGTTGGTATTGTTAGAAATTGTGCAAATGGTTGAGGGTATGGGGACGGTTGTAAGTATAGGGAGCTACATAGTTCAGGGATGACTGAGGACTGAAACAGATATGCTTCGGTCAGCTTCCAAATACAGTTTGACTTGTCATTGTTACGCTTGGGGTTGTAATGAAATTGTGCGAATGGCTGAGGGTCTTACTTGTATGGGGAGCTGCATAGTTCAGGGGCGACTGAAGAGTGAAACAGATATGCTTCGGTCAGCATATCCAACCTACACAATTCCCTTCATATTTCTACAATTCATACATTCTGAGTTAAACTTGACTGCAACCCACAAGTAGCTTGCAATCGAACCTACCTTGTGCGTTGTAATTTTATCTTACCTTCATACGACGACATCTTTCTTATTCCAATCCCTCGGGCGAATTTCTCAAGTAAACCTCAGAAAATTTGACACGAATTTGTTAAACATCAAGTTAAATTTGTGTGTGGGTGACCAGTTGCGTGTGTTGTAATCATTACTATAAATTCAAAATAATGCACCGTAGTTGTAGTGAATTTTATCAGGTAATTTTCATTTCGTCTGAATCTACTATTCCGGCAAGATGTTTGAAACTAGTTGTATGGAAAGATCATGTAGTTTGGGATTACGCACTTGATGAACAGTACAGTAATCTTTCAGAACTTTCTAGATTTAATTGAGTATCGATTAGGGAAGAATGGGATGAGTATCGATCGAGCTATAGATCGATTAGGGAAGAAATTAGCCTCAAGGGCTCTTCAGCTGATTATTATGTCTCTATAGTACGTTGTAATGGACTTTTAGAATCACTTCGAATTAAATACAACTCCGTGAACACCAAACTTAGCAGTCCTTTTGTACGAATCGACAGCACATATCGAAATACCTATAGTATAGTAATTATTCTGCATATCGGAACGACGTAAAAAAGACTAGATTAACTGAAATTTAGCTCAGTATAATACACTTATCTACATCTTACTTGTACTCTAATATATAATTTCGTTACGAAAAACTCAATTTAAGACAGCGATATGGCTAGTACCCTCTTGCAGCAAGTCTTTATATGAACGGGCGAGCCCAATTACAAGAAAATGGAAGCATGAAACGAGTGTAGTCACCGGTAGTAACAATAATTTACATATGGTAAGGATGTGAAAGTATAACTACAAATAATTCTTCAAAACCTTAATGAACCGGTGACTGAGTCCAACTCAAGATGAAGATGAACAAGGCAGTTGGCTAAACGCGGATTGCGGCACGACGGGTGATCAAGAAGATACGGACTAAGTCACTCGCGACGAAGTTGTAGAAACCCATTTCAATAAAAACGGAGTAAGATAGAACGTTGTCTATATTTTCACGAAAGTAAAGAGTTACACAGTTAAATCGATTTCGACGGTTAAGTCTCATGACTTACTGATGGGTTACTGTGAACATGAAGTTCATGTTTGTTACTGATGATGACTTAACCGTCGAAATCGATTTAACTGTGTAATTCTTTACCTTCGTGGGAATATAGACAACGTTCTATCTTACTCCGTTTTTATTTTTATATCAAGAAGATAATTTGCGAGGGCGAAACTCTCATAGAATGGAAGTGACCTACGAGCGGAAAGACGAGGCGCAAGGAGGCAGTGCTGGCGAGACTATTGTTCCTTTCAATATTTGCGCAAAAATACCAGGTCTGCCACACAGCGTCGGCTCTCTATGGGCAGAAGGTGACACAGCTCCACCATGGCAGCATAATCAACTTCATCCTGAGGGATTCCAAGCTTAAAAGCAATATAGTCATGAAACGTGTGCTGGACCCGTTCCAGAGCTTGCCTGTGGTTTTATGACATGCCTGCGTTTTCTAAGCGAAAGGATGATCGCACATCAACCGTAGTGGTCTGATTCGATTCAGGGAACTAACTTCTTTTTGAATCGAACAAAAAACTAGCCTCTTACATAGAACCTTTTTGATGTAAATTACTTGATGAAACGTTGAATGAGAGAAGAGCAGCACTCCTCGTGCGAACCGGTGGACCCAGGGAGTTGATCCTCGAAAGAACTTAGGAGCAATCCAACTGGCCATGTATCAATTTGCATAGAAAAGACAGGGCACTCATAGAACGACGCGATCGAAGTGGCATCGAATTAGGGAAGGCCGATAGTTGATAGTGAGACACTATCGGTAGTTCGATACCATCGGTGACTAACTATCTATAGTATCGATAGCATCGATAGTACGGAATATTAAAAGGAATGCCTGGACCCTACCCCATTGTCGGCAGATATATCAGCCTCTTCTAACGTGCATCTGTTATCACGTTCAATGGGGATGGGGTCCACCCTCCTATATAAAATACCTGTACCTACATTAACTCAGCTCAATATAATTATTTTTTGGAGTCAAATAGATAATAATTTACTTTAATCAAATATTGAGTTGGTTCCTAAGGTATACTTGAGTTAGGTAAATCATAAATATTTTCAAGTAGGAAAAAGTGAAATATGGAAAAATGTCCTTTTTTTCAGAAATTTGAAAGTTTTTAAATTTTAATAAGTTGGAAATTTGGAAACTTGAGAGGTTTAAAAAAAAAAGGCAATGGGACATACGTAGTTTCAAATACCTATCATATTTATTGGCAGATTAGATTTTTTTTTCAAACAATCATGTTTTATTACTTTCTTATACCTTTCTTAAATCTTTATTAAAACCCAGGTTTTTGACACTCCTTCCGAGGTTTTCTAGACCTATCCTCTGTTGTTCTCATTCAATGAATTTGAGTTGTGAACAGGAGCAACCTGTTGTAGATGCCTTTCAATTCTTAGAATGAATTAACTTTCCTTCAAGGGGAGTGGGCAGAGTTATTTCGTATTCCCAAACATCGATAGTCAGCTGACTATCAATAGTGTGAAACTCGATATATCGGTTGTCCTATCGACTACATCAAATTACATCTTACCAACATCGACAGGTTATCAAAATTGGTGGAGGTAATGCCCAACCTGTAACCATCATATCTCAGGGAGACTCGTTGGACTCTTTCGAGTTGATCAACGTGAATCTCATAGTGAGGAGACCAAACTACAGTTGACGGACTGGTATGCCAATGCCTAACCAGTAATTGCCAAGCAGCTAGTGCTTGGGTCCCAGTCTGTTTCTGACGATGGACGCAAGTGCCGTACACTGGGCATATAATGCTTGGTTCGGCAGGGTGCCCAGGTCTGCCGGCCAAATGTGCCTGGGAAGGAGTTGGAGGTAACGACCTCCTCCTCCAGCCACAATATGCCCACTGCAGTAGCGTATTCGGGATCAATAAAGAACATTAAACATTAGTGTTATTTCCAAGTTTTCGATATTCAGCTCTTCGATTTCCCTCTTTAGGAGTTTTCAGGTTTCGAGAATTTCAGTCCCTAGTAGACCCCAAATGTGATTTTTAAACCAAGTTTCATGAACTTTGGTTCAGTAATTTTGTAGAAAACAGCAGAGGGTGGGAGTTCATTATTTGCAATCAACGTTTTTTTTAGACCCACGCTTTTGACAATCATCGAAGTGGATAAGTGATTTCCACCCTTCATGTTTTCAACCTCCTGCGAAAGCTGCCCAGTCTTCAACCGTAAATAAGCGTATTCCAAATGAAAGGCCAGCGTACTCATATCACGGTAAATCACTGACGTCATAGCACCAGGTGAACACTCACTACGAGGGCGAAAAAGATATCTCGGCAGCTGTGGCATTCGGATTGGCACAAGTGTCGGCGCATCATCATTTTCACGCATGCGCGATAAACCAGCAGATGTTCTCGGGGGTTCCCGACTATGATTGAAAGCACATGCTCACCGCCCGCACACACGAGCGCGTTTACGACCCCCACGCGCTCTCCGGGTCCTGCCGAGTTATATTTACGCTGGGTTTTTAGCCATTCACCCGCCACCACATGTCCCTTTCCAGTCGAACCCCGTAATAATTTATACGTCCCATTATGCTCCGATGGGGGTCCCCTCCGAGTTTTTGATGGTCTCAAGAACGCGTAATGATACGGGGACTCTGAAAAGCGAAGTAATTTTCACCCCAGAGAGGTCCACCAACCTACTTGACTAGGGGGAGGCTTCACTGGTGACAACCCGGATTTCGTTGATACAATTTTTTCGGACGTCCCTTTGAAGCAAGGATTCTTCGGTAGAGGGATACCTATTAGAATTGGTCCAGGATGTCCTGGGACAAACCCACATGATTATAAAATCCAACCTGGTTCCGATCAAAAGGTTAAAATTCCATAAAGGGTCATGCAAAAGGAACAAGTTCCATGCTCCAAGTCGCCACGAAATTCATATACTCGCGTATAGTTTTGCAACTTTTTGTTGACAGAATGATGTCAAAAAAGAGGGTCGTCAATTGATCGTGTGTGGCATACATGCAAACAGCTTTTCGCGATTTCCCAAAATAGTTTTTGACGGATCTAATGCCTTTTGAATATGGCCAAGCTTGTCATGTATAAGACAGAAATACGACCGGTAGTGACATACAGCAGCGAGTCATGGGTCTTAACTGCAGCGAACGAGCGATTGCTTAACTGCTGGGAGCGGAAAATCCTGCGAAAAGTTTTTGGACCAGTGCAGGAGGATGGCCAATGGAGAATAGGAACAAATAAAGAACTTCGGCTTTCTACGCGAAACCAGATTTAGTTGCCTTTGTAAGACGAGGAAGATTACGGTGGCTGGGTCACGTAGAGAGAATGCTGGCAGAGAGATGTCCACGTAGGTTAATGTATGAGACGCCTGGAGGAAAAAGACTGAGAGGTAGGCCTAGGAAACGTTGGCACGACGATGTGGAGGAAGATCTCTCCAAACTTTGTGTTAGGAGATGGAGAGAGAAGGCCAAAGACCGAAAGGAATGGTCAAATGTTGTTGAAGGCCCTGATTCTTCAAGGACCGTAGTGGCAAAAAAAAAAAAGCCTTTTGAATGCCACCTCCTTACTTATCTACCCATATTAGACAAAGTCTGAGGTAAATTGTCTAAACTCGAAACCTCCCGCGTCCTTACCAATTCAATTTTATTCAAGATGAAAATACTTGAGCGGCCGCCAGACAAGCGGTCTAGTTCAGACCTCCCGTTGAACGGGGCTTTGCCCGTTTCTCCTGCTCGACCGTCTACCTGATTGTAGACAGCCGATTTTCATTTCCCGAAGATGAGGTTTTTCTCGTGCAGCTCCTGGGATGTCGCATTCAATCTTTAAAAAAAAAAAAAAAAAAAAAAGTTTTTGAGATTTCAAATTTTTGACAGATTATTCCTTAAGTCATATTTAAGGAGAATATTATTCTCCTTTAACACATCCATGTTGGTATCTCTTGTGCATACCAAAGTTACGTAATAAAATCTGCAGCCAAGTTTTGTTCAATTAGTAGTTCTTCTTTTTCGAGTGAGAATTTTACCTAGTTTTTAAAAATATTCATTAAGTGTTCATAATTATGTTTATAAGTATGATTGTATACAAACCGGACATGGGGACTTCCCTGTAATTCATGCATTACCTACCAATATGTTTTTAGAGTTGTTAATAACTGTACATTTACCTTTTTGTTTCAGGTAAGTCGATGCTCTGGATCCTCACTTCTAATTCGTAAGTGTTACTCTAACCGCAATTTTATAATTAGCGTTAAAGTTTACACTATGTTGGGTGTGCGATCCTAACACCTTAACACCTTTCTATGGCGGTCTTACTGAGGGGCTCTTCATGGTTTTAGTCAGCCGGATTGAAACGTATCTACGTAATGCACTCAGGGTCGTTCCCAGATCTCGTTTCTATATAAGATTTTGATGGGGAAAGCAAATACATCTTGATTTTACTGGATTCTCATCATTACGACACCATAAGTTGTAAAGATTAAAGCGAAATGATGAAGAATCGTGAGGCCTTTGAAATCGCTAGTGCATCCCAGCAACCAGTGTGTCTTAAGGAATTTTCAAGGGTAATTAAGCCACTGATAGCTTGTTTTCATCTTCTGTAGGTAGTATTATTTTGAAAATAACAAGGATCAAGAAAAGAAGGTATGTTATGTAGCTTACATAGACAGAGTGTAACAAATCCAATGGTCGAAAATCCAGGAGGAATCCAGGGATTGGTCATTCCCAACAAAAAAGGACAATTTTTTCAAACTTTCCGTTTCCATCTGCATTTTAATGTTCTATACATTCAAGTTAACGATATGAGTAAGCTGTGTGCCACACCCAACTTTTTTAAACGTTCGCGAAACAAGGTTCGTTGATACTGTTAGTCCATTGTTTTCCGTATGCACAGCGACAGAATGGGTTCGGGTTTTTTAATTTGGTGTTCAGACGGCCATTACAGAACTGTTCTGAACTAGTCTCGACAGTTCGGATTGCTGGAACTTGTCCCGTTCTTGCTCTTTTCCCGTGGTGGTGGCTGTTATCCTTGTCAAGTCAGTTTTATCGTTATCCAATCAATCAATAATTTATCAACCTAATTGTGTTACAGTTATTCATGTTGCGAGTCTTCTAAATTTCCGATCGCCTGAATTAGGAGTTTTAAGCAAATGTTGAGATTCAGATGGCTGTGTTGAGGTTACCTATCGGTTACGAATCAGTTCAAAACGCGCATGGACTGCGGGGAGTCCGTGAACAGTTCTCAACCCTTTCCTACTGGTCCAAGAAGGAACGTAGTTCAATTCTGAACTATTCCAGGGCTCACTGTAAAAACGAACCTGTAACGCACAGCCTACTAGTAGTAAATAGTAGTAGTAAATGGGGGTTGTTGTATCGTGGGCCAGCACGCCTCACCCCTGGGTTGTTCGAGGGTTTTCCGCCGCGAAATTTTTCATGATAATAATTACAAGCAATTAGAGAGATTATAGACATCCAGAAACAGAGATTCGTTTTGTAGCCTCCATATACAGCTTGATCGTTATCCAATCAACCACTTATCTGGCTGTTTACAGATTGCTATTTGTGTTATGGTTATTTATGTTGGGAATCTTCTGAATTTCCAATCTCTTGGGATGAAATGGGACGGAGTTTTGAGCGACTGGGCGGATTCAGAGGCAGTGTTGATGTTATAAGTTACGAATCGGTTCGTATGGACTGCTTGGAGTCCATAAACAGCTCTCATCCCTCTTTTATCGGTCCAAGAAAGAACGCAGTTCGATTTTGAACTGTTCCAGGGCTTACTGTGCAAACGAACCTACATCGTACAGCCCTCCCAAGGCCGTACTACACCGCCTAACTCTTTCACATTCACTATGACAGCCGAATACTACGGCAGTAGTAGTAGTAAGTTGTAAGGAGTAGTAGTAAAAGTGGGGTCCTCGTACAATGGGTCTGGGCACAGGGGAAGCGAGGGGTGACAGGTGGCAGCAGGAACTTGCCGCCCCATTACGTTTTACTTGTTCTTCGTTCTTCCCATTCAATGGAACTCACCCCTATCAACTCTCCCCCCACTACCTCACCACCATATCACTAAACTCCCTCCCCTATCAATCTCCCGGGCACTTATTGTTTTCGAAAACCGGATGGATGATAAAATATTCATAGAACTATTTAGAAACACCAATTTTTGGCATCCATTACAATGTAATATGAAAACACAAGTGTTTTATTTGCACGAGTTCGAAAACAAATTGTTAATATTGAATAACCGGGAGAGAGACGTAACCTAATTTGAAGGTTATAGTATAGATATTTCTGTTCCTACAAGATGAGGCTGACGTCACTAGTGTTGAAATCCTTGAACATGCCCTAAGTGTGTCTCCATGGAAGTACTCACTAGTATATACGTGTAAATGAACGTTTAAAATTGATAGCTAAGATTTTACCCCCTTGGAAAAAAACTAAAGTTTTCATATGATGTGATTTAATGAGGAAGATTGACTAAAACGTCGGACCTAGTTTTTAAAAAGGTTCAATGCATCATGAATCATATATTGTCAAATTTTTAAAAGGTGTGTGTAAGTAACCTTAGACTTAATGCCACTAAATGTTATGCCATATCCTTCCACCGTTCAAATCAGTTCATCTCTCACCCATACCTTGAGGGTCATCAGCCCAACCGTGTAACAATAGCTAAGGACCTTGGAATTCTGTTCAGCCACGACCTCTCGTTCTCCGCCCATATTCATTCAGTGGTCTGTCGTGCAATGCGTGCATTGGATTACCTCAAGAAGAATACCACTGAGTTTGACAGTATACCGGCTTTGCTAACCCTCTATTCAACATTAGTCAGACCTATATTGGACTACGGATCTATCGTTTGGTCCCTGCTCTACCACAGCTTGAGAGGGTTCAGAAGAGGTTTTTGCGATTTATTGGGTGGAAAACGCGGATACCATGCGGTGGCTACTGCTCCCGGGCTGTGGCCGATCGTTGCAATCTCGTCACACTGGAGACACGTCGCAGAATCGATGATATGATGTTCCTCTTCAACCTGATTAACGGCAACATCGACTGCCCTCACTTTGTGTCGGAAATCCAGCTGCTCAGTTCCCACTTTTAACTCCAAAAAATGTCTACCTTTCATCTCAACTTCTTCTTCAACCTTTGTAATGTAATGTAATGAAATGCAATCTTTTATAATCAACCGGTCTATAGAATACCTCGCCTAGCCAATGACTTACTCCACAGGGTGTGGGGAAAGGTTGAAAAAACTGACACACCCTGAAAAAAATATTTTTGTCTGTCGTAAAAATTTGTGGAAACAGGGCTGCAACATGGCTTTCCCCGGCTTCTTGTTTGTTTTTCATCAGTTGTGATCTGCGTTTCCGAAAACTCGTTGAGTGTAACAAATCATGTGTGTGTTTTAATACATTCTCACAACAACTACGCTTTTCTTCGACAAGTTAGGTGACACCAGCGATTTACTATCAACATTAATGTCTAGTTCGATATTACTTTGTTTCAATCCAGTTATCAGTTACACATTGGCTGGTATCTCATCATAACCTCTTATTTCTCACAACCTATAACCTCACGCCCTACACAAAAGAAATGTTGAGATTTGCGGATGGAAAATAAAATTAGATGGAGGCGCCGGGTATCGATCCCGGTACCTCTCACATGCTAAGCGAGCGCTCTACCACTTGAGCTACGCCCCCTGTTGGCAGGAGTGAAGCAAATGTCATTCATCAGTGTTTCTGTATTCCCGTTATGAAGTCATTCATAGTGTTTACACAACGTGTGGTGAGAGGCTTCAAAACCTTTCCCTATTGAATTCAAAGTGCAGAGATCCAATCGGCATTATCATGATTTTGTACTGTTCAGTAGGGGTTGACTATATTTTTTGGACTTCCAATGTCCATAGGATGGTTTTCGGAGCGATGGTTGCCAGTGGAAGCTTACACTAATAACCATAGACCTGATATACTCGCAATATTGCAGCTAACTCATAAAACAACTACCGCTGAAGGAGTTTTCACTGGCAAGGTAAATGAAAAAGTCTGAAAACATATACTTCTGTGCGGCCCATGGACCAGATCATATTGATTACTGCAATGGAATCCAAAATTATTCTCTATTTCGGTTAAATTAACGTTTGCGGCGTAAGTCGTTTTGCATTACCACTCGTGATTAGGTAGGATCTGGTGTGCTAGAGTGGTCCTTGATTGATTCCAAACGGTACGTGTGTTTACAGAAAGTACGCAGATATGTAGTTTTGTAGACAGATGTATAGCACGCAGTCTACCGGCTTTAGAAAATCTAGGTGTACACCTTACCACTAGACAATATGTACATAACATATGAGTTTATATGTGAGTTAACTCATTTATCCTACGAGTCGTACAAGTTACAGTATAGTGCACGACCTTTTTTTCATTGATTTATTGTTTAAATGCTAAAAATCGTTGAAATATTGACATATTTTTTGCTTGGATTGACATACTTTTTGGCTTAGATTGACATATTTTTTGGCATACAATTATTTGGAAACAGTTGATCAACTGTCAACTTGAACATTCAGAAATCGTTACTCAAGATGGTGCTGAAAAATGCACTCAAATTTCTTTGGAATGTGCTTTAAAAACATAATAATAAAATTGTTTAAACAATTTCGAAGTTGGTGACAATTAAAACCGTCAAGTTGGGTGTGGCACATAGCAGAGATGGGCGAAATGTGATTACGATTACTGGAAAATCCCTTGTAATTTCTAATTGAAACCCGAAAATTACAATTCCTTGTAATTGTACGTTTGGGAGCCAAGCAATTGTAATTACAATTCCATGGAATTACAAATCCTGTTTTTCATATTCCAATCCATTTTTCTTATTCCATGACCAAACATCCCAAAAACGACACAAAAATGTGTTGCGTATATTGTGTGACAAAATTATTCCACATATCCAGGTAGAACCCCCTTATCCAGAATATTCCACTTATCAGTTGAACAACCTAGTTCTATATGTATATTAACGTGCATTTTCTATCGGTGAACTCGTATTTTGACCTACTTACCTTGTTTTGATAAATAAGAAGAAAATAGTACAATATCTACAAACCAAAAACAGAAATTACAATTTTTCATTTAGTCAAGTATTTATCAATGACATTTTGTTAGATTGATGCTAATATAAACGTTATTTTATAAAAAAACGCTGCAAATTCTTTCACTGGGGTTTATTATTCAATTGGCTTGCGTTCATGATTTGAATTTTACTAAGCTTCTGAGTGTGCGTGTTTCTCAGGTGATAGAGCGATTATTGAATTTCAGGAGATATTCATAGAGCACGTAAATCTGTTCTCAACCAAAATACCTATTTGGATTGATCAGTTGATCATTTTGTGTGCCTCCTGAAATTCAATAATCGCTCTATCACTTGTGAAACACGCACACTCCAAAGCTTAGTAGAAATTCAAATCATGAGCGCAAGCCAATTGAATAAATAACCCTAGTGAAAGAATTTGTAGCGTTTTTTTAATGGTTATCAGAATGCTTCAACCCGTGTATCGGCTACAAAGCCCTTTAGGAGTTCACTCCAATATCCACATTACTACTTCACTACATCACTAGGTTACTGATATCAGAACAAAAACAATAATAAATCAAAATAACGCAAATGTTGGCACTATAAATTTGACCTATGGACCTGGGGAGGGGCTCATTCGATTCCTCATGGAAAGTTCTTCAAAAAAAGTCAAATTTAGGGTGCCTTGACTTTTTTTGAGGTTTTTAGGGATTTTACAAAACTTAGACAACCCTTAAAGGGCACTTTAAATTAAGTGAGAGAGCTTGCTCATGAATTGGGGCTTCTTCGGACCAACATGGATTTTTCCTGAAAATTTCAGCTTTTTTCCATCAGCCTGAAGGAGAAAATGAAATTTTCAGGAGGGGTTGGCATTTTTTTTTTTTTTTTTTTTTCCAAGAGCGATTGCAATGATTTATTATTGAATAATAAACCAAAAGAGTTTCAAAAGCACACATTGCAAGAAATTGGTACTTTACCAAAGTTTATTTGGCATATTTTGCTATTTCGTGTTTGTTTTGCCATTTTTAGGGCCTGTTTGCACGTATGTTATGGTTCAAAATTTTTCGTGTTCATCTGAACTCTACGTACGACTCCCCAATGAGGTTATGATATGGCTAACTAGAACGGGGTTTGTTCAATAAGAACAAACACGTTACAGAATACATCGACAAATGAACCGCGGCAAATATGGCGGTGGACAACTGCATACTTTATTTAATCATCATGAAATTTACAGAACACTAACACCCCTCCGAGAATAGTAACACCTGACGTGAACGACATATTTCGGTGACAGGTAAAACTGGGGAAACGAGCTGGTAACAACAGCACTTGACGACTTTCTGACAGCTGAGCGTTTCAATGGGATAGACACGTGAGTCGAACCCACCTGAGCGCCCCTACGCCCACGTGACGGACGCGTTATACGGCTGTATGTGCGGTCTGTCTTCCACTGCTCGACTTTAATGTAGGAAATAGGGCCCGGTGGAACGGTATTGATCGCGGAGGTTCGCCGACGCAGGCAGCTGCCGCGACATGTTGGTTGAGTCCGAGGCGTTCAGCTGTCGCGGGAGGTCCGACGAACCGGTTTTTCGTATTGTCAGAGCCCGCATCGTCGTCGACGATCGATGATCGTCCCGAAAGTGGTGAAGCCCTGACTGGACCATCCCTACAGTGGGACGAAACCCGGAAAATTTGTCCAAAAATCGTCATTTTGAACTTGTCTCCTGGATAAACGAAGATTTCCTCAAATTTTATATCAATTAGGTACCAATTTATTAGATAAAGAGATGAAAGTATTCAAGAAAAAAATTCATTTTCGGTACTTAGGTATGTCAATACTTAATCCCTCTCTTCTGTATAAATCCCTGGTTTTAACGATCAGTGATTTGAATGCCGTACTAGGGTCCAACACAGATTTCTGATTCGTGGCATTCGAAATCAAATTGCCAATGTCTGGTCTTCGTTATAGTTAGCTTGTGACAAACTTTGGGCACTAGCCTGGCGGATTACTGTTACATTGCAGGTTTTAAATAAAAACCTCCTTGCAAATATCAGTTGGTGCCTAATGAAGCCTCGCGCTGAAATCCTGCGTTTTATGTGAAATTCTTATCCCTTATGCCAGGACCTTCCCCAACAACCCGAGCCAAAGTCTACCGTTCAGAAACTAACCTAATGCGAGTAGCTCATGTTCAAAATTGTATCATCCACTTGTATCCATTTGTATCAATTTTATTTAGTGATTATCTGTCTGTTGATCTATCTATCCTCAATCATTTCTACCATCGTCCCATGAGTAGCCTACCACGCGAGGTTAATGTGTTAGGCCATTGACTTTTGGTTTATTATTCAATAATAAACCATTGTGATCGCTCTTGAAAACGAAAAATTCTAACCCCCCTGAAAATTTCATGGTTTACGTTTCAAAGGGTGTAGAATCCAAATCTGCAATAAAAAATTTTCCGTCCGTCCGCCGTACGTACGCACGATTTCTCCCAAACGGCTGAAGCAAAAAAGCTGAAATTTTCAGGAAAAATCCATGTTGGTCCGACGACGCCCCAATTCTTGAGCCAGCTCTCTCACTTAATTTAAAGTGCCCTTTAAGTTTTGTAAAATCCCTAAAAACCTCAAAAAAAAGTCAAGGCGTCCTAAATTTGGACTCTTTTTGAAGAACTGGGGAATCGAATAAGCCCCTTCCCAGATCCGTAGCTCAAACCATTCCCGATGTACGGTCCGATTTACATAATTTGCGTTTTTTTTGGTTTATTATTGTTTTTGTTTGATATCAGTAACCTAGTGACGTATTGATGTAGTAATGTGGATACTGGAATGAACTCCTAAAAGGGTTTATAGCCGATTCACGGGTGGAATAATTCTGATATGCATGCTCCGTCTTACGAAATTTAAGAGTTTCAAATAGAATATTTTTCCATCGTTATCGCTTTTGGAAAAAAACGCATTACAAATTCGAACCACTGAGCATCAATCCAACATAGTTATTTTGGTCCTTTAAAACAAATGATTCATGATTTGAATTTCTACTAAGCTTTGGAGTGTGTGTGTTTCACAGGTGATAGAGCGATTATTGAATTTCAGGAGGCACACAAATATGATCAACTGATCAATCCAAATAGGTATTTTGGTTGAGAACCGATTCAAGTGCTCTATGCATATCTCCTGAAATTCAATAATCGCTCTATCACCTGTGAAACACGCGCACTCCAAAGCTTAGTAGAAATTCAAATCATGAATCATTGAATAATAAACCCTAGTGAAAGAATTTGCAGCGTAAATTTGTTTTTTAATATCATTGTTGTCATATACGCGAGCGAAAACGTAAACTGAAATTTTGAGTATTGCAAAAAGAAATAGTAGTCGTGTCTAGTAAAGAAATATTCTGCCTCCTGTACATTGTGGGATTAGTCTATTAAGAAATTGATATTTAAGGTAACTTATTTATACGCCCCTGCTTTCAACTTTGTCATTTTTAGCACAATTTAAACAAATTAGAACTAAGGAAAGTGAACGTTACAGTGGGATTTTCCAATATTTCGTATGTCACGAAATCAATATCGTCATTCATTCTCTTCTAATTCTTCCCCAAGTACCGTTGCCCCTAATCAAGAGTATGTGGCTCATTTTTAAGTATATATTAGCCAAAATAACCAATAACACGAATAGCCCAGTAGGTATGGATACACTAACAAAACATAACTAACGAAAAACAATAACACAAATAAGAAGAAACACCACAATGGACAGTAACGGAGCAAAACAGAATTTCGGAATGCAAACAAAAATGACAGAATGAATTGGTTATAATCGTTGTTTAGGATGGCTTCATTTGGTTCGTTAGTTTTGATGGTAGATTTATCTGAACCAGAGTTGCATCGTTGTTCAACAGCTGAGATCTCCGGTTTATTGAATAAACGTCGAATTAAAACTTTGGTAAATGGCTCTAAGTTAACTAAGTTAAGAATCTGTGTTCCATACAACTGACAACAGTGTTTAAAAACGTCCATCCATCAGGGATGAGACGATAATAACATAAAAAGTTAAAGTAACTAGTTCTTGAAGTGTCGAAGTTTTCGCGATAACTCGTTATTCGCAAGGGCCGGTATTTCTGCAGAATAACGCCTTAACAAAAACCCCCTACCGTAGAAGTTGGGATAAGGCGAAAGTTTTCTTTGGCCCTCGATAATCTCATCTGGCTGGCTTCCACCTCCGAGGTGACAAGGGGTTGGAATAAATCTAATCACGAGTTCCTTCGAGGCTACTAAGAAGATTATTCTCCTTAGTTATTTTCAAAATTGATATTTCAGATGGATTCTGTTTGACTGTGGCTTTATCAATTACACTGATTTTAGCAAATCTCTTAATAATGCGATCCATCTGAGATGTTATAATTTGAACTGCAATAAAGGAGTAAGATCATCTCTACTAAAATCCAGAAGATCATTCTCTTGCTTTTTTCAAAATATCTATTTCAGATTGATTGTTTTACTTAGGGGAAGGAATTACTGTGTCTACATCATGTTAATCGCTAATCTCTTGAAAATGTAATCACTTGAACTTCCATAACGAGGTAGTACCTTTTTTAACTGCAATCCAGCGGATAATTCTTTTAATTTTTCCGAAATATTTTTCAGATTGACTCTCTTTACTTGAGAGATGGTATTACTATACCTATATCGTGTTACTCTCTAATCTCTTAAAAATGTATCAAATCCAAGGTGTAGTCATGTGATTCCCAGTAACGGAAATATGCAAAACAACTTTTCATCTGCAATTTAGGTTTTTACTTTCCTTCCTTTTTTTTTTCAAAATATGTATTTCAGATTGATTCTGATCAACACAGCCAAGTGATCTATTCAGCCATGGGATCGATTACAGTCAACGATTAGTATATTTAGGATGTTAAATACGTAATTTCTTATTCTTCGTACAGAAATGTGGCATTAAAACTTCGAAATTCGATTCTACCCTATAATTTTTATCAAAATGGGCTTCGCAGGAGGCTCAAAGTTGTAAAAACCCTGCTAATCTTGGAATATGGCTACAGGTTGGGTTATTTCGGGTGTTGGGTGCGAAATTTCTCATTCTTCAAGTAGAAATGTTACATTTGACGTCAAAATTAGATTCTACATCTCGATTTTCGTCTAAATGAGCCCCTCAGGTGATTTTAAGCTATAAAATGCTTGTTTTGGTACTCGCCTATTTAGATGTCCGTTATTTCGGATGTTAGGTACGTAATTGCTCATTCCTAGTATAGAAATGTGGCTTTCTAACGTCAAAATTCGATTCTACAACACGATTTTGGTCTAAATGAGCCCTACAAGTGATTCAAAGCTGCTATAAGCGTGTAATGCTAAGAACGTGACTGCTCAGTTGGTCTCTAAGTGCGATATTTAGGATGTTGGGTACTTCATTCTAATTCTTTATGCAGAAATGTGGCATTAGAACGTCAAAATTCGACTATAGACCAAGATTTGTGTGTGAATGGGCTTCGCAGGTGATTTGAAGCTGTAAAAAGCTAGTAAATCTTAGAACATGACCACAGGTCTGGTACCTACCTACCTGCCTAGATGTCAGTTATTTTAGCTATTAGGTACGAAACAACTTATTTTTCATAGATAAATGTCAATTTTAACATCAAAATTTCGTTCTAAACCATGATTTTCGCCCCTCAGGTGATTCGAAGATGCAATAAGCTTGTAAAGTAATGAACATGACTACACGGTTGGTATCTAAGTATATTTAGGATGTTAGGTACGTAATTTCTTGTTCTTCGTACAGAAATGTGGCATTATTATGCCTTATCACATTACTCAGTTGGTTTTGGCTAATATTTTAATAATGCAATCTGTCCGAGTTGTAATGATTTGAACTGCAAAAATACAGCAGTACCTTCTCAACTAAAATTCAGGAAATTATTCTCTTACTTTTTCCTAAATATATATTTCAAATTGATTCTCTTTTACTTGGAGAAGGTATTACTGTACCTACATCGTGTTACTCGCTAATCTCTTAAAGATGCAACAAATCCTAGGTGTAGCCATGTGATTCCCAGTAACGGAAATGTGCAAAACAACTTTTCATCTGCAATCTAGGTGATTTTTCTCTTGCTTTTTTCACAAGTATATACCTTTTTCGGATTGATTCCGTAGCTGCATCGTCTCACTCGCTAATCTCTTTATAATGTAATAACTTGAACTTCATCACACAGTTGTACCTTTTCAACTGAAATCCAGAAGTTTATTATATTTAATTATTTCCAAAATATATATTTCACATCGATTCCAATCAACACAGCCTTTCCGATTGTTATCTTGTAAACTTTAATGATCTTTCAATTAACGGTAAATACTTTTCAAGGTGGTTAGGAAAGTTATAATGGGCCTTGTGGATGTTGGAACCGTCTTGTCGGACTGAGATCTGCTTTAGCGTGGATAATATAAAATCTCCCATCTTCCTCGCTCTCCGATGAACGTTCGTTCCCCACAATCCCGTTAGAGAGCTCTGAGTTCGTCTCCAACAGCTGTGCGGCGCATCACCCTTGATAAGAAATGATAGCGATGAGTCAATTACCCGGCGATGCTTCTTTTCACTGAGGTAAGTCAACATTGTTAATTGTTTTACCGTTATCTTGTTGGTATTGTGCACGACTAACCACTCATCTACAGTTCGTACTGTAGAATACTTCCCTTTTTTTGCATTCGAACTCGCGATGTTAGCTTTTCCGTGTTTGATGTGTCCTACTGAACTGTAGTGAGTTTATGTAGTTCGTTTATTGTTATCAGATGACTAAGAATCCATCAAGGGAGTAGTTACGTCTCTTATTCTAGTAATAAGAGATATTCCTATTCTAGAAGTCAATGCATATTAAAAATATTACAGTTGTTTCTAGTATCGCCACTGTAATATCAATAATATCCTTGCAGTAAAATCAAATCAAATGGATACATCTCAATCAATATCTTTCATAAAGATTCCACACTTCTTCCCAACCGTATCCTATTTCCTTTGTTGTGGCGTTTCGTCGTTTTTTTCTGTGTAAAAACCATGAATATTTCTGTTTTTTGCCTGTGCTTTCTACAAAGCCAAAAAAACATATTCGACAGGAATGGTATACGGTTTTTGGTAAAGGGCAAATCGTTTATTTTACTGTAGTAAAGATCAACTTACGTAGGTACTTTTCGTCAGAAAGGTTGAATTTGAAGAACGGTTTTTAAAAAAATATTTCAATTTATTTGTATTTTTTGTCAATTATTATAAAAAATGAACCTTTTGAATCGACCAAGAAAAAACCTATTCTCTCTCTCTCTCTCTCTCTCTCTCTCTCTCTCTCTCTCTCTCTCTCTCTCTCTCTCTCTCTCTCTCTCTCTCTCTCTCTCTCTCTCTCTCTCTCTCTCTCTCTCTCTCTCTCTCTCTCTCTCTCTCTCTCTCTCTCTCTCTCTCTCTCTCTCTCTCTCTCTCTCTTGTTTTTCTCTCTCTCTTTTTCCTCTCTCTCTCTTACTAAACGAAACTGAATTACTGTAACGTCAAAAATCATATTTGGGGTCTTGTTGGAACGGAATTCCCTTCATCGATCTCCGCCATTCAAAAAGGGCTGGAATTTCGAAAATCTAAATATTGAAGACTGTCGAAGGATCCGCAGAGAATGTTGTAAAGTTTTGGTGACAATCATCACTGGAATGGAAATCAATGAATAATTGCTAACTCCCATGTGATTGAATATAAGCGGGCTGGTTTTCAAGGTGTCTCGAAATTGAATCACTTTTGCGACGCAAGTGGAAGGCTGTTGGCTGTTTGAAATCCGCTGACGGAGCGGTCGCCGTTTTAGCTACAAGGTGCATTCAATGACATTGACCCTGTCCGCAGCCCAATAAGGAATTCGCGGGAATTTCGTAGTCAAGATGGCCAAGTGCAGCTTATTCGTTAGATTTGGTTGCGTTATATGGTAGCTAAAGTTCTTCACATTGAACAGTATCGCAATCGAAATATCAGGAGGGCAACATTGTTGTACATACAGCCTTATTAATAAACAGTATTAGTAGTAATGGATCAGGAGAGGAGCTCATTGACATAATTTGTAATAAAGTTCTTAGAAGACAGAATTGACTCACAGCTTGTTATTTTCCGAGTAACTTAAGAGTGAACTAGAAAGCATGGTATGTTATTGAGGTTCAAGACGACAACAGAATTACCGCAGTCTAGTTATGTATGTACCCCGCATCTAGTGTTTAGTAAACGGGTATTTTTCCAACCCCGAACATCGTACCTAACGTGTTCCTTCGGAACGTTTATCCCTTCACTGTTTTCCAGGGTCAAGTAGTGCCAGGTGAGCGGTAATATCGCTTCAACTACTTGACCCTCGAATGAGGAACACTGTTCGCTGATTTTTTTAAGTTCCAGTTCAGTGGTTACATATATACCTAGCTAATAGGCATATTTTATAGGAACTAATTTCTCCACTGATGTAATTTCTATCAACCACTTCTGAAACCCAAATGAGATGCTCATCATCTGCGGGTTGCCTACGGCCATATCACGTTGAAAACACCGGTTCTCGTCCGATCACCGAAGTTAAGCAACGTCGAGCCTGGTTAGTACTTGGATGGGTGACCGCCTGGGAATACCGCGTGCCGTTGGCATTCTTTTGCTTCCGAGTCTACCAAGGTAACGGAAGCATTGTATTCACTTTCGGAATGTGAAAATTGTTTTGTCTCCAAAATCAAAAATTCCACTTGCATTTTGCGTTTTAGACCTTTCTGAACAATTTTGGTTCCGTGTCTGTCTGTCAGCAAATCCTTGTTACGGGCAAAACTACACGAAGTTATAGTCCGATTTTGATGAAATTTTCAGGGATTGTGCGGTTTGGGTGTAGATGGTCCCCTATAGTTTCATGACCCCGGATTGCCAATAGTTCTTGCCTTTCGCGCATCCGCACACGTGAAATCCTTGTTACACGAATAACTCCGGGAGTTCATGACTGAATTCGATGAAATTTTCAGGGATTGTTCGGACTGATGTAAAGATGGTCCTCGTGAATAATAAAGAGAAAATAAAGTTTTAGCCTCGAGCCCAAGCTCGAACCATATTGCATACTCTATACAGTCATGTTATGGATACGAGGAAGCTATGTTCCACACAAACTTGGCAGACGTTTTTCCACTGATCTAATGTCTATCAACCACTTCTGAAACTCGAATAAGATGCTCATCAGTAGATGGTTGCCTACGGCCATATCACGTTGAAAACACCGGTTCTCGTCCGATCACCGAAGTTAAGCAACGTCGAGCCTGGTTAGTACTTGGATGGGTGACCGCCTGGGAATACCGCGTGCCGTTGGCATTTTTTTGTCGCATTTTGACGTAGTCCGTTTTGTTTATCAGGGCAACAATTTCTTTTTCCTTCGAAGTATAAAATTCTAGTACCCTACAGTTCCACAACTTTCCAAAAACGCTGCAAATTCATTCGCTGGGGTTTATATTTATTATTCAATGATTCATGATTTGAATTTCTACTAAGCTTTGGAGTGTGCGTGTTTCACAGGTGATAGAGCGATTATTGAATTTCAGGATATATGCATAGAGCACTTAAATCGGTTCTCAACCAAAATACCTTTTTGGATTGATCAGTTGATCATATTTGTGTGCCTCCTGAAATTCAATAATCGCTGTATCACCTGTGAAACACGCACACTCCAAATCTTAGTAGGAATTCAAATCATGAATCATTGAATAATAAACTCAGTGAAAGACCTGCAGCGTTTTTTCCTTGAAAGTATCAAAATATTTGAAAAATATTCGAAAACTTAAAAACATGCTTTTTGGTCCCTAATATGCAAACATATGTGAAATTAAATTGGGTTCAAATTGTTGCAACTGCTCGCAACCCCTCAAAACGGATTCCTGTGAACATTCAAAGCCTAAAAACTGAATTTGTAAAATATGTGAAATCTCTTGTCTAGTTATGAGACTGGTATGTGTGCGAAATTTCAGGTTTTTAGCTCAATTGGGTCAAAAGTTATTGAGTTTTGAGCGCTTTCGACGGTTATAGCTGTGGAGTGCGTCAAAGGAAGGCACTAAGATTACCAAGTCGTTGAAATCTCGAGCGGAGCCCTTGATGAAGCCGTCAAGCCATTGTTCCTGATGAAATCAATATGGACTCTGACAAATATGAACGTTTGAATTAGATTTGCAGCGATTTACTTACAAATCAGGAATTTTCACTTGTCTATCACTTCACTGTACCAGATTTCCAGAACATCTGCTCCCTTAAATTGTTTAAGATGACGAAATACGAAACGTATCAAAAGTCGTATTTCCGGTACGCGTCTCCACCGATCCGGACCAGTTACTTCCGGGTTCTCAAGGCGACTTTTCTGTCGAAATCGCGGAAAAGAAGTTTTCTGAGGAAAAACCGGAAGTTCCTGAGGCCTCGCACCCTTTTGAGAAGCCCGTCGTCCCCCCTTGACTTGACAGGTATCTTGACAACCCCGGAAACGTTTTCCGAAGTGAGCGAGGGGGCCGGTGTATTCCCATGGACGACGTCTGTGACATGTGACCCCGTGAAAATGACCGCCGCGCGGTGCGTTATTTGGCTGATTTAGGGGGAGAAAAATTGCAGCATATACGCGATTTGCTCTATCGGGCTGTGAATCAGCCAATCCTTCCAACCGCTGCTCAAGAAAAAATTCTTGAACGATCCAATTTTAAAAAACTAAAATTAAAAAGGGGGGTCAAGAGGTAACCCCAAGTTTCGAAATCGAAGATTTGAGGCACTGAAACATCGAAAAATGAAAAACGGGTTCCACCACCTTCAAACAGAATGAAAATACTATAGAAAAGGTCCGGTTCAATTTTTTGATAGCTCGCACTGTATGGCTGTAATTCCTTAATGGGCCTATATAGAATTTAAAAAAACGTAGAACATGCTCGTGACGGTCATAGGCCAAAAGATTCTACGAAAGTTTCTGATCGAAAATCCTCTTAAATCTTTTTTTCCACGACACCCTTGCAATGCGTTTTTCAATTTACAAGATTTTTGTACAAACGCTAAAATTTTTTATTTTTTCTCACTTTTTCATATTAAAACGGCCAATAATTTTAATGAATGCGTTTCAAAAAAAATCTGAACCCCCCCATGAAAATTTCAGCGTTAAATTTCAAGTCAGAATTAATGGAAATCAAATTTTTTGAGATGGGCTTACCTAAACGGTTTGAGGAATCACTTGAAAAATACATATTGTAAATCTGGGAAAAACGTTTTTTTCTCAAAGCGCTTTTAATCCTATAAATAAGGCATCGTGAATCAGCCTGTAGTCCTATTCTGCGCCAAAATTTTTCGTTTATTATTTTTGTTTTGAGCAACCTTTCCGATAGCGATAAATGTGGTTACAGATTTGAATATTCCACGTCAATTCCATGGGATAAATATAAAATATTTTCAATCTGAAAAATGGGGACTACAAATTTTTTACTCCGGTTTTTCATTAGCGTTGATTAAGTTGGGGTTTTAAATTATTATTGAAGCATTTTAATAAATTGTGAGACATTCGCCTTAGAAAATACCTTTGACAAATATTTGAAAACCACCATTCAATCGATTAAAACACCTCTTCTATCAATGAGCGAATAAATTTGGAAGGAGTCAAAGTCTCGCCGATAGCTTTCAATAAAATACCTCATGAATGATAATTAGTTCTTTTAAAAAAAACGTTGTTCCTCATCAGTACAATGCCATGTTTCATTTCACCAAAGCGCTGTGATGATTCTTGTGTATGGAAAATGGAAAATGCCCTTCGTGAACTGTGAGCATCGTGTTTTCACGACCACTAGCGTTACATCTCCTGATAATGTAAGTCGTGTTTTTACCTCAAATTAAAACAAAGTGAAGATGCAACGGCTTATTTATATCTGTGAGGAGTCTTTACTCACAATGGTTTCATTCCAATCTGAGAAAACGCAATGGTCTAAGTACTGAGTTGAATTTTTTTCCGAACAAAACCACATCCAGAATTCTAAAATCTGTTTGCAAATCGTTTTTTTTTTCACCTTGCAATGAACATTTTGTCATCGTGGGTTTTCAAAAAGATATCCAAAAATGTTGCGCCTTCGTCTTGACGTTGAATATTACAAGACTCGATTTTGGCAGGCATGACTCAAAAATATGGAGTCAGTAATGTGATCAAAAATCAAATCGTTATTGAACGGTTTTTAAGGTGAACTAGATTATTATAACTACTTCTTATACTTGTCGTGTGATTCGGGAGTAAATATAACATGGAGGTAGTTTTCTATTCCTGTGAGCGTCTACATTACAACAACCAGGTGACCGCAAAACAAGCGGCATTGTTTACTATTTACATCTATTAGTAACATAAATGAAATTAAATTACGACATAAATACCAACAACAAGTACGCAAAACCTGTGTGATAAATCGAGAGCTTTCTAAAGAATGGATAAATTGTCCGTCGAAAACTGAACGACTTTTCTTGGTTGTACAAAATCCGGACACCTTTCATTCATATGTTACAATTTAACTGGAAACTGTCGTGACAAGTTTAATTATCGTTTGGGTGGAGGAGGCAGGAGCCGTAAAAACTGGAGAAATATGAGAGCGAGCTGACTCCGTGTACGACAGATGTTTAACTCATTAAAGGCTGTTAGCGTAGGTACGAGCTTCGGTTGCCTTGGAGACTGCCCAGCTAGGCGGAGCACATGTATAATATATTAGGCGGCCGAGGAGAACTGGCGGCACATGTCCCTTGTGGAGTTCCTTGAAAAATTGAAGATCCCTTATGGGCTCGAATGTTGGAAAAGAGCGGGAAACCGTGTCAGAAGTGTGAGAAAGCCCCGCGAGGAAACGTGCTGATGAATTTGTCAAAATTTCGTCCAGAAACCGAGTCTGAAAATCAATTCAGGAGAAGATTTGCATCTGAGTCTACAAGGGAAGGCCGATAGTCGATAGTGAGGCACTATCGATAGTTCGATACCATCGGTGACTAACTATCGATAGTACGGAATATTAAAAGGAATGCCTGGACCCTACCCAGCGTTTTAAAAGTGTTTAAAAAAAAAAGGAATGAGACATGCGTAGTAGCAAATACCATATTTATTGGCAAATAAGATTTTTTTTAAGAATCATGTTTTGTAGATGCCTTTCAAATCTTAGAATGAATTAACTTTCCTCCACTTGAAGCTTTAAATTTCAAGGGAAGCGGGCAGAGTTATTTCGTATTCCCAAACATCGATAGTCAGTCGACTATCGATAGTCCTATCGATATTGTGAAACTATCGATATATTGATAGTCCTATCGTCTATCGGCCTTCCCTAGAGTCTACCTATATGTAGCCTAAGCTTTGTTTTAATTCGTTTCAATTGTTCTTCACCAAAATCAACATTTCCGCTTGCATCTTGCGTTTAGAACAACTTTAGTTTCCTGTCCGCTCTTATTGGGTTTCCCCAGATCCTGGTTTCCTACGGACTAAGTCACTCGCGACGAAGTTGTGGAAATCCATTTCAATAAAAACGGAGTAAGATAGAACGTAGTCTATATTTCCACGAAAGTAAAAAGTTACACAGTTAAATCGATTTCGACGGTTAGGTCATCATCAGTAACAAACATGAACTGAAGGTACATCACAGAATATATAGGATTAAGCCAGAGGAGATTGAATCCTATTGGCTCAGGGAAGTGAAAGGGACGGGAAGGACCAACCAATGCCACTCAAGGCTTACAAAGTGAAAGGGGCACAAACAGTAACATTATGGGGAGGGGGAGCCAAACTTATTGCAAGAATGAACCCAATAATGGTGAAATGTTTTGAGGAATGACATCTTTCAACATTTTCCTGACCTATCACTTTTAACAATTTCGAATTTTTCTAGCCCATACAACATATTTCGCCCTTTGCGCAAAAGTGAGGAAATTTTACATATCGCCTGATAGTCAGATCAAAACTAAAGCTACGATTGGACTTGTCCAATCCAAGCTCTCTGTCCAGTCCAAAGGGAGGTATGTTGGATGTGCTAGAAAAATTCGAAATTGTTAAAAGTGTCAGGAAAATGTTTAAACGATGTCATTCCTCAAAATATTTCACCATTATTGGGTTCATTCTTGCAATAAGTTTGGCTCCCCTCTCCATAATGTTACTGTTTGTGCCCCTTTCACTTTGTAAGCCTTGAGTGGCATTGGTTGGTCCTTCCCGCCCCTTTCACTTCCCTGAGCCAATAGGATTCAATCTCCTCTCACTTGATCCTGTATAAGATATGCTTTCTGTGATGTACCTTCAGTTCATGTTTGTTACTGATGATGACCTAACCGTCAAAATCGATTTAACTGTTTAACTCTTTACGTTCGAGGAAAAATAGACAACGTTTTATGTTACTCCGTTTTTTTATTCCTGGTTTTCTATTCCTTCCTAAAGCTCAATTCTTTCTTCTTATTTTGCACTTACTATTTCTATTATCACTTTGTACAAATTAACTAGTCTCTTTCCAGTTTGTCCTCCTCTTTATTTAAATACTCCTCTTTATTTAAATGTTGAATTCAAACATATAACAACCAACTGCCAGGTGATTTGGAATTTTGATGAGAGTGAAATCATTGTTTTGATGCCAAAATGCATTCCATACAGTGCAAATTAAATAAATTTCCTTCGCATTCGCGACACTTGTAATAAGCTAAATTCCTCCGATCATGATGACATTTTCAGAGAATGTGTTGGCTGTAGATGTTTGTTAATGAGATGCGCCGCTCAAAAATTAGGTAGCTCAGAATGGTAGAATCTGCGTAGCTGTTTGAGAGAGTCCCATCTTCTGCTTAGCGTCGTAAAATTCTCTTGTCAGAAATCCCCTGGAATATCGTAGTGTTATCCTCCCTAGTGGTTGGAGTAGTGGTTGACCCAATGCGGTTACTGTTTTATTCAAGCCTTGACGAGGAAAAAGAAGGTAAGAAAAACATTAGTTTTCTATTAAGGGCAGATCTAGGCCCCCAAGGGCTAGCAACTGGTCTATTGGAATGGGACTTTTTCCCACTGACCCCACAAACAAAGGAAGGAGGGTCATAGGGCACTCGGGCAGTTCCCCTGGGAACCGTCGCGGTTCTACCAATGAGACGAAGAACCTGTTCCAATTCGTATCGAGCGTATTGAATCATATCCGAATCGATTATTGCCTTATGGGCAATTTTCAAAAAAAAGGGACCCACTAGAAAATTAAGTTGATGCCAAGGTTCAAAACTTCACATCTTTCAAACAGAAACAGATAGTAACAATTCGGGGGAAAAAAACTGCGTTGGACAGTGTGCTGAGTTGTTTGTATGTTTCAAAATTTTGATTTTCTAAATTTAGGGTGGACTAATTAAATTTAAAGGGCTCAAAAGTGTCCACATTGTGATTGGCGTTACGAAAAACCTAAAATTGGACAAGTCTCAAAAGTATGGAAAATGTGTAAAAGTATACAAATATCCAGAATGTGGGTTTCTGCAGGATTTTCAACGCAGTTCATCATGGTGAACTTTGTTTTCCTGTATTTTCGCCACATTTTTGTTGAGGCTCAAAAAAAGTGTTGTCCCCAAACGTCTTCCTCATTGTGACGACGATTGTGAGAGTCCTGGGAGGGGTAGAAGGGAAATTTAAAGATCCTCTATAGTCCGCTCTGGATATCTCAAACTGGCAGTTGTGGTTGACGCATTACCGTGAAAAGTAATCATAAAAATGAGGGATCATAAAAATAATGGTGAGTACATTTTATAGTGTTCGCCATTCTGCCCCTAAATGTCATTACCTGACATTGTCTGAAACTAGCTTTAGCGTTTTTCTGTGATGCTTGGATTTCAAGGGTTTTTTCCATTTTTGGAATCACCTAAACTGGTGATTTTCGAGGGAAGTTGCCGTGGGTTTTTTTTCTTCCCACATTGTGATTCTTGCCCATTGTGACAATGCTCTATTTCTTCGTCACAATGAGGATGCAAACCGTCACAACTGGGACCAATAGCGTTAGGAAAGTGGAAAAAAATCGAGATCGTTATCTACCCTTTTATGTCTGTAAGCCTTCCAACGGATGCAGAGAAACTTGCCTCTGCCTAGGGCTGGGCGATATTCGATATTCAAGATTATCGATATTTCGATAATATCGTTGGAGGTATCGATATATCGATAAAATATCGATGATTTCTTAAGGTATAAAAAAACGGGCGTTACCGTTGCATCATTGCATGTCGTCATAATTACCTAATGGAATTTCTATGATGATACTGTAATTTTTAGAACTGGCCAAACTCTTGAGCATACCTGAAACCTAACGAAAAAACGACCCAATGGTATGTACAATTCAGTGGTTAGATGAACTACAGATGGTAGATAGAAGAAGAAATAAACAGAATAATACGTTCAAACCCACAAATTTAATTTTACTAAACGCAGGTTGTTATTCAATTTAACAAAAAATTTCCGAAACCATATATAGTTTCTAACAAACAAACTTTAATTTTACCAAACGTAGTTAAGTGTAGGTATTCAATATTTTTTTTTTAAACTTCAAAAACCAACTTGACATTGGAAACTATTTAACAAAAAATAAACAGTAAAATAGGTTCAAACGCAAAACTGTGGTAAACGTAGGTATTCAATATAAAAAATAATTTCAAAAACCAACTCGGAAAATAGGAACGAGAATGTCGAAATTTCGATAGGCGTCCGATATTCAAATTGTATCGATATATCGATACGGATACCGAATGTTGTCCAGCCCTACCTCTGCCTTACCCTCTTAAGACAGAATCAGAGCAAGCTTTAGGAAAATGTTCAGTTCACCGCTTTGGTTGAAACGGTTAAAACAAATCAAGGTTTTTTCTTTAATTGCATCTTTCTTTTTAAAATACTTGTTCAAAATAAAATATTGGGGCCCTTTTTCGTTTTCCCACACTTGAAGAAACGAGTTTTTGCAATTGATTTTGATTTCAAGACATTATTCAAGTTTATTCCTTCCTTGAATAATTTGTTTGTTAACTTTTTTTTTTTCAATAAATATATTTAGTGTTCACAAAATTACATTGTCTACTGTCTCTGATTGTATGGGTATTCACACATTGTGACGACGAAATGCCTTAATATCCTCATCGTTTGTCCCTATTGTGTCTTTGAATTTAAATTTAAAGTTTAACTCAGCTAGAACAGCGTCTGGGGAACTGCCCTTTGAAGATAGGGAGTACTATTAAATATTTCAGGGAGAAATATTTTCTGCAGAAGAAACACATACTTGAAGGGAAATCAAAAACCAAAGAGGAACAAAAAGTCACAATGAGGACAAAATTAAAAAAAATTGAATTTTGTAACTGAAGGAACATTTTTTAAATTCCTCTAGAACCATCAAAATGTACCCAGTCCACTGTATATGAATTTTCCAGTCTCTGCTGCTCCAGGATTTACACAGTTCTATACCAATTTGTTCGTTATTAGATAAAAATGATAAAATTAGTGGAATTATTTGTTATTTGCCTCAAAATAGTCGAGACCTTCCAATCAATTTCTTGTATGTACTGTGTTAGGGTTCACTGAAATATAGTCAGAATCAGAAATATTCATGGTTTTACTCAGGAAAGGATTGATTGCACCAATTGGAGTGAAAAGTTAGGAAAGTTGCACGAAGCCTCCTACTAGATTATTTCTAGCGTTATAATTATTACGATTATTCCACTTATCAGTTATTTACTTTGATTATTTCTAGTTTCCATGAAGATGAGATGACTTCGAGATTGGAAGGAGCCACTGGTCCTGTGCACCCTTCAACTATGGATGGTCAACAAAATGGTGCTAGAGACGTCAAATCGTTGAGATCTCGTCGCCTCAACAAACCAAAGGAGCTGCCTTGTTATGTCGTAGAAGACCACCACGAGGTCATTCCTTGCCTGTACAGGCTCATGGGAGCTAAAAAGATCCCCTTGCAGGGCAATCTAATGATACACCTCGACTCCCACCCAGATATGTTAGTTCCTAAAAACATGAAAGCTAATAGCGTTTGGGAGAAGGAAGCCCTTTTCGAAGCCCTGAGCATTGAAAATTGGATCATCCCTGCATGTTTTGCTGGACATTTCACGAAATTGGTATGGGTGAAACCACCGTGGGCTCACCAAATGCCAGAAGGAGAGTACACTTTTAGGGTTGGCTCAGATTTGGAAACCGGAGAAATTCGGTTGTCTTCGAATTTGAGTTATTTCGTCAGTGAATCTCTGTACTGTCGTCCCGAGAGGCTGGAAGATTCCAAAGAAATGAGTCTAGTCGTTGTAACTATGGGGGAATCCGTTTTGGATCCGGAAAAGTCTGAAATAGATCATTGCGAGAGGCTCCATCCTCAAGGAATGACATATGTGCTTGATGTGGATTTGGATTTTTTCAGCACGCGCAATCCGTTCAAGTCGCTGTATAAAAATGCTGGGCTCTACGAACAGCTTAAAGACGTCTACTGGTTTGTGCCTCCCATTTCGACAGACTCGCAAGTCCTGGAAGATGCCGGGGCAGCTCGTCGAGAGCAAATCCAAGATTTGGAAAGACTTTGGAAGCATGTCGCGGACTCTGGAGTGGCTGCTGAACCCAGTCCTCCCTCCCACAGGTGGCCGGCAGTTAAGAAAATCGCTCAGCAGGTGATGGAAGTCTACTCGGACGTGGATTGGACGATCGTTCACGACGCGGGTTGCACGTGGGACAACACCGATCTGCCTGAACACGTGTCGTCCAAAACAGAGCTCGAAAGGCTCATACAAGTCTTCAAAAATTTGGTGACTTCTCTCCCGGAGCCACCAGGCGCCATCACCATTTCCCGGTCTTCTGAAGACGATTATTGTCCCCCAGAAGATGTGGACTGGATCCAAGAAGAAGTGCTCAAAGTTCTAACCGAGAAATGGACCAACGTGTGTGTCCATGAAGTATATTTGGAGACTTGAATGCGACTCATCATTTGAACATAAAATAATTTGTATCGTTCATCGTTACCGCGGTGCATTTTTGTTTTTTCTTATTATGTAATCGATAATTCACATGCACGAATATTCGTACATACCTCTCCTGCGCATTTATATTTAAAAGTAATTTTCGATTAAATTTGGACACTAGAAACTTAAATTCTAAATAATTTTTTCAATGAAGTCATTTTTGAAAATGCACGTGTCAATTGATACGTTCTAAATTTGTAGTCATCTTGCAATTATGAATGTTCTTAGGGAAAAGGCCTAGTGAAAAGTATTGTAATACAACGTCTTTTAATAATTATATCGTTTACCTAAACCCATTAAATAGGACGAATCGCTACGACTTTGAAATAATTTATAATGGAAAAACATTAGAGTCGTAGTCACAAGAGAAAAACTAGGAAAATTGTGATTGGTTTGCAGTATAACTATTTTATTTAATGTCTGTAGCATAAATTTGTCTGTAGAATAGCATGGTGAATTAAGTTATTTTTTTTTATCCTTCTTTGAAAGATATTTAAAATTCACTATGTGTGTCACTAGAGTTGGCAGTTGTTCAAGTATGCGTTCACCAAAAAGTATTAAATATTTGAAAATCGAAAACCCAGTTGTGCATTTTGAATCCACTTTATACGCGTTGAGAATTAATCTGGCGTCTATACAGAGAACTTAAATTCTACTTGATGAATTCTCATGATTCTATGAATTTAATAAAATCGACCATTTAATTGTCGAAATTATTATTACTAGTAGTTAGTCCAGTCATCAGGTAGTTTGGGCTTGCAAAAATTCCCAACTTTCCGCAAATTTGCTGGGTTGTTTCTAACCCCCCAGGGGGCTACCCCTCATTTTGCGGACAAATTAACCTTGTGCTAACTTCAGGGGGGCCGAAAAACCGCGATTCTTTTGTACTTTTTTCAGTTTTTCCGCTGTAACTCGAAAACTACGCATCCCAGCGAGAAAACCACTCTATTATAAAATAAAGTAGAAAAAATTGTCTACAAAATGATCTACTCACACACAATTTTCGACCAAGCTATCATAGAGATATAGAGGCTCGAAGATTGGAAAATTTTCCCAATATGGCGGAAATTAGCAGAAATCACTCTCTTCCGCCAAGTTAATTGTTATTAACGTACTTGATGATGACATTAAATGTATTTTAATATTTTATGTTGTTATGCTACATTTCCTCTCCCTTCATAGCCTAGCTTCATCATCCACCTCCCCCCCCCCCCCCCTTCCACCCCAACCAGACAAAACAGCCAGAAATGTAGGTATTAAGAATATGACGCTGATGTATCTTAAAATCTTTTTAACTGCTTAAAACTCGAGTTTAAATCGTTACTCGAGTTTAAATCGTTAAAACTCGAGTTTAATTCGTTAAAACTCGAGTTTTAAGCAATTAAAAAGATTTTAAGATACATCAGTGTCATATTCTTAATTCCTACATTTCTGGCTGTTTTGTCTGGTTGGGGTGGAAGGGGGGGGGGGTGACGAAGCCAGGCTATGAGGGGGGAGGACATGTAGCATAACAACATAAAATATGAAAATAAATCTATAATATCATCATCAAGTACGTTAATAACAATAAACTAGGCGGAAAAGAGTGATTTCTGCTAATTTTTGCCATATTTGGAAAATTTGCCAATATTTGAGCCTCTATATCTCGATGATAGGTTGGTCAAAAATTATGTGTGAGTAGATCCTTTTGTAGAAAATTTTGTCTACTTTATTTTATAATAGAGTGGTTTTCTCGCTAGAATGCGTAGCTTTCGAGTTACAGCGGAAAAAAAAGTGAAAAAATCGCGGTTTTTCGGGCCCCCTGAAGTTAGCACAAGGTTAATTTGTCCGCAAAATGAGGTGTAGCCCCCCTGGGGGGGGGGGGGGTAGAAACCACCCAGCAAATTTGCGGAAAGTTGGGAATTTTTGCAGGCTCCCCCCCGATTTTGGCACCAGATGACTGGACTAAGTTTGATTGTGTGGTAATCTCAAACCACTGAAATTTTGTATCGTGTCACGATTGTATTTTGATATCTCAGAAATTTGTAGCCAAACCAAATCCAACATTGGGTATAGTTGTAATGTTGTACTTTATATTTTGTACCTGTTAATTACAGCACTCGTAAATAAAATGTATGTGATGTATTCTTCTATTTTTACTAAGAATAACCCTATGCTTACTTACTCTTTTTTGTTGGGTGATGTTTCTATTTTTTGAGTAAGAAATAACACTCAAACATCAAGCTTCATAATGTGACCGCAAATGAAACTCGAATGTGGATTTTGAGCGGTTCTTGAAAATAAAAATCACTCAGTTTCAACCCTTGGTCTTTGCTGCTCCGATATAATCATACAAGTTACAATTCGTACAATTTGATTAGTTAATAACTACTATTAATGGTTGTATTTGAAATTCTAGCACACCAGACATTTTGTACTAGGTAGAACACACAGTAATTGTCTGCGTTTGTTCGCAAATGTGAAACATATGTTACAAAAAACTGTATTTAAAAAGGGAATCTTGAAACAAAAGAAATCCATAGATGGGTGGTGTTTCCATTTTTTGAGTTAAAAATAACTCTCAACTGAAAATTTTCATAATTTGACAGCAATAAAAAACTCAAATTTGGATATTGAGCGATTCCCAAAAATAAAAATCACTCAATTTCAACCCCTGGTCTTCGCTGCTCCGAAATATGCGTACAAGTTACAGTTCGTTACTCGCAAAAATTGTTCCTTTTAATTGTCAGTGTTCGTTCGCAAATATGAAAGATGTGTTACGTAAAACTGTATTTATAAAGGAAAACTTGAAAAAAAAAGAAAAAACCATAGATGGGTGGTGTTTTTATGTTTTGAGTAATTGGTTTGAGAAATTTTCAAAAACTTTTTACAATTTGAGGGGAAAATAAAATTCGAATTTCGATTTTGAACGACCCCCCCCCCCCCCCCCCTCTAATTACTCCATTTTAACCCCTGGTCTCTACTGCTCCAAAATATGCATACAAGTTAACCTTCGTTCAATTTGATTGGTTAATTACTTATGCTATTTAAAATTCTAGTGCACCAGGCATTTTATACAAGGTAGAACTACTGTTTTTTCGCAAATGTTGAATGTATGTTATGAAAACTGGATTTAAATTGGAACTCTTGAAAACCATATTGTATTGATGGTGATTGATCGATTGATATCCATTTTCTGAGTGAATAATTGAACAAAGTTTGATTTTGAGCGATTCCCAAAAATAAAATTCTTTCAATTTCAACCCCTGGTTTCTACCCCTTTGAAACATATATTCAAGTTAGCCTTCATACAATTTGATTGGTCAATGCTTTTTATGTTAAGCTTTTTAAAATTTAAGTACAACTGGCAGAACCGGATAAAATATGTTCCTTTTGATTGTCACTGTTTGTTTGCAAAACAACTCTTGATAACCAAGTTCCATCGGTCGTGTTTCCTTTTTTTGTGTGAATCATAACCAGGAAAACAATTTTTCATAATTTTAGGTGAAAATGAAATTCAGATTTTGATTTTGAGTTATTCCCAAAAATAAAAGTCAGTCCATTTCAACCCCAGGTAAAGACCTACAATTACTCAAAATTAAGGAAAGTAAGTGAAGCCTCTCTCCAAGAGTAGAGTCCGTAGAGCGATTGGCACCTGATGGCGGTCATTGCCAAGTTCGCGAGGAAGAAAGCGCCGCCGCGTCTCCCGCGCCGGACATCAGCTGTTCGGGCGGCGCCTCTTCCACCTTTTCCCGCCTTTCTCAAGTTTATTAACCTTCGGTTGAGGTGGGATCACCCGTAACGCCACTCACCTCCTTCGCCCGTAACCATCTGACGGGACTGCATTCCGCTCTCACGCCTCCTTCCGAGTTATCAATTTATTATCTTCCCACACAAAAAGGTTCAACTCGAGTTTCCTAGCGCATCCACGGAAACAAACGAAACATAAAACTAGGAGACAACATCTGGTGCGAGGCATCATAGCACCTTCCCAACTTCCAGTCACTGTTCGCAAACTGCAATCACAACTATACAAACTAGGAACTATAACTACATGAGTTGCAAAGTTAAACTACCAACTACAAAAGTAGTTTAAAGTCAAACATTTTTAATTCTTTATTTCTAAATACGAAAGTTTTTGAAAGTTGGACATTTCCAACTACTTTTTTCAACTACCTACATTAGTAATTGAAAGTCAAACATTTCTAACTACTATTTTGGTTTATTATTCAATAATAAACCATTGTGATCGCTCTTGAAAAAACGCTGCAAACTCTTTCACTGGGGTTTATTAATCAATGATTCATGATTTAAATTTCTACTAAGCTTTGGAGTGTGCGTGTTTCACAGGTGATAGAGCGATTGTTGAATTTCAGGAGGCACACAAATATGATCAACTGATCAATACAAATAGGTATTTTGGTTGAGAACCGTTTTAAGTGCTCTATGCATATCTCATGAAATTCAATAATCACTCTATTACCTGTGAAACGCGCACACTCCAAAGATTAGCAGAACTTCAAATCATGAATCATTGAATAATAAACCCCAGTGAAAGAATTTGCAGCATTTTTTAATATAAAAAAGTAGTTGAAAGTCCCATTTCTTACCACTTTTTAGCTACGAGAGTCGTTGAAAGTTAAACGTCACTAATAATTTTTTTAACTACAAAAGTTTTTGAAAGTTGAACGTTTCTTACTACTTCTTTATCCACTAAAGTGGCTGAAAGTCAAACATTCTTAACTATAAAAGTAATCGAATGTCAAACATTTCTAACTACTTTTTTTTTACTACAAAAGTTTTTGAAAGTTGATAATTTCTAACTATTTTTTTTAAAGTGGCAAACTACAAGGTGGTTGAATTTCAAACATTCCTAGCTACTTTTTTTAACTACAAAAGTTTTTGAAAGTTGAACATTTCCAACTACAGTAAACCCTCGCATATCCGGACTAATGTGGCGAAGGCCGATGAGAGTGAAATTATTTTTTAATGAGAAAACAGATGTATACTGTACAACTATTACTGTATACTCAATTTTAGCAAGCCTTAAATACGGAAAAGTTTGTTTATTGAATAAAACAACTGTATTTTGGTTCGAATAGTACTTTAATATTGTACTGGTAACATCAAAACTAGAAAAATATAGTGTTTTTGATTTTTTTTTTTTCCAAAATCGAGTCCGGATATGGGAGATCCGGATGTAAGAGGGTTTACTGTACTTACTTAACCATTAGTACTGTGCTTAGTTAACTATTAACTATTAGTTAATAGGTGAAATGTTCAACTTATTTATAGCTCCATTCTTTGATTCGATCCGTTATAATGGATATGTCATCTGCGTAACGTCAGTGCCGATCGGATTTATAAAACATAGATTCACCGGGATCGAGGGCCAGGTTAAATAAAAGTTTTACGATGCATAGCTATTTCATTTGACCTATGACCGAGACGTTTACTGCTTCCTAGGGCCCCTAACACCTTTTGTGAAGGTCGTAAAAACCCCCAATTGAAAGGGAATAAGACCTAGTAAAGGGATCTTAAAGTCTGACGGAAGTTTGACACGAACAACGCCGGGGGTGTGCGTGGAAATGACCGGGAATTTCTTCTAATTGGGGGTCCATGTCGGTAACCCTCCAAATAAGATTTGCCACGTATTGTCTCTCTCACGTCGAAGGTGTGTGAAAACGGGGCTGGGATCAAAATGAAATATATATAGACGATAGACCTATTCATGTCCTACCTCTACCTGTATCCTTTCTAGGATCGCCTGGGTAGGGGACGTTTGACTGACGTGTGAAACGTGAAGGGTTCATCGACGTTTTGACGATTCGGTCTTTCCAGGTGGAATGGGGGCGACGAAATGAAAAAATGCTACAAATTATTATACAAAAGTTTATTATTTTTGTATTTCTCTTCCATGTATGCAGGGGAAGGGTGCGGACAATCTGAGCATGGGAAATGCGTACAAATCGTTTCAGACCATTTTAAGACCGAATGGAAATGTAACAACGATAGGTGTATATCCGACGGACATTGTCCGTGTGTACGGTGATGTGTGTGTTTTACCCTGTGTGAAACACCTGTGCCTGTCGGGATAAAAATGAGAACCAGCATCATGCGGATCTGCAGTGTCCACAAAATCACGGCCCAAGCAGATAGCAGGTGCACTGTCATCAATGGCTGCGATGTGGAGAGAGAGAAACTGCATCATATGCCAAATGATCAGGGCAAGAAGCCAGATATGGTTGCCATAAAGCCCTATGGGTCTGCCATAATCCTGCATGTCCAAGTTGTCAATGGCAGTGTGGGCATAGAGCAGACCTGCAGAGCTAAGAAGAGTAAATACGACAGGAACGATCTGCGGCAAGTGGTATCCGAGCTAAAAGGAGTGGCTCCTAATAACACCTAAGTTATGGCTGCGACCATGTCAAGGCGTGGAGTGTGGTGCGGGAAAAGTGCCACTGAGTTACTTGAGTTGGGCATCTCGTCAGGAATCCTTCGTGGTATCACCACTCGCCTCATCGAATCTCTTAATTAAACTTGGGGTCATTCTACAGGGGCACTCACGCTCACCCTCCCCCCTCCTCCATCTTCCTTCTTCTCAAAAGTTTCTTCTGTTCTTCTCAAGTCTTCTCAATTCTTTCCCAAAAACCATGGACCTACCAACCACCATGTAAACCTGGACGCCCTCCCCACTTATATGTTGTTTAGTTTTTCGTATCCGGTTTCGTTTTCATTTAATGGTGTGTACCCTCCTCCTTTGAAGATAAATTTTAAAAACAAAATGAGAAAATAAAAATGATAAAATGTGTGACAAATGTTGTTTTGTTGCACAGCCTGCAATTCTCAACCGATTTTCATGATCATTTTTTGATTCGATCCCAGTTTTTGTCCAGTTATCCAAAAAAACCTCGGGAATTCTGAATTTGAATAGGGAATAATGTCGAAAAAACGTGTTTTTTCGCGACAAATCTTGTCAACGCTCATTCATTCTGATTTTAATGGTTCCTTAATAATTGGGTTTGCGTTTTTTTTTTTTTTTTTTTTTTTTTTTAGCCAATCCTGTCAATACCTGATGTACTTTAAGCTACAGCTAATAAACATAGATGAATGAATTATTTAGAAGGGCTATAAAATACAGAAATAATAAACCTTTGCTTTTAATTTGCAGCGTTGTCGATTTGATTTGGATTTTTCAAAGCCAGTCGAATAGCTTCGTTAACTTTGAAAATTAGATAACGGAATTGACGCGAACAGAGCGTTATGACAACTATGAGAACCTCATTATTCCGGATGAAGTGTGCACAGTGGGTTCTATTGATTTGTTCGGGAATCGTCATTGTTCACGATTTCGGAATTCACACGCTTCGTAAAACGGGGACTTCACGGTATCTGAACGCGATACCTGGAGGAAAACTATGGGCCGTCAATGGGGAAACGCTAAGGTGTCGGCATTTTATACCTGAATGTGTCAATCACATTGTCGTTAATCGTTGAAACCGTTGGTTGCGGGATATTTTCCGTGTCAGTCTCTCTGTATCGACAGGTCGAAGTGATATCTACATGACAATAAAGTCAGTTGGCTTCGATAATGATTTGTACATAGACACCTTCCATCACTGGGAAATTGGAAAATATTTCCATGGGGAAATTGATCAATTACCTATCTATGTTTTCCACGAATATTTTAATCTTTGAATGCTGAAGGGGCCGTAGTCCAAGAAAGCAAAAAAAAAACTTCTGTTCCAAGAATATTGGTAAATTGCTTAAGGCTTCACGCATTTGTTTAATGCTCGGAGAGATGTTTGAAGTCACTATTCATGTCATGGCGGGGAGTGTGGTGAGGGAAAGGTGCCACGGAGTTACTGGACTGGGTATCACCTCAGGAATCCTTCGTGGTATCACCACCCCCGTCATCCAGGGCTCTCCCTTAAACTGGTGGTCGTTCTCCAGGGGATATTTGATCTTCGAGGGGAAATGCCTCAATTACACTTCCATGTTTTCCAAGAATATTTCTACATGTTAGTCCAAAACAGATGACATGACCACACTTACATTGGAAATGTATATGTAATAGACCATCCATTCAAGTGGTGCTCATGCAGCTTATACTGCCGATTTTGCTGATTCTTTTTTGTTCAATTAAGAAATTTTTCTTGTTTACCTACCAGCAGCATGACTGAAATCTGATAACTTCAGTTCACACTCGGTATACTACAAACTAGCGGTAGCGGTCAGTTTAAGGCCAAAGTAACTTATAAGTATCCTTGTCGGTAGATACCGATGCCAAAAAACTGTAACGACACGTTCCCAATTCCTATGAAGTAACTACGCTGTAAAAATAATGAATTTGATTTGATTGCTTCAGTCGCCACCTTTCTCGACAATGATTCCTTAAATTCGTCAGAAGTATCCGAGAAAGTATCTAGATAGTAAAGTAACCACATATAGTATCTGTAAAAGTGTCGTTTGCGGTAAATAGAGATACCAAGAAACTAACTACACCTTCACGATCGCTCTCAAATAACTTTACCTTAAGAACAATGAATTTCATAAATTGACGGATTTGGCACGTTTTTCCACAATAATTTCAATTACTCCTCAAATTTTCCAGAAGTATTCGGAAAGGTATCTAGGTAGCAAAGTAACTTTACGGTATCCCAAAAGTATCCTTGTCGGAAGATACCGATATCAAGAAACTGTAAAGACACGTTCCCAATTCCTATGAAGTAACTACGCTGTAAAAACAAGGAATTTTATTTGATTGCTCGACACCTTTCTCGACAGTGATTCCTTAAATTCGTGTGAAGTATTCGAGAAAGTATCTAGACAGTGAAGTAACTACATACAGTATCTGTAAAAGAAAGTTAATTTGGCACCTTTTTCCACAGTAATTTCTCAAGTTCACTAGAAGTATCGTTGGCGGTAAATACAGATACCAAGAAACCGTAACGACACCTTCACAATTTTAGTAACCACACTGTATATAAAACAATAAATTTGATATAATTGAGAAAGAGTGACATTTATTCTTGGAAAAAGATAGAATGCTCACAAATATTGAGGAAGCATACGACTTAGTGAATAATGTTACCCAGTTAGGCTAGGCTAGCTGGTGTAGGATTTACTCACGATCAATTTACCTGAACAAAAAATAAAACGAGAAAAAGAAAAGAACAGCTTATGAAGGAACCATAATTATAGCAAGAATTATAATACATGTCGAAAGAACCTTCTTGTATGCACTTCTTTGAAAGCTCGTTGGGGATTTAAGATCTCGATTTAGATGTTTATGGAGGGAGTACAAATGATGAAGGAGACTTGTAGTAGTCATAACCAAACGCGTTTCAGGATTAACAACGTTTCCAAGTGATACAAATTTGGTGGCACGAGCCTCAGGTCTATTTGAGTGCAGCAATGTAGGGTGCTTATGATAGAATAGTAGAAAACTCTTTGGTAGGAGCTGTTTTAGAGTGAACACTTGAGTGAACGAAATTCCTAATATTATACATAATTCGGGTGAATTTAGAGAGTCTACTGGTGAGAGAAAAAAATTGCATCATTCGGCAATGATCCTTTAAATTTGCCAGAAGTATCCGAAAAAGATGCTGATACTGTTCAACTCTGATGCCTGGGATATTGACGAAGATAGTCGCTCGTCCAGTTTCAGCCTAAATTACAAAGAACGTGAAGCATCTTCTTAGTTCAGCTCACTCGGCTGGCCAGTCTTCCTCGCGGACCCCGCCTTCGCCGCGGACGAGTTCTGCGGGCGGAACGCGATCCTCGACGCGGGAAACTCCTAAACAGGTGGTCCTCCGAGGCCGGACTCTCTCCCCGAAGAATAGGAGACGGCACGGGCAGTAGCCCCAGAGCGATTCTAAGGCCATTGCACTTCCGCTAATGTTCCCCCCTTTCGCGCTTCCTCTTTCTCAAGTTCGCTTATTATAGTAAAGTTCTGTTTCGCGGATCTTTCTCTGAATGGATTGTTTGAAGGCGGTGGTGCAGAAAGGGTCTAAGGAAAGGATGTTGGCACAGGTGCCCTTTCCGGTATGTTGTATTGTTGGTGGGAGAGACAGATAAAGCATGACAGAGAATGGGTTAAGCATTATAAACTATAAAGTAGACAAAATATTCCAGTATCCATAATTCCTTGGAAAAGAAAATTTGCTTTGTCTTGAAAATCGATATTATCATGACTAAATCCACTTCAGATTATTCAGAATGCTTTAATTAATTTTTATTTATTCAAAACTCGCAGCCCAATACAACATCACAATAGTGTATTTAAAAATAAAAAATACAGTTAGAAAAATTTGTTAGAGAAGACAGAGTTAAGGGAAATTTGACCAAGCTGGAGTTAAGGGATGTTTGACCAAGGTTATTAGTATGTTTTTAATGACTTTCACTGATTGTTCAAAAACATTCAAATCATTGTTCAAAAACATTCAAATCGGAAAACTAGTGGATAAATCGATTCACCACTCTCGACAGCCTGGATAGTGTTCAATTAAACATGTCTAGCGTATGATCCGAAAAATTTCGCACACGTGTTCTATAACTAGATCCAACAAAAAGTGCCTCCTAGAGTTTTTTTTTAGAGGCTTCGTTTTCGAGTTAATTCATTTTTAAAGATTTGTTTCGTGTTTTCGACCTTACGTCACTAAAACGGCCGTCACTCCGGCGTTTTCAATTTTTTTTTGCAAATCTAAGGATGCCGTTGGAAAGAGCATTGAATTTCCCATCGTTTCTGTATTTAACTAACAGGTATTTTTGTAAAGATAACTAAAGGTAGTGAAAAAATGAGCCTGAAAAGTAAATTTTGTTAAATTTTGAAAAAACAAAAACCTTTTTTTAATGGCTCATTAGTCTCCTTCTTCGGGCCCAGGAATGTTTAATATTTGATGATACGTTTGAGCAAAATCACGGAGGTAAGCCTAAAAAACTCCACGTGCGCTAATGTTTCAGCTTTCCAATGGTGTAATTAGTTTTTATTTTTTAGAGGGAACGTTCTTTGAGAAAATTGGAGATTTTATGCAAAAAACGTGTGTTTTCAAGCACATTTGGCTTGCTTTAATTCGTATGGATTGTTCAAAATATCCCCCGTCCTCGCTTATGCAGAGGGCCGCTCGTCTGCGAACAAGTCCAAAAATAAAAAACACCTCCAAACCAGTGGAATTTAGAATTTTTGATATCAGCCACTAATACTCACCATGCGGAGATCAATGTTGGTAAATGAATCCACCTTGCATAGTATAGCTCATTGGGGATCGGGATGAGCAGAAGTGAAGTGGTCTTCAGGATTGTTGATGAGTTTAAATAAATGAATGAATAACAAAAATTCAAAAATACCGACAGAGAAGTGAAACACCTAAAAATAATAGATTAAGTTTTATTGTTTATAAATGGATAATAAATTAGCATTCCTTCCATCTAATGATGTTGTCTTGGAAGTGACCAAGTTGTCAGGGCTCTTTTCTCAAATTTGAAGAATTCTAGGAGGCAGCATTTTGCTGAGAGCAGCCAACATGCAACCCTCAATAACGCGGGCACAGCAGTCGTTCGGTGCGCTTGTACCACCAAATGCGCCATTAAACTGTGTCTTTACTCCATAAACTCTTGTTGGCACAACACTTAAGGTTTTTATAGCAAGTAGCTGATTTGTTATTCAATTTGAATATCCATTTTCGTAATGGCGATACATTTGACAGCAAAGTGTTGACATTCTGCACTGCATGACTTTTTATTCGGTACAAGAGAATTTGTTTAAAACTGACCCTCAAACCGGCATTGTATGACGTCGTTGTACAATCCTCAGATAGTGCAGATCGTTTTGTACAAAATTGGACGTTTCGGGCTTTGAACAGAAAATTGGTTCATTCCGCACATTGTACAAATGACGGTTGTACAATTTTGCAATTGTACAATGTCGCACACATACACAAACATCATTTGTCTATTATGTTTCTACTGATTTGATATTCATAGTGTGAAGAGAAAGTAACCAAATAGTCTCGGCCGTTTAGCTGTTGTGACCCACATCGTCCAATTCCAAGGACGAGGTGGCCGAGTGGTTAAGGCGATGGACTGCTAATCCATTGGGGTCTCCCCGCGTGGGTTCGAATCCCATCCTCGTCGGGATTATTTTGTTCCTCTGGATTCTATTTTTTGCTCATTTAGTTGGTTCTGATCTTTTATTTCGACATTATTGTATTGATCACGACAGAGAATATTGTAACAATTCAAATCGCAATATGAAAATTCTAAAGAAATCCATGTCTCCTTCGGAAAGCATCACATTACTCGTGGATTTGGTTAGTTATATTCTTGACCACTCGAAATTAATTGGAAGATGTGTAGATTCATGATGTTTGACGTTAAAGAAATTTCTAATTTTCTTAGAAATTGTGATGGATATGGTTAGTTGGCCCCTTCCCGATTTTAGAATCTGTCGCCTTGGGAGATGAACCGCCTGCAAGCGTGTGATTCATATTCTGAGCGTGGCGGAGCATAATAATGCATCCACCTGCTCGGAAGGGGCAACTATACCATACCATCACCCTCACATGTTAGCCTGAGCGTGGTTACGTCCACAGTGGCTATGTTCTTGTTAGTCAATTGTGTTAAGAACCAGTACTTCCTCATTTTCATGGATAAACATTAGGTATTATGGCATGAGGTTTTTCTTTTGAATTAGCACGTTGGATTACGTGGATTTCCATTATTTAGGCGATATATGTTCCACTAGGCTAGCCATCCGATTGCATTCTTCAGCTACTTCAGCTTTAATTGATTACTATCATACGTTCCCATGACAATTTCATCTCTTAAAAAGTATTTGAAAAGCTACCCGGATTTTCAAAGGTTGCCTCACTACTGTGGCCCTTGGACCCATGGATGGTTTTTGCTTCGAGCCTGTGGCTAAAATTCGAGAATCATTGAACATACTTTCCCCTGGTATATAGTTCTGAAATCACAGTTCAACAATTCAATTATTGAGATACTGTTCGCTCAGCTTCCAAAAAGAGAAGGAGCTAAAAACAATTTTTTAATATTAAACGTAGAATACATTTTTTAAATAAGTTTTTTGACATGGGGTAAGTTTTTTGCTTGTAATGAATGGTTTCCCGTGAATTTCTCGCTTGTGACCATCACGGATATAGCATCTTTTGGAAACAAGCTCCTCGACTATTTCAGCTAAATATTCACTGGCTAATTGGTTTTGGGCCCGGCTCGATTCCACCGAGTTTTTATGGCACAAAACTTTCGTTTACTTATAAATCTTCGATAACTGTATTTCGGGAGCCAGTTAAGACAGAAAAGTGCAGTTTAGGGCCTCTTCCTCTATTTTTGATGTAGTTTAACCCAAAATAAAAATTGCTTACCTACATAATATGAGGGACTCGGAGTATAATCAACCAGCCAGTGGATGTCACAATACTGCAACTACAGAGCGCTATGCACAATGCCACGTCGTGCCACAAAGACCTTATGAACTGATTTCTTTCAGACAGACATTTTCGCTCTTGATTTCGTGATTTTTGAAAGCATAAAAAACAACACTCATCATCCATTATTGACACCTTCCAATGCCAAACTTGCTATAAACTTATCAGAAGACAGATCAGATGAATAAAGTTGATAATCGAAGATCAATTGGTCATATCCAAGTATAACTGGAATGTTATGGGGTTTTGTTAAAAATTAGTTCATCAATCGATACCTGGCCTGTGGTATGTGCCACAAGGTAGCGAAGGTTATCACCCCGTATATCAAAACGTGACCCTTTAGGCCAGTTTATGGATGCGAATGCTGCATGCTAAAGAAAAGTCCATGACCCGAGCCTTTCCCTCAAAGCTAATCCGATTCTAGCTCATCAAAGCTGTTTTCGATCGTTCCCCACCTGGATCACACGTTATCGCTTCGTAACGCCGACTCCATAAAACTCGGTTGAACGGGCTGTGCGGTTATTTGGAGCGAGGACGCGGGTTTTATCCCTGCGACGTAGCCAACGTATGCAAATGCGGGGCAAACAGACGGAAGTCAAACTAGCTTTTGGCGCCCTGACGCATCAGTTCACCGAGTTCGTTCATCCTGGACACGCGGAGTGAACGTCCCCGCGAAACCCACGGACCATCTTGGACCGCGTGACAGCTGGTATGGACGATTGGTATGATACACATTTTATTGGAATTAATTCGCCATACGAATCAAACAGGTATGGGAGATGGGTTACTCTCCACTAAGTGGCAATTTCATGTTACACAGCTCTCACTTGGTTGCTCGAACTCCGAAAGGTGTGCCAATTTTGAAAAACCGATATAAAGGACGGATCTCACCTGAACCATAATTTGAAACCGTGTTTTTATCAATTCAATCACATTTTAATACGATCCCCTATTCCAACACCTGGGTTTATTATCATTATTATTTTAATAGTATGTGATCGCTCCTACAATTGTGAGGTTCGAGTGTTCACTTTGGGTTCAGAAATTTCGTTTGTTTGCTATTGGAGAATTACTACGGATCTAAAACCAATCCCAGTCGATTGTTCGTCTAAAATTACTGTAGAATGACACCTCACACACAGCCCGTGGCAATAAAACCCCGGAAAACACGTTTTTGGCAAGTTTTCCACAGTTTTTGCCTCATTGCATCTTCTTGTGTGGGATGTTCGGACCAATAGACCCCATGGAGTCCCTGAACGCAAGAACGGATTTTGCACATCAATAGTAAGGCCTTTTGTGGCTCTTATGACGGGCGGACAGGGTGAATGACCTTTTGGGTTGTAAAATATTTTCGCCCTACAATTAAAAAGGGTTATTATAGAAAATAATATACCAAAAGTGAACCATTTACAGATTTGGAATGCAGCAATTCGTTTGTCGAACGGCCTACCTGTTCTGTTGTAAAAAAATAGAAATTGTTGATGTAAATGAGAAGTGTGGCGATAGCGGATAGGCCCTTTTTATTAATGGCGAGAACAGTGTTTGAATATCTTCCCTCTGGATAAGTTTATACGAGTACAAGATTCCACTGGTGCCTTGATTTTGTTCCTCATTGAGTAGAGATAATAATTCCGAAAATTATACTGTTTCTATCCAGCTGGTACACGACTGGAAATCATGACAACATTGTTCTCATACCTATTCACAGATAAATGATCTATTTACAGAATTTGAATGCAGCAATACGTTTGTCGAATCACCTACCTGTTCTATTGAAAAAATTGAAATTGTTTAGGTAAATGAGAAGTGTGGAGATAGCGGATAGGCCCTTTTTTATTAATGGCGGGAACAAGCTCGTAGGTGTTTGAATAACTTCCCACTGGATAGGTACGTTTATGCGAGGACTAGAGTCCACTGGTGCCTTGATTCTGTTCTTCATTGAGTAGAGATAATAATTCCGAAGATTCCAGCTGGTACAAGAGTACAACTCACAACAACATTGTTCTCATACTTATTTGAATAACACAGGTAATGTAGTGCGTTGGTTAAAATAGTGCATTACTTAACATAGCTCTGGTGAAAATCATATGTGTACGGTAGATTTGACTGCTCACACACGGCTAAAATAGTCTAAAATATAATAGACAAATCATTATCTAACACCCTCTTTCTCGTGATGAAATGCTGAGGAATACTGAATCTCTAAGATATGCTACAAAACAACAGTTTTCTAGGTTATAGACAAAAATTTACAAATTGCTTCCAAAAAATTGGACACAATCATGAAAATTTGCCTGAAACGTGGAATTTTATGCCAGCTGTCGTTAAATATGGGTTCATACTCTGGAATGTGCTAGTTTTGAGCATTGTGTGTATCTCTGACGTCCCTCTGCATCCCTGGAATGTATTTTGTATTGCGTATTACACCTGTATATCTTGCCCTATCAGAATACTGTGTTCTTGAATAATAATTTTTGTCGTTTCAAGCAATTTGGATAAAATTGCTGGATTGTACTTGAGGTTTTAAATCGATAGATCCTGTTCTTTGGAAACAGTTGATTCAACTATGCAATAATGTTCTTTTTAATCTATTCTAGGCATACAGTACTAATTTCAAGGTCTCCATAAAACCCTTCGGTCTTGCACTTGTCTTCATCCTCTTAATCGTCACTTGTCCTGTATAAAAATTATAGTATTTATGGAGTCGGTTCACCTAATAGGATGGAAATTAACATGATTTATTGTTGGTTCAATGCCAATTAATTCAAAATGGAAGTTATGGCTACTTATTTCATTATGATAGCCTTACAACCATATCGTCCAGTTCATGATTAAGACAGATTTACGAAAATCCATCTGTAAGTTTCCGTACGTCATCAGTCTTTTACCTGGATTTTGCCTTAGGTAGTTTCTAAGGAAAATCCCCGGGATTATTGTCAGTCACGAGAAATGAAACCCTTCTTCGTGTGTTCTGAAATAGAAAGGTCCGACCACTGAGGAGGTATGTACCTTCCTAGGCATTCCCTTCCCTGTGCGTCCTCCTCATCTTCCGGCAATTGAACTTTCGTCCTTGTAAAGTTCCCGCTCACGACTCAGCCTGCCTAGCAACACAATCCGGTCCCAAAGCAGTAATTCCTCACCTTTGTAAACAAGATTTTATTTGCCGTTTATTCGGTTATTATTGTGAATTGTTGATTAGGGTTTGTCCACATTGAATGAATCCAAAGAATATAATCAAGAATGCAGTGCACCTATAAGAAAAATGTACTGAAGCGTTCATAAGTCATAATACAAGTAACACACACCTTTATCTGAAAAACCGTTCGTATATTTTCTATTTGGGACCGAATGGATAAAAATAACAGATAACAGAAGAGAAATCATTTCAAAACATGAATAGATGAATGTGAATATACGGTTTCGATAAGTCTGACCAAAACAGATCAACGAAAAAATACGTTTGTCATAAATTGTTCGTGTCACGTGCACACAATATAGTAATTGCTATAATCAACAGACAAAACAGCTGAATTTCGAATCCCTTATTTTGGAGCATAAGTCTTTATTTTCTGGCGGATACGTTTCGTCCTTCAACGAGGACTTCATCAGTCCTATTATGTCATCAATAAATGCAGAATTCCGGCTTAGACATGGTGGTGCCACAGTTTTGCCTGCAGCTCCTCTCTCCTTTTTTTATTTTGTATTTCTTCTTTTTTACTAATTAACGCAATTAATGACAACAACAAATAATAAATTTTTAATCATGACTAGTTTTTATATAAAGAAGGATGAGGGAGCAACTAAAAACTTTTTTCTTCTTCTTCTTTATTGGAATTGTTTTTTAACACACAGCCATGGCAATATGTACAAAATTTAAAAAGAAAAACTTATTCTAATTTACGTCACATCATTCTATAACGAATACAAAAATAATAATTAAATTCTTATGGCATTCTCTTCAATAAACTGGAAAACTTCTTGGTAAACGTTTAGATTTTCCCCTAATATACATTTAAAACTAAAAGGAACATTCATCATTTCGTACAACTTATTGAATAATAAATTTCGGGACGTATCATTTTGGACACAGTCCATAACGATGTGCTCAACACTTCCTTCTCCCCCGCAGTGCGAGCAGAAATCTCCATTTTTCCTCTCTTCATGAGCGCTCTATATTGTTGCTATTGGAGGGAGTTTATACTGCTTTTCTATGCTGTTGGTGATGTCTATAAAAGCACATCCTACCTTGAACCATCCGTGAAGATGATCCAACATCCTTACTTTCGGTTCACAAACTCCCAAACTGCTCAGTCACTGCCACACGCTCATCCGTTGGACGAAAGTATTGAACAGATACGGGTGTAAAAAGGTTAGCATAGTTCATGTTAAATATGAGGCTACCTTGACTCTTGAACATGAGATCTGAACACATCGAGTAATTACATATTAGACTGTTTACCAATGGGGGAATCACTCGATTAATCCATTTTGAACAGAAAGCTACGTGGTCTGCTAATTCTTCTATTTTATTCGAGGGTGCACTCCGTTGGGACATGATTCGTGCTAAATATCTATCTGCCAGCATCTGTCTTCTCAAGTCCAAGGGCATTTCCAGCGTTTCGGCCAGAATAGCATCAATAGACGTAGACCTCAGATACCCGATACACCGGCGAACACACTTGTATTGTATTCGGTCCAGTAATTTCAAGGTCGTCACACAACACTGTCCATAAAACGTTGACCCATAATCTAATATTGACCTTATGGTTGCTCTATAAAACATTAACGCAAAAATTCAATTGCCCATACTGCAAGTAATGAAACAAAGTGAAGGGATGTGTGGTGGCACCACCATGTCTAAGCCGGAATTTGCATGTATTGATGACATAGTAAGACTGATGAAGTCCTCGTTGAAGGACGAAACGTATCTGCCAGAAAATAAAGACTTATGCTCCAAAATAAGGGATTCGAAATGAATGTGGTCACCCCACTACCTACACCCACTACTAACAGCTGAATTTAGTACCAATTTTGCACAGTTTGCCTGTTAAATATTACAGTTTTTGAGTCGCTTGTCTTGAATGCAAGTTCAAGTTCACATCGTGTATCCACATAAACTTATCTGTCTTCGTTGATTTAGGTGCTTTTAAAATTTTGAAGTATGCAGTATCCATCTATACTTCGGATTTCCTGCGAAAAATATAGACGGGCGACCTTCTAATCAGCTGTGTAATTGACCGAACGAACGCTGAGTTGCATTAGTATCACAAAATATGTTGCACTCGCTCCGATGATCTGAAAAACAAATTACACTCCATACTAAAATTTTTGCTATAATCAAACGGATATGTCAAGTTTTAACGATCAGCGTATACGTACAGAATTGAAAAGCGGGTATCCCAGGTTGAAAAACCCGCAAGCTGTGAAGTTGGGAGTTGGACTCATTGCCACGTACAGCCGTAGTTTTCTCTGTGAATTCAGAAATGAATTCCAATTTTAAATAATAATTGAAATTATTTGTGTTTTCATTTAAAAACGCTGCAAATTGTTACACAAAGTTGTTTCACATCTGTATTACATAGCCCTTCTAAATAAATCACTCATCTATGTTTATTTGATGTATGTTCACAATACGAGAGTCATCCAGAAATTAAGGTTACAACTGGTAAAGATCGAAAAATGCATTTATTTTATTCAAATTTTGAGGAAATGTAGCAAAATGTGTCCTTATTTTTCTACAAAATCGCCACCAACTTCAACACATTTCTTCAGCCTGGGCGGCCTAAATTTGGACTTTTTTTTGAAGAACTTTCCATGAGGAATCGAATGAGCCCCCTCCCCAGATCTGTAGCTCAAACCATTCCCGATGTATGACATGATCTTATGCTGCAAACATTTGCATCCACATTCACTACATCACTAGGTTACTGCGATCAAAACAAAAACAACAGCGGATTTTTTTTTTTTTTTTTTTTTTTTTTCGCAGTAACCTAGTGATGTAGTGAATTTGGATGCTGGAGTGAACTCCTAAAAGGGTTTATAGCCGAAACACGGGTTGAAGCATTCTGATATGCATGATACGCTGCAAATTCTTTCACGGTTTATTATTCAATTTCTTTAATTTGGCTACTGGTGTGGTTACGGAACTGCTATGTGTATACAGATTCTTACTGTAGTGCCTAACACCTGTGTGAAATCCTCCGTCCACAACTGACCGAATGGCAGTAATTCGAACCTTATAAAACGTTAGTGGGGCACGGAATCCCAGAAAACGGGCATTGAGAGTGTTAATAGAGCACGTACTTGGGAAGAAATCAAGGATTACTTACATTGACACAGAATAACTGCTTTTCTCTCACGACCTTGAATAACTTCAAGTTGAAAGCGTGAGCCTGTAAATTGAAATGATCATATTATGTTATCAATGTGCAGTAGCAACTAAAATGTGTAAAACAAGTTTATTCTTAAATGGATTGCGGTTAATAGCGACCAATCAACCTAACAAACCTTCAAGTACTCACACGATAGTTAGCTAAGCTGCAAGCGCCACATATGCAGTACAGCTCACCAATTATCATGATTAAAATTGCTGCTTCCCCTGCTGTTTCTAGAACGCTACCAGGGTATTCAGGTGCCGACCTCTTCAGAAATCTGACTGAAAGCGACAATAATGTTACAAAACTTTGTATAATACGGATCAAGATTTGAAAACCGTAGATTTGATTCAAATCGCTCAAGTTGTCCATGATGGTATTTTGTTTGTTGAGAGCTTGAAATAGCAGATTCTTCTTCAAAAGTGCTTCCGATTGGGCGTACTCCATCGACACTTTATTCGCGACAGTGGTGTACTGGGCCATGATGAGGAAATCGAGCAAATACATGTGATGGAGCCTAAAGTTCCTCAAGTGTCTGCGGTCATTGGGAAAATGCCAAAATCTGACGATGAGCACTGACCATTCCAAGAGGAAGTAGAAAATGATTATAAAAGCCGCTAGACCGATATGGCTGACGTATTTGGACGACCAACTGTTTTGTCCGGTTTCCAAAAACACGGCCAACTTTTGGAATTTCTTTTTGAAACGGATGACGCGCGTCATATGTATGTACGGGGTTAAGAAATACATTGTCCGCGGCCAGATAACCATCATCGTCGATAGAGCGTTGTCGCTCGTCAACTCGTGGAAGGATTTTTTCAGAACTGGGAACCAATCCCACAACGTCGTTAGTAGCAGCTGCGCGAAACAAAACATATAAGTGAAAACGTTGAATTTACCGGTTTTCCCAAACGGGAATACTCCAAGAATACGAGATATCAGCATAAACATGTTGATTCTACCGCAGTTGAAGACACACTGCATTCATTCGTTGAGTGATCCATTGAAGATCAGTGGGTAAAACTAATTCACCAAATGACACGTACATTACAGCAGTTTGTACTTGTTACAGCATTCAGCCTTCCCAATAAATTCCATTATCAGTGAAAGAGAAATTCCCGATACGTCAGTAACTGACTAAGATTGAAGTGTCATCAGTGAAGCACGCAATATTTTTCTTGATTACATTACATTAATAGTGAATGCGAACACCCCGCTTTCAGAATATTACCAATATATAAGTTTTACATACCATGCACTCACGCTAAAATTATGAAGTAGGGCTTTAAGGCCGAACGCCGCACAGTGGGGCAAAAAAGTTAAAAACGCTGCAACTTCTTTCACTGGGGTTTATTATTCAATTGGCTTGCGTTCATGATTTGAATTTCTACTAAGCTTTGGAGTGTGCGTGTTTCACAGGTGATAGAGCGATTATTGAATTTCAGGAGATATGCATAGAGCACGTAAATCTGTTCTCAACCAAAATACCTATTTGGATTGATCAGTTGATCACATTCGTGTGCCTCCTGAAATTCAATCGCTCTATCACCTGTGAAACAAGCACTCTCCAAAGCTTAGTAGAAATTCAAATCATAAACGCAAGCCAATTGAATAATAAACCAGTGAAAGAATTTGCAGCGTTTTTTTATGGTTATCAGAATGCTTCAACCCGTGTATCGGCTACAAAGCCTTTTAGAAGTTTACTCCAGTATCCATATTACTACATCACTACGTTACTGCTATCAAAACAAAAACAATAATAAACCAAAATAATGCAAATGTTGACCTACGGACCTGGGGAAGGGCTCATTCGATTCCTCGTGGAAAGTTCTTCAAAAAGAGTCTAAATTTAGGCCGCCTTGACTTTTTTTGAGGTTTTTAGGGATTCTACAAAACTTCGACAACCCTTAAAGGGCACCTTAAATTAAGTGAGAGAGCTGGCTCAGGAATTGGGGCGTCGCCGGGCCAACATGGATTTTTCCTGAAATTTTCAGCTTTTTTGCTCTTGCCGTTTGGGAGAAATCGTGCGTACGGCGTAAATACGACGGACGGAAAATTTTTTATTGCAGATTCGGATTCTACACCCTTTGAAACGTAAACCATGAAATTTTCAGGGGGGCTAGAATTTTTTTTTAAGAGCGATTACTATGGTTTATTATTTATTTATTTATTTATTTATAAGGGGCGAGCCCAAATACAGAAAAAGAGAACATAAATATACAGACTGAATAACAATAATTTCATACCAACGGTTAACAATATGGAGCAATAAGAAAGAAAACGAGAACAATGAGACGCAAACAGTTATAAATAAGTAATAAACCAGAAGTCATATGTATGAAATTTTTTATTAGTTTACATGGTAAGTTACTTTGAATTTACATTTACATTAATTTCATTTAAGGAGGTGTGTGATCGAAATGGTGAAAAAAACTCGACGTTTTGAGTGTAGATAGGCTTTGGTAGGTAATTGCGGAGGAATCATCAAAACTTGGAATGAATTGAATTGAATTAAAATGTTTTATTAAGTAAAAGTGTATATACATTGTACATTTTTTCTTCATACAAAAACATATACGGATGTAGCCCGAGACTATGAGCCGGAGGGTGTACAATGTGTGGCAGTAGCAGAGTCGTGTTGCTGAAATTCCTCCATCACAACATTCATCATCTTCTGGCGCACGAACAGTTTCCTGTTTTTAGGGATATCATGGAGATACGGTAGTATACTCATGAGAAACTGGTAGTCTCCATCTTGAGTACGCGCTGTGTTTTGCTCCAAGTAGTTAACTTTTTTAGTTTCAAGTTCGAGGAGTTTTTCATCAATGTTTAACAGTTCGTTTTTTAAAATTTTTTGTTTCTTCTTGGGTGGGCTTTTAAAACATTTCTTGGTGGAGATGGTGGGTGTTTGCTGATGACTATCAACTTCCTCACAATGAGACCCTGAAGTTGGCGTACTTGTTTGAGAAGTTGAAGGCAGATCGTGGTCTCGATCAGTTAACTCCAAAAAACCACTCAAACTTAGGCTGCCTTCGTCGCTGACCATATTCGTATCATGAATCGATTCAACGGATGGAACACTACTTTCCACTCTTCTTGGTTTCATTGTGTCTGTCAAAAATGTAAGTAGTCTGAAAAAAGGCCACGAAGGGGGTTGACATGCATTTGCACCACTGCTAGATTTCCTTTTTATCTGTTTCATCAATTCCTTTCGAAACGTGTCTCGTAGGCCTCTCCACCTCTTCTTAACTTCTTCCCCTGAAACAAAACATTTTTTTGATTACTATGCATCTATTATTAAGGAAATTTTAACTTACTACCAGCGTTGTAAAAAACAAGTTGACAACTCTGCTTACTAACTTCACAAATATACTCGATTATCAAGATTACATACAGTTTTCTAATTTTACAATCAACATCTAGGGATGTCAATATCGGCAAAGAATATCGATATTTGAATCGTTTTAGTAATTCGATATATGAAGGAAAATATCGATATTTCGATATATCGGTCATCAATTTTTTTTCAATATAAAGTGAAATAATTGCAACATTGATTTCATCTACTACAGGTTAAGAATTCAACCACTCAAAAATTCGATGAAACTTTATTCATGATAATCATTATGTACAGGATCAGGGAAGTAAATTATCTATAATGTAGGGTTGTAAAATCAATGTAAGTGAAGTAAGAAGGAAAATGAAAAAAAAAAAATGCAATCAAACCAATATTGGTTGGGGATAGAGGTGACGAAAACCAGACTGATCTGCTCTCCAGTAAGCCTCGAACTGGCTAGAACCCAAGTCTCCAAGATGTCCCTACCTTTTTGGTTTATTATTCAATAATAAACCATTGTAATCGCTCTTGAAAAAAAAAAAAATGCTAACCCCCCCTGAAAATTTTATGGTTCACGTTTCAAAGGGTGTAGAATCCAAATCTGCAATAAAAATTTTTCCGGCCGTACGCACGATCTTCTCCCAAACGGCTGAAGCAAAAAAGCTGAAATTTTCAGGAAAATCCATGTTGGTCCGACGACGCCCCAATTCTTGAGCCAGCTCTCTCACTTAATTTAAAGTGCCCTTTAAGGGTTGTCAAAGTTTTGTAAAATCCCTAAAAACCTCAAAAAAGTCAAGGCGGCCCAAATTTGGACTCTTTTTGAAGAACTTTCCACGGGGAATCGAATGAGCCCCCCCCAGGTCCGTAGGTCAAACCATTCCTGATGTAAGGCCCGATTTATGATGCCAACATTTGCATTTGACAGTGGGTTTATTATTGTTCTTGTTTTTATATAAATAATCTAGTGATGTAGTAATGTGGACACTGGAGGGAACTCCTAAAACGGTTTATAGGCTATAAATTATAGTTGATATAAATTATAGTCCGGTTGAAGTATTCTGATAACCATAAAAAACGCTGCAAATTCTTTCACTGGAGTTTATTATTCAATTGGCTTGCGTTCGTGATGTGAATTTCTACTAAGCTTTGGAGTGTGCGTGTTTCACAGGTGATAGAGCGATTATTGAATTTCAGGAGGCACACAAATATTATCAACTGATCAATATAAATAGGTATTTTGGTTGAGAACAGATTTACGTGCTCTATGCATGTCTCCTGAAATTCAATAATCGCTCTATCACCTGTGAAACAGGGACACTCCAAAGCTTAGTAGAAATTCAAATCATGAACGCAAGCCAATTGAATAATAAACCCCAGTGAAAGAATTTGCAGCGTTTTACCTACGATTTGCCTACCTCATCTGATATGATTCCCCTATTCTTCTATGGAAATTATAAAATTAGTTGTGAGCAATGAGATGTAGGATATGAGATTTACGGCTGATAAATATTGGATTCGATAGCGTACATTACCACATATCGGAATAGAAAATATCGCCCAAAAATATCGATGGATATTTTTATGTAAATATAGATAAGAATATAGATATTTCGATATATCGATATTTTCTTGACATCCCTAGTGGGTAGGGTGGAGATTGGGAGACTTTTCATCTCCCTAGATAGCAAACTGCATGAGAAGATTCTTCTTATGTTTTCGGTTGCTACTGCAGGATTAGTGAAAGAAATAAGTTTTTGTATCGCCTCAACCAGAGGGAAACAGCACAGTGTCATCAGTGCGGAGCACCTAATGGAACGCTAGAACACAATATCATGGAGTGTCCAGTGTATGATGGTCCGAGATTAGTGTTCTTTGATTATATCTTCAGAAAAACAGGTATCCATCCAAATTATAATTCAATCTTGGCATCAAGAAATATTGTGATATATAAGGAACTGGTTAAATTTATTGATGTTAGCAATATAACAATTTAACAAATGTGATCATCTTGCACACTTAGTGGCTGTATGCAAAATGTAATGCCAATAAAAAAGAATTTGAAAAAAGTGTTTTTCAAACTGCTTCCCGTTTTAATGAAAGTTTTATAAATCAATACTGTCATTATTCATTTTTCAACCCTGTACTATACCAGTAATTCTGTCTGATTAGTAGGATTTGTCAATAATATGTTCTTTGAAATTCATAATGGCAACCTGTAGCTTCTTCTTGTTTTCTGCAATCTGCAGCTATTTCAAACGGCGGTTTGTTTTACACTTTCAAAGATTCAAAATTGTAGTGCAATTAGAGTTGTGTTTTTTGTGTTCTGCAGCCTAAGATGTAGGATGTGGTTGATATGATGGTTTACGGCTGAAAAATATCGGAATAGAAAATATCTATATATCGACGGAAGAATATCGATATTTCGATGAATCCATATTTTCTTGACATCCCTAGTTCTCTCTTTACAGATACTTAGCAACTGGAGCGTCATTCAAAACACTGTGATTCGTCCACTAAACTTGTGCAGCTGTACCTACGGGAAGCATTAAGCAATGTACATATGACATTTCCCTCTGACGAACAAGTTGATGAAATGTCAAGAGAATTTTGGAGGAAATGGAAATTTCCGAATTGTGTGGGATGCATCGACGGGAAGCACATTCGCATCAAATGCCCGCAGCATTCTGGCACGATGTTTTATAACTATAAACAATTCTTTTCTATAGTTCTGCAAGGAGTTGTTGGGCCTAACTACAAATTCATTTGTATCGACGTTGGAGCCTATGGTAAACAAAGGGACAGTGGTATATTTGATCTTTCGATTTTGAACCATCAACTTCAGCGTGGTGCCCTCAAAGTGCATTCTGAGATTTTGTGCACCTCACGTGTTGCTCGGTGATGGCGGTTATCCTCTTAAACCATATTTAATGCGTCCTTATCCTGAAAGAACTGCTGGGCCAGATGAACACGTCAATCAAGGAATGTGCATTTGGTATCATCAGCAATAAATCACGAATACTTCTAAAACCATAGAGGTAACTCCAGCTTGAGCAGATAGCATCGTAAAATGTACATGCTTATTGCATAATATAATTATAGATAGGGAAGGGTTAGCACCAAGAATAGAAGTGCTTTGAGAGGGTGGGAAATAAGAGACACTTTTAAAACATATTTTGTAAACAACAGATAAGATTAGGAAATAGGAAGGTACCTCATTCTGTCCAGTTCCCTTGTTTTGTCAATTCAGTACCTATTATTACGAAAAAAATTACGAAACATTCATGATATTATGATCTAATAAAATGTAATCTGATGTAATAACAATAAATGTAATGATAACAAAGTATGTACTTACCTGGTAATTTCATTTCAGTCGAAACCTCCTTCCACAATGCTCTTTGTACGTTCCGCATGTGGTAGTTCGTTTCCCGTTGGTCCCATAGATATTTCCTTTCCTGAACAAGAAGAATTAACTTCTCGACGTCCATTTTCGTCTTCAATTCGCACTTGTTCGGAACTACGATCCCAGCAAAACACAGATCAGTTCGCAGTTCGCAACTGAACGGACGGAAACTGACGAACGGTGCGGGCCTGGTGGACGCGGTCCCCCACCGAGCTACGAGTTGGGATCGTTCGTCCGTTTTCGTGCGGGTTCGGCCGAATTGATTTCGCAGCTTTCCTGATCCAGTGGACGAGTAGCTACGGTTACTATGGATGCGAGTTCTGACGAAATTTCGTGGTGACGACTTCGTCAGAAGAAGGTGGTTTCACTAAGCGCGTTCTGACAGTCAGTACGTTTCAATTTCTCCAACAGAATGGACGAATTTGACGAGCTTTATTTTTCTGAAAGTCCTTTGATAAAGTTATTGTTGATAAGTGGTGTGAAAACAGAACATGTAAACAACCTTTTTTCTGCAAGAGACGAAAAGGGAGAGTTTGAAATGCTATTTCAAGATTTGTGTTGATTTCTTGAGCTACTTTCTCTCACTTTTGTCGTGAAACATCTCTATTGTGATAGTTCTTGTCTTTCATGTCCCACAAACACCTATTATCAAACACTACACCAATCAATTTTTCGATATCCATGGTGATAATAGTGCAAAACGGAAATTTCCGTCAGAACGCACGAACAAATCAAATGACTTTAAACGCTCGACCGGTTCTGACGAAGTCGTGCGTGAACTGACGTGCTTGTCGCAGCCAGTGCAAACACTCTCATTTGGAAACAGGCGTTTGTTTGTTCGGACGAATTCGTGAGAACGTGTCAGAATTTGCATCTTTAGTAACCGTAGCCTAGTTCTACAATCCCTGACCGTTTCGTCAGAATTGATCTTTTATAACTATCAATTCCAGGTTCGCGCATTTGCAGTGACCACTACGACTAATGTCAATATTCTTAAAGCACCATTCCGAAACAATACAACCAGTTTGAACGAAACTGGACCGGCAGGTCATGAGGAAACGTGGTAGTAAGAAATGCTCGTTTGTTCTTTCGCACAGACTTCGATTGATCCCATAGCACTGATATTAATGGAGGACCATCTAACATCTCATCCGCACTATCCCCTGATTACTGGGTCTGGCAGTGAGTTCTCGATGGAATCGAAATTTTATTCATGCGTACATCTGATTTTGATATTTCTCAACCACGTAAAAGCATACAGAACATGGTGTCATGTGAGAGTTGCCCCAGCTTTTCTATCCAATCTTGCAGTCTTGTTGTAAAGTTATCCATGCATCGTTCATCGTGTTATTTGGAATCTCAAGACTTTCGACGGTGATTGCACCTAAAATTCATCGAGCACTACTTGGCTTGTCTATAAATACACGGGATGAGATCAGATGATTGCGGAGGTCACTCAGGCCCTAGGAGTCCATTGCTCCGTGGCAACTATAAACAACCAAAAATACAACTCCTTGCTGTCACTTGTTGAACATTTTGGGAAAATGACTCCCCCTTCGCCAAGTCAGCATTTCATAAAGGACCCAGTACATCAAAATCCGATTAAAATTTATTGTAGTTTTGAATTAGATTTCAGGCGTTTTCTCGACATTATCGCCTGGTTTTACGACACACTTTCCAAAATGCCGGAATCTCACTGATGAAGCAGCAGGACATTCACAAAGTTTGCGTTCTGCTGTTTCTGGCTTTCCTGGCCACATTTTGTTAAGGTGGTACCTTGTGCTGCTCGTCCACTAGGTCCTAGGATACTTTCGTCAACACTGCTGCGAATCCGTGGGGACGCCTCATCTAAATGCAGTGTTAAGCTCCGCTATCAGCACCTTATTCTTGTTATGAAATTGAAAAAACTCTTTCCGTGGCAATGTAGGTATTAATTAGACGAATTTCCTTTCATCACACTACAAATTTTGGAAAAGGTGATTATGTTCCCTCACGTCCATTCTTTAGCAGTACTTTTCTCCTTGCCAAAGACGAACATTTCTTCGTCGTCCGAAAACATTCATCCTTCCGAAGGCTTTTTTCTCATAGGGTACTTCACTGTTAGGTGGTCTACGTGCTAAAACAACGGGTCGAACAAAGAAATCCTCGCTGCTCTATCGACCTATTGGACGACCAGCTAAAGTCAGTTAATCCAGACCAGACCAGACCAGCTTATAGCTGGGAGCATTGCCCAGTGAGGAGTCCCGCAAGTTTGCAAAGGTTTTTGCGCCTCAGTAACAATAGGGCATTAGTGCGTTTCATAGAAATGCCTAAGAACCGATAGGCTTGTCTCTGCGTAGGAGCATTCTTCTATATGTTCGTGCCTTGTCTTCCCATTACTGGACCTGTTGAGTTATATAGCTACTGGTAACACCTAGTTGAGGTTCCTCCTGGTATTGGAATCTGATATTTTTTTGCAAGGTGGCCAGCTTTCTCGTTGCCCTCTATTCCCTCGTGACCCAATACCAGAGCAATGTCACTTTGTTGCCTTGAGGAAGCTGTGGTAACTCCAGGCCAGCTTTGAGGTTATTGAGAAGGCAGATATAGTGTTTCAGTGCTTCCTGGCTGTCTGACAGTAAATAGATTCTTGCAGCTTTGATTTGTTTCCTGACAATCTGTCGTGCACAGAATTCAATTGCATGTGCTTCTAGCCGTGTTAATAGCCACATGTCCTACGAGTAGAGGCTTGGATAGGGTAAAATTGGGTCCCTTGATCCCCAATCCCGCTGCTTCATTTATCAAGGCCCATCCTTGGACACACTAATGAACCCGAATAGAAGTAGGTCTCTTTTTCTAGAATTCACGATCATTGATGATAACCCTAAAGGGTAGGGAATGTTAATTTCCGACAACTTAATGTTAGGAACTTGAAGAGTCACTGGTTCTGTTTTAATGTTGTCCAGGCAGGCTGTTCTCTGCACGTAAATGTGCAGTGCTGAGATCTGGTTCTGGGATTCGTCGCTGGGAGATTTGGAGGGACATTTGATAAACTGATCCTGATGATGAGAGCTGGAGGTACTATGAGCAGGTTCTCGAAATTACTACTGTCTTCAATAATCTCAAATATTATTGTTTCAACAGGCATTTAAAACTGATTAAACTCATTTACAGCAAAATAAGTATAGTTCACTATAACTGTATGTCTTAAACTCGTCGTTTAGGCTATGTTTGTTCGTATGTGTTTTATTTATGGAGACAAACTACACACATTTCGAGTGGCCTATTTCGGTGGATTGGGCGACAAAGGTACGAGCTTTCTATTTCATCATCGAGCACCCCACGGAATTCATTCTACCGCGAATGCGGTTCTTTAATATCGAGGTCCTTGAATGGGAGGTTCGAATTGAATGTGTTTTGCGTTTGTATTGGGGCAGGAGACAATATAATGGGCCAGCGTGATTGAATACCTAGCTACCGACCAACGAATTACGGCATTCGCAAGGGCAATGTCCGATCCCATTCATACATATTCACCTCACCCGTTTCTAATAAAGTCTTTCATAACTGAGACCATTCAGTAAGCTTCGATCAAATAATAATTTTATATACGTTACAAATAGCCAAGATTCATTGTTGTTTCATTTTGTTCCTCGAACAAGTTGAGCAATATTGTAATTATATTGTATATTGGTGTTCGGATGGCTTATGAAGTTCCATTCATTTCTCTAATTGAATAACACACGATGGTATACGAGCTTATATTTCCGGTGATAGGAGGGGAGGGGGCTGTTGAAAGTGATGATATGGAAGGTCTTTACTAACAATTATGCTTATGCAATACCCTGTATGTGGACCCGACCTAGAAAGCTACTAATACAACAGCTTAAAATTAATCAGGTATCTGCGCTTTACTTATCCAAAATTATATTACATAAGACTTGAAAAACTATTTCAAGAGGAACTCTCGAAACAAAATCACACGGCAATTATATCCTCGCACGAGGCGATTTGTACCATGTCTAATTATCCTTTGGGATTGAATGAGATTGGTGCAGAGAATCCCGTCCCTACTGGACCCCAAATGTAATTTTTTGGGCCCATGTTTCATTACCTTTGATTCAGTAGTTTCGGAAAAAGAAGGCTTACGGCGCAGATGAATTTTTTATTCGATTTTCGGATTCTACTATCTTGAAAAGGAAACGGAGTGTGATCATATTCACTGACTCTAAAAGTTTAACGCCGAAACTTGAAAGCATTTCTCCAACATCGAAGCTCTCTATAAGATAGATAGATATAGATAAATATTTTATGACACGAGTTACATGAGTTCGTTGAACAAAAAATAAAGTACATTTCTGAAAATTTAAATAAAATATTAAAATAAAGAAAAATTGGATTAAATGCCGTAGGAGCATTGATGAATATAGCAATGAAAATAATTTCAGTATTGTATTCCCAGCTAAATCTTGACTGTCCAGAAAGAAGCGTATGACAAAAGAAACCAGTAGACTATTGTATGTAGACATCAACACAGCTCAGCAGCTACTCATTAGCAGAGAAGGCACGTTACAGCAATGACCGACTGACAAAGTTATAAACTGCACAAGCCTTCTCATTGCTTTCGCCTAAATCCAAAAGGAGCTCATCTGACCAAAAGATCTGCCTTACGGCATATATGGTGTCAAATAGTGCGCACGATACGGTTGATAGAGTGGGCACAGTAAAATTAAGTTTCCTCAGCTCGCATATTGCAGTGCTTACATAGTTGCGTGCAATTTATGGTGTATGCCACCTTTCTGTGGTATATACGAATCTCGTCCCTCGAAGAGAGCCGAATCTGGGCCAAAAGTCGCTCAACTTGGATGTTTCTGTGGCTTCCCAAATAGTACTGCCTTCCGTTGAGCCCAGCTCTCTATAATAGAAGCATCAATATTACAAACCTTGAGCGCACTCAAATATCATTTGTTGGGTATGGGGGCACCATGGCGTTTCTGGAAACGAGGCAGCGGACTTGGCGGCTCACGAATGTTTCCCCATACTGACCTGAGGCACAGCATAAAGTTGGTCCAACTGAAAGAATGGAAGAATCCTTTCCACGGATATCCTGCAGGGAAGAAGCTATACATCACTGTTTCCTGGTTCTTACATGTAACCATGGTTTAACGATTTTAAAGAAGTGGTCGTAGCTGCTGCAACCAACACCTCCAAAAGATTGGGGTTGTTCAGTCATCTCAGTGCAGGTTCTGTGACAACGATCTACAGACCAACGAGCACATCATGTTGGCATGCCCGGCGAATTCATCTGCCAGAGAGAAGCTCTTAAGTGGGTTGCCGTGGCCCCTTTAATTTGTGCAACATAATGGCTACATCGAGTGTAGAAGTGTTTTTCAAACTATTCGAAATACAAACTCGGTACGCTTGTATGATTCCGTATTACAAAATGGAAGCTTAACATTCGATTGAACAGAAGCTCTTGTATCCGATATTGCACAGAAATCTCATTGTACTAATGGTCTTTTTAAATACGTGAATACACAACTCCATCTGGAAAACGTGGGCTATGTTCATAACATCGAAGGTCATGTAAGGTGTTACTGTGTTAAAATGTAGGACGCTTTCTGAAGATAATCTTAATTATAGTATTCTGGACAACCTGGACCTTATTCAATGGAGCCCAAACTCATATACCGTGGAAACGAGAGTCGAAAAGTTTAACCTCTTCCGGCTTCCCTGGTACCCAAAACTCTTTTCCTACTCTTCCTATGAAAGGAAGCAATGTTCACGCCAACCCTCTTTTTTTCTGCTAGATACTTTTTTTCCCCATCAACCCCCCTGGCTCCTTCAGTAAACTCACCCCTAAGGGCAACCAAAAAAAATGCCCTGCCTCCTCCCCCCTACCCCAAACGTATGAATAACCAACCCCCAAGTTTTGTCTGAATGCGAGATTTCGAGTCCGGAAAACTATCTAGAGCGCAACTAGGGTTGTCTCGCCGAAGGGGACACCCCTTTTTAATTGGGTAGTGTGCGGCCATGGGAACATAGGGACCCCTGGGGTGCCCTGACACTTTTTATCTTATTTTTTCTGTTTAAAATAGTCCTGCAAGATCCGTATAGGGTGATTCAAAATTACGAAGACAATGTAAAGGGAGAAAAACAGGATGCTCATCTACATGGCATTCTGAATATGTATATAAACAAATACCTTTACCCCCAGGGACAGGAGACCAAACTTTTTTTTCTTTTTTTTTTCGCACGATGAGAAAAAAGTTGTGGAAAAAAGCCAACGGCTTTCGAAGTTCTCTACGTGGGGAAAACGCTGCACATTATTCCAAAAATCTGTTTGATATCTGACCCTTCCCCACACACACTCACCACAATTTTTCTTGTCTGCCACGTCGTCAAAACAAGAAAGTGAATCCATTGGGATTTGAAAAATTTACACCCCTTTTCACCATTTTAACCCTTAAAAATGAGGTCCCCTACTCCACTCTGTACAGTTTCCATAATTATTTTATTATTATGAAGGAGAAGGATGTTTTGGAGGTTCTGACCTAGCCTGCGTTGAGATCTGGCACTCGCTGATCATTTTGACAGCTCCTGTCAAAATCGGTCTGGGAGTTCAACCGTCTAATGGAAACATACATTCATAGATACAATACATTGATAGGAACAAGCTTGGAGTTTTACATGTCTCTTCTCGGTAACTCCGTGCTTCGCAAGAAATATAAAATTCTTAGTCGAAGCTCCTCCAGTAATACAACTTTCCGCCGCTAGTAAACAGGCTGCTAAAACCCATAACAAAAGGAAACGAACACGGATAGGTGCAACTCGCGGTGGGTACACACAATAATCGCAAGCGCAGTAGCTCCATTTCCATTTTGCATTTTGCAACGGAGGCCGCGACGTATTAGATGTTAACATAGAGGCCACTAGTTTTTCATCGCGATAGTTTTATCGCTGGTACAACTGATCTGTATGTTACTAAAACTAATAATTTATTAATTATTATATTTGTTCCTCACTATTTTTGAGATTTAAGCGTAGTATCAAGACGTCCAAACTAAACAAAACACTGACATCCATGTAACACCTGATTTGGCAATTGTGTGGACCCACCGTCGAGTGATAGATGCATACGTAGATAGATAGATTCAATTCACACATAGATAGAAACAAACTTTGAGTTTTATGCATCAGGATGTCTGTTAATCAATGTTACAATGAATCAACGGCTGAAATAATACTGGTTTGGTCTATAGCACCTCTACTCTCGCTGTACTTGATACAAAATGCTTCTAGAGATAATAACTGATAGTAAGCTTGATTAGGCCAACTTCCCATCAATAGCCCATTCTTCGTGGACACGAGTGGAAGATGCGGTCGATTCATCTCTGGAGGAGATGAAAGCATCTCATTGAGAGGGACGGGGGGTGTAGCAGATGCGTTCCGGAAACCGTCAGTCCCCGCCTGCTTGTTGCACGACCAACCTGTGCAGCCTCAGAAACCGTTCGTCACCCCTGCCAGCTGCACCGTCTTGAAGCCCTTTTATCGATATTGTTCCCTCCTTTCTGTTAGTGAGTTCCGGAATCCGTAACCAGGAGTTGCGGACGGAAGTTACTCGTTCCGTCGGGCGGCGCTAGCAAGTTATCCCGGGGGCTGCTTTTTTTTTTCATCTTGATTCACCTACAAACAGATCCGTCGACTGGTGGATCTCCAGGTGGTCGGGCATCCCCGCGGATGGGAGTCCAAGCGACGTTATCATTCAAGACCTGCGGGTTCCAGACTACAATCAGTGATGGTCGTTATGCTGCCTCCTTGAGACATTAGATGCAAGGCGCGGCAGTAAATAAAAGAGCTATTCCACAAATGTCATAAGATTTTAATTGGACATTCTTGACTCCAGATCGCTTCTTATACCATCACATCAAAATAGCAATAACGCATTTACAACTTTGTATAGCTTTGTAGTCCTTGGCAAATGCGTAACTTGAACAAATTTTATCAGATTTCGATGGAATTTCCCCCAATCACCAATAATGACAAGTACCTACTTTATACTATCGACTCTCCTGCTTCGTTATCTATCCATGCAGTTGATGTGTGGAATTCAACTAGGAAAGTCTGCAAAGTTAATTTAAGTCTGACCTTTTCATCCTTAAGATATTTTTGTGTGAAGTTCGTCTTCACTAAAACGGCCATAACTCACTTTATTTTTTAATTCAATTAAAATCAAAGATTAGTTAAAAGGAAGAAGAAATTTTCGTTAAGTTTCTTATTTTTTCGTTGAACTTAGAAATATTTTTAAAAAGCTATTTTTGTCCGCACCCAATCGTGCGTGCCTAAAAAATCATCTGCAATTCTATATGGATTCTAGTGGGGTGATCGATTTTTTCTATATACTTAATGTTTTGAGAAAATGGCGTTTGAATTTGGAAAAACGATGAAATTCACGTTTTTCACTCAAAATTGACTTGTTACCAATGTATGAGTTTAGCATAGGATTTTATGAATTTTATTTGGCTGAATCGAATCGTTGACCTCCTCGCTCAATAAATGAGGGATTGTCAGGCCTTTTTCCTCCCTTAATTGAAAATTTTCTACATGTTATTGTTTCACATTTCTAACTGTTGATTCAGAACTTCCCTTCCTAACTATTGACCATGTTAATAAAGTATGATCGAAAACATGAAAAAAATGTTTGAAAGTGAAAAAAGGAGGAACATGAGGGGGTTTTTGAGTAAATATTATATTAGTGTTAATGTTGCACATGATTTGGGAATCTTCCCCTGAAGTATGTACTTTTAATTCTGGGACATCCTCTGTATATGTATTGAATATTTTCGTTCCCTAAAAATTAACATTTCACGCGGTTGTGTGCCAATGTAAATACATGAAACCGTCAACTTATATGAGAGAAGAAACTAGTTTTTAGTGCAATAATTTAGGTGATAATCCTAAAGGTGCAAAGGTGATAGTTCTGTTGGAAAACACCATTTCTGCAATGCCTTTTATTCTCTGAGGTGAAAGACTTTTGCTCACCGTTCGTAAACAAACGATTAGACTTGGAAAACGGAATGCTAGGTGAATCGTGACTTGTTTTTCGTACGCGTTAAACCACAGGTAAGAAGTTTCATTCTTCCTGTAGTTCACCGTCTGTAACCCTGCCCCTAAAAATTAGAGGACACAGGTAACCATGGGATTACTCACCTTTCATCTGCATTCTCGAACGAATTGAACTTAGGAAGAAATAGAAGAAATATTAAAGCCAAGGGTGAAAAAGGGTTTTAATACAGAGTTTTTTGTATCCACTGACGGGCCTTAACGTGACTTGAAGAGACGTTAGCTAAGGGCCCGGAAGACAGACTCATTCACCGTTCCTCGTCAGCCGACTCTTGCGGTGTACAACCTTCCTGGAATGTCAAAACTACTGATGGTAAAGCTGAAATACTATTTCAACTGTTTTTCGTTCTATTTAAAATTTGCTGTGTAGTTTTTCACAAAACGAATGAGTTTCCTGAAACCCGATGATGGATGAAACACATGATCAGGCAAGTAGTAGTTTTCTTGAAGTACACACTTCTCTCTCTTTTGACATTATATGTCGTCCATTTGGCACATGGACTCGTGAACAGTTTTTTTTTTTTTTTTTTTTGCATAATATATAATTTACACTATACAGCCAACACTAAACAATGTCATTGAAGATATACTTATACAAACACTGGCGATCAACACATACTTTCACTGACATCACATCTTCAGACCGCACGCTTGTAGGAAGTTGAACAGAGATGTACACAGATGGAAGTTTGGAACGTAGTGCGACGTCAAGATGGTAGAGCTTTATTTATTTATTCATAAACACGGGTTAAGCCCAATCACAAAGAAAAATAAAATTGCTGCCTCTATAGAAAAAAAGAAAGTAACGGAGTTCTGCGAGGTTCATCATTCACTCAAGTATAGTTTGTAAGGAACTCTTCAAACTTCTCTGAGAATGTCCAGATTTGGGAGGTGCTCATTTGCCAGCCTCATGATTCTTGAAGACGGAGAGTTGACCAGAAAATTGGTGCGGTTATGGGGAAGCCGAAACAATTCCGAATTCCTCTAGGCTCTAGCAGGTACGCAGAATGCGAGGGATGCAAGGAACTCCGGCGTATCAACCCGATTCTGCCAGACCTTGTGGAGGAACAGAAAGGCTTCAATAATTGTGTCCCATTCGTGAAACAATGAGGCTCTTTGTTATCTCGTTTTGATGCACTCCATGATCAGATGCTCTGCAGTTTCATCTGTTCGGCAGGATAAGCAGAGGCCACTCTCTTCACGAAGTATAGTTTAAGGTAACGGCACCGTAGTGGCCACTGCTCCAGTAGTGGCCATTTAAAAGTTTATATTTGAGAAATAAGGATTCCCGGTCTCCTAGTGGCTTCAAACTTGCAGGAGGTACAGCTCATGTCATCTTGTAGTCAGAGGTTGAACTAGGAGTGCGCAGAGCATCATTGGAAATTGTGGTAAACTTCTCAATATGACCGTCCCTAGTTTCCTCGTTTGTTGGGCTGTATCCTAGAGCTTCTACTTGATAGAATCAATTTTGTTCATCTGGTATTGAATTTAATGATATTAAACACTAAGGAGGGCAAAATGTCAAGTGGTCACTACTGAGACATGCACGTGGCCACTACTGGAAATTTCGTAATTTGATGTGGCCACTACTAGATCAAAATAAAGGTGTGAGAAAAAATTAATAAAAAATAGAAAAAATTGTTCTTTTGATAGTTTTAGGCAATGGATATGTTAGGGAAGAGTCAGGCTATATTCTAAATGAGTCCTGAAGCAAGGCAGTACTACTGTTGGCCCACAATTGTCAAAACTAAAGAAAAAAATTCTTAACTGTGGCCACTACCGGTACCGTTACCTTAGTTACAGTCACTCCACTTTTTAACCTCGTCATTGCTTTATAAAAGTGCTTCGGCATGCCAGGGAAGGACGGATGGGAGTGCCAGGGTATGGGCGCTCTTGCTGGGAACAGGGCGGTGTAGCGTCGACCAGAGAGGTAGTTCGTGTACCACTCCTGCCATTGGTGCAGACAGTGAGCTTTAAACGGCTGCAATGTGATTGGGACGAATAATTCGAAATGCGATGCAAAAGGTTTTTTTGTTTAATTTTTTTAATAATAAACCGGAGGCAACACACTGAAACACTTCCAAGCATTTACATCAAAACACACATTTCAAAGCGATCTGCATATTTTTGAATGAATTAAGCTTGTCGGGACGAATGTATTAAAATCCGTGTGACAAATGACTGAATTTCAATGGTTCCGAGGGGCGATGAAAGGACGTGATTTATTCGAACTCGTAGAGTTAAAAGGGGCGAGACAGAAATATAAGTCCTACATTCACTTGAAATCCTTATGTTAATGAAGTAAAAACAGTCGTGATTCACGATATTATGGGTTAATTTAAGGTTTTATCATTATTTATTAGTTTGAATTTGGCCAATAATAATGGCACTCATATTTATAACTACATCGACCGAAGTTTCAGGGGAATATTGTATTGCAAGAACTTCTTCAGCGTCTTCCTTGAAAGAAGATTCCTACTTCCTGAGATTCAGCGGGAGTACTTGGAATCTTGACTCGGCCGCAATTCCTCTTCATGAGGAATTGAAGATGAATATTCGACTTAACTTTTGAGCTGGCGTCTTTCGGGATATTGAAGATTCAGAATAATTGAAAACGCGAGCAATGATTTCAGTAATGAGTTTAGCATCTTGGAGAGTGCAGTCTTGTATACCCAATGATGCTCGCCGAGAACAGGATTTGTTACCTGTACCGGGACTTTCTAACCCAAGTTCAAGAAAAGTCGAAAATAGAACAGGCCTGATGATCCGATGAACCATCGACGTTGCGCTTAAGCTAATTGATTTTCTATTTTTAACGTGGTTGTAGCAAACAACCTCTACAAAACTTCTCAAGTTCCAAGGCGAAATGAATCACAAAATGTGCCATTTTCCCAGATATCGAAATTAGGTGGATGATAATGTTTTCTTTTTTCCTCGAGGCCCTCATTCCCACGTTCGATGAGTTTTGTAAAAATTATGTTTCGTTTTGAATCCGTTATAACTAATTTTAACAGCACCTTTATTAGTTCGCAATATTTCCATCAATTTGGACGTTCTTTTAGAAGTTATGAGCTTTTACAATGATTTGAATGTTAACATTCGACTGCAATTCATCGAAATTAGTTAATTTTCTTTTGTTTCGCATTTCCGCTGCTCCGCTAGATCCTTAGTATGGGTCCATCCTTTGGTCGCCATTCTACAGGGAGCGGCAAAAAGATCTGACGGTTTTAAAATGTAAATAACTCAACCGTTTTAAGTGATACAAAATGTTTTATTGCATATTACAGATTGGTATTTATGAACATTTATAAAAATAACAACAAAAAAGTTGATTTGATCTATTTAAGATTTGAAGATGACGTCTTTCAAATGATGTCCATCTTGGGCCATGCATTCTTCCAATCTTGCGCTGAAATTTTCAAACACTTTTCCTAACATTGCAGCAGGAAGGTTGGCTACTTCTTGGCGTATGGCTTCTTTCAAGTCATCCAATGTGCGGGGTTGGTTTGTCTGTACCCTTGATTTCAGCAGTCCCCACAAGAAAAAATCACAAATGCTGAGATCCGGGGAGCGAGCTGGCCACGCAATGTCCCCGAAACGCGAGATGACTCGACCACGGAACTTGCTCCTTAAGAAGTTCATTACCTCATCGGCTGTGTGGGCAGTTGCCCCATCCTGCTGGAACCAAATTCTGCTGCGGTTTAAGCGATTTCTGCGTAGTTCGGGGATTAGGAAGTTTTTCAACATGGCCACATGTGATTTTTTCTTGTGGGGACTGCTGAAATCAAGGGTATACACAAACAAACCCCGCACATTGGATGACTTGAAAGAAGCCATACGCCAAGAAGTAGCCAACCTTCCTGCTGCAATGTTAGGAAAAGTGTTTGAAAATTTCAGCGCAAGATTGGAAGAATGCATGGCCCAAGATGGACATCATTTGAAAGACGTCATCTTCAAATCTTAAATAGATCAAATCAACATTTTTGTTGTTATTTTTATAAATGTTCATAAATACCAATCTGTAATATGCAATAAAACATTTTGTATCAATTGAGTTATTTACATTTTAAAACCGTCAGATCTTTTTGCCGCTCCCTGTATTAAACATGTCCACATCTTGTGAATTGGTTCCTACCGCAAATTCTTAGATCGTTAATAATTATTGACTCGTTCATACTTAGTTCCTTACAAACCCCACCAATGATTTGTTTAACTAGTTTGCATCTAGCTTGCAAAGATATTTATTTATTCTTTAGTTTGATGAGGCAGTTGAAAGTATTCCCCAATTTGTACGTTGAAATCGTGCTTTTATTAATCATGTTCTCCTTTGTAATTGTTCGCCGATTGACGGTTCTTAACCTTTTCGTGTATTTGGGCTATATGACAATGTAAACCTAATGAATAAATCAATATAACGGTCAAAATCGGTTGAAAGGGGAGTGGAAGATTGTATATTAGTCTACCTGTATTTCCTAGAGGACACGTTAATCATCAATGAGGCCGGTAAGGCAGGTCTGAGGAGGTAGGACGGGCGAGTTCTTGTATAGAGCACCAAGGGCACTCACCTTCTTCCCTTTTCCAGAAATAGAACGGAAACGTTGCCAATCATTACACCGAAGTTTTTCGTTTATTTCAACAATGAACCGTTGTAATCGGCCAAGAAAATAAAATTACAACCCTCCCTCAGAATTTGCATTTTTGTGTTTCAAGATGTGTGAAACTCGAAATCGAATGAAGCCAAATCCGTTATCCTCAGTTTGGATCTTTTTCTACGAAACTGCCGAACGAAAGTTAATGAAACTTGGGTCTTAAATCACTTTTTGGATCCATTTAAAAATTAACGTTCCCAATTTTTGATCAGAGTACTTCTGGTTATCCAGCTGATTTCATTGTCCTCCTTCACAAGTACAACTACGGGAAGAGGTTATCTTCTCCCGCTTGTTCCGAATGCTGTTCTCCTCGTTGACGGTAAAATGTTTTACGTCAAGAACAAAACTATTATATTTTCAAACGGTCGGTCAACTCGCGTTCAGTTCTCAGCGAATTAATCTAATCTACTTTTTACCAAATTGATAAAACCTTCCTCGATAGCCACTAGACCGCACAGACGACTATTTAACTACTGTTCGTACACCAAGAAGTCCGACTAACGTACAGATTCTCCCCAGCCGAAAAAGAAAAAAAAAAATCCTTCCACTAGAACCCGAGAAGACGTAACGGCCGAGGGAAGGGTTGCTAAAAGTCTGGTAAAGCATGATATCACCTGTAAATGATAATTCCATCCCCTGAGCTCGGGGCCTCTCGCTGGATTCTCCGGATGTCCCAGCTGTCTTAAGAGGATCCGACCTTCCGAAAAAGAAGGGAGCGGACTTACCCCCAGGGGTTGGTTTCCCCGCTCTATTCTCCGAAGGGTAGATCTAACCCTTTAAAAAATTAAAATCCCTCCCTTAATTGACAAATCTGTTGTTAGTCGGATCATATGTCTATAGACGCGTCATCACCAAACTTGTAGTACTTGCAGTAATTTTTTAACACTTAATCAGCAAGCTTGCTTTTTGGATCTGTGGATAAAGATTCAAAGCTAAGAAACATTCGTGGGTTTTGATGGTTATTATAATATTTTCAGTCCACTACTTCACAAGTAATCCAGGTCGAGTGGTTTGGTTCGTTTTAATCATCTGACGATAACTCTTGAATCAAGGAGTCGGACAGGCTCTTGTTGACGTGAGATCTTGGCCGCTTGAGATATCTTCACTGCTTGTCGCTCTTTGGCATTGTTAATTGTTTCGATCTGAAGATAGATAGATAGATAGGATGCAGTGGCGGTCCTAGGCTTTACATTTGGGAAGGGGGGGGGGAGGGTCATTATTAGAAAATGTAATACATTTTTTTATCAAACCAAAGCCAAGTCCTTACCCAAAGACTCAGTTTAATTCATATTTAATCACCTCACTTGACGGTTTTTAATCCACGTTGAAATTAACATGAAACAGAGGAAGAAAAAAGTGTGTTTGCAAAATAAGCTTATCATAAACCATAAAATTAAAAATTGGGGGGGGGGGGGTGTCATGACCGCCCATGATAGATAACTTATTCAGGCAAGAAATAAAATTGATACAAATGCATATATGTGGATGGTACAATTTTGAACATGAGCTGATCGGTTAGGTTACTTTCTCATCGAAAATGAAGCTCGTGGTGGAGGCGTTACTTTCGAAAGTACCAAGATCAAGATGTTTTGACAATATTTTGGGGCACATTGTTTTGGAATCTTTGGATGATGACAATGTTTGACTGAGTCATAAAGCTCCACAGCTGAGCTCTGTAAGTCCTAACTGGCTTAAGGACTTGATTATAAAGTGTGAGCTTGTTCTAGGTTGACAGCTTCGAATATCCGTCCAATAGCCAATAAAAAAAGGAGTCATTCCTTCCTTCTCTTGACATGAGGTTATCATCTGAGCTTAGTGTTAAGCGTCATACCAAGGTTTTTTGGCTTCATTATTGCCCGTAACATGTTAATTGCCAGGCCATATTTAGAAGGACTCCCCCCAGGTCACAGCTTTTTGCTTAATTCGGCACCCCCAGGCCACATCTGATTTTTACGTTTCTTGTTATTATAAACTTCAAATAAATTATGACAGATGTTTTTTAGTCCGTATTGTGATCAGAAAGGAAAAAAGAGCATATATCAAAAATGATACCCTGGCCTGGCAGCAAGAAACTCGCAAGTTGTATACTGTAAGAAGCCGATGTATATATTTTTTTTTATACAAAGATTCAAAACTTGAATTTCAGCTCAAGTTTTAACTTGAAGTTCAGCAGAAGTTTATTCAATGGAAACTTTTAGAGAAGAAAATTACAGTACGAGTTTATATGCAAATTGAGTTACCAAATCGGTGTTCATTAGCACATGTTATAGATACCTATTCATTTTGTTCCATTCCAAAATCAAATTTGAGGATAAATTGAAGCTGACAACGTTTTCTGTGTCAGTTTGTGTCAGAGACCATCTCACCAATCAAAGAGACTAGAAACGGTGTGTCAGAATGAATTAACATCTGTCAAAGTCTTCTCTCGTGTATCACTTTTGGCCTCCCGACACATAAAATGTGTGTGTCAGATACGATACAATGGCCTCCCCATAAAGAAAAGTCGTGTACCATGTTGATATAGGCGATTCTCATGTCCGTGAAATCGACATGCACCTAATTGGTTTCATTTATTTGTATCCTCCATTTTACACCGGCAGCAGTTCAATCAATATTTCTTATCAGCAAGGGCTTTACAGTTGTTCCAAATATTGCTGTGACTACATTATAGAATACACAAATAACGTATCCGGGGAAATTGATGCCAGTAGTAATCCATAATGAAATGAATACCGTTTGACGAACTTATTGTGCTGTAAGCCCTTGACAATATTGCTTCCGAGTCTACCAAGGTAGCGGAAGCATTGTTTTCACTTTCGGATGTGAAATTTTTTTGTCTCCAAAATCAAAAATTCCACTCGCATTTTGCGTTTTAGACCTTTCTGAACAATTTTGGTTCCGTGTCTGTCTGTGTGTCTGTCTGTCAGCAAATCCTTGTTACGGGCAAAACTACACGAAGTTATTAGTCCGATTTTGATGAAATTTTCAGGGATTGTGCGGGTTGGGGTGTAGATGGTCCCCTATAGGTTTCATGACCCCCAATCAATAGTAGTTCTGCGCATGCGCAAACGTGAAATCCTTGTTACGCGCATAACTCCGGGAGTTCACCATTTCGATGAAATTTTCAGGGATTGTTCGGTTTGATATGTAAATGGTCCCCTATGAGTTTCATGACCACCGGATCAATAGTAGCCTCTGCGCATGCGCAAACGTGAAATCCTTGTTACACGCATAACTCCGGGAGTTCTTGACCAATTTCGATGAAATTTTCAGGGATTTTTATAGTTTGTTCAATAGTTGAACATGCCTACCTTTATTTTCTCAAGTTATGCTCCTGCATAACAATAAATTTACCCTAATTCAATATTTACTTCGCCTAATTGAACGAAGTTCTTTAGTCAATAATAATTGTCAATGATCTATACAGTCATGTTATGGATACGAGGAAGCTATGTCCCACACCCACTTGGCAGACGTTTTTTTAGTTGGTGTTACAAACCGCTCAAGAACTTGATCACGCCAAATTTGCGATCTAAGTGCCTTCCAACGATATGACTCAATATTTTCGGTAACCATTTGAGGCCGTACAGTTTTTGCCCCCAGAAAAAGCCAACGGTTACGCATCTGAACTCCAGTTGTAAAAATCTAGAAAGTTCTTGAGCATGGACATTTGAACGAAGACCGTTACTTGCTCATGCGTTGTTAGTAGATATTTCTAAGACATAATATACGCCTTCTAAACTATTTTTTCCCCTAGAAGTATCATACGCATGCCCACGATGGCTGGATGTACTTCAAAGGAGTGCAAGTTTTTTTCTTGGCCAGTCCGAAAACATTACCAAGACCAATACAAAGGTTGAATAGCTAGGCAAGGTGGTTCGAACGACCTTGCTAGGTCGGATCTAGTTTTTTTTTTTTTCAAATGAGTATGCAAATGTAGTTTTAACACTCGGGGTGGGCTAACTGCTAGGGTAGAAACGATTTTCCTTTGATATCTTTCATAGGAGGAAAACGGTGTAAAGATAGCTCGAAGAAAGATGGTCAATCAAAACGGTTGGGTTACGCGTTCAGATGGGTTGGGCACTGGGCACCTGTCCCATTTGAATCAACTTGACCAAGGCCTGACAAAAAAGCTACTCTTTGTGAAGCTAGTTTGTGAGCCGGTATCTTTACGTTAATCCTACAATGAAGCTGATTTTTGTTGCGCAGTGGCCAAATATCGTGCGTTGGATTTCTGGACTGCAATTTTGAGCTTAACACTGAATGATTTGGACAAAAAGCTGGTAGAGAGAAAATGTATTTACGTCATAGGTGGATGGCGCTGAGACATCCCTTCCTCGCATGTAGACGTTATTAAGCGTTCTTTGCAGTGACCACTTCCAATCATGTAAAATCCACCAAATTTTTACGCGTTATTACATAGAATGGTGGAATCAGTCCAAACTATCAAGAAGCAGATGATGGAGTGTTTCACACTTTCTTCGTGTGTATGCAATGGGAAACAGAAATGGCTGCTGGACGATCTGGAAATGTCATGTCAGGACTAGTAGCCAAAATGTTTGGACTTCTGTTGCTGGCTATGTTGAAGGCACCCTACGGAAAAATAGCATCCAAGAATGGCAGAAACAGAGAAGACAGCATATGGGCAAGAGTACTGAAAGAATCTCTTAAGGACTCGGCCTGAAGTAACAGTTCCAGGCAGTGTTCCGAGAAAAGGAAGGTGTGGTTTTAGTGGGTTTGGCTCTTACATATTGCTTCTACTAAACTTGCAATCTTTAGTAGAAGTGCGATCCCTTCGGATTTCTTATGGGATCTATTTCTCGCCTTGGGATCTTAAAAATTTCCTCACCTATGTACCTAAAAAAAAACCATCACATTGCAGGCTGTTGTTAGAACGAAATAAAACAGGTTGCCAATTCTTTCAAAGTTCACTTCAGGCTGCATATTCAATGTTCAAATATGGATTCTCAAAAGCGACGATACCGAATATTTCGTTCAGAGCTAGTGATTTGTATAAGGGATTTTCTTCAAGGCGGTTGAAAAGACAAGACTGTCCTGTGTGGGATGATATGGTTTGCCAATGTCAGCTTCTCCAACTGAGGTCGAATCTTTCGTAGAAGTAATAATTGCTTCTAAGTAACAATTATTGTTATTCAATGGTCGTTATTATGAATAAGAGGATTTGAAGTCAAGTTCCAATTGTCCAAATGAAATTCGGTTTGAAATCGTTGAAAATTAGGGTTCTGATTTGATGCTCATAACAATAGTAGCATCGTTTCTACTTATATCGTGGATCTAGGTTCAAGCACATAAGTAATTTAACATGTTAATGCGCGCTGCAACGCAGTTAGTTGGTATTTTTCGACTAGGATATCCATCTACTCAAACGACTCGGTCAGCCTAAACATGTTTTGACATCTAGCAAGCGGTATCGAGAACTAGCATGATGGAACGATGGTTGACGACTCTCTGGACGTTGCAGCGTTTTCTCCTTGACAAACCCTTCTGACAACCTCTCACTTTTTATGAAACGCGAGGGGAAACAGGGGGTCCTTTCCCCCCAAAAATTGTTTGAAGAATTCGGAAACTGTCCAACTTCCTGGTCCCCTCAAACCCGAGGTTTACCCTCTTAGACGGATCTTGGATTCGTCCTTTCTGTTTTTGACTTCCTCCCCTCACCGTCTTATACAATGTGTCCTTAATAAGCGATCCCTCCTGCTATAAAAGATGGCAAGGGGGAACAGCTTTCTATGAAATCCGTTGGATTTTCACCCCTCACCCTTCGGCAATCACCCCAGCTATGCTCCTATTGATATGTTTCCAAGACGGTATGCTCCACGGCCAAGGACCCCCTCGAAGATCTTGCGGGGCGCGTGCCCAGAGCCCCCAGCTGCTCCCCAAGACAGCTGAGACTTCTCCTCAATACGTCTCGTCCCTTTAACTCTGGTTTATTCGCTAACTCCCTTTTGAGGGTCTGTAACGGGTCTGATATTCACCTGTTACCACCGAAATCCCTTTTCATGTGCAAAGGGGGCATTCCCCTCTGGATCTCTCGTCTTTTCACCTCCCATAGACATGGAAATATGTGCTGCAGTTTTCAATCCGACCGTAACACGGATCCAGCCTTCTTTTTTGAAGACCGCGTCCTTAAGAATTATCAGAAATCCAAACTGGAGCGACAATGCCGCAAGCACATCCGACCTCATTTCCTTTCATTTGGTAATTGCGTGACACTGTCAGAACGGAAGAAGATGGAAGGAAACCTTCCTGGATCCTCTCTTTGTACACGTTGAATGTGTGCAACAACTTCTCGGAACATGACAGAACATAAAATTCCTTGATACTAGCAAAATATATTGGTAGGTCGTTGGAGGAATTATTATTATTCAGTGGTGTTTCAACGTGTTGGCAACTTCACAGAAATTTACTCCTGAGTTCCACGTGTTTTCGTAGCTTTTATTAGCAAAACTGTTGTTTTTGAAGATTTTGATTACAATTTTTAGTCAAAAGGGATTTAATGCGACAAAGTTTCGTGTTGGTCCGGTAATCATACGTTGACGTATACTTCCACCACAAATTTGGTCTGATTTACTTTCCTTAAGTTATTTAAGTCCTTGATTTGACTGGACTTCAAAAACCACCTCTCTCACAACAACACAAACCTATGCAACAAACATTGAATCCGTCAAACATGGATTTATAGTGATTTAGTGGTTCGGTTGGCAGCTCAAGGTGAAGCCCATGGTGATTCTCTCTGAATTTCATCTCTGAGGAATAAAAGTGTTCACTTCGTTAACTTTAAGGATTTTCAACGGGTACCTCTTGAATCGTCCATAACGTGTATCATTTTCATGGAGTCTTGATGACATTTTCGTGAATTGTCAAGTTTGAGCTCTACGTAGCCCACTTTAAACGATGGTTTGCATTATGATCTTGCTCATCAATAATCTCCAATACTGCTTCGTAGCAAATCACAAAAAACTGCTTATTTCAGAAGCTACCTTTCGATATATAAAATTTAGAACATTTCGTGTGCAAATCCCATTTTTGTTATTTTTGTGATGGTTTCGTTAATTCCCCTTACGATAAATTATGATCTAGCTATGTTTATGAGAATAAAGTTGGGTCTCTCGGTAAATCAGAGTTGACGTATTTGGAATTGATGACAACTGCTGTGAACAACTTGCTCCTTCTGTTCTCCATTTGACTCCGAAGTTGAGAATCAATGACCAGTTTCCTATAAATTATACCCGTATGTAGAATAGAATAGAATATAATAGAAAATATGTTTATTGCGGAAAAACAACTGTCAATAACAAAAAAAACTTATCGCTGGAAACATGTGAAGCAAGGAGCACTGGTGATCTGCCTGGGAAATCGACTTTGCACAATTTGAAGTACATTGAATTTCAGCAGTTTTCAGTACTCAATACAACAACATATGCAGACATTTTTACAACCTATGTAATACATATACTATATTAAAGCCATGGTTGTTGGTTGTGGTGTGACCACTTTTATTCAAGACATCAAATTGGAGCGTATAATAATTTTTTGGAAACCCATGCAAAAATAACTTTTTCAGTGAACAGCATAAAACATACGTCAATATTCAAGGCCTATATTTTTATGTTATACATATATATATCAAAGGCCTAGGAATTGGCGTAATATAATGACGTTTAATTTGATGTTAAAAATGTTTGATTTTAAATAAACCAATAGCTATTTAAGTATTTGAGAGACAACTATCAATTCAAATTCCAAAATCTCTCGAACATATTAAAATATTTCTATTATATCTACAGTGTATTTTTGATCCGCCTGGGCAGGACATGAAGAGACTGCCCCATCTAGTGCCTGAATCCAAACGCTCAAAAAAACATATACGGGCATTTTTACAACCTCCATGGAATTGATAGTATTATAACATATTAGCTTTTAATCAAACAGCGACTTTTCGCAAATATCCATTATTTATTAAATAATATATTTAGGTAATTTAATAAATGAACAAATAATTACAATAACAAATTTTTCAATAATACGGCAAAAATTACAACAATGACCACAACAGTGCAATAAATTAAAAGCTCAGCCAACAAAATTGTAGTTGCTGATTAGAAAAGCACGATAATTCAACGCGTCCCTAAGAAATTCGTACAATTTGCACCAGTTTTCACCGTTTAACTCTTGTAGGACCTCGCATGATTCGAGGTAGGGTTTTGCAAAATACCGCCTCCTGAATTCAGCAATTATGGGGCATGCACAGAAGAAATGATGGCTTGTCTCTTCCTCGTCTATATTGCACGTCGCACAGCGAGCTCCTTCCGTTCCTCGATTCCACGGTCTTGCATTAAGTCCGAGCTGTTCGCAGCGTCCTCTGGCGATCAGCCTGACAACCTCGAGCACCTTAATATTGAGGTAGCTGGGCCCGCCAGTCAACGCCGAAGTTTCTCGAGGGCTATATTCTTGAAAATATCATTCTGTGCAGCTTCCATCTTTACCCTGATGTCATGGCAGCACAATAATCCTTGTGTATGCAGATAAGCCCTAATGATTAGTCTTTTACATGAATAATGGGATCTCATTGTTGAGAGTAACTATTGGATGAACATTCCAAGATAATGTCACCAGGCCAATAACAGCTCACTGTTATAAAAGACGGGATTGTAAGTAAGGGAAGCTCGTTCAGCTCCCGACACTTGAGGAGCTATATTTAAATATCATTATTTTCTTCTTTATCGCGTAGCTTTGTTGGTTGATGGCTCGTTGAATGATTGCTCAGCACCGCCGTTTTCCAGCTGAATAATGCTGCAAGTTCATGGGGTTGTCATGCAAATGAAGGGTCTGAGGTCATCCTTGAAACCACAAAAACGGATTGCTGTTAGTTATCTATTTGTTAATCAGGGAAAATGCATTGTCCGTAAATTAACACCTCGGTTTGTTATAAATGCATTTCATTGTTCCCAGGCTGAAAGTGTTCTGATCTTGCACATTCGTAAAACCAATGTAGATGATAATCAACTTTTTTCTCCATTACTTCATACTAACTAACATAAGACTGTCACGGATTTGAGGAAGCTCTGTGCATTTGGTTAACCCTTCCATGGAACGACACTTGTGCCTCTATGGGGTTTCGGTTAGTCTCATTCGATTCATTGTAAGTAAACTTTCACATTTAAAGAAAACTCTAATATTTTGATTAAAGACATATCCACACTAATTTCCGATGACTTCAATGATCAACTTTGAACTTAATGGGCTTGATTAAATCGATACCTGAATTTTTGGCAAATTCATAAATTCTTCACTCATCCGATTTCGGTCTATTGATCGGGTACTTCAAACAGTTTAGGAGAACATTTATGGTCATTAGTCGAGAATTTCGTTTTCCATTTTTCGGGCAACTTGGTTGCTCGACAACGAGAAACGTTCACTTGTTTCTTTCGAAATCTATACTCTCTAACTTTTGTAAGTCTTGCGAGTGCATTTTTAATTATTGACTACCACTACAAACTTTTTGTAATGTAATTACACAGCGAAACTCGGTTACAAAATTGCGTTACAGTTTTTTCAAATGTTTCCCATTGAAACTCCAGGGCTGAAAGTTGAGATGAAGCGCTTTCGATACATCTTAAGTACGAATTACAAGTTATAAAAGCACAACTATCAGCTGAGGGTCCGTTGAAGCTTCTGTTTTTGCCAATTGACCTACTGTGCTGAAATACGAGTATAACTAGAGCTCTTTTCAAGGCCTGTGGAACACAAGGTATGGAAGCACGAAACGCCAAATTTAGATACTATAACATAGAATGGGTTTAACCCTCCGAAGGTAACTATCGTAAAAACCAGAACGGCCCCAGAAACGATTTGCTGTAATTCACGGAAATATTGATGGTGGTGGAGCGATCGTCCCGTTACCTTCCTAACTCTTTCACGTGATAATAGTCTGTTGTTTCCAAGGTGGCAAAGTGCCTAGAACTCCCCAAAAGAGTGTATCGGTCGTGATATTTACGAACTTTACCTAACAAACCTTTTTGCTTATTCGTTTTTCGAATGTTAACTGTCGTAATTTCTTCGAAGTGAAAATATAATTATGAACTATCCCCCCGGACGATCCTGATTTCGACGAACGCGTGAGGGAGGATTTCGAGAGCTGGAAGAAAACGAGAATGAAAAAAGTGCAGTGGACAGTGATCTCTCTGAGATAGAAGAAAATGTGGAATGTGAGACCCAACGTGACACTGACGATGATGATGAATCTCATCAAGGAAATCGATCTTAACTGTTCTCTTCTGAATCAACCAATCCCGATGAACTCTGGAATGAAAAGAAGAACAATCTGCCCCACTTGCCCATCAAATAAAAAAGAAGAATGAAGAGAATTTCTGTTTTCACTGCGAGGCATCCTTCTGCCTTGAACATCTAGCATTGCTCCGCTCGACCTGCCTCGAATTATTGTAGGATTCCACTTATTTTTCTTGCACTTTGTTTCTAAAGACCCAAAATGAGACACTCTCAACCACGAACTAAAAATGTCAAGAATAAGATGCTTTATCAAGGCTGCAGTTAAGACATAACTTTAGATTTATAGGAGAACTTTTGATTTTACCTAAAATACTACCAGTGTTTTATATTGATGTTTTTATTTTTCGAATAATTCAGTAACTAGTCAGCTCTGAATTAAAAGTGATTTTATCTAAGAAGAAAATTAATGAAGTTATTTTTCTGAGCAAAATGTGGACGAGTCGTGATTTTCAGGATATTTACCTGAAAACGCTTTTTTGATAACCTTACCTACGGAGGGTTAATTAATAAACTTAAGCTAGTGGTTTGATTAGAAGAACCCATTCCTAATTCGCTCATGCGCAATTTCGGTCTACTCCAAAAACTAAAGGAATACAAAAACAATGTAACATTCATGATTATTTAGCTTGTCTTCCCGCAATAAACGGCCCACGTTTCAATTTATTGATTTCGCCGTCGTATCGCCCTAGTGAGTTCCATTAGTCACTCGTCGCCGTTATTCAGAAAAATATCGATCTTTCGGCTCAAGTGTGCCTGGCTGACTGGCTCCGTTGGCGGTTAGAGGTCGGTTTTTGTCAGCTCGTTGTGATGTTTACGAGTGTTTTGTTTCTCATTTGAAATTGCCTTAACAGTTAAGGAAAATGCAAAGAAAAGCCTATTTACAACTTAATTGTATGCTGGAGCGTTGAATCGTTTGTGTGGTGAAGTATTGTGACTTAGTTTGGTGGAGTATTGTCCCGATTAAAACGTCTTTATTAAACAATAAATTGAATCAGGTAATCGATTCCATATTCGGAATCCAATATAGTCTCAATTGAATAAATAAAATAGCGAAGTTACCGTGTCACGTGTGATATCATACGAACACGTTCTTTCTTCAGTTGGGAAGTTTATAAGTTGGCTCTCGGCTTCTTGCCCTAGAGTTATGTTGTTACCCTCTCTTAATTTATTCTGGAATCGTTCATGCCTTTTTCAATTGATATCCACCTGTTGCTCGCTTTGAAATTCATAAGGTTCGGTCCGGCCACCGCAACGGGGTTTGAATGTTTCAAAACCTAAGCCCAAGCTTGGTTTGAATGTAGCTATGAGTTCTTCAGTTCAAGATTCGTTTTGTGTTAAACTCCATACAAAAAAGTAGGTTTCCTTTCTTTCAATATGATCTCTTCTGTAACTCTATTCTCACAGCCACAATTTGTTTGTGAATTGGGGTGAGCTAAGCTCAGACTTCGTTTTCAAATCATTTCATTTTGCCTGATCATTGGACAGAAGTTCTGTGTCTTGGCCAAGACGCTGCCACTGTGCAAAATTCCTGGTTCACTCCGCTTTTGAATCTGGATTGGTCAGCGCAGCCCTGATTTTGGAAGAAATATCCTGTGTCTTGCCTGAAGGACAGAACCCAAAACATCCTGGTTTTCCTCTACTTTTCACTTGCCACGTCTACTTATTTTGATCGATCTCCTATTGAGTTCTTTGAGGTAAATCGAAGGTATTATAAAAAATTAGAATTCAACGATCTCTCGTACCCGTATTTATCGCTCATTAGTTCGGATGCCAGACTAATATGTGTAAGTTTTATGAGTGGTAATTGGTTTGCAATGCGGTAGTTATGTAATTTTACTTATTAGAAAGAGAAGCTTTTACTTATTAAAAGTATGAACAATGAATCTCCGTAGACGAATTTATTAATATGAGAAAACAAATGCATAACGTTCGTTCTAGTAGTTTCAGTAAAGTAGTCGCATTGCAGTTAGTTTTTCAATTATTTTGATGAGGGGACACTGGAGCTGATTTTCGACCTTACGCGTCCTCGCTTTTAGAACGCTACCTGAATACCAGTCGGTGTCTGATGATCGTAGACAAAATCCATTTCGTGTGGGTACATCCACAAAGTACATTCAAAGCATTCAAATACGCTGTCGGTTGCTCGCGGATGGGTCCTTACTGCTTGAACACGAACTGAACACCCTCTGTGCCCCCGTGTTCGTAAAAATGGACCCCGTTAGGGCGCATTCATAAAAACGCTTGGTAATTCGAAAATGCTTGCTGCTAGTTCGCACTGTTCGACCACGCATTGTAAGTATACCCTGTCAGAATATCGTGAAAATATCTAGTCCATCCTGCCACATCCATCACACGTACATTCGAGCATTCAAACACACGATTGAGTCCACATTTCACGAATTGAACACTCTCGTTTGATGATTGCAAAAATATCCTCTCCACGTGGGCACCCACAACATACTTAGTACGAGCATTCAAAAACGATCTTGATTGCTCGCGAATGCGTCCACGAACTGAATATTTTCGTGTCTTATGATCGTGAAAATATCTGCTCCATGTAGACACATGCACAAGTAAGCTTGAGCCTTCAGAAACGCAGATATGTCCGTACTGCTCGACAACGAACTGAACACCTTCTGCGCTCCGATGTTCGTAAAAAAACATGTGCGCACATATGTAAGAACGCTCGGTTCTTCTCAACCGACTCGCTCAAAAACCCTCCCTGTTCTCACAGTTCGAACACGAATTTTGCATTGTACACCCTCTGCTGTCAAACAATCGTGAACATTCGAGTATGTCGTCTATCCAGGCACATCCCATAACACACATACATTCGAGCATTCGAGGACGCTCATGAATAACTTGACACTTCACGAATCGAACACCCTTCCTCGTCTGATGACTGCAAAATATACCTTCTCCACATGGGCACCCACATGATGCTTAGTACGAGGATTCTGAAATACTCGCGAATGCTTCTGCTCTACGCGAACATTCCTCGTTTCAATCGTTTTTCGATGAGGACTTGACTCATACGCCCCGTTATGCGGGAATAGTATTGATCACGCCGCGAACGAGCAACCGCCTCTCGTTGACGGTTGGAGGACGGTTGTTATCAACTGATAAGAAGGGGCTGTGATCGCCACCCCCCTATCGACAGCTGTTCCGTCTACTACGAGCACAAGAGCTTTCGGGGCTTCTCGATTCGATTAGAGGCAGCTGGGGATCGCACCCCAGAAACCTACGTCCCCCGGGGGCGAAAAATCTTTCAAGAAGCGCCCGAGACCTCGCGCCATTACATAACCGCATTGTGCTAAGCGTTAGGGGATAATTTTTTTTTCCTTTTAAAAGCCCTTTCTTTCATTCACTTACTACATTTTTCACCTGTTTTTTCTTTTTCTTTTGAACGTCGCATTTCTTTCGATATTGTGATCGGAAAGGTTCGTTTTGCTCCCGTGCCTTACGGCAATTACGCGTCGGCGCAATGATTCCTAATCAGGCGGAGCGTGCTAACACGCCCAAATCCTGGTAGGTGGCTCATTCATATCTCAAGTTCGTAGGCCCCTTTACATCCATTCAATCTTCTCTGAAGACGAAGAAACTTTTTGTTCTACAACGATTGGCTGCCATAAACATGAATGGATTTCACTCCATTGTTCTTGATTTGGGATTCTATTGCTTAGCTTTTGCCCTCTGCGGCAGATGCATTTACATCTTTGATTTAAAAAACTGTCGTCCCTCTTTTTTTAATCGAAAATTTATAGTGCTGTTTTTTAGTTTGAGCTATCTACTTGAAAATATTGCTGAGATTTCGTGAATTTACACATTTCTAACTATTTTTAAATCTCCTTTAATCCTTTGCAACTCTGGTATTACTGCAATATAGTATGCAATTTTCCATGGGCAAATATGTACAGGCTGTGATAGATTACTATTCACTTACTTAGTATGGCTTAGTATTTGCTTTCCTTAGTATGGCTTCTTCGGTTTTTCTCAAGAAGAACCATACGATGGTTTCTAAACAATGGTCACACCATTATTAGATGCGCGGCATCCTCATCTTTTAAGCAAAGGTCGTAGCTCTCTGAATCCAATTTCCCAATACGAAAAAGATAACTCATAGTCGTGCAATGGCCACTCTTGAGCCTCCAAATGACCCTGCAGAAAGTTTTTGGACGTGTAGGCATTCGTGAAAACCACGTTTTGTGTAAGGTTGGGGAAACATCCTTTTATATCTAAAGCCAGTGGGGTCGTTGGAATGAAAGTCGTTCCAGCGGTGTATCTGTTGAATCTTCGTTCATCTCTTCAGATCTGAAGCAATGAATCACAGATCTCGACGAGGGAGTGAAGTCGCTGGCTTTGCGAGTGAATTCACTACGTTGTTACCGTAGTTGTTGTGATGGCCTCTAATCCAGATGAATCTTGTTACATCAGCCAACTTCAGAATATTCTCTGCATTTAAAATTTATTTTTCGATAAACCACAGTTTTTTATGACGGTTTTTCGCCTTCATTTTTTACTGAAATGAATGAGAGTCTGAAATAACAGTAACGTGGGGGTTGTAAACTGTGTAACCCAAGACGTTCTTCAAAGCGTCTTTGATAGCAAAAACTTCTGCCGAGTAGATGATTGCTTTATCTCACAGACAATATTCTCTTTTTTCACTTGAATCAGGATAAAAAACGAGCGGACGCCACACCTTGATTGCAAACTGATCCATCAATATAAATACACTAAGCGCCAGGGTTTTTGAGACGGAATCCGGGACCAGGGGCAAAATTTCGTGCCCCCTAAAAAAAAAGAAACCGCCTACTGTAGCCATCATGGAAATTTGAGAATGATTGATTCTGGGCGATTCTCAAACTATGGGCAATTTCCAGGCCCTGACATTTAAAAAAATCAAGTGGCTCTTTTGCTGGGCTTTTGGATGTTAATCACTTAATTGGCCTCCCTGGATGTCTTTCTGATGCCCAGTCATTTCCCGCGAAATTCTTATTTTATAGAAGTTATAACAATGGCGTGGCGGATCGGTCACGACAATGACGTATGTTTTCACCTGTATGACAATGACAATTCGGACTTTCAACAGAGATTCTTCCAATACTCTTGGACTTTTTATGGATTTTAAAAATGCAACGTGATACGGCCTTCCGAGAGAGTGAGTGGGTAGAAAGAAAATTTTGGGATCAAGCATAATTGGTGAGCATTAAATGACATTAAAATGAACGTACTAACCTGTTTTCAGATGTTCTTGCTCGATCAGAAAACACACCACCTACCATTTAGGGCGACACAAGGGTGTGCTTGCTTATTAGTCACTGCTACCACTAAAACAAGAACTTTCTCGAAAATCCCAGTTTTGTTCCCTCAGGAACACATTCTTTTCGGGCCATGACAATGACCCTAGACTGAAGTGACCTGAATATAGTGCAGTCTTAGAACAGAAAAAACTTGAAGCGGGAGTTGAAAAACCGTTGACAGCTGCTCTTTAGATGTAACTAAAGACGCGAGAAATTTCATTCAATCTTAAACCTCAGGAGAATATTCGAAAAACCATCTCGAAATTGGGAACCTTGATACAGTCGCAGGTCATGAAAACGACAAATCAGGGCATCTCAACCCTGCAAAACATCGAGATTGTATTAGCTTCCGAGGGCTTTCTATTGGTCAATGCAGTACTCAATAAATGTATGCGGATAAGAGGAAAAAGTTGAAAGTCAGACGATTTTGAACGGCACTGCGTGCCATTTACACGAATTAGCCCGTAGTTTGAGAATCACCCTTCTACAGATTTGTGCGTGTATTAATACTTTCGAACCAAATTAAAATTAAACGAGGCAGGTTCTAAAACTTCAAACGATCGAAAATCCTTTACGGAGGGCGGGCCCGAGGGCATCGGGTCCTGTACACAATTTCAGTCCTCTGTATTGCTGCTTGGCGCTGGGATATACTGCAAAGAAGTTCGTTGGGGAGAGCTCTGGAAGTGGCTAGGGTTTGGTGTGCTGTTCGGGGGAGTTATGATACCGTTATGGGTTCTTGTAGTACTTAGTATGGTATCGTGAACCTACACCCAGTAAAGAATGTCTCCGTACAACCCAGAAATGTGTCATTTCTTCAATTACCTAGGCAGGCCAATTAGGACATCTAGGTTCCAGCTGATATATAAAATTATTTTTCTGATTGGGAATCTCGAACACAACAGCCTTTGTTTTGGAAAAGGGAATGAACAGAGCCTCCACAGACATTCTGGAGTTCAAGTGAATTAGTACAGGATCAATCAAGACTCCTCCCCAGAAGTCTAGAATCATAAAAATTACAGGATCAGCATTTTTTCAGATCACGGTAATGAACATCTAACAATGCAGGGAAATCTAATAAAATTGATCAAGGTTAGTGAGTGAGGGTTAATACAAACAATAACCGTTCAATACAAATCCGTTCCAAATCGTTTTATGACCGAAGATGGAAAACAACTGCAAGTGCTCTCAAACAACTTTCAAAAACAGAATTCTTGAACAATTTTCATGATTTGTTATCGTTATTGTTCGTGTATGGTATTGTCATGGTATTGTATGTACTCCCGATACCTGCGTGGTGCGGGTCCTCCCAGACACCGTCCAGTATGACGCACAAAATCGTCGATTAGAAGAAGTCCTATTTGTCTGAAGTTAATCGAGCAAAAAGGAGGGCTCACTACCTATTAATCCATTTTGAAAGGGACAAAAGTGGACCCTTTTCTGACTTTATAATAATGAATTCGTGTACGTTTGATGACAATTTGCCCTGGTTCGTTTAGTTGGAATTGTTTGACTTGGAATACGTTATTGGAGATCTTTGTAAACATATGCTTAAAATTAGTATCCGATCTTTCTTGGGTTGTGAGGTGCAGCTGAAATATGCGTGAAAAGCTAAGTGGGTGTACGGATACATTTTTCTCTGCGTGTAGATGGTATGTCTGACTGGGGAATCCGCAGTTCCGACGAGATTTCCGTAAATTGTGATATGAGCATAAAAGAGGGGAACGCTCGTATCACAATTCGCGTTCTGGTCGCTTTTCCTCATATCCCTAAAATGAAGACCTGGAGTTGCGCGGAAATCGCCCAATAATTCTTTTCTCACCGTTTGTGCTCCCGAATCTCGTCCTATAACATTTTCGTTACCTCGTAACGGTCTTCAGACCACATCGGCGCGTCCCCCGCGAACTAAATCTTCGCGCCGAGCAACAGATTTCACCCGGAGCTCCCATTGTTCCCGTTCACGACCCCAAGTTTCGAAAAATCCCCTTCGCCTCCTGTCTGTTACTCGGTACCCACTTTTATTTATTAGCTTTTCTTCTTTCCGATATCTTTTCACCCCTCGTTGTCTCGGAAGGTCGTGAGGCCCACGAGGTTCCTTTGGGGGTCGCGGCGCCCCCGAGAGGGAGAGATTTTTTCCCTCTTCCTCCTAAATCTGCTAAGCCGGGTATTTCGGGTGGTTCCCCCCTTCGCTAATTGGACCGCCTCGAATGGGATTGTCGTTCAAGGCAAGGCACCCGTGTTCCGAACAATGTTTAATCCTCTGAAATGGACGTTTTCCCAAGGCATTGTTAGTTGACATTTTGAATCAAAACAGCATTTTGCGCGGAAGCGGTGACCATACTCATAAATAAGGATACGAATGAAATTCATAAATTGAAAAATAGGAATATGAATAAAAGTACAAATACAGCATTATTCACTATTTTTATGTGAATTTCACTAAAATTCACTATTTTTTGTAAATTTAAACAAAAGTCCTTTTTTTGTGAATTTTTATGGGCCACTGTCCCGTCCCTACACATGTACCCAACTTCCTCCCAGAGTTTGGACTAAATCGGATCAATAGATCGTGTCAAATAGGAGTTACAAGAAATACACATTTTCTCATAGGCTAAAGTTTGTATTGAATTTGAGGGCAATGTAATTAACCGTTAATATCCCAAGATCCAAAATTCTTGATAGATTCCAATTTGCCCTAAGTATTTTTTCAAATTTTTTAATTACGTCAAGTGTGATATAACCAACACTAAAACTTCAAAAGTTCGAGAATGAGTTTTGTTACGTTCAAACGTAACACCTTGAGAACGGGGCAGACTAGAGGCATCCTAGATCATGTTCTCTAGCATTTCAATGCGAAACCAGAAAAACAGCAATTACAACCATTGAGAGATAAGTTACAACTTATCATGCCAATTGGGTTTTAGAGTGGAATAAGAACCCATTTTTATTTATATGCTTCATTCTCATTCCGGGGAGATGAGGTTGAAAGGAAAGGTATCCAGGAAGATACCATGTGGAGACGATTTAGATGATATCCGACAAAACCCCTGCACATTTGATCAAATCGGACTGGAAATTGATTAGCGATAATTGAAATGAAAGGTAAGTGCAATGCTTGCAAGAACGGTTGAAGGGAAACAAAATGCATCCATCTCTGAATCGACCGACGCACGAAGATTAGCTCCTCAAGCAGTTCGAGTGAGGGTATTGTGTTGCCAGCTCCTTTGTGCAAAATATTCAAATTTGTTCAGAGTCACAACCGAGCGCATTTATTTAACCTCAATCGGGAAGATGTCACCCGCAGAGAATTCTCATGGGGAAAAACGGTTCTAACGTCCGAGCCGACGAGTATGAAAATTTCCTGGTTCACGTCGTATCGGGACGTTTCCCCCGCGAGGCCGCGAGTACATTTTAAAGCCTTTTGAAAGAAAACGAGAACACTGGCAGAGTGCAGCGGACAAGGAGCTTAGCATAATCAAGTGCATTGTGCCCGTTGTGCGACATTGTACGGACGACTCAACGATAAAATAAATATGCGATGCAAAAACCGATCGAGGGTCCGACGCTTGCATTAGAATGCCGAAGTAGAGAAAAAAAATCGAGGTTGTCTTACTGCAGCGGGACTTACAATGAAGGAAGAGGCCCCAGTGTGAAAGGGAACGCTTTGGAAATGTTGAAAAACACGTTTTGTATGCAGGCAGATTGGGTGCCGTATTGTTCCCTTATTGTTTACAGCGGTTGGACAGCCAACTCTTTTTCGTACCCGTTGAAGGGCTATCGCCTAGGGGTTCCTCAGGAAGACGGTAGGAGTCAAGGGATCTTCTGTAACTGAAGATTGCCCAAGCTGATGTTGATTAAGTTGGGAAAAAAAAGAAAATACCGTTATTAGGATTGTCAAGGGCTTCAAAATAGAAACTAATTAGGCATATAGGGTTAAAAGAGACACAGAAAACAAAAGAAAAACTGTTTTTCAATCATTATGGACGGCTGCTTTTGCAACTTCTTTTTGTTGGCAGTTAGTCGAAGAAGCCACCCTTGATGTTTTGTACTCCTGTAAGTGGGGCATACAACGTAATTCTAGTGATCTTTTATACCTGTTGTACCTTAATAAATATTTAGGTTAGATACCACACACAACATTGGATACCATTTATCCTTAAAATTCTGGTTGTTAGGGGGGCTTTCAAAAGTAACTAGATTTCCTGAAAGGCTCCATATAACAGAGTATTTGTGGAGGAACCGATACAGTAAGCCTGTTTAGTATGAGCATTTAATTCGACTGATCAAATGGATCGATGAATCAGTCCCTGAAGACAGCACTTCTGGATATCGGGTTGTGGTCTTCATTTATACGTCTAATAGCTGTGTAGTCACGTGGTATTTTGATTAAAACCTTAATATCTACTAATTATTCGAAAAATTTGCAATCGGGCATTCTCTGTCAAAAAGTCATCGCCAATAGCGGTTTTCAGCATCAGTGATCAGTACACCCCTTATAGGGCGAACGATAAGAGAGGAAAGGACTCCAACACGATATAGCGTAGCTTCAGTAGCCTTACTATCCCAGTGTAGGAATTTCGAAGAACTACGTCTAGTAGAGTTTGCGATCTACATATGGAGCAGTTCAACCTTCCCCTTTCTCGAAACTGCTAAGTCTAAGTAACTTGAAGCTTCAGGGATACCCTCTGGGTGTTGCAGGCATATCGTCACAGTCTTTGGAAGCGGCAATTCATCCAGTAGATCTCCTGGTTATAACCATTTGATGGGCAGGTGGAGAATCTAAATCGAATGTTTCTTACTTCTGGAAGAAATCCTTAGATAGCAATTATCTTTGAAATTCAAGAGCGGACGTTAGTGATGTGCCTGAATAGAAAGTCAACTCATTTGAGAGACTTGTCACCCAACAATGTCTGTCAGCTTCGACAATCAGTAGACCCCCAGCAGTTAGCCCGTTAAGAGAGCAAAGAACCCCAATATGACACAGTGGAGCTATGCGTCTTGAGTCTCAGCGTCATGAGAGTAAATTCAAAGTAAGAGTTTTTAAGAAGGTAAGAGAGAACGCCAGATTGTACATTCTTCAAATAAGTGGTATATCTTCTTCTTAATTCGCCGTCTCCACGCGGAGGTTGGCGATCCAAACGGCAAGCTCTTCGTTGCTGGTTGCTGCACGGAAGACATCCACCGAAGAGCAAGAAAACCAGCGGCTGAGGTCCTTCAGCCACGAGTTCTGCCTCCTCCCAATCGAACGCCTCCTACAAATCTTGCCCTCGATGATGAGCTTCAGCAGCTCGTAACGAGCACCCCTCATCACGTGTCGAGGTACCGCACTTTCCTCTCTTTGACGGTAAGAAGAAGCTCCTTCTCCTTCCCCATACGTCGGAGCACCTCAACATTGGTCACCCGCCGAACCCAAGAAATGCGGTATATACTAAGGTTTTAATACAAATACCCCATGTATATTTGCACAGCTATATGACGTAAAAGTGAAGACCACCAGAAATTCTGACAGAAAATGTCCGACCTCCAGACATTGACTTCAGGTATTGATTCATCGATCAAATTCATCAGTGAAATCCGCTCCTGCGAAAGAAGTTTACAAAACCGGCCGCAACGCAAATGCTCCGTTACATGGAGCCTCACAGGAAATCTAGATCCTTTTGAAAGTCACCCCTAACAATTAGAATTTTGAGGATAAATAGTATCCAATGTTGTCTTTGGCATCTAACCTAATTGGTTGGTTGTTGTAGAATGACATTGTACTTGATAATATCAAACGGGTTGTTGGAGCTCTTCAAAAATTTTTCTTTATTGTCATGGAAATCTATATTTGGACGTTTCGCCCAGACAACGTGGGCTTCTTCAGCATGTATTTTCTTACATTAGTTTTGTCATTCCTCGGATTCATTAGAATCGTCGTCTACTCATCGATATCATCTTTTACTGCATGCTGAAGGATGCTGGATCCTCTCTTCAAAAAACGTTGTTCACTTCCCATTAACTTTCTTTTTTTCAAAATTGGCATTCAAGGCAAACATCATAAAGCTGAACATACCCGGCCAATAGGATGTGCAAAGCCTTCAGCATGCAGTAAAAGATGATATCGATGAGTAGACGACGATTCTAATGGATCCGAGGAATGACAAAACTAATGTAAGAAAATACATGCTGAAGAAGCCCACGTTGTCTGGGCGAAACGTCCAAATATAGATTTCCATGACAATAAAGAAAAATTTTTGAAGAGCTCCAACAACCCGTTTGAAAAGAAAAATGGTCAATCCATGCCTCACCAACTCAAATAACTTGATAATAACAAATAGAAACCTCATAAATGAATCTCAATATACTTGAAATGTGAAATTAGAGATGTTTTTTGGTGTACTGAAAAATTGTGACTCATGCCCTTTCTACTATCACCGATTCAATTATGAAATTATATAACCAAAGTGGTAGCCACGAATTACACAATCAATTTGGGAGCGAATGAAACCGATAAGGATCTCGAGTCGATATCATTTACGTATGTATAGTTGGCCGTTCACCTTGAGCCAGCTGGCATCGCCGGCCACCCCCCAATCAGCACGGACAGCTGGCCCGCACAGTTGACTGCCCCCTCATTTCGCCACCCTGTTGATTCGTATTTTCTTCCGGAGCGGCTCCTCCGAAAAACCTTAGCCGTGACAATGAAACCCCGGACGTATAGTTACTGTGTCTTATTGGGGTCCTTTTCTATGTTATCGGGCACCCTGCAGGGGGTCTGCTGATCGCGGAAGGAGAAAGACGTCGTTGGGATGACGAGATTCTTAAACGGGATGACTTTCTTTTCAGAGACACCCCTAACGTCCGGTCGTGGATTTTGAGGATAATTGGCATCCACGGTTTTCTTCCAAAAGTAAGAAACATTAAGAATAGATTCTTCCACTGTCCATCAAAAGATTACATCAAGGAACTGACGGAATGGACGATTGTCCCTTCCAAGGACTGAGGCGATATGCCTGCAACAACTAGAGGTTATCCCTGGAGCTAAAAAACCGCAAGTTTAGGTTCACGATCGACTATTCCAAGAAACGAGAAGAGGGAATTCCTCATTATCAGTGTTGGGCAGTAGTTAACCACTTGTCGTAGTTAACTACATTTTTAACTACTCACTAGTTGAATTAGCATATATTATCAGCTTACATGAATACTTCAACCCGTTTTCTATATCAACAACTGACGCTATCGGCATTCAGTTTCAGAGAAGTAACTACTTTTTTGCAATTACTGATTAGTAGTTAGAAAATAAGTATGACAATTTTTACTCTGCTAAAGTAGTTAAACATTTGCTTTGTGCTACTAATACAATGTAGTTATAGTCTAAGCTAGTTAACTACTCGGTTTTTTCCTAAAAATTGAATGCTAATAGTACTTGTTACACATTTTTTTTATTAGAAAATTCTTCCACTGAATGTCAAGGTATGTTAAAATCAATAGAATCATGCCATTATTTTGTCTTTTCGCATTCATATCAAAGCTGAGCACATTTCTATATTGTCGGGCACTAGAACTTCAGCTACTTCTAATATTGCCTTGCCCCGTTGTCGTACGGAACATTATCGGCGAAATGCTTATATTGCAGCACTTAAATTTTTGTTCGATAATCGAATTAATGTCAGAAATTTTTACTCTGCTAAAGCGCTTAAAAAACATTTGCTTTATCTATTCTCAGATGATATAATAATAGGCTGATCTTTCATGTTCATTTGTCGAGGGCCATAAGGGTTGATGTAAGATGCTAAATTATGTATTGTAGTAGGAAGTATTATTAAGTTCTAAGCTAGGACAGGACACCACCGGGGAACACAAGTTCATCTGAACTTAGACCTCGGTGGGCAAAGAAACTTGATGTTATTTTGAAGAATTAATAATAAGTAGTATAAGAGTCATTTAATTTAATTTATTATTATGGGTCTCATTTATTCTTCGGTTTTTTTTTGTCAACAAATAAAATAAATAAATAAATAGACTCTGGACACAGACTACACTGTGTCTTTTCTCTCTTATCGGGCACCCTGCAGGGGCTCTGCTGATCGTGGAATCTGACGGACATCGTTGGAGAGACAAGCCTCTCAAATAAGTTGACTTTCTTTTGAGAGACACACTTAACGCCCAGTTGTGAATTTCGAAGATAATTGGTATCCACGGTTTTCTTCCAGGAGTAAGAAACATAAGAGATCGATTCTTCCACTGTCCATCAAAAGGTTACAACAAGAAGATGAAATGGACTAATTGTCCCTTCTAAGGGTTAGGACGGTATGCCTGCAACAACTAAAAGATACCCGAGAAGGTAAAAACTTCAAGTTCATGCTCACATGCTTTTCTTAAGCTAGCAGGCTTTGCGGTTTCAAGAAACGGGAGGGGAACTGCTCCACACCCATATTCATCTCAAACGACTACAATAACTGCTTACTAATAAAGTAGCAATCTCCACTAGACGTTCTTCCTTGAAATACCTCCATGACATGTGGACGATTTTATGTTTATGAGCTGGGCCCCCGGGGTAACTGAAACATGACTGTGTAGAGCATTGGAGTGTTTATAATTTAAAATAATCCTATTAGATTCATTGGCGTATGGTTGAAGAAAACCTTCGAATTGAGCGGTATCGGAGGACTAGGTTGTGGGAAAATGATTTGTGACGGATTCAACGTTTGCACATGCATATACCGGAGCATTGGTTTCTAAGCAGCATTACGTGCGAATCTCATTTGAGGTTCATAGGGGACCACCAAATACCCTGAAAAATGTAACAGACCGATGATAACTGTAGAAATTGTGCTTGGTACGAGGATATTGGCAAAAACACGGACAGACAGACATACGCGAAACAAAGATCGTCCATTGTGGTCTAAAACGCAAAACAGTGAGAGTAAGAATTTGGCGGCAACACATTTTTAATCGCTTCAAAGTGAAATTGATGCTTACAATACCTACAGGCTCATTCAAAGACTAGGGATGGGTATCGTAGAACAAGTATCGATATTTTGTACCGATACTGTATCGGAAGGTTGGTATCGATACTCCAAATATCGGTCAAGCAAAGTATCCATATTTATAAATATCGAATATCGTTTCCAACATCAATTTTTCAAACTTGAACAGCAAAAAACCTAATCGTATCTACTTAAACAGAACAGAAGATAATCTTTGTTTTGATTTTTTGAACCTGTGAGAGGTAACGTAACAGTAACAGTAGGTACTATAGCCGTAATGTAGTCTCCTACTGCCTTCCTACTTCTTCTTCTTTTCCTGTTTTGTTTCTAGTGTTAAACCCGCTACCTATTCTTTTACATTCCAGATTCCATTACAAGTGTCCAAAAATTGGTTGGTAGGTTCTTTGACTACGGACGAAGTCACTCGCGACGAAGTTGTGGAAACCCATTTCAAATAAAAACGGAGTAAGATGGAACGTTGTCTATATTTCCACGAAAGTAAAGAACGTAATTAACGTTCAGGATGAAAGTGGGGTTTATAAACTAAAATGTTCATGTGGGCTTGAGTACTGTGGTCAAACTGGTAGGAAATTCAGAACACGAAAAAAAGAGCATGAAAAGGATTTCAGGGACAACAAAGGTGATTCTGCCTTTGCAAGTCATCTGAATCCAATCATAGCTTTAGTTTTGATCTGACAAACAGGCTATATGTAGAATTTCCTCACTTTTGCCCAATGGGAGTGCTAGACCTGCCCTGTTGATGTGCTAGAAAATTCGAAATTGTTAAGAGTGATAGGTCAGGAAAATGTTTAAATGATGTCATTCCTCAAAATATTTGACCATGATTGGGTTCTTTCTTGAAATAAGTTTGGCTCCGCCTCTCCATAATGATACTATTTGTGACCCTTTCACTTTGTAAGCCTGGAGTGGCATTGGTTGGTCCTCCCCGCCCCTTTCACTTCCTTGAGCCAATAGGATTCAATCTCCTCTCACTTGATCCTATACAAGATATGCTTTCTGTGATGTACTTTCAGTTCATGTTTGTTACTGATGATGACCTAACCGTCGAAATCGATTTAACAGTGTAACACTTTACTTTCGTGGAAATATAGACAACGTTCCATCTTACTCCATTTTTATTTGTTCTTTGACTAGTAAGAAAATCAACCAAAGAAAAATATTAAAACCAATTTGTGTAAGCTAGTGAGAAAACATTTGCCGATATTTCGAAATATCGGAATTGAAGTATCGATACTCGATATTATTGGAGGTAAAATATCGATGTTTTGAAATATCTTGTATCGATACCCATCCCTATCAAAGACCAATCTTCCATGTTCGTTGGTTTAAAACTGGTGGATTCTAAACAACTAAAACTTAATTCAGGTTTTTTTTAAAACATCCTACTCGATATATTTGAACAGTTTTAATGTATACGAAAATTGTTGATGCTACATTTGTGAACAAAGAAGAATAACTGATAAGATCTGCTGTAGGAACCAATTTTCGGAATCACATTTCAGATCTCGAGATTCCAGCAAAATTTGTGTCCTGCCACCAGTATAAATTCGTGGAAATGTTATAACTTCTACAATTTTTATGATATTTCGTTAATAAATGCTCGAACTACGATTCCGGCTTTTTTGTGATTCTATTTCAACATATTTTATAGAATTTGAGCTTTGTTTGCTGGAAAAATGCTCTCCTTTCTACTTGAATCGTTTTTTATTAAAATTCCAATGAGTGATTCCGTAACATGACTTCCAATTCTATCCATTTAATTGAATTCGTATCGGAATTCCAATCAATTTAAAACTACTCCAATATATTGTTAACTCCAATTAGACGTATAGAAGAATCTAGCTTCAAAAGGTTCCAATGGTTTGTGAAACACTACAACACCAACTTTTAGACCTTGTTTTATGCCATTCGTCATTCGTTCTCCAAATTTATAAATCTCATGGATCTACGTTTTAGTAAAAGCATGCCAAGAGCGCTAATAATATTTGTTTCAACATTATTTGTTTCAGGTGAGTTCTGTACTACCTTTCTTGGTGTGGTCAACCCTCAACGGTGTAAGTTTTTTGACCTAATATTATAATTTGTTTAACAAAGTAACGAAGCACTTTTAACCAAGATTTTATACCCAATAACAGATGCCAATGCTGGCTATATCGGTAAATCTGTGGTTGGTTCCAATGCCTTCACGATTGCAGGGTTTCCTCCGGGACGGTGAATGAAGGTCGACCAGCTTGTAGCTTGTAAGTTACGAGAATTTCTTACTGACACTAAACGAGTCATCAATCTAGAGCTTAAGAAACCTGAGGGTTGTGTTGTTGAACTTCGGAGCGCCATTTTTATTACTCTTCCTTGAATTAGGTAGGCTTTGATAATGTGTGTCGGAATGATAAGCTATCTTTCTCGCTCTCCCTCCTTCATTCTTTCTTTATCTTGTTTTCCCCTCTTGATGAGGGCGAACTTGCTTCTACAACTAGGCTTCTAGACATCTCCCACATCTGTTCGCAGTGCCGAGTTCCGACATGTGTCGAAAGAGTCATATTGCTCGATGGACACGGAACGTTCACTAAAGTAATTCGAAATTTCCGCTACCACGGTTCCCACTGAGTGGAAACTCTCATCAATCGATGCATAACGTCGTGCTCTCTTATGAATTCCTTATGTCTTCTGACTTCTTGAAACATCAATTAATTGTTCTGTACGCTACTACGCGGAAAGAAGCCGTTAAATGACCCGTGCCATATGACTCGTACCATATGGGATGAAGTCATGCAAAGTACACAGTTGGGAACCTCAAGAAACGAAATGTCTGGGTTTTAGGACAATTTCCCAGTGGGATTGATGTATTTCCATCATTTGGCAAACTGAACAATGGGTGTCCTGATTCTATTTTAAATTATGAATGATAAACGCCATGTGTGACAGCAAGTCAAGAACTCAGGTTTTAGTTATTCAAACAGTGCTTTCTTAATAACAAATCCTTACAACACAAATACAATAACTATTGAAGTAGCTATTCTAGCTTACAGTAAATATCTCGCCCGTCAACGGCCTGACTCAAGAGATCTTGGCTCTTCTATGGTGTCCTCTTCAAATGCTACATGAAGATATAGGATTTGTAGTTCAGTCTGAACTTCCAATTAAGGCGCAAGTTTGAGGTGCCACCTATTTCTTCTGAAAATCCTCTTGTCTGTTGCCGACATACAAGAACCTCGTTCATCCCTCACTTTAAACACTCTTCCGAGATGTGTTACATCCGTCTCCGTACAGGATCTCCAACTTCGGGACCCCTGAACTTGCGAACTCCATGCTGACAACCACATCGCTTTTATATTGTAATCTCGATAATTCTTTTCGTATTGTTCTCCGTGAGGTTCCCCTTGTCTGGGGCATCTTCTAAATGTTTAGGGATTTGCCGTAATCCGCCGAAGAAATGATATATGGAAGAATTCTAAGAATTTTAATCCATCATAATCCTAATCTTCGAATATTTTGACAATGACGGTGTTGCTGCCGGCATCATCTCAGGATAAGATATACGACATTAGCGCATGCGCAAAAACCATTCCTGATCTAATACTGTGCAATTAAAATGCAATCACCTTGCGTTTGTTTGAAATAACCCCCAAATTAGTGAGGTTTTTGACAGTTAGATTGTGAGATGTTTCATTCATTCATGAATGTAGACTTCATTTTAGTAGACGCAGATACTCCATGACCCAGTTGCTCCTAATGGTTCGACAACAATGAAACATGTCGTAAATCTCAGCTAAGTAGTTTTAACGCCTTTTACAAAATCGGTTCAATAGTTCGGAATATTTGTATTTGATAAAGTTCAAATTGACGAGCTTCAAGTTTCCATACTTAATAACTACCACTAAACCTGTCATTGAAATATTAGCAAGTCTTCTTAGGACTGGTTACCTCAAATCCCTATGACTTCGAGAATTTCTGTTGTTAATTTGAGAAAGATCGGTATATTCAGACAGTTGCATGTGCGATTCAGAAGAATGCGCCAATTTATTGAAGACGACCAATTGGTAAAGACCGAGCTGCAACCGACAAAAAAGTTCTCCTGCACCGGGCTGCAACCCCGTATGGATGCTTTTGAACATTTTATGGCCCAGGAACTCAGAATAGAGAAAGAATTGGACAGAAAGCTTTGAAAGCCAAAAACCAAGTGTGTTTTTCTAGCACTTTTTTTTTTAATAATGAGGAGTAGAAAGAAAGAAATGACGTCACATATCTGTCCCCTCTATCGTCACACACCCATACTTTTATAGCCTTGTTTTTATTTGCACATTTCAAACTCATCATACAGGTGCCATCATTTTCGGAAGTTTTCCCTAATGATGAAAATTTGGATATTAGATAACAGTTTACTAAAACGGTTAGTTGTTTTGTAAAAATCATCGACTAAGCCCTACCATCTAGCTTGCGTATTCTTTTGTTAGTACTGTCAGTAGGACTTGAAAGGAAATTCGTTGCTTTCTATTTAATATTTTCGGAATAAACCTTTGTTGGACCTCGGTCGAATGTTCTCTTCCGGCAAGGGGTATGCAGGTAGACTAACTGTCAACACGGACCTTCGTAAATAACAGAGGACAGCTTCTATCAGGGTAACGACACTTGTAACTACCCAGAACATGTGTTCGGTACACGACGGGCGTCCCTTTAAATCCGTGTCCCTTTAAACGGTCGAAAACCCGTCTAATGACGGACTAATGATGTGTACAGGTCCATTACATCGGTACATTTCCAGATTATGAAGTCAATTCCGCTGCTAGGTGCTAGAGTTGGATAAGAAACACCCTTCGCGTCGGCTAAGAGCAACTTCGGAATAGAGGGAAATGCAAGGATTCCATAACGACTCACCTGGGATATTAGTGTGATTGATGGAGGTAATTCAACTCACGTGCCTCCGCTGAGGCACACGCCAAACAGATGGAATAGCTGAGATTTTCATGAAATGATATAGATAATGATACGACAAATTAGGGGGATAGCCAATCATCATCGTTACCTACTGCATTGCACTGCATTGACTTCATAACTGAAAACCCAGCAAATTATAACTGAACTGTTTATTATTTCTGTACCACCAGAGCTGTTCTGTACAACTAGAGAGTATGCTTGCAAGGTTCACTAGGAAACTGTCAGGGTCTTTTAGAGGAATAGGACAAAAATTGAACAAGAGGAATATAACTGATTGAATTTACTTTACAATGATTTCCTTAATACTTGTACAATTATTATTTTCCCTAATCCACTGAAGACTCTTCTCAAAACTCCACTAATTTTGACCACGACGACGAAGCTCCCAGCTGCAGCTAAGGTCCTGGGAGGGGTCTTGGTGATAGTTTTGATGAGCCCTGATGAGAGTTGACGAGACGTAGCTATGGACTCGGATCTCGTGAAGTCGCATTTTCGCGTGTATCGATTAATTTCGCTTACAGTAGAGATACTGGGTAAGCGTACTAGAGATTCATTGTAGCGAAGGGAATTTTTTACTTGCGAGAAGAAATCTTCTAATACTTGCTTTTTTAGAGTGAAATTCGTTAATGTTCAATTTTGAATAATACATTCAAAGGAAGACGGTTTTCCGTACAAAAAGCTACACCAGCATGATGTTTTGCGTTGAAATTACCGGTATACACACAGTTGACAAAAGCAAATGTAGCTTTTTTAAAAACTGAGTTTTTGCCGCCTTGCCATCGTCTAGAGCTTTTCTCCGAAACTTCTGGACCAAACTTGGGTCAAAAATTGAATTTGGGTTCTAGTTGGGACTGTATTTAAAAATCTAATTTTCGACCACTTTAGTAATAGCTCGTTTTTGTGTTCTCTATCTTTAAACGGCCGTTCAATGAATGGAATGAGTCCACTCGGACCAGTTCAAGTTCACCAGTTCACTGTTCATAATGGCTAAATCTTCGACAGAAAAAAAAAAGTGTCAATTCGGATTTGAACATATCAAAACATAGTAAAAGTCGTATATTCATTGTGACGAATGAATCAGATGGTATACTTGCAATGGAATTTGGTTTCCAAGAGTTCCTTTTGAAATCGAGTTTTTCACAACCCAAGGAGGTCTGGAGACATCTACAAAACGGTAATGAGGTGTATAATCGCTGAGTTTAGATAATATACCGTAGGCTATATGTAATAAATAGATTAGTGATTTACTTGGAAATGTATAAATAAATGATGAACTCTAGTGTAATTATTTGCAGCGTTCTAAACTCATTGCAACAGTGTAATTGTTCACTAATAGTTTATTAGTGATAGAACTTTCACTAAGTTTTAAAGGCTGGACTAAAATTATATCCGGCTGGAAGCAATCAGCCGGTTCTTTAAATGAGAACTTCTTCCAGTCATTCGTGACTATTGAAATGTAGTGGGAACTTTGTAACTCTTTCTTCCATTATAACGCATTGTTTAAACAACATTAACTTAGCTAACAGAGCAAGTGATAGGGCTTTTACTAAAAGAATCTGGGCTTTTACTTAGGGTCGTATCATTATGTTGAGGTGCTGGGGCGGGTCAACGTGGTGGTCCGGGGGCCCTCCCTCGTAAAATTTTGAAGATTAGACACTTGAAAACAGTGTTTTTAAGCACTTCTAGAGGAGTTTGACAAACTCAAAATTAGGCTTAATGCAGGTACAAAAAATTAGTTTTTAATGATTGTGGTTCTATATAATTTTCAGGAATGGAAATTTTTCGGAAGTCAGACATTTGAAAACAGGGTTTTTAAGCACTCCTAGACGAATTTGCAAAATTCAAAATCAGGCCTAATAAAGGAATCAAAACTTAGTTTTTAGGGATTAAATATATTTTTTATTCCATGATTATTAGTTTTTTATTGTTCAATAAGGAATAATAACAATTTCATTTTCAGGAATATAAAAACAATCCATTTAAGAGGAATATATTTCGTACTAATTTATTTAAAATCATCACACTCAAAAAAGTATTTTTGGAAAACCAATCTTATGTGATGTGTGCAATTGTTTTTTGCTTACAATGTCTTTCCATTTAGGATCAAAGTTTCTCGTTCCGATCATAAGTACATTTTTCGAGTGTTCTTCTGAAAGTATCGCTCGATATTTGGATTCGACATGTGTCATTTTTTAAAAGGTTTGTTCTCACACGTACGTTGAACCAAAAATTGTTATCATTTGTCTGGCAAAACTCTTGATTCCCTTGAAGTCATCACTTAATGACCTGGAAATAAAAAATTGTCTTAAAATTACTTTTTTGTCGCATGACTGTCTTTTTGTTTTGTTCTGGCGGTAGGGGACCTCTGCTTTGAATCATGTCATGGTGCGTTATGGATCTTCTGTAACAGATAATGTATGTTGAACGTGGGTGCTTCCAGTCATTTGACCATTTCAAATGTAGTCCGGGCTCAGGCGTTTGATTATCACTGTTATCAGAAGAATCTTCCATTTTCGTACCAATTGTTGAAAATTCAACGATAATGTTGAATTAAAGCTAAAAAGAAGACAAGAATGCAGCTTTTAGCTATGGAACAACAAAGACTTCTTGTTTTGGACGTTTGATAGAAACTTCACTCTGGCCTGATGCAATTGGGTGGTTCTTCAAACGACAACATTTGTGACTACCACACATGTGGTGGTCACTTTGTAAGCCTTCCTGTCATCATACCACGGTGTTGAAACATTTACCTATGTTGCTTACGGTGCAAGTGATAGGGCTTTTATTCAAAAAAGGCTTCCTGTTTTGGAGATACGGGTAAAATTCGACTCCGGCCGAATGCAATCAACTGGTTCATCAAACGACAACATTTTCAAGTCGTTGCGACTATAAAAATGTGGTGAGGACTTTGTAATCCTCCCTTCCACACTCCCGCATTGTTGAAACAACATTTACCCAGCGGCGCACCGTCTATTAGATTCACAACTAAAGCTGACTTTGTGGGCCCTGGCAACCACTAATCCTCCGGCTACCTGAACCTATTGTGTGTGGGAGTACCTGCCTCTCCGCCACGACCTACGCCTCCCATTATTCCGCTATAGGTTTTCGTCTAAACCCGGGTTAGCTTCGTGTTTTTTTCTTGTCAATACCCTAGAAGATAATGGTGTTTTTCTTGCTAGGAATTCGTTCCGGAACAGGTTGAAAAGTCAGGACGCTGGATACAGGTGGAATGTCTTCTTCTGGAAAAGCGAGGTTGCTCCTCCCTGCACACTTATTGAAAACACTGATCGACATGCTTATTCAACGGATAAAACGAATACTCTTCTGAATAACAAACGTAGTACAACTGATTCATCAACACTGGGCTGAATCACAGAATAGGTAACGCACACCTCTTATCAGGATGTATCGATTTGTGCATTCATCAATATATATGATATCAATATATCGGTACCAGCGATATATTTGTGGCGTAGTGCACAGTATTAACACATTCTGATCTATTTTCCCAACTGATCTATACTTTACTAGAAGGATTGATGTAGGATATTTTTTTTTTTTTTGAGATGCGAGCGTAGTGAGCATCCAGACCAGCGAACACACATCGAAAGCGTGGACCTATATCGATAGGAGACATCTGGTTTTTCAATATGGCGACGGTGTGATAAGAGGTGCGTTACCTATTCTGTGATTCTACCCAACACTGTATTGATTTCAGTTCATTTTATGGTTATGTCAATGCATACCTAATAACCTAGTTAATTCTACACGATACCTACCATTCATGGTTATGGGATGTGGTACAACCTTCATATGATACCACTCTGACGTGTCATATGAAGGTGGTTGTACCACATCCCATAACCATGAATACAACTACTGCCTTGGATCCTGGCAGGAACGCAGAGGATATCCTCGAAGAAATCAAACGAAGGATAAGATTACACCCATAACCCATGGGTGGTGAGCTGGATGATGATGATGCTGATGGTTGGTTACACAATAATAACTTAATAACAGGACTGAAGAAGTTCCCACAGAGGAACGAAACTTTTCCTCTAAATAAATAAAACAATATACGCTCCACTCTGACGATACCTATCATAAAATTTGAATAATCAGGAAAATATGACGATTTGTAACTTTTAACATTGGATTCAGACTGGTTACTTGTCAAAACATGAGTTAATGGGTTATACAAATTTAGAAGAAAATTCAAATTTATGCCGTCAAATCTCTTTCAAAAGCAGGAAATACTAGTTTTATGGAGGTTTTACTCCTTGAACTAATCGACTTTCAAATGTTTAGTGCTCTGAACGTAAACGTAAACGTAAACGTAACCGCCACCAGTGTGACACAGGGAATCTCTATGCATGCCAGTTTCGAGCCTAGGGATATTTCTTGTCCAGATGACCGATTTGGTCACTTTTCCTTACTATTATCTTCTGATCACAAGTATCCTGTTAGCGAGTTTTTAATTCTTTTGACTGTAGGAAGCCAGTCGAAACAACGAAACAATGACTAGAAACGTTCATGAAGGCGATCTACGGACTATTCTTGGGGTAGCCTACGGATTTTAGAAATTCATTGACAGGATGTCACTGCTGTTCAAAACGTAGTTAGCCGGAAGAGCCAACTTATTTATCCGAATTTCGTCAAGCTCCTGGCGTATTAAACGGGATTTTTCGAGATGACGCCAATAGTCGTAATTCCCCTGTAGCTTGCAATGAACAAAATTAAGACAATCGATTATGTACCTCATTAAAGTGTAGTTTACATAAGGTTCGCTATTCCGAAAAACTTTGGGAATATCTGGGATGGGGCATCAACACAATATCCAGGTAATCTACGATAACCAGGCAGGACTTTAGACGTTACTCATTTAAAAACCCGTTTCCAATCTCATTTGGTCGTCAGAAACCCATCTTATTGGACTTCTTTGGAAAGTTTGTTGAAATTGTTAAGTTGAAGATATGCAAATAATGTAGTAAACTTGAAACGTAGAGGCTGTACACAATGTTTGGTACTAGTAGACTTCAGATGCCGACACAATAAAATGTTGCACCGACATAATAGATTGAAAAAATGTTAGTGAACAAGAAGAGATGATCTAAACAAATCTTGACGAATGTTATCAACTCTTTGCTAATAATGATTCCCCTGTCAGTTCTATGGGTTTAGTTTGTTAACAAAGTTATCAACAATGTTGATAACATGCGTTGTAATAACATTTAGATGTTTGCGATCATCTTCAGTTCTTGCCGTAGTGATGCACCCTCTGCTGGTGTCACTATGTGTGCTGGATCTTTTGCTCCTTGGCCAGACTGTCCTATCATCTTCTTCAATCCACGTTGAAATTGCCCAGTCAAACTCTTTTGTTTTAAACTTAATAACAATCGCGATTCAATAGATTTTCCAAAACTTCCAAGACGTCTTTACATCGAGGGTTGTGAATATTCCAAGAGCTACGTTACTTTTGATTGTTTAAAGAATGTAGGCAGTGGTCTTTCTCCAATTCATTTCACCAACAACACAACAAAATCCACAATACTAACGAAATCGTTAAATAAGCCACAACAATGGTACAGTACGCGTCAACAAACGAAAGCTCGAGTAGATAAGGTGGAACACAACTTTCGTGCCCTTTCCCCACCTCCTGAATGGGACCAATACCTGTGTTTCCGAAGAGTCCCTGGTTAGAAGTAAAGTATCCTGTAAAACTTGAATTACAAGAATCATATTGAAATTGTTGATAACTATTCCTTTGTCTATGTTGACAATATTGTTGTGAACGATTTTCTGTTGTGCTGAAGGAAACTTGCTGGAAACGCCAACTACTATATTTTCAACAAAGTTATTGAGCGGTTTGGTTTCACTTTGGATACCAGTTACCTTGGACTGAAGGCTACCTCCTTCCAACACACATCCAGAATCATGGCCAATAGCTCGCAATCCACAAAGCTCCAAACCTCTAAGGGTAATCCAGAAATGTCTCAGGTATCAAAATTGTACTTGAAAAGAAGAAACTTCAGTTCCAAAACACATAAAATCAATTTTTTTATAACGCCAGATACAATTCACCCACAAAGCTATATAAGTTTTTTTTTTTTTTTAATTTTTTTTTTTTTTTTAAATAGAGCGTTTATTTGTTAATATATCAACTAGTTACAACTGAGGTAGTAAAGAGGCAACTATTTAGATATTTACTTCACATAAATTCCGCATATTAAACGAGTGTTAGTCCGTTGACAATACGCCACATTTCAGCTTCACATCAGCATCCAAGGTCCAATGGCTTGGTCCTTTTCAGCCGTCTAGCCATCCTACGGTATATTAAAGACCGCGCGCAAGCTTGTATTGGAGTTGTCGAGAAGCCTAGTGGCTTCTGGGTTGGTATGAGCAAGAAGCCTCTTTTCGTAGTTCCTTGCGTATCTTTTAATGACATCGGTGACTCTTTCGATTTGAAGGTCCTTGTGGAGGTCATCATTACGAATGTACCATGGAGCATTCACAATAGCACTTAGTGCCTTATTTTGGAATGTTTGAATTATTTTCAAGTTACTTTTAGCTGTGCATCCCCATAGCTGAATACCGTAGGTCCAGATAGGCATAAGTACTGTTTTGTATAACAGCAATTTATTGTGCAAACTGAGTTGTGAATTTCGGCCCAACAGCCAATAAAGTTTTCTATACCTGATTGATAGCTCTTCCTTTTTTTTCTTGACATGTTCTTTCCATTTCAGCTTTGCATCTAAGGTCATTCCTAGGTACTTAGCTGAGTTGGAATATGGGACTGTGCACTGATTCAGATACAAAGGAGGGTTTGTAATTTTTTTATTCGTGAAGTTCACATGAGTAGACTTAGTTTCGTTTAGTTTGAAGCGCCATTTTCGAGTCCACTCTCCAACGGCATACACTCTCTAATGGCATATTAACGACAATTATTGTTTCAATGCGGATGATGAGAGATACAGTCGAGAATAATCAATTAATCCCGGGTCCAAAAACTGATTTCGTCAGATTTTTCTCCTCAAGAAATCATACGAAGTTTCCCAACTCTCCCAACTCTTGACTATTGGTAGCCTTCAAGCTCTGAACATCTACAATCCCTCCGTAACGATAGAAGTACATTTCAAACCTGGGTGGCATCATTTATTAACATTATGAATATTATTCAATAGAAGTTGGTTTTTTGTCTTTATAATTTTGAGATTTCTGCAGTTGGTGTTGCCACTCCAGTTTGAGTTTTGAAAATATTGCTAGGATTTCCGATCTACATGAGCGTTCATTGGTTTAAATTTTGCAAAAGGACAATACAAGAAGAGAGATGTGGAGGTTCACTTTCCTTGCTGTTTGGCTTGTTTTCTGAACCATTCTTCCCCTGCTGACCAAAATATACGAAGTTGTCTCGTTTCGTGTTTGACGCTTATCTATGACGCCTACTTGGTCAAATCCCTCCGTGGTTATTTCCGTATATCCGTCCCGGGTGGATCCCGCGCTTTGAAGGTTGTTCACCTCTTTCACGTACACCAGCCCGGCCGGTCCCCCTCACGCTTTTGAGGCTCCGGAGCGCTGCATACCTGTTGAGTTGATCCCCTTCATCTGATCCTCAAAGCCAAGGCTGTAGGTGCTCGTTACACTACGAAAGAAAATGTAATATTCCTTACTTTCATTCTAGATCTGCTGCAATATGAGGAAATTCCTTTAAAGTAGGTTAGTTCTGCAACTTTCTGCAGTTTTTGCAGCTTGGATGAGCAAAAAAATGTGTATTCATCAACTCAAGGTCTTTTAGGCTTTATGGATGTCGTTTATTTGTGTTTGAATAACACAACTCAGAAATGGTTCAAATTCGGTTGCTTTGAACCAGGGGTCTCCAAACTATTTGCTCCAAGGGCCGTATCATAATGTTGAGGTGGTGGGGCGGGCCAACATAGTTGTCCGTAAAATTTTGAAAATTAGACACTTGAAAACAGTGTTTTGAAGCACTCCTAGACGAGTTTGACAAACTCAAAATTAGGCCTAATACAGGTACAAAAAATTAGTTTTTAGTGATTGTATTTTTTAAAATTCCATAATTACTTTTTCGTTGTTCAATAAAAATATTAACAACTGAATTTTCAAAATAGAACATTTTTAAGAGTCAGTCATTTGAAAACAGGGTTTTTAAGCACTCCTAGACGAATTTGACAAATTCAAAATCAGGCCTAATAAAGGAACCAAAACTTAGTTTTTAGTGATTAAATATATTTTTATTCCATGATTATTAGTTTTTCATTGTTCAATAAGAAATAATAACAATTTCATTTTCAGGAATATATATATTCTGTACTAATTTATTTAAAATCATCACACTCAAAAAAGTATTTTCAAAACCAATCTAATGTGATGTGTGCAATAGTTTTTTGCGTATAAATAATGTCTTTCCATTTAGGATCAAAGTTTCTCGTTCCAATCATAAGTACATTTTTCGAGTGTTCTTCTGAAAGTATCGCTCGATATTTGGATTCGACGTGTGTCATTTTTGAAAAAGGTTTGTTCGCACACGTACGTTGAACCAAAAATTGTTGTGAAAATCATGTTGTGTTGTGACTTCAAATTAGGATCTTCTGTAAGAGATGTATGGGCTATGTTGAACGTGAAATGTTTCCGTTTCCATCAATAGGACCATTTCGTGGTTTAGGAAAATGCGGCTGGATGACAAGGCCAGTGAGGCAAATATTTACAGGCATTAGTTGTTTTTTCTTCCAAGTGCAATTGGTTGAGAGACCGTTCCAGAACGATTGGAAAGCTTTCCCAATAATTCTTATCTAATCCAGTCAGAACTAAAATCAGCTAGATTCTAATTGTCATCATAACGGTTGACCGCAACTCAGTGTATCGTTCGTGGATCCTCAAATTGTCTATTAGTCAACGGTACATCAGGTTTCATCACCTGTCATGATTCAGTAACGACTTTGCCTAATGTTCTGTAAATTCGTGATGTTAGGAATGATTAATTTTGAACTGACATTATAATTATGGCTTAATATTTGGTATTTATATGTTTAAATGGATAGCTATATTGCGAACTTATTCTTTTTGTAATGCCCGACGGGATCTTACAAATAAACGATTTTGATTTGATTTCAGAAATATAATAACCACTGCCGGCTCTTATTTCACATGTACTATGTCAGCTGAATGACAGGAGGGTGGGGTGTTTTTCCTACATACAGATGAGAGTCCTCGTTCGAGAGAAACTCGCGAAAGTTTTCCTTAAATACCGCTGTCATTTGCAGTTTTCCTCCTTTTGACCCCTGTTGATTTTAACTCTCGGCCCCGTTGCATCACCTTTTAATAAAACCAGCTGTTTTTTTAAAAGGCGTCTTTTGAACCCGCCAAAAACATCTTATTTGTCAGCGAATCGCGGAGCAACACCCGTCCTCGCTCTCATTCTTGTTGTACTTTTCCAGCAGAAAAATAATCTTCAGATAAAACACTTTCAAGTACACAATCTCCGTTTGTTATTTCGTTATTTCGAGTGATCCCTTGTACCGCCTGGAAAAACTCCCCTCCAGTTCGTGTTTCTCATTGCATTCGCTTCATCTTAATTGTCATTATACGCTTATATTTTCTCATTCGCTCACCCCCTTTGGAGGTGGTGCCTGACCGGGGGTTTTCTGCTGATTTGTCGAATAAACAAGGAAGAAGACGGAGCGGGCTGAATTACGCAATTTAAGGCCGCCCTAGTTTTTTCGTCTCCGGCTTGTTGATGCAAACTTTTGTACCGAGAGCGCGAAAAGGATCTTTAACGTTTCATTACCACCGCTGGCACCGAAACCTCATTTTATATCGTCAGATCCGCGGTCACCCGTGCGGAGCGAAAGGAAGTTTCATATTTAACTTTAATACGCTCATTTTCGTTCAAACTTTGTGTTCCGTGAATTGTTTAATACTCCTGGAGTCGCCCGGCTTAGTATAAAATCGACAGTCGACAGATTCTATTCAGGTAAATACTATTTTATAAAGCTATTCACCACAGCCTTACTTTGGGGTGGTCTTTAATACTGCCCCCCACTTTCAGAAAGACATAATTTCACTATAATAACTTAGTTTCCTATATTTTGGGTGGTTTTTAGAAACTTCAGGATCTCCTCTTTTATTCCTTGTGATTCAAAACTGTGTTCAGTGCAATCATACCCAAATAAAATCGTTTCGAAAAAATTGGGGAGCAGTACTAAAGAATTTCCCAGTCAAAAACTTTAGTACTGCCCCCCAAGGCATTTATCAAGAAAAATGATCGAAAACAACACTCAGTAACGAAAGAAGAGATTTAATAAATCAAGTTCATGTACTACATGTAGGGGTTGAAATGATGTGTGTGCTTCAATGTGATTCAGGGTATACCGTAGTACCCAAATCAACTTATCAAGACAATTGAATGATCGGCGGGCTATAAAATTCGTCAATAAAAAGTGGGGGGCAGTACTAAAGTTTTTGACTGGGGAAATTCTTTAGAACTGCCCCCCACTTTTTTTGGATTCAGTAAACCCCATTTTCGCTTAACTTTTACCGAAGCATGATCCAAGGTGATTAAAGTTCGATTTCCGACGTTTCTAAAAACCCCCACCAACTTGGGGAGATGCAATGTTTTAGCAAAGCTACGGTGTTCTGAAAGTGGGGGGCAGTACTAAAGAACACCCCATCGTGATTAACGAATACTTTTCAGCGAATAATTTTTTCTATTACAGATACGAATAACGAATAACGATTACTTTGTTTTTCGAAGTCTCAGAAGTGAGAATCTTCGAAGAATCCAAGAATCTTCGTTGTTGGGTGAAGGGAAAAATTATTATCTACCTAAGTAATAGAAATAGGGCCACTGTGTACAGGTCCGAGTCCCTTACTAAGGCCAATATCATTTTTTCATAAACTCCAAAGCTATACATATTAAGGTTAATTTTCTTATTACATGAATGTAATGCGTAATTTCACGGAAATTCGCTCTTTTCCACGTGCCGCACCACGATCGATCTGCGAATAAACGCCTCAGCGGTTAATGATGACCATTTCGTCTTCCTTTTTATTTGCTCGCCCCAGTTTTTAATGCTCTCGAGATAACAATAGACGATTCGAAACCTCCCCCACCACCTTCCGAGCTTATCGCTAACAGCTTTCTCGCTCCGTTACCTTCTCGTTGCAATGTATCTTCCCGGCGTCGAGAATTTCTTCAGTCGATCCTCTTCTATTAGCTTTGACGTGGACAGTAATACAGTTGTCGGTCTTTGAATGGGTACAATTCGTGCTTTCAAACTCAAATTCGTCTAAATGATATTGAATCGCCTTGAAAAACTATAAAATTTGGTTTATATCGTGATCATACTGAATCATCTACATCGATTCGCTGTAGATAGTGTTTACATTTGAAGCTATCCTAGTTTTGGATTAGTGTCTAAAATTGCACATTATGCTCAACCTCGGTAAGTCTTTGTTTAGCTTAGCTGATATCTCGTCACGTTAAGGTGTTATACCATTGCCCATATAGGAGCGACCCCGGACCGCCGGGACGAAAACCCCTTCCCCGCCATCGGGCAACACCGCAGCGGACCCTTTAACTCGGCCGACTATCCCTCATTAGCAGCAGTAAAGCCCCTTTCAATCTTCCCCTCTTAACGCAAGATGTTTTAGTTGTTTTTGTTGAAAAATGTAATTTTTTGTGAGATTCAAAATGTTCTCGTCGTTCTGAGGAAAACAAGTCCAAATTTCATATCAATCGGTTCAGGAACACCTTATCAAACAAGTGTGTGGCCATATTGCAAAAGTGTAATAAATTGCAAAAAAACGCTGCAAATTTGATTACACATGAGTTTATTATTCTTGTGTCGAACTTTATTACACTTAAACTCATGTTTCTTTGATCCAACCCTGTCAGATGGGATGGGGCTCGAAAAAGTACGGAAATGATGTCATTTTGCACCATTTTACCCCATGAAAATGGATTTCCTCGTTCTGGGTCAATCGCACAGGTTTGGGACCCACTCCAATCGCTTCAGCGTCCAAAATTACATGAAACACGATACCCCACATGGGAAAAAACCCATTTTTGTTTGAGTTTGACGAAAACCGCCATTGGGTATTTTTACATAACGTCTAGGTATGTTTTTTCAGTTCAAATTTATACTCGTTGTGTCCCTTTTTTCATGTACATCACGATTCTGGTGATGACATGATCGAATTAACTATTAGATCACATTTAAATTGCATAAGACGCCGTAATTAGGGTCCGATGCGAGCCGTCAGGCCACTACCTGGAGGCTTGGATTTGAGCGGTGTTGCCAGACCCAGAGGTCTTAAGAAAACCTCAGGGTCGCTCCTACGTGGGCAAGAGTATATTTTTGGCCAAAACCGAATTGTCAAAGAAATTCCAACAATAATAATGGTGCTACTATTTTCATTACGGAAACGCATTTTGAGGCATTCTGAAACGATTTCTGAAGTTGAATACTATTTCATATTTATGTTACCGTGTGTTCTCATTTTGCCGTCCAAATTTCTGCATAAATAAAATAAAGTAGACCTTTCGAGGGCACACGATCACTTTGGCGGTGGGAACGGTCCAAGATCAAACGATCGGCAAAAACGTAACAGTCCGTTACGGTTTGATAGGGCGGGAAGTTCCGCTGTCGCCTTATTTTTACTGCCGGAAATCAGGGATTCTCGCAGGTTAACTCATCTCACTGATTCGTTTAGTTTGTGAGGATTACTGAAAGTCCCACGATCAAACGATCCGCAAAGACGTCCGTTACGGTTTGATAAGAGATTACGGGTTTCCTGAACAGAGAGATGGGCGGTGATCCGAAGACCCAGCAGAAAGGTTCCACTGTGCATAGTAACTTGGTCATTAGTAAAGTACCCAGAAATCTCACGAAATTTGATTCGAAATTCCTAAATCAATGGGCGGTTAGCGATCTAATAAAAATCCCGTGCCATTCCAATGTACTGCAAGTCTTTAAGCGATCTCTCTGCCCGCTTTGCTCCACCTCTGCCAAAATTTGCTCGTTTAAGTTCAACTTGGTCATGTTTGGATTTAGTTCTCTTCCACCATACCTGCTTCCTTATGGAATGACCTCGGCATTATCTGCTGTCAAAGTTGTCACAATTCAACAATGAGCAATGACGTTTGTAAGCAAGGTGTGCCTTATCGACATACCGAGATTCCCTGGGAAAAGTATGTTTAGTGTATAGAAAGTGTACTCCCATTTCGCCAATGTGTCGTGCAATTGTGCTCAAATGGGCGATATCAGAATCTAGCGCCTTACATTTCGAGGGCACACTACCATCTTGTGTCGGTGGAAACGAATCGTTCGTTTTAAAATTATCAACACTTCAATGTCGCAGGATCAAAAGTTCCAGTGTTTTCAGTACCAGAAATCTGTTAGAACTCCAGGATTCTCGCTTTGCCCAAACTTTGTAAAAATTTGATGGTTTGACTTCGACTTTGTCATTTTGTTACTTAATTCTCTCCCACCATACATACTTATGAAGTTATACCCTCGCCAGTATCTAATGTCAAAGTTCTCGATCACGCTCGGCAGATTCGAATGTTCGTGAACAAATGTGTACCTTATCGGCACCAAGAGACTCCCTGGGAGAAATCTGTGTAGTGTGTTCCAATTTTGCCAAAGCGCCATGAGATCTTGCTCTAATGGGCGCTCGTAGACCCCAGCGCCTACCTTTGGAGGGCACACGATCAAACTTACCGGTCCAAGATCAAACGATCGGTAGAAACGTAACAGTTCCTCTGCCGGATATCTCTCAAAAATCACTGATTCTCGCAGGTTAACTCATCTCATTGATTCTTTCAGTTTGCGTGAATAACTGAAAGTCTCAAGATCAAACGCAACGTCCGTTACGCTTTGATAAGAGATTAGAGGTTTGGTGAAGAAATAGAGATGGGCGGTTGATGATCCGAAGACCTAGCAGCTGATTCTGCTATACGTAGTAATTTGGTCAGAAGTGAACTATCGGAAATCTCACGAAATTTGATTAGATATTAGTGGCATCCTCAATGCATAGTGGCGGCATCAATGACCTTTTCGCGAGCTAATAAAAATCTTGCGTCATTCCGATCGACTGAAAGTTTTCCCCAAACCTCTTTGCCCAAATCTCGCAAAAATTTGATGGTTTGACTTCGACTTATTTATTTATTTATTGTACGGGCAAGCCCGATTTACAGTATTCAATATTTAGTTGTTTGCGACAAGAAAACGGAGTTCAATTACTATGAATTAATATTTGCATTTATATGTATTTATTTAGATATATATGTATGTTATCATCAATGTTTATATTAGGGTTGAGATGTGAGGAAGCTGATTGTGGATTCTTTGATGGAGTTCAATGAGGAGTTGGAAAAGTCAAGAGTTGCTGAGTTATTGAGGACAGCATTAGCAAGCCTTGGGATTCTCGTGAAGGGGGCATTCTGAAGGTAGCTCGTGTAGTGGAACGGGACATGAAAAAGTTCCCGCGAACGGGACGACTGACGTGGCACTTTGAAAACTAAGCGCTTCAATATGCGGGGGCAGTCAATTTTATCATTTAGGGGCTTATGGAGAAAGACTATGCCCGCCAATCGCCGACGATGCTGGAGGAGCGGGATGTTGTGGATGCTCTGGAGAGAGGTGTAATTCAACTCAGCCGCCGAGATACCTGACTTAAACGCAATATAGTGAACAAAGTTCCACTGGACCCGTTCCAACTGTGCCCGATAAACCTCATGGTGAGGGGACCATAAAATCGAATTATATTCAAGTACCGGCAAGACTAGAGTCTTATACAGAAGCACAAGAACTGGCACATTTGTGATTCACGAGTACTCCTTTTTAGGAAACCCAGGGCCTTCATTCCTTTTTTAGTGATGTAGTCGATGTGGTCCACAAAGTTTAGTTGCTCGTCCAAAATTACCCCTAGATCCATAATCTGGTGACACCTGTGGTATGCCGCCGAGCTTGTACTCGTACTGCACCAAGTGCTGAGTTCTCTGACTTCGTAATTTCTGGATTTAGTTCTCTCCCACCTTACCTATTTCCTTAAGCAATAACCATATGTCGAAGTTCCCACGATTAAACGATCGCCAAGGCCGTCTGTTCTTGTTTGATAAGAGATTCCGCCTTCTGGAGATAAGGGACAAGATCAATGAAGACCCTTCGGCCGCTCTCTCGCTTCCTCTGAACCTCTCTTCAATCCCAGGGCTTTACTACTATCGTATTGACTGCTCCCTGCTCAAATATGATCTTGTGATCTATTTCACCTGACAGTCGCCAAAATCATTTTAGCATTTCAAATTCATGTTATCAATGAATCATGAAGGATTTTAGTTTATAATTTCCAATAATGAACCTTCATAATCTTCTTCTTTTTGTCAAAAATCGTATATCAACATTTCAACAAGAGAAAGTAAAATTTTTATAACTTTGAAGTTTGACGATTTGTTTATTGGCAAAGCATAGGAGGTGAAGCAAGCATGACTAACTGGGTTCATCCAATTTAAGACTAAGCATGAGTCTGATTTAAGAGTAATCATTCGAATAATTAGCATTAATCATTTACAAATACCTGTTGCAGCTATTAGTCAAAAGCGTGGGAGAGATATAACTCTTCTTCAATAAAAGATGAAGTGTACATATTTATAACGCTGTACAGATTGCAAATGTGATGCTCTGGATCGTGTGTTTTAGAGTTGAAGACTGGACATTATGGTACACTTTGTTTTCAACTGTTGATTTTTTCTTTGAGGATTCACTATCAAGTTTGCTTTGGCTTTTCGTCTAATTCTCGAATATAGTTATCACCAGCTGTTTAATATTATAGAATGGTGCCTATTACTCTCACCGTCTTCTACATTGTTCCTCATCACACAGCTATCCATTGAATACCTCCGTGTAGTAGCTCTTAGTATGTAATGGATTCAGATAGTTCCTGTTTCTTGAAACTGCTTAGCCTGAGCATAAACCTGAAGCTCTTTAGCTCAACAGTTATCCGATGGGTGTTGCAGGTTTATCTCCTCAGCCCTTGGAAGGGACAACTAGTCCATTCCATCACCTTTTTGTTACAAGCAGCAAGTATTCCTTTACCGTATCATTACCAAACTGTATTCTTCTCGATTCTTGACGAGCAGAAATTGGAACCAAACAATTCTGTTGGTGAAGTACCTGACTGTTTCTACATGGAACACGTCTAGAAGATGTCCCGTATAAATGTTTTCCCCTTTGCAGAATTCCACTATCAAGTGAATGATAGATCTAGATAGAGGCGTTGTGAATGTCGAAAATCAAAATCTCTACTCATTCTCAAAAAACGATCGCCACATCACCCGATGATACTTAGTTTTGAATACTAAATGAAAACCATTGTCCATTGAGTTTTCAACTGAAGAAAAACAGTTTTGATTCAGACGCCCCGGGAATCCGATATTCTGCTGAGATAGGAAAAAAATAAAGGCGGCGAGCAGACGGCCGGTTATTAAAAAAAAAACCGCATTCCTCAGTTCTCTTTCCCGAAGTCGAGCTCAAGGGTGCGTTGTGTGTAACTATCCCAGTGGGTACTGTTTGATTGTATACGATTACTAACTTGGATCGCTTCTCAAGTTGCCATCGTTTCGACGTCAAGATAAGATAAGAACGGGAAGTAAGAGGAAGGGCATGTGGCAAGTGTCGGCAAACATTACGTTACACTGATTGTCACTAAATGGAACAAACTTTAAAATGGTCCCACTTACCTAATAAATCTTAGTTATTATTGTTGTTGGAATGTTCATAATCTATCGTGGATTTCAAATTATTGATTTGCAATTAATTTTCCCACAGAAGTGGATAAAACTATGTAATTATAGAGTCCTGTAAACGGCGTAAACGATAGGCAACATAATGATGGGAGGAAGCAAGATCTTGGAACCGAATTTCCCCCTGTTCTGTACAAGTATTTCCAATGTTTTGCAGCAGAAATTGACCTTAAATAACCGTGAATTTGGGTATTTGAGGATTTATTTCGTTGAATTAAGAGCGTTTTTGACCGATTTATGAAACAAATTGGTCATTTTCGAGAGAAGACCAAAAAATACCAGGTAACTGGCGAAATCCTCCTGTTTGTGGCGTATTTATGAAGGGAATCTCGTTTTTTGCTAATTTCTTAAAGGTGGGTTTACTCGCTCAACCCACTTGCTCGAACCTGCTTGCATAAGCCAGTTCGCGCTAACTCCGGTCAGTGGGCTTGATCGTTATCGGTTAGTTGTAATCGTTTTGGTTTATTATTCAATAATAAACCATTGTAATCGCTCTTGAAAAAAAAAATTCTAACCCTCCCTGAAAATGTCATGGTTTACGTTTCAAAGGGTGTAGAATCCGAATCTGCAATACAAATTTTTCCGGCCGTACGCCGTACGTTTTTGTGTTGATATCAGTAACCTAGTGACGTAGTGATGTAGTAATGTGGATACTGGAGTGAACTCCTAAAAGGCTTTGTAGCCGATACACGGGTTGAAGCATTCTGATAATTTTCAGGATAAATCAGAAAATCTGAAATTTTCAGGAAAACGCTGCAAATTCTTTCACTGGGGTTTATGATTCAATTGGCTTCCGTTTGCGTGTGCGTGTTTCACAGGTGATAGAGCGATTATTGAATTTCAGGAGATATGCATAGAGCACTTAAATCAGTTCTCAACCAAAATAGCTATTTGGATTGATCAGTTGATCATATTTGTGTGCCTCCTGAAATTCAATAATCGCTCTATCACCTGTGAAACACGCACACTCCTAAGCTTAGTAGAAATTCAAATCATGAACGCAAGCCAAATGAATGAAATTGAACCCCAGTGAAAGAATTTGCAGCGTTTATAGTAGAAAATTCCCTACTCAAGCACCCAGTCATTAGGCATATCCATGTCTGTGGATATATGATAAAAATCCAATCCAAGGATATGGATTCAAGGGATGTCTGAAACCGTCTTTTTCATGTTTTTTAGGGAAACGGCCATGATGAAGCCGTTTTGAGTGTAGGGACATGGAGTGTATTTGGAATCAGCATCAAATTTCCTATCCGAATCGATCATAAAAGAACTAGAATCTCGTTTCTCCCCAACTCTTCCTGGTTGCAGGTACACGAATTGTTGTGAGGACATTGTAGGTAGCTGTTTCTGCGTGCTATAAATGGACCTGTGACGATAGAGAAAGGTTACTTACCTAAATCTTGTCTCTTTAAGTTCGTCAGACTGTACCTTATGACCTTAGTGACGAGTGTTTGCACCGTTAGGAATGCGAAGACTCAGTAGCCTGGCTTCCCAGTAAACCTTTTGTCACCTGATGTACAATTCCTCGTAAACGAAGTCAACTTTAGAAGAAAAGGTCGGTGTCAAAACCCTGTAATGTCATTTTCTGACGGATCCCGATCAATTATCATCTTCAATCTTCGAAAATCAAAATCTTCGCCTTTTAGGTACACAAAGGACATCTATGGAACTGATTTCTATTATTATTTTTTTTTATTGTGAAAAAACATTTATTGATCATTATATGGGGTGGAATGTTGGGATAGTTGGGGTTGTGAAAGTATAAATTGATATGCACAAGCAACTTTGCTTGTGGAAAGCCAGGATTATTCGGGCATCCGTCAGACGAAAAAACCACCTTAAGACATCTGTTCAGATAAATCATTATTGATAATCAAGTCCTAAGTTTCGATTACTACAACATTGTCGAACTTTAGCAATGTGGCTTGAAACTAATCAGCAAAATTTATTTGAATCTTGTCTGTAAGATTACCGAAACAGCAAATTCCATCCTATTGAGGGATTTTTCGATTTAGTGCATTTGATGCCACCACAACTTCTCCAACGCTGCACGTTGCGCCAAAGTCTTTATGGGTTGCAAACAGGGACGTAACCGTAACCGTATTTCACCCGGGGCAAGAAATAAATTTGCCCCCCCCCCCCCCCCCCATAGACCCGATATCTCATGACTTTGAGATATACCAATCTTAATATACCAATGAACCAAAGTATAAATATAATTAATTTGATTTATTCACAATGTATAAACTCTTTTACTAAAATGAGGAAGGTTTGGTGAGTAAGTGCTCAAAGTAAAATACCATCTAATTTTTATTAAATTGAACAAACTAATAGATGATAAATAAATTTTTGTACGAAATGGAAGCCCTAAACCAACTTTAAAATGAAAATTGTCGGGCTTTTTTTGCTGCAAATGTTTTAATGATACCATCAAAAGATAGTGCTGAAGCTATTTTGTGCTCTATTGATATGATGGCCAAGTTGCTTAGTCGTTGTTGTCCTGTCAAGTTCCTGATGTAGTTTTTTATTATCCTCAGTTTTCTAGAACTTCTTTCATTCGATGCTACACACACGGGTATTGTAAGAAAAATTCTCAAAGCTGTTGTTATATTGGGATAGGCGTCATGGAGGCCGTTTTGGCAAATATAAACCAAAAGATCGAATGGAGTACACTCGCCTCGTCAACTGCCCTGCATACGGCCGCTCAAGGCTAGTTCTCGCCTCGCGAAGTATACGTTTTCTATATCCTTTGTCTTTTCTTGTAGGCCTATTGCATTCCTTATTTATATTATTTTTCCTTTTAGTAAGTATTTTCAAATTTACTCCAAACGGTCATAATATTTAAAAGAACTTGGTAAGCTGTCACTTTTTTGCCTTTTTAGCGCCCGGGGCAGCCCCCCCCCCCCCCCTAGTTACGTCCCTGGTTGCAAACAAAACACGCTTTTTGTAAACACAGTTTTTTAGTCCCCCTTTCTTGTAAATTTTGTTTGTATATATTTGTAAAGAACCTATCGTATCGAGTATAATAAAATGTAATGAAACCCTATCAAAATAAAACAGAAGCTTCAAAGAAAATTCTTTCCATTTTCTGTGACGATACCACTACGTGAATCATTGCGGAAATGACTTTTACCGACGATTTGCGCTTTTGGCGTGTTCGATTCCGGACTTGCATTCTCCATTGGTATATTTCTAAGTTTTTGATCAATCTCAAGAAATATTCCCAGTTTATACAGGTACAGTTTAAGTATGGGCCCTTATTGAGTATTACCTATTCTCAATATCTTTATCTACGTTCTTTGACAGAAAATAACTCTTTCCGCCTATTTGAATACTTTATGGTTTATTGTACAATATTGGTCAGCTTAATATAAATGATATTATTTCATATAAATATCTCTCTTTAGCGCCAACTGATTGCCCGCATAAAATCGGTTTATTGGACAATATAAGTTTTCACACTTATAAACAATGCTGTACTTGGTTTTTTTTAGACAACAATTCTTCCAATGTTATTCTAGTATTATAGTTGGAACATTTTGGATATTCGTGGCTTCGTGAAGATATCAATTTTTTTGTCTGTTTAATGTCTGTTTACATCATGTGATCGTAATTTTCCAAGAAATAATGATGTGAAAGCTAATTTAGCTACTGAGAAGGGCCGCCCTTTGTGACCACCTCCCATTATGTGAGGATTCATTGTTAAAGACCACAAGACAAGTTCTAATCCGTTCGGTAGTTCCGCAATTCTGAATTTCAAGGTCTTAAAATATGTACATTCGTGTAAATATTTCTGTGTTGCCTTCGACATCATCTATGTGATATCAAATTTCTTAGTGAAACAAAATAATTGATTTTTTTCATATCTTGATTCCAAGGGCTGCTATTATGATATTAGCGAAGATGTTATTCTTTCCGCAAATAAAATTCAACTTTTCCTCATATACATAGAAGCTTACGTTCAGCAGCAAGTTTCACTCAGATTCCTTGATTGATTTTAAGTTTTTGAATGGGTATGGTTAAGGATTGGGTGGTGTGCAAATGTCGACTACTTCCTGTCAAATGACGACTTTCTTCTGTATCGAGAGATGTACCTTATATTGTTTCAAAGATGAAGTTGTTTTACATCACTGTTTGGTTTATTATTTTCAATAATAATCCTTTGTAATGGTATGGCAAACACTTTGTATGAACATCCCTCAAATTTCGTCGTTTTACATTTCGAAAATGCCTAAATTCAAATCTACAATGTCCGTCCGCCGCACTGTCCAAGAAATTCCTTGGAATTGAGGTAAAAAATCCGTTCTTTCGCACGTGGACTCCACTTGGAGTCTAGTGAGTCCTAACGTCCAGCCAGTACAATCGCCTCATATGGCAAAAATTGGTCAAAAACAAGGAAAAAAGTGGTTTTCCGAGGATTTTGCTGACATAGACAAGTGGGGTTTCATTCTCTAGTAATTTTAGACCCAGGCTGGCTGGAATAAGTCCCAGTTCCATAGACGTTCACCACTCCTAGCAAATAATCGCAATTTCTGACCCCCAAAACCTCTCGATCACGCATTATACAAAAAAAGAAGATAAACCCATGTGTTACAGGCTATTTGTCTACTATTTGAAAATGCATCGGGGATGTTTAAAGGCCGTAAGACTAATCGGATTTGTCATAAGCCGAATACGATTTTGAGATCGAAACCATCAAGTATGGACGCCTGTATTTCCTGTCTTTTATTGAAATTTTCAAATTCAAGTGCTCACGGGATCCACGTAGCTTCAGTTTCGTCTCAACCGTCCGAAACTCAACCGATTTTCCCACAAGTGTGGATATCACCCTCGCTCTCCCAAGAGGGCTCCCTTTCTGGCCTTTCTCTCCCTTTGTTGGTACCTTCTGACCCGACATTGTTTCACAAACGCCCCGGAATACCTGCCCGGATAAAAAAGGTGGTAAAAACCTGCTAGGAAGCCCCCATATTTGCCACCGTCTCTGGCTGATGGCTATTGTTTCAAGAGGGAGACCGGCAACAACCACTGTCCGGAAGAGCTTACTGCAGACAGACACATCGGAAAGTTGACATGCGACTCGTCTGTTTAATCATATTCACATTCGTGATTCTGCTCTTAACTCACCTATTCATATAAAAACGTTCTATTGCCTTGGGTTTTGTTTTACAATAAATTAATGTAGGTTCTACCTTTTCACCCAAATTGTATTACACCTTGTGCACTCTTCTAATTTCTTATACTTATTCCCACTTCCCCAAGTTTTCCACACTTCCACAACTTTCTACGATCTTATTCCACACATCTTCCCTAAGCAAGAATTCGAGTGACAGTGACAGATTCTTCACTCGCGGTTGAAAAATTGCAACGTCTTGGATGTTTTGACTCAAGGTATAGGTGATCTTGTAATCAAAATCGCTCTAAGCGTACTTGAAAGTCATACACCTGATGTGAGAGGATATTTGTCACAAAAATTACATCATAGTTCCCGATGGCCACCAAATCTCGCTAACGTTTCTGATAAAGTCCAAGGTTCCAATTGATTCCTATGGGAAAATCCTCGTTTTCCTCTGAATAAAAGCTTCTTCGGTGCCAAAGCTCTTCGTGAGATATCTTCTCATTACATATATACCTGGTCAGAAAAAGCAGAGCCAGGGAACCTGATGGCTGGTAGAAGTTGTCAACAAACAACGCTCAACCACATAGCTCATCCCGCTTCTGCGCTGCCTCCCATCGTATCTCTCAGGGATGTCAATGTAACTGAACCTGTAGGCTGTGGTCACTCTGTGCCATACAGTTCTCTATCTGCAGTTTCTCTATAAACAATATATATACTGCTAATATCTGCTCTAGATCATGATGCAACAGAATCCATGATCCATTCAATCCAATCAATGGTCCATTCCTATTCACATTGCTACGAGATAGGCATTGCCCGTAGATAGGCATGGAGGAGTGAAGCCATGTTTACTCCCTCATCCTGCATTTAGAACAACAAAGTACGCACGAAGCACATTTCTTTGAATGACTCAACAGCCTGTAGAGAATTTTTCCATGCTCACAAATTCCAGCCCGAACTGTTCTTCACTTTTCCAGAGCCATCGCGCAGTGTTTTTAAGCTATCTTCCCCATCCTACATTCAAAGCCTTCCAAGTATTTCCCTTTGCCATCGGGGACTCATTCCAGCCTTGTGGACTTAGCTACTCCTACAATTCCCAGATTTCTGTAGAGCGCCTGCCATTTGAGAACTCGAGCCCCAGAATCCTCTGCAAGATGTCCATTTCCCACAGTTGTAAGAATCAATATGCCTGCTCCTTCGCATGTGACACTCGTATATTCGAGGAGATCCCCGTTTAGCTAAGAACTGACATCCACAGATAGTGAGATGTTTCCTGCAGCTAGGGTTAGTGATTAGTCTGTGGCTGGTCTATTCAAACGAATGTAAAAATCACTTACCGCCCAACCTGTTGTTCCTCTTCTCCTAAAAGTTTCAGATCAACATTCTTAATTTGCGGACTACTAAATATGCTGTGTGTCCACAGCGAAAGTGATTGTAAGTACGTACGTAATCGCTTTACCCAAGATAAAATTGTGAACAACATCATTTCTTTGCTGTATGACTTACTGAAACGCTTAGTTTTTTAAATCATCCATATACATTTGAACATGTGACTCGAGGCACCACAATAGTCTCTAGTGTAGAGATATCATCTTCATTGGGTGATATTCTAGATGAAAAGTAGTAATAACTTTCGTGATCAACAAAGAGGTTTTAGAGGGCTTATCACCGTGAAACAGCAATTTCGTAAAATAACTACAGTACCCATGACAGTCAAGAATAGTTTGGAAGATTGTGTGAAGTGTCGCACACACTACGTACTTACATACATACATATATATAGTTAGGAAAAAAAAGAAAATCAGATTAGTTTGGCAAAATCAATTTGAATTTTTGGCATATTATCAAATTGAAAATTTTGGCAAATTAATTTGAACCTTTGGCACAAATCAATTTTAATATTTTTGGCATCTCAATTTAAACTTTCGGCGACTCAATTTCAACTTCTGGCATACCACTTCGAGCTTTTGACATATCAATTTATACTTTTCACAAATCCCAACTAACCCAACATTATGATCAATAAATGTTTTTTGTCCCAAAGATTTAAAAAAAAAATCTTTTACTTCAATCCAAAATATTCGATCAAATCTAATTGAAATCGAAAATTGAGAAATAAAAAAATGTCTGCTGAATTATACAACTTTCTGTTGACCTCTCAGGTTGTAAGGAAAGAGTACCAGAAGTCCGTTTTCCGTACCCGTGAGTGTTTCCCCATTCTCTGAGGAGACTGAAAAAAAAGCACACGTGAATAGGGTGACTGTCCTTCTAAAAACCACACACCTAAAACAATTTCTTAATTATTCGATTTCAATAGGGCTCTCCGTACGAGACGACAAAAAATTTGTTTTACCTCCAACTTTTAAAACAAAGAAATACGTTTTCTCAGGGTTCTACTAATGTGTGCGGACCCTTAGGGACCTAATATCCCAAGGGGGGTGTCCCCCTAGCTTATCTTAGTTGGGGTCTTAACTCACCAACTGGACAAACTTCTCACAGTAGGTGCCTGTGAAATTAGATCATTAACGTCTCTTTTCCTCGTCAAACGGGATTTCTCCGTATTAAAGTTTTACTTCCGCTTTCCGTAATGTTTGTGAAACTTGAATTTCAGTTAGTGGTGTAGGATTGAAATAAAGAAATCGGCAGTGGGCAGCTGTCCGGATTTGACCGCACACACGATTACAGATGCCCATTTTTCGGAGAATTGTCTCTAGCTTGAAATTCCACAATAGAGACGCTAGAATTGGCAGCATCCTTCTATGGCTTGGCAGAATTGTGTTCTGTCGTATTTCTTACGTAGTAGTCGGAAAATTGGCTGAAGTTTTTGCTCTGGAACATTGAACTGTTGTTGATTCCATGGATAGCTGAAAAGCATTCCTTGAACCGAAACTGAGAGAATTTTAGCGTGGGAATTTTACCAATTTTAGTCTGCTTTAGGCGAGACCTAACTGGTTATCATAAAAATGTGTTTGTGAAGGCTGCTACGCACGATCAAACAAGTTTGACAAACATGGTTTGCCAACCTCGTTTGCCGACATATTTGACCGTGTACCGTGTTTGAAGGTTTAAATACACGTTTGAAGGTATTCTGTCAATGTCGGAAAATTCGTTGGCAAATATGAGGTTTGACAAACCATCGTGAGAGTGCGCTTCAAACATCAAAGCTACAAACCACCAAGAAAATGGTGGTAGACACATCCTCCTAGCTTGGCACGTGTCAGGGATAATTTCGCTGAACGGCTGTGACGAAATAACTGCTGACAACTTCAATTCTTCATAGCTTCTACCTGATGCCAGAAAACGCAGCGTTGCGTTCAATGTTTTGTAGGGGAAATGGCATTTCTTAAGACTGTGTCTTGTGTTTTTATTATCGGAGAAACCAGGGAGAACAATTTCAAAAATCTATCCTCGTCCATCCTCATGTAGTTGTGCCAATCTTGAGGAGTTCACTTCAGCTCTTCCAAGAGGTTAACGTAGCTAAAAGTTGCTTTTTCCAACAGCCACTCTCTTGCCCACAAAAATCACCCCTTTTTCGTGTGCGCTGTTTTTGCTGCTTCACTTGAGGCAATATAAATAACTTGGATTGTTAACATCAACACTCATCCAAATTGAGCAATGTTTCTTCAAGAAAGAAAGCAACAGGGATACTGAACGTTGATGAAGCTTGAAGGTTGGTTTGAACGTGTGGATACGACGTCAAACTTGAAACGTGTTTAACAAAATGTTTGCTCGTGTGTTATCGGGTGTAGTGTCATGTTTTTACGTCACGAAAAACTGTCAAACAAATTGTCTAAGGACTTTTGTGTATAACGAAGACGTGGTAGGGAAATGGAACTTCCGCCGTGTTCATCGCACAGAAATCGTTCACCATTCATTGGAAAGCTCTCAATTGATGCATCAATTAAAAACTGGCAAAACAGCTATAAATATGGAAGAACCTGAGATATAGCCTTTAGTTGAAAGACAATAACCCAGTTAACAACATTGCGATAAAAACCATCATTGATTTAGCGGAGTTTAATTTTCATGGAGTAAGCTGAAATAGATTTTACGACATGGAATCCAAGGAACCTGGTTAAATGGACTGTGAACAGCTTTCGCGGAGAGAATGAAATTCCTCCTTAAAAGATAGTTGTGAGCAGTGCTAAACATGTTCCATGTTTCTTGAATTTAAGCCGTAGACTCTAAGCAGAAAGCATCCTGTGGGTTAGGGAGCTTGGCCGCTGCAAGAGTGTTTTTGAACCAGGGTCTCTCCGTTGTTGGCTACGGATAGAATTTTGACCCAAAACCATGTTTTATGTCTCCGTGTGTGCCCAAATGCGTACCGTAAACCGTAGTCTCATTCCATCATCCCCTCTCCAAAACCATTTTGCTAAACGAAAGAATGACTTCTTGCTAAATCAGGAGCAGTAACCATTCGTTTCTTCATCAGCTGATTCTATTTTAGCAGACAGCATCCATTCTTGCTGTTTCCCGGCTGATTCCGAATTTCATCCAGTCTTCTCTCTTTGACCGGTTGGTTTATGTTCTCTAATACTGACCCTTTATACTTTTTCGTACCACATTCTTTTGCCTTTTTGTGTAGCCTCCTTCCTATGTTACCAATTTTTTTAGATCATTTTCTATACTCTGTCTGCTGTTATGTATGCTAGATCTAGGCGTATGTTGGGTGTTCTTCGGTACTCCCCCCCCCCCCCCCCCCCATTTTCAAACGCTCGTCGCTTCATGAAATTCCAACAAAAATTTGATGTTGAGGTGATTTTTGAAAACTTCAGTTTGTCTAGTTTCATGTCCAGTGAACCTCAATTTACCAGAATTAGATAGTAATGGTGAATTATTCAATCGAAAAAAGTGGGGGGGAGTATCGAAGTATTTGCCATGTCAAATTCTTCGGTACTCCCCCCCCCCACGGTGAAAACAGTATTTTCGACTACCAATATCGCGTCTCAACCTCTTAACTTTCGATCAAAGTATTTCATCGCTCTATAACTCATACCTGTACGTCCCCAAACACCCCTTCCTGTGAATTCCTTTTTAGAGATAAGTTCTCACCAGAATTGCGACTTCCACCCCTTCCACAAATTTCACAGAGAAAGGCTGATAAAATGTTAAGGATTTGTATAAAAATTAATTTATTGTACATGAGGGGTACCTATTCGATTATTTATGTAATAGTAGCATTACATGGCTTCATTAGGATTGTATATTGTATATTGAAAATATTACAAACCCTCGCCTTCCGTTCAAGGTTCAAAACGCTTTCAAGCCCCGTGAAGGTAAACGGTAAATATCAACTAGTAAGCTTGCCTATCTCTAAACAACAATTCACAGGAACAGGGGTGTGAGGACGTGCAGGTATGAGATTTAGAGCGATGAAATCCTTTGATCGAAAGTTAAGAGGTTGAGACGCGATATTGGACCCGATATTGTATTCACCGTGGGGGGAGTACCGAAGAATTTGACATGGCAAAAACTTCGATAATCTCCCCCCACTTTTTTCATGGCGAATTCGGCTTTTACAAAATTGTTGCTTCAAAATATGAACACACACATCAAAAAGTAGACGAGCTGAAGTTTCCAAAAATCACCTCAACATCACATTTTTCTTAGAATTTCATGAAGCGACGAACGTTGGGGGGGGTAACGAAGAACCCCGCATGTTTTCCGACCAAGATACCCTATTTACTCAGGGCCGCATTTAGCTTTACAAGATGGGATGGTAATAATTATATGTCCCCTACTTTATATTCAGGTAAATTGACACCTCCCTTATAGGCGCTGTTTTGCATGTATGAACAAGTAAAATTACAAGTTTGTTTAACATTTACACGCCGTGATTGACTCATTTTCGTTATAGTTGCATTTTACTTAATACTAAATAACCTTCATACATTATGTTTATCAAAATTCATAAGAAACTGGATATTTTCCGTTTTACGTATATACGTATACCACCATTTAGAACAACATCCACTGTACAACTCTGCGGAGTTAGGTTAAGTTATAGTATAATATACTAAGTATCAAAAGGCCTACAGCCTACACTAAGCCCGTCCGCGGAGCGCCGTACATTTTTTTTAACAGTTGTATACTTATAACGGAAAAGATCCAAACAATTCATTTATTTTATCACAGACAACATTTGAAATGCTGATTTAAAGATTAATAATTACGTAGCATATTTTAAAAACTCAACTTCTAACTAATGAAAGGGATTAATTAAACGTACACTGAAATAGGTCGAAAACGTGTAAAAATTTGAATTAGATACATCATACATGTTTTTGTGAACGCTCTGGCCTAGCGATGATACAGGATCAATGACACATGACACTATATATTGCGTTATTACGTTCATTCTGTAAAGTATATCAGTTGTGTGTTAATTCTACTCTAAGGTTTGCCAAAAGTATTGATATTTATTGTTTTCGATTTTTGCCGCTGGTGTTTTAAATTAGTAAGGCCTAAGGCCTAATACGAAATACGGCCCTGCATTTACTAGAAACAACTTATACGTTTGGACATCTGTCTAGACCAACAATTGACAGTTACTCACTTCTGTTCTTTCCTGCAGTAGTAAAAGCTAAAACTTTTAATAAAACTATTTGCTTACTTATGTTTGTTCAAATCTTTAGTTTCTGTACAATTGATTTCTGATTTACCGTACATTCAGTTTATCCATTTCTGCTTCCTTCGATCTTCTTCCAGTTTATTTGAATAGAGTCGATTTCAGTTAAGTTCGTTGTTCTCCCGACTTTCCGTTCGTTCAACCCTTTTCTTTCATTAGTCTCGAGAAATAAGAATGAAATCTCCCGTTTTTCGGCCTATTCAACTAAATTAGTCCTCCCGGTAGAAATTCGTATTGTACCGGCACAAAACAATAGTTTTCGTCTCCCCCCTTCAAGACGTTTGATTTCGGGGGCAGTCGGCCCGAGCTATTTTGACGCCGATGAAAACCTCTTGGGCGTGTACGGGCGCTGGGGGGGTCTCCAACGGAACAGCTGGGTACTCCTGACTTTCTTATTGTACTTGAAGTCAAGGAATCAAAAAGGGGTCCTGCATGTAGGCGTAAGGAAATGGAAGATTGTGGCATTTCGAGCAGCTTGCCGCCCTTCAGTGGCGGGGGTGCCGTGGTGGCTTTTTCATCTGTTCCGTAAGCTTTAATAAACGCGCCACCTCTCGCAGCTGGCGCAGTCTGGCGCGCCAAGTGCCCTTCGTGTCGATATGGCTTTGTGCGCGTGCGTTTACCGTTAGACTCCTTAAAATTAGGTTTGAGACGAGGGAAAAAGACCGAAGTTATGATAAAGTAAACCAGTAACATCTGCCCAGTAGAGTGAACAGCATAAATTCCTCAAGCGTTGCAATTCAAATGTTTAAAATTAGTCAACAAAATAAAAAGAATTTTGGTTTTTTTTCGATGTTTGTTCGATAAATAATAAGCAAAACCAACGTTCCCCTTAATTCACTAGGCATCTTCAGGTCTTGTAATAGAAAATAATAGTTGAAGCATTGTTTTTTTTTAACGATGCAATTCAAAGGGGACCATTAATGATGCAACGCGTCATTCTTCATCTCAAGCATTTTTCATTCATCTCAAGGGCATTTTTCATCCCTTGAAAATATCATCAAAGTCGGATGAAACCTGTTATAATTATTCTTGTTGTATTCCAAATAGAACTTTATCCAAAATTGGTTATTTGTCGTTCAAGTTGTGGGACAATAGTCAGTACTTATAAATATCATAATGAGTTGTATAGATGCATAGAAATGAGAAAAGAAGCAGTAACATTGTTTAATATATTGTGGCCAACAGAAAGAGAAGGATAAATGAATAGAAGAAATTTATTAAAAAACGCAGCAAATACTTTCACTGGCGTTTATTATTCAATTGGCTTGCGTTCATGATTTGAATTTCTACTAAGCTTTGGAGTGTGCATGTTTCACAGGTGATAGAGTGATTATTGAATTTCAGGAGATATGCATAGAGCACGTAAATCTGTTCTCAACCAAAATACCTATTTGGATTGTTCAGTTGATCATATTTGTGTGCCTCCTGAAATTCAATAATCGCTCTATCACCTGTGAAGCATGCTCAGTATAAATTCAAATCATGAACGCAAGCCAATTGAATAATAACCCCAGTGAAAGAATTTGCAGCATTTCATGCATATCAGAATGCTTCAACCCGTGTATCGGCTACAAAGCCTTTTAGGAATTCACTCCAGTATCCACATTACTACATCACTACGTCACTAGGTTACCGATATCAACACAAAAACAATAATAAACCAAAATAACGCGAATGTTGGCACCATAAATCGGGCCATACATCGGGAATGGTTTGACCTACGGACCTGGGGAAGGGCTCATTCGATTCCTCGTGGAGTCTACACCCTTCTTCAAAAAGAGTACAAATTTAGGCCGCCTTGACTTTTTTTTTTAGGTTTTAGGGATTTTACAAAACTTTGATAACCCTTAAAGGGCACTTTAAATTAAATGAGAGAGCTGGCTCAAGAATTGGGGCGTCGCGGGACCAACATGGATTTTTCCTGAAAATTTCAGCTTTTTTGCTTCAGCAGTTAGGGAAAAATCGTGCGTACGGCGGACGGACTGAACAATTTTTTTATTAGAGACTCGGATTCTACACCCTTTGAAACGTAAACCATGAAATTTTCAGGGGGGGGGGGGGGGCTTTTTTTTTTTTTTTTTTTTTTTTTTTCAAGAGCGATTACAATGGTTTATTATTGAATAATAAACCAAAATTGACAGCTAAAATGTGTGGCCTACATCTTCCCATAAGGCGTCACGTTCGTGCGTGTGCAGTATCCATTAATGATACTGCCGCTTTGAAATTGATATGAATTCATTAGTCCATTTTTACCAGAACACCCTGAAAAATCTAAGCGAGATCGGACCACTACATCAGGAGAAAATGAGTCTTCTCTGATTTTTCGTTTGCGCATGCGTAGTCTAATGTGTTGATTTGGGTGCAATGAAACTCATAGACGCACATCTACAACCTAAACCTTGATTTCGGGTGGAAAAACATTTTCATCTCCCGAAAGTGGGAACACAGATAGATAGACTCGGAAACAATCAATTGATGAGTCAAAGTTATACTTGACAATAATTTGTGAGTTTTGATTGATTTGATTTTTGAAAAGTTTATTAACGAATGAAATACATTTTAGCCAAACTTCTTGCGATAGATACAGTGCAAGGACTTACTTAAGACATCTGAGAAGGGTATTACAGCGAATAAATATTGCACATTGGACAGAATGTTGCATTCTTGCGTGCTTTCTCACAGTAAGAATAAATCTAAAAGTAAGTTCAAACGATGCAATGTTCGTAGTATCAAATCCTCGGGAAAATTGTATAATCTTTGAGTTGGAGGCAGACCCAATATATGATCATATGATCTATAAATTTGTATATATATTTTCAAAGGCAAAGTTATCGATCAACTTGTAATAATTACAAAAAATATATCATTTAAAGTTAATTTAATTATTTAAAAAAATAAAATATAATTGTTACATTTTCAGGAATTGACGGCTTTGGAAGCCTTCCATTACTGATCGACTTGTCATCTTTGACATGATCTTGCATTGTTTTCTATCTGCAAAAAAGTGTATATCTTTCGGAGCTGTGTAACGTGTTATGTTGACTCAAGTTGGGTGGGTTAACTTGTGACAAGTAATTCCAAAGTCGTTGTGGCAGTACACATCCTGGCTTCGATATGGAAGTGCCTGTACTGTTCAGCTGCTGTGATGAATTTTGGCGAACAAAGCTAAGGACGTCACATCGTGTTATGCTGTGTATGCATGCATTTTGGCAGCATGCACAGTTTTGGCTGGAAGAATAAGTCACCACCAAATCAGACCGATTGTGCTCATTGGGGTGAGAATTCAACATCCTCTATGAATCATATTTTTGCAATTTCTCCCTGTCCAAATAAAAATGCCACAAAATCCCGCCAAAATTCTTCTCCGGCGAAGACACGATGTACAGTAACTGTAGTACAGTTTATGCCGGAAGAATAAGTTCCCAAATCAGACCAATTGTGTTCATTAGAGTGACAGTTCGATATCCTCTCGGAATCATATTTTTGTAGTTTCTCGCTGTACAAATAAAAACGTCAAAAAATCCCGCCAAAATCCTTCTCCGGCGAAGACAGGTGATCTATTGTACAATGGAATTTCCACTTGTCGTGGGAGGGCTTTGAGCTCGGTGTAGGCCACCTATCCACCTCTCGAAGGAACGGAAAAAAACTGGGAGAAAGAAATGATGTTTGTCAGGGCTACCTGGCCCGTCTCCTCAGCTGGAAGAACCTACCTGTTCCTCCGGGACAATAACGTCTCAAGAAGTAGGAAGTGGCAACAGGTTGGTGAAAAGGGCAAGTTCTATTTACCCTTGCAGGTTTGTCCTATTTTGGCTTTTAAAAGATCGAGAGCAACAATGAGATTTCGGGTGTTTTTACCCCCGGGTACATCGGGTTATACCTCCTAAGTGGTTTGGAACTATAATACAAAGATGCTGAGGCATTTCCGCTCAATCGAGTCTGATTATGAACGATATGTCAATTAAATTCTCGCAGATCAGGACAGGTGGGAAAGAACACGTACCATATGCAGGATAAGGGTCTTCCAAGAATGTCCACCCTTTTTCAGTCACAACTACTTTTCTTCTAAGAGAAATCTTATTAGTAGGAAGACAGCAGTACCACCAGACCCATAGCATTTGAGTGCTTGATCAGCTACGCATACATGCGATTGCATCTTGCATGCAGGTTTTTTCGCTTTCCTGGTTGTCACAAAGGGAGTTTAGTAACATCAAAGAGCGGAATATAAGTTAGCATCCAGTGTTCCTGATCTTTTCACGTGATGTTCCACGTCTTTCGGTACTCTAGAATGGAGCCTAAGTGTATGAAAACAACTTTTTGTAAAAGGTGTGGAGGTGTTGGCAGAGGGGGGATATATTTTAACTCTGTCACATAAGTTTGTCTTCACTCGCCTGGAAATTTTGTTATAACATCGCTTCGGCTCTATTTTAAATGTGGGAAATCCCTTCCCTTTTCGTTAGCAACATAGTCGAGTCTTGTAAGCTCGTCAACTTGACCATCTTCTGGTTGAGGTAGTGGAAGCTGCCAATTTCGACTCTTGGAAAACTCGATAGTATTTCTTTTTAGTATTCACTATTCTGCCAATTGGGCCAATTGGGAATTCACTCATTCACATTATTTTCCATTTTTGTTTTATCATTTTCAATAACAAGCCTTCGTAATCGTATAGCAAAAAATTTGTATAGTCTCCTCCCTCCGCAAATGTTGCCTTTTTACACTTAAAGGTGCGTAGATCTTAAATCTGCAATATTTGGACGCCGTACAGGCCATACAAATTAATGTAAAAAATCCGTTGTTTCGCACATGGACTCCATTTGGGTTCTAGTTGATCCAAACTTCTAGTCAGCCCGATTTCCTCAAACGCATAGATGCTATGGGTCACAAACTTCAAAACACTATCTTTCGAGGTCTTTATTGACATATACAATTGGGATGTAGTTTTGAGTGATTCTGAACTCTAAATCGACTGATAAAGGTGCCGGGTCCGTAGAAATTCACCTATAGCAAATGATTGAGATTTTTTTACTTAAAAGTGAGCCCCAAACCTCACAACGACTCGAGCAATCGTACGTTATTAAAAAAATAATTAAACTCTTGTGTTAGAATGAGCAGCGTTTTCAAACTTAATTATACTGCATTTAATTACCCTTTCCAAGCTCTGAAAGGATAGATTGTAGATTCTTGTTCATTGAAGGGATAATTATTTGTTTAACTCCTAATTTCATTCCCTTGGTATTCACTTTCCTGCCAATCTAAAAAAATTCGGGGCCAGGAGAGTGAATGGTTTTGTTCTTTCAATATAACTTTCATCCTTATAACGAATTTTTGGAAAGACAGGCTATTTAGGCGCTAGTTTAAAGTTTTAGTTAAAATTTGGCCCTGGAGGCCTGGGATTCCTCTTAAAATCTATTTTGGACTTACGGGAACATAATCCTGAATTTTCAACGATTTTTCATTTGTAGGTGTATATAGTATTTATTCATTTATATATTTATAGGCCTAATCCATCCTTAACTGATGAACTTGAATGTTCATAGTTTATCTCTGATCTTCTCAGAAAATCAGAAATTTTTCTCTCTTCTGTGTCAACTTTTACTCTCCTGGGACATTGAAATTTTCGAAATCTTGTACGACGGCCATATTTGATCTTACTGTGCTGCCAAACAATACGTTCATTTAGGATCTCAATGTGAGTTGAAAGAGAAACAAATCAAGAACAAAATAAAAACGAGAAAAATGGTGGACTTCCATGGAATGGATAGATGCATTATGGCTACCTAAAGCTTCAGGAAAAGTTCATTAATCTCATCCTGGTGAGTTTTTCAGATAAATTGGCAGAATCGACACTGCATTTTTCTGAGGCCAGCAGCTAGTGACTGTATTCAGTTATATGCTCGATCAACGAACTTCTAACAAAATTTGCAAAAACTCAAACGTACTGAAGAATCTTTACATGCGGAGACCTTTCCATATAATAACTAACTGTAATGTGGTTTTTCCTTTGAGTGTGGCATCTCTTCTGGTTTACAGGCAAATGTTGCGGTGTAACGCTTCTCCTCTCAAGAAAGTGTTGTCCTCTGTGGAGAGAATGCCCTGCATCCCTCCCGTGTAAACAAGTAAATTCCCCATTTCCTGCATCTGATTGCGGCGGGGGACCCCCACTTGTTCGTCCCACCATCTGTGCGGTCGGAGAACGACGCTCTCGCCGTTCTTTGTTCTTTCTAACTGTTCCTTAAACAATCTTTCCAAACTGGTTCCGCCCTCCTCCGACCTACGACGCCGACTCCTCCTCGACAAGACTTCTTGGGCGAACGTACCTTTCAAGAAAGTTTGGATTTTGCGTGGCTGCAACTCGAATTTGTAGGATCGTCAGTAGGTTGAGACTTCCTTTAATTTGGGCGTCTCTCTGAATCAAACAACTTCGCAAACAGAGCCTATTAGAATTGATCCAAGGTGGCGTGGAACAACCCATAAGAGAAGAAATCGCCAAAGCCAATCCGTTTCATCGCGAAAGCAGGAAAATGGCGTTTCATGTAACCGGTTTCATGCAATTGATTTCTAGAAATTGTTTAATTTGTTATTAGCACATAGAAGAAACGGTTTTCTGTCAGTTTCATTGTGGGTTCCGAAAATGAAAGAAAAAAAACGAAAATACTAAGTTACCAGGTGATCAGCCATCGAGAACACAACTCGCTCAATTGTTCATGGTCCTGTCAAATTTAAGGAAGTTTTTAGAATGTCAATACCATTTTTTGATCGTTATTCCCTTTATTTGGTCCATAAATATCGAAGAAGGACACCAAGTGGAGTCATCATAGAACCTAAGCGTTATCAGCAGCTTCGTCCAATATCGCTTGAAATGACGTCTTGAAAGATCTAAATAGAAACACAAGTTAACTCGCAATTATCGATGTGAAACTGCAGCTAAAATAGCTTTTTCGAGTTTTGCAAAACTTGATTTCCTGAAACCAACGGAACTGCAGTTTCATGACATGCGGTGTACACAGTCCTACATAATGATATCAGTCAGTTGCAACTAACTTTCGTTTCACGTTTCATGAAACTCGATTTTCCAGTTTGCAATGAATCTGAGGCCAAATCTTTGAAAACCAGAGGCTCACAAAAATTTGGTGGTTACGCGTGAATTTCTATATCTCTTGCTCCAGTCTGCAGAATGCTTGAGCATTTCATCTAGATTAAAACTGCAGCTAAGGGGAATAGGTTTTTTCAGTTTCGCAAAACCTGGTTTCCTGAAGCCAACGGAACTGCAGTTTCGTGACATGCAGTGGACATATCCCTGTGTTATGATATCAGTCAGTTGCAACCAACTTTCGTTTCACGTTTCATGAAACGCGTTTTCCCGGTGCGCACTGAACCCAAGTCCAAATTTGTGAAAACCATGGGCTTACAAAGGTTTGGTGGTTATGCTTGAATTTCTATAGCTTTTGCTCCAGTTCGCATAATGCTTGAGCGTTTCATCTAGATTGTTTGAGCATGCTCAGAAATTGCTTGAAGAAGGTACCTTCAATCTGATGTTGAACGCCATAGAGGACCTCAATACGTCCAATAGTCAAATAATAGAAGCATAACGACTGTTGAATGCTTATTATTACGAGTATGTACAAACAGTTTACATTTACGCATGCGCAGAGAATACCACTGCAAAGTATCATAGAGACTAATATTGAACTTTCACTATCTCAAACTGTTGACATCTCCAGTTTACCTACCTAAGTTAGCTTGCTAAATATACAAAAATAGTCCGTCAAACCTTATTTGAAAGCATTAAAACGGTTCAACTCTCTTAAGCCCTTCGGGACAACCCATTGAACAACACATTGGTACGGTAATTTGTGACCGCAAGAAGTCAGACGAAAGGGGCTTTCAAGTGAAGCCTGTAAGCTTCGACCTCGTTTCTGAACTTCCACGGTTCTCACTTTAAACTCATACCCTCAATGGTGTGTTGAACTCTATGACTAAACGACTGATAGTAACAAATACTATGTGACTTGAGGAAATTAAACTGTTTATAGGCGAAAACACTGTTTCTTGCCTCGCCTAACTAATTCTAACTATCGTACTGAAAGCCAATTTCAATCAAATTTTTAAAAAATGACATGCTAGATACACATTTTATACTCATTTGAACTTTCAATAGAACAACGTAGAACGAAGAATTACATTTTTTCCGTACGTATTTGGGGAAAGGTTGTGAATATTTGGAGAGAAAAAGTCTTAGAGTGCTTGGAAATAAACATTTTTTTAATAGTAGGTAAAAACGAGAAATTCATTTCCACGCCACTTTTTGCAAGTCAGTTTAATATGAATTCATACCCTTCTATTGAAAATGAATTTTGAACCCGTACTCTAACAGTCGGCATCCATATTTCTGGTGTTTTAGAAGAAATATCCGAATTGACAAATCGCCCTTCAACTGACGGTAATGTTTTCTGAATATAATTAAAAAATATCGCAATCGATTATCGTTATGATTAGGCCACTGGTTACGCACTTTGAAAAGTATGCTGAGGACTTGCAAACATCCAAAGTCACTCCTTAGCTAAGTTTAACACCAGAGTAGCTCTTTTGTTTTATAAGAACGAATAAACTCGCAATTCTGAATAACTAGGAGTTTTTTCATCGATAGGTATTGTAGGGAAGAACTTAAGTAAACCTAACCCAAACCTTGACTCGGAAAGCTAATATCTATATATGCTAAGGTAACCCAAAACTTAGGTAGGTAGGGATGATCGTGTATCAAAAAAATGTACGACAACCCTGCAACAATACCTGCACCTCTCAAATCGTAAGTAGTTAGCTGATCGCCAGCAATGAGCTAATTATCGTTATGGGGCCAAACTTTGAAGTTGCTTCTATCGAATCGCGCAAGTGAACTCATCAAAACTTGGGGATGATGACGCAACATCACTTAAAATCGTAGCTGTTAGCTGAGGCAATGTTCCTAAATTTGATCACGGCAGAATCAATACATTTTCGTGAGACCCAGAAACTGTTTTTTGACAATGTTGATAGAACTGTGAAGAGTCTTATTGACTATTAATACACAGTGCTACACTAATAAAGGCAGTATGAACTTTTAGAATGTGCATATATTCTTTTTTTGCTAGTAATTCATGAATGAATTAGTGTCTCTCTCAGATACTTCTCGTTTCATGAAAAAGCGCTGTTTTTCCTAATTATGCAATCAGCTGATTTCTTACTATTTATGGAAATTACATTCCAACCATCATTACGAATTAATGACCTCTTTTACAACTGCAAAACTTCTTACATCCAGCATATAAATAAGAAAATAACCCATTTCAAAACCATCTTACAATAATTACGTTTTTGTGTCAACTTTCATCTGACATTGCAGGGGTTTTCACATTTGTATAAAGAAATTTTGAGAGTGGTCAGAAATTATCTTCAAAAACCTACTGCTTCATTCAAATCGTTGGAACAATGGAAAGGTATATTGAATATAAAAATTTTGTTTATCGCTAGGTAAGTATTTTGGTTATAGTTTGTTTTTTTTCAGTGAAATTCATATTTTTTCGACCAATTTCATAGTTTTTTCAATCAATTTTATAATTATTTCAACCAATTTTATAGTTTCTTCAACCAATTTCAGACATCTCTATGATAATATATCGTTTTCAAGAAATCATAGATGGAAAGGAAAGAAAAAGCATCTTTTTTATTTAATTTTTTCACCTTTTATATATTTCAATGGTGACCTTTTATATAATATAATTATATTTCCATTCATGTTTACTTGTTATCATTCTTTCCATACATGATTGCTTGTATACAATGGTGCCTCATGTGGTCAAATTTGTTGAAAAAATTATGAATTTGCTGGATCAGAGTTATGAAATTTGTTTGAAAAAATTCCGAATTTCACTGAAAAAAAAAAATATATATGCCCTAAGCAGTCTTATTGACTACTAGTAAATAGTGCTACTCTAATAGAGGTAATTGGTACTTCTAACATGTGCATATACCCAATTTTTCAAAGTACCTAATTCCTGAATAAAATCGTGACTTTTTCAAATACTGTTAGTTCGATGAGAAAACGCTGTTTTTCTTAATTTTGGCATCGATTGGTTTTGATTATTGATTTCCATCAATAGCGGCGAGTGTTGAAACAATCCCAATAGCTTTTCTTCCTTGGATACCACATCGGCGTGGCTTTTGCCGGTTGAACAGGATGAGAGAAAACTTTTTGGATGTGGTTGTTATTCTATTTATCTTTACAAATCAACAAACGCTCATAGATTTACAAGTTATGTTTTATAATCGTATGTTTAAATTGTTTTAAAAAGGATGATTGTCTCTGTTCATACTGTCTGGCCGTCAGGAGTTCATTGCCCTTAGAGAACGCTTTGCTGTTGTTGTGAACCGTCTCATTTTATTGTCCCTCGTCAAAAATTTTCACGACGTTCCATAATTGCGAATAATTTCGAATACAGGTTGGTCCTTAATGAACGTACCACCCTTTAAATTTCGTTGGTTGTGGAGAAACCAAAAACTTGTCGAAGCTCAAACCACCCTATGTAATTTTAAATTGTAAACCTGGTAATTTTGAAGGACAATAAAGATTTATTATTATTATTATTATTACGTACCACCCTTTCAATTTCGTTGGTTGTGGAGCCAAAAAACTTGTCGAAGTAACGCAAAGAATGAAGCGTCGTTTTTTTATTTGACTCAATTTTTGCGGAATAATGCGGTTAATGACCAAAATTTGTTTATTTTGCGTCCGGTTTTTAATTTTAGGCTCCTGTTTTCAGATTGTTACGGTGATTAATTTTCGAGATCTGGTTGAAAAATGTGAAGGAAGGATATTCAAACCTTTTTCAGTGATCAAGGGATAAATCATCTTAATCTGAGAGTCAAAAGTCAGTATAAATGATGATTTTTTATTCGAAATAAACAAATTTCGGTCATTATTCCGAAAAAAATTAAGTCAAATAAAAAAACAGATAGCATCACGTGAAGCAGCTTTACAAAACAATGAAAATTCATGTGCCACACTTTACAGTTCACCATCATCCACTAATTGACAATTTTGGGGTTGCGCAACTTTGCTTGCTCTCTGAACCGGTTACGCGCTTTAAAAAAAAAATTGGTTGAGAGGTCAATTTTCATAAAATCTTGGGTGGAATCCAAATCTGCAATAAAAAATAGGGGTTCTCATTTAAAATAAGAAAGTTAGTGTGAATTGCGCATGATTGCGCAGTTGCGCGGAGTGCGCAAATATGATATTTGAGATCCTTGGGAAAAAATATGAAGATTAAAAAAAAATTGTTTTTGTTTACTCTCATTTTGACGATTTTAGGAGGAGTGGGAACTACTCTTGGGACACCCTGTATATTTTGATAAGATACTTCTGAGATATAAGTCATATGGTATGTTAAAAAATCTCCTATTTCATTCAAATTGTTGAAACAACGCCAATACGTGACGTGATTGTCGATGTTTCGAACTTGAGGCGAGCGAAGACCGTCCCGTCGCTGCTACTGAACCGTTCCTCGAGAAGTAACAGTTCCGCCGGCTCCACCCACCTGTTCCTTTCCCCCACCTCGCTCAACCGACCCGACCCGGTTCGTCCGGTCTCCGAGAAGAGTCAGTCGCCCCAGTGCCGTTGTCCTGGCTCGTCCTTCCCTCGCTCAGTGCATTTCGAACGTTCGTGCCGATTTCCCGATCGGAAAATATTTCAGAATTTCCTCGAAACCTTTTTCGTCGAGTTGACACGGGCGAGAAACCGCCCAGTCGTTATCACCCATCCGCGGTTTAGTTGTTTCGAACAATCATTCCGGGGCAGGATGGAGTCACCGATGGACATCTTTTCATGTACCAGGTTAGTCTTCTGTTCCATCGGAGAATTTTAAAATTCCGGATCTTCAGGATTCTTCTCCTGAAATCCATTTTTGAATTTCGCATGGACTTACTGATTGCTCATTGCTTGCTCATTTAATGTTGTGTGTGAGAGATGCCAATTTTCTTCCTCCAAGACCGAAATTTTGATTCAAAATTTCAATTTCAACCTCAAAATTGCATCCCATTTTAATGTTCTATCATAGAACGAAATATAGGAACATAAAATAATAACATTTGTGGTAACCTCACCTAATTTGCTTATAACTGATCAGGTTTGCATTTCAAGCGATATTGAATATGAAATTCTCTAGTAAATAGGTAAAATTATGTGATCTAAAAGTGGACCACAAGCAAAGCAGCGTTTACATTCATTCTAAGGCAGAATGAGAGAATACTTATTCCATCTACAAAGTACCTTGTATCGTTTCAAAGAATTTATTCCTTAATAAGTACACCAATTTAAAATTGGGTTCTACGTAATCAAAACCTATTAAATAATCGAATTATACCGCTTTGTGTTGTTATATTGTCTTTCTACGGTGAGTACAGTCTAAGAATAAATGTATTCTCTTGTATTTCTTCGATAGGATATGAAAGTCAAATGAAATTCATTGAATTAGTAATATCACTGGAATATCTTTCAAATCGGAAAGGCTTCCAACTTGTTGCATTCTCCATTGCTGTCTCACTATGTTCATTAATTCGATGGTTCGCAGTAGTTCTTCCTTATCAATATAGATGAAATTTGTCGATAAATCTCAAATTTTTGCCGCCCTGTTAGAGGGTCGTTCTTTAGTCGGGTGTTACTGCTTGCACTGATTTCTCGAAGCCTCTCGCGCCATCTGTTGTTCTCTCGCACCAACTCTTCCTTCACAGCTTCTCCGCTAGATCCGCTCACCGTTATCATTTGAATCCCATCGCTGATGATACGACTAACGGCCACAACTGTATAGGAAAAGAAAAATAAACCAATAAAGATTAAGATTGTCCATTTATTCAGGAGAACAATTATACTCGTACGTCTGGCAACATTTATAATGTCGGTATTCTCTGTGCAAAATTGCAGAATCCTGAAGTTTAGCGTGAATTGGTACAGTGGTCAGTTAAAATTCTGTACTCGACCTCATGTTAGCAAAATTTAAGCCAAAATTTAGTACATCCATATCTAACGGATATATATACCTTGTGAAAATATAAGTTACCAGTCCTCAACATCATGTGTGCAAAATTTAAGCAAAAATGTAAGCATTGTGTAAGGTACCTTATGAAAGATGTAAATATTAAAACCCATACATTCAGCAACATACTTTTTCGTCTCCAATACTCAGTTTCGAATTCCTTTTACTAATCATCCAAAATATTTGACAATTCGACAAATCTGACTCTTGAGACGCGATTCACATTTCGGAATGATGTGAGTACGTAACTGACCACTATTCCAATTGAAACTGATCGATTTAATAAATTGTCTAAAATTGTCAGCTTTCTCATAATCTTCTTCTGGGTCTATATTGCATTTTTTTAACATCTCCCTTCCATAGTATACCATTCCAAGAAATATAGCATACCACTTCTTTCTAATAATAATGCCTTCTTTCTAATAATATTACTAATAAAACTGTTGCATTGTGTTTTGCTTCTGAAATTGAGGTAAGTTTGAAGTTGAGTTTGGGTTAGCATAGTCAAATTTTATCTTCCACAACATGATGGCGAACGGAATACCAAATATTATCTAATGGAACATCTTTCTTCCCGAAATCATCTGCGCTCTCCAACATGTTTTCGTTGCTTTTTTCAAAATCTTGAACAATATCTTAAAACGTTACAAGACAACGATGTCATTTTCTCTTACGGACTCACCTTACAGACAAAGTAATTCACATTTTTTGGGTACCTACAAATCATTTCTTTGAAGAACTTGGTACTTCCTCGTGAATTGCGGATTTTTATGACATTAATTCTGGATTGTTGAAAAACAAATTATTCATCCAACTACGAAACAATCATTTTTCACCTATCACTTTGTACTACGTTTCAAGCTATTTTATACGATTTGAATTTATGAAGCAAATATCAAAACTTGAAAATCAATTTGAACCCTGCCATTTCCTTGGTGGTAAGTAAATTTTTGTTCGAAATTTTCTTAGTTGATCCTGTGAGTTCATTTGGAAATCATCTTGTACTTTTAGTATCTGTGATTCTGATCTGTTTTATATTCTTATATCTGACCTCATCTTTCTAAAAATTGTTGTTTCCTGCACTGCATCTTTGATTTTCTTTTAACCATAATTATAGTATGTTATCATTATGTTTCTCAATTCGTACCACTGTTGAAATTTTCACCGATATCAGTCTAAAGTCAGCAACATTGTTTTTGAATTTCTGCTTCTAAAATGTTGTTACCGATTCACCTGAGAAATATCATCCAAATTTCGTCATTACTTGATTAGTTTCATATTTTATCAAATGTGACCTCATATTCGGACAAAAAATTCGAATATTTATCGCCAAATTGTTGAGAATTGTTCAATAATTGTCACATTCAAGTGTCGAATTATTACCAAAAGTTGATAGAAGACCGTCTCCCTATTTATGAAGTGTAATCGTATGTTCTGAAGGAAAAGCTCGCAAAAACTAATTTCACAATAATCATAGGTCAACTTCTTGCGATTACATTCTGTGAAACCCAGAGATTTTAATTTGTATCATGTTGGCAACCTTAGGTCGCAACTGCCCACTAAATCGGAGAAACTTGAGGATGGTGGATACTGAATCTGTTATATTCCCTGTTTAGTTTGATAACTTCAATGGTACAGATCGATTGTAACTAAACTGTTTAGTATTCATATGAAGTTGAAGATGTGAACTTCCTTAATGATGTATGAAATTTCCGCTAGTTCCAGATCTTGCACTATTAGTTCTCTCTTCAGGCAATACGTAGATTAAGTTGTGAAAACCTCACTAAAATGTTAGTCTTCATGGAAATAGCGCGCATTTTCTCAATTTTTTCAACCTTTATTGTCAAATTCAACATTTGTGATATTCCAAAACATTTTTGTTCAGATTTATAAATGTCAAGGACAACCTAAAATGCCTTACCAACTGCTGCCAATGATCATAAATCGTACAGATACTCACATAAATTATTTGCGTTAATTTTCTTGTAAAATATGGTAATTATTGATCAATCTAACAAAAAATTGAACCCGAAATTCAAAAAATCCTAATTTTTCTTAAAATGTTGCTCTGATTGTTGTGCAAATCAGTAAATTTGTTCCTGCCAACGCTTTTTACTGTTTTTCGTTAATTAAATGTTTAATAAGTATTCAAAATATCCACTTATCTCGATCTATATCTGCCATAATCAACAATATTTGCACTCAATAGCTCAAATTCCAAACAGTACCAATTGAACATCTCAAAATATTTGCGAAATTTCGCTCATGCTTTATTTTGGCTTATAATTTTCAATAATTAAGCGTTTGAAATTTTGCTTTCTTTCTCCTTCAACTTCAGTTCTCCACCTCACTAATGTCTGTTGTTTGTTTAAGCTGGCTATTTGTTCATTCTCATTGTTTCATAGTTCAAAGGCAGCTCTGGTAAGGCAAAATATTTCAACTGCTCCAACACACTCTTCTTTCACCACATTTCAAAGTTGTTTTTTGAATTTTACTTCTGCTTATTCATATTTCTGGATATGATGTCATAATGCATTATTATAATATATATAAACCCTGGTTTGGTCAAGTTATTTTTTGATATTAGAGCTTATTTTTGCCTCAGGAGTGCTTTCCGTCGAACCCATTCTTTTTTATGAAATTTTTTGTGTTAAAAACTGAATATTTTCTCAATTTCACACTTATCCTTTGTCGAGAAATACACATTTTGGTTTATTGTTTAGAATAATGAACTTTTTTGACCAACCAAGACGAAAACTGTTGGTTCACGTTTCACGACACGTAGATTTCGAAAATACAATTTTAAAAAAATGCCATCAGCAAAATGGCTTTTTCTTCAAAATAATGAGCTAGAGTTCATCCAAAATTTCTCTAATACCATTCGTTGCCCGAATATAACATTTAGAAGTTAAAAAAAAGATAAATGTTAAGATGATTTTAAACTTAATTTTATTTAATGACGCCATCTAAGTTCATCCGTTCGATTAACAACGAATTTCTTTGTGAACTATCGATATTTCATATCAATTCAAAACCGAAGCCTCTTCTAGCGCTCGAAGTGTGATATCTCTAAACTACTGGCCAATTCTTCAGATTTCGTCACCGCTAGGATGCGCTAGTTGGTTGTTTATGAGCTTGAAAGTGTTGGTGTTTCAGTTCCATTATTGAACCATTATATTTTTATTCGGAAAGTACCTTTAAAAAAATATTTCATATGCTTCGTTTAATATTAGTCTGCGTTGATCTGTGTTTTTCCCACAGTGTAAATAGTCAAAAATGTTTTTTTTTTGAATCAATTTGTCAAAATTTTAATTTTATGCACATTTGTTGAAGTACTTAACTTAAATGCTTAATTTATACTTTATTTAATTTTGTTTATTCGTTCACACAAGTTGTTACATTTCAAAAATCACTAGTTTTGATTGCCATATTTTACAAAAAATAAATCTGACAAATTTAGGACTAGTTTATACTGTCAAATTTGTATTTTTCGTTAAATTTTACTCAACGCTTTTGTATAAGTTTCGTGAAAAAATAGGAAAAAATCATTTTTACGAAATTCTAATATTTTTTTTTTTCTTTTAGGCTTCGGACTACCACGAATTATGATGCACGTTTTTTTTATTAGTACCTACATAGTTGTTTTTATTATAAAAAGTTTTCTCAGATCTAAATTTGTTTTAAACACTCTTATTCATCTTCCCCATAAAAAATTGTTAGTAATTTGAATTGTAGGCAAACAAAAATTTCATTCGGATACGTTGAAAAACTGATACCATTAATTGATTACTCTTCACAAAGTACTAAACCATCGCGCGATTTACAGAGATCATGTAAATTTACAAAATTACTTGTAACTGCAAATTTTTGGTAGTTTTCATGGTCCCCTGCATAAGTGAAATTGATCTAAAAACCGTGATCTACCTTCAGAGAGTGTATTCAGAGTTTAGCCAAATTTGGATTTGTCATACAATTTTAAGCTTGTGTTTTCATTTTACGATATTTTCATATATCCAAGTTTTTCTTGCTCGAAATTCTTCATTATCATGTGCTACACGTGGTAGGTGTGCGTGTATATCCACTAAATTACATGTCATAGAAACTATTTTGTAAGTTTACATGGTGCATTGTTCAAAATTAAATTGAATTAATAATACTGATATTCTTCCTACAGAGTAAATACTAAATGGGTCACAATCGTTCCTTACAATGTTCGCCTTTCGTCTCAACCATTGTTATCTCGTGCTCGCATTTTTTTATCCGACCCGAGCTATCTCTTACTGATGTAACTTCGGATCGAACCTCCTCGATACCCCGTCACATCGGGAAGTAATGGCCCGTAAATAACTTTTCAATGCACTACTGGTTTCAAACAATGCGCGACGAATTGCCGCCTAAACTTGGTTCGACATTCCTGTGTGAACTACCGCGATATTGCGTCCAAATTTGTGCGTTTGCTTTTTGATTTTTGTGAAAATCGCTTTATTTTGGTATGTAGTTAATGCTTTTACAGATACCTTATTTGAATATCGTCATTATCGTACTTGGATATAAGATGTCTTCTCTATGACGTGACTCAGGAATTTTCACTCTGTAGAGTAATCTAAACATGATCTATCGTGTTTGCTAATATCTAGCGGTAGGTGTTTACCCAAAAACTGTCCTAGATGATCCTTGACCTTACCTAATACGGATTCATCCTAATTTTTGCTGTATTTTGAGTTTAGATGGAGCAAAATTCTGTAATTTCAACGCTTTTCCTGTAATTAAATAAGAAACTTATTATCCAGATAGTATGGTGAATCTTTCTGACCGCTTTCACCTGTAAAATTTTCGGCCTTTAGGCAAGAATTGGTACGAAAAATCATGTTAACGTTCGTTATCCATGCTAAAACAAGCATTATTAATAATAATTCATTAACAACCTAGAGAAAATTTATCTTTTTGTAGATTAGTTTGGTATTATCGAGATATTACCAAATGGTGTAGATGCTTTTGGGTTCACTTGAACTACCGTATTCAGGACAAACCAAAAAGAGTAAAATCACTAGGTAATAGAAGAGCTAACGTTAGCCAACGCATAAGGAAAATTCTCCTTTTTACCTCCTTATGGGATACTAAATTATTCATGACTTGATTATACTTTTCCCGAAATTCACAGACAAACGCAGAAATTTAAAATGTTTCAAAGAACGAAAATGTATCCTACCCAGTCATGAGCTGTAATGATGAATTGTGTGAATCATGTGGATCAAGACTTTGCAAAACAACACAAATGTTATGTGGTATTTATTTAATTTTTGCAAAAACAAGTTACTTTTCAATTTGATTCCCAGATACTTCATCAATTGAGTGAAACCGAATTCCCTCCGGCTTCGTTGTGTGATGGTTTTGTGTGAATTTTTAGTTTTTGTAAACAACCTTGTTAATAGTATTTGTAATATTGTTTAGTATGATTTGTAATTTTCTAAAAGTCCTAATATTTCGTTGTTATACATAACTTTCGGGCATTTTGGGTGGGTTCTTTTACCGAATCAGTCTGAAAGCTTAGAAAAGCTGAATTATCTAACGTTTCTTACTACTATTGCAAAAAATAATTGCTTCCAAAATATTCTTTAAAAACATCTAACAACAAAGCCGACGGTAAATGCTGGGTTGTATTCAGAGTAGATTCAAATCAAATATTTATAAAGGTTTAAATGGAAAAAGTTCGCAAATATGGTTTTAATCCAAGTGAGATAATATGTTCCGATTCATCTTAACTGTTCATGTTGTCTTGAAAATAGTGTCCCAACCGGCGTTCATATCTGATGTTAGTTTCAAACACTGTTCCAAACTTAGCTCACAACTATTTTAAACTGTTAGTTATTGTATTTGATATTTGCTGGTTTGTTAGTTTAAAAATCTTAAAAAATGAAAATGCATTCAGCACTGATTTATTGTTCACACTTTTACAAAGTTTGTCTATTTCGAAATTTTTTGTCAGCTTCCTGACGGATGGCAAAACCAAATTAGTTATGTCTTGGAAAGCTGATTGCGGACACTATGACGACACACTTTCCCAAATTCATTTTTCTTTTGTAGTGCACCAGTAATTCAAACGATTACTGGTAATTTTAACGATTTGGATGTATCCAAAGATGATATAACGTAAGGTATTTTAACAAGTTTTAAAAATTTCTCAAATTAGCAGTTTTTCGAAACGATAAAATATCGATTCCAAGGTTCATTTTATGAGGTATCCGTTATTTTGATTTAAGTTTTAGTTGTTCAGAAATAGATTTGGAAAATCACTCAAAAGAAAACTCCGCACAAAAATTCCTTATTATTATTTCTAACCCAATCTCTCATTCGTGATTCTAAATATTTGAGTAGTAATGCACCCCTTTTTAAACAATGTAACGCTCTTAGACCGATTCCACTTTTTTTCTAAAAACTATTCCATGAGGAATGGTTCGGAGATTACAAAATTTCCGAGCCCCTTACGCCCATTTGGTCAATAATTAAAAATTTTAAACAGTGACACTTTTAAACTGATTCCACGTTTTCAATTAAAAAAATTTTTTTTTCAAAGCGGGATGGCGCAGGTTTCAAAAATTGTCGACCCAATAAAATTCAATCCAAAACCCCTCATATAGTACGTTTTTAGAAAGCTCCGACTAATACAGAAATTTAGAATGATTTGATTCTGTCGTATTAGTGTCGGTATGTGACACTATCTAATTGGGTAATAATTTATCAATTTGTCAACCAAATATCTGTTGAAACCCCCCTCACATTGCACCTTTTTGGAAAGCTCAGAATACCGTACAATAGAAATGTTGAATATATCTTTTACTATTTAGTGTTTTTCATTGGAATTGTCTGCTGATTTCATAGGAAAAATGCTTCCGTTTTTTAAATTGTTAGGGTACGAGAACTGGTTTATTTTTCCAATTGGTGAACCTGTTCTTTTCATTGTTCTTAATGAATTTCGCTCATTAGCACAAATACAACTTCTATAAACATTGTTGATGAAATATAAAATGCTTTACCACCCCTGAAACATGTTTCAATGTTAACATTAAGGTACAAATTAGTAGACCTTGACTTGTGTTGTGTTGTTGATCGCAATTGTTGAAACAAGTTCAATTCGACTCTAAATTGTTGATTTATTTAAATTTGTTGTTGATTTTTATTGAAAAGGAAGTTTCAAGTGTATTAAACATTATGTAAATGAACTTAACTGCAACAATAGAACCTCAGGGGGTCGTTCTCGATAAATCGTTCCGTTCACAATAGCTATGATTAGGGGTGGGAAGTCCCCCTTTCATGCCCGAATATTTTGATGAAGGGGGAGAGTGGAGTAGTCGCGGGAATGACCGCCACCTTTCACCGAATGCCATATGTCGTCGATCGATGTTGACAATCGATTACTGCTCCCCTATCGATCACTATATTCGTATTTCTCTACTCGTTCGAAAAAACTTCAAAATCGCCACATAATTTTTCATACATCCTTGTACCTACAATTGTCATATAATTCACAACAGTGTGCACGACAAAACATCAAAATTTATACTCCACTTTTTTTGGTGATCATTCCTTAAAATCCCTCTTTTCTCCGAATGTCTTCCATTTTACTGCATTCAAAATTGAATATGAAAAGTTTGTTATTTGTATGTTTTACTAAGTTTCGGCTTAATCCAAAGCCATTGAAAAACCATATTACCCTGATAAATGCCGATATTACGTCATATCATAATTTCGCATTACTGAAATCGTTCTTTATTCATATGATTAGATGGTAACTACATTGAGGAGCACTTAAATTTCTGTGCACATAATCAATTATTGTTACTTTTGAGTTTGAATGAGGAATATATTAAAAATTCTCATCCGTTAAATCAGTAATAATTCTACAGAAATCCATCAGGATGTATTACATATAGACATTGTCATATTTAAAAATCCCTAGTTCGGTTACGTTTTGAAATGTAGTCTACATGGACATGTCGAATTACATAGTTACGCTACAAAACTTGGGACTGTTGAAGAGTTGAAAAGATTTCACTTTGGTCTCGTGGAATTAGGCTCGTGTTCAATCGTCAGATTTCTCGTATCTCTTGGTAACAACTTATTGAAAAGCCGTCAACACAAAAATTCTCTCAAAACCCAACTCCTGCTTTCAACTCCTAAGTAAATTGTGTAGATTTATTGCCGTTTCATGAAACACTTTCACGTAAATCCGTTAAACACTTTCACGTGTTCTGTTACGTACACACAAACATCGTTAATAATTATCATAAAGCTCCATCTTTTGTGTTTTCTGATTTTACATCAAAAAGTTGTAATTTTCGATCATGTTTCTGCAAAGCTCTAGAGAAAACACTCAATAAATATGTGGGTTATGTCCATAAACACTTGAATGGTTGTAATTGATCAGTAATGTTTGGTTTTAATATTCTAGATACCATAATAAAAACGTATCCCGACAATTTTCTCAAAAATTTCAGGTTTCTTTTCCCCAAAGGAATGGGTACAACTGCTGAATTAAAAGAAAATTTAATAATGAAACTTATTTCAACTTTAATCACATCCAAGTATTTGAAAATCGCATGAAGTATCAATGCATTCAAATTGCTAATTCTTAACATTCGGTTCTCATTAACCTGTTTTAATCAGTAAAATTTTTGCTCACATGGTCAAATCCATTTCGATCTGGTCAGATATCACTTGAATGGACACGTGGATTGATTTTTCATGTTACGTAGTTATTCAGTTTCACAATTCCACAATTGTTCCATGAATCTCAACCAGTTAACATTGTCGATATTCCCTGTAAGAAAATTTCCTAAACAGCAACATAAAATGAAAACTGGCTGTTAGTTATTGAGTGTAGTATTATGAACGGTTTAGAAATTGTTTTGGACAATGTTTAAAAACTGCGATTGTACCCTAATCAAGAATTTAACTAATTTGAAGTTGCAGACTCAGCTTTTCTTGAATAGAATGGGCTACATTTTCAAAATCTTATATCATATCTCCTTCAGAAATTGCTACCAATTTTCGGTTCTGGACTGTCTATGGTTCGAAATTTATCTTCGATATAATCGTTTGGAAATGATCGATTGTCAGAATCGATAGTGGGATTTTGAATCGCGCGCCACCTTTTCGTGGAAAAAAAAAAAAACATCGACAGCTGCCAGGTGGAGCGACGTAGGGGGTTGAAAGAGGGTGCAGTCACCCCGAGCCGCCCTTGCTAAAGTCCTCTCCGCCCCATCCACGAGATGAGACCCCCTCCCTCCCATAGAGGTCTCCCTTCCCATACAGGAGCGAACCCCTCTCTTCTTACTAAAGGTGAAATGGGGAGGAGAAGCGGCGTTTTTCCCGCTTTCGCCTTTTTCTCACAGTCGCTATCCGTCCTCCGAAGCGGTCTCACTAGTTCGAGTCGCATAGATTTCATTTCCTTTCACCGACTGACCACTCGCTTTTCCGTCGTCGCTCGACCACTGGTCAGGGGGTTGACCGCCATTTCCGAATTCTCCGAAAGAACTAACATGGAATCTCCTCCCGTGTCTCTCCAAATGGAGGAAACCTATTCTCCAGATACGTAAGAAAATTATCTTCATCTACACAACTAGATATTTATCTAAAAATACGATCAATTGTCTCCATAAAACACCTTATTACTTTCATATTACCTTCGAAACATCCCATAACAACATTAATCTCTCGAAATAACAACTCACACATTCTAAAATACTCCTTATAAATAATTACCTCCATAAATCATGAATAATTTCCACCTCAACATCACATCAATCGTGTTTATACGTATTTCCCACGTGTTCTCATTATAATTACTACTTTAAAACAAGATATTTCGCTACTAGATTTTGCAAATCACGTTATGGCAGGGCAAAAGACAACAAAATACTAGACTTTTTCAGTCCAAAACGTACACTTCGATCCCTCTTTCAATATCACAACAAATCTCTCCATTTATATACAGTTTTCCTTATGTTACAGTTGATAACTTTTTCTAATGAATCAATCAATTTAATTGATAACTATTCTTTACAAATGTATAAGATGATTGTGATTATGATGTACAATGTGGTTTTTGTGTAAACATTACGTATCTACTGCAGTTTTACAGTAAAAATTACGCTTAAATATTTCCGATGTTTATGTTCTATTTGTGCGTATCATGCATCGAATGTACTTGATTTGATTAATTATTATTCTACAATGGATATCAGTGTTTTAAAATATTTCAAATGACTCACTTTCTACGCACTGTACACGTTAATGCTTCTAATGTTTCCTGTCACATTCGATATAATCCATCGTGTAGCGGATCCAACATTCCTACTGATTTATATAGAAAGACCTCGGTGAGAGCTTTCCAAAAAGGTGCGATATGAAGGGTGTCTGATGATTGCAAGGGTGGTAAAACGGGACTTTTGACTTCGACGATGTTACGTCAGAAATGGTGTGACGTCACGCTAGCTCCTTTCCCCACAATAACAAAGTTAACCGGAATTTCTGGCTGAGGAACGTGTGATTCCTAGCACGCAAGCAATAAATCCGAAGTACACGCCAAAAAATCATTCAATTCTGACTTTTTGTGAGCTATCAGATTTCATAAATCAATGCAAATAGCTTCTCATGGTACAACAAAAACTTTTCTATATTTTGATAATTATTATTGAACAGTTCCTACCCCGAGTGACTTCAAATTTCAAGCCCTTTGATCAACCATAATACTGTTTGATAGAAAGCGGTGATTATTTTGGCGCCTACCACTTGGTGGCAAAGGATGAAGTGACGCCATCACTAACGTCACGATACGTCATCGTTTACCCTGCACGTGGCACCTTTTTCGAAAGCTCTCGCTAATTCATCTCTATTCACATTGTAACACACTTCAAACTATTATGGAAGAGGCATGTTAACGCTTCGCTCTTATGATGATCATCAGTTTTGACCATATTGATTTGACCTCTTCAGTTACTATATAAACCACCAATCAATACGGAAAATTCGTGATTGTAAAATTGAACATTGCATTGATATTGCTGTCCGTATTGTCAACATATAGCATTTTAAATTTTGACCTAACGGCACATACATGGTTGACTTTTCAAATTCTGCAATTCTGCAAATACTTTTCATTCTAAAATTTCAAAAGCTGCTTCTCAACTCGGATCCGATATATTTGTGCAAAATTAGGTGATTCTCAAAGGGTTAATTTCAAGTGTCAAAATGTTTAAACAATTTTCGAAATTTGTGAAAAATAATGTACTCCTATGACAGGTTTTTGGGAGGGTACTTTTAGAGAAAATATTTTGTTCACATCCTAAATTATATTTTCATCTGAAAATCAAACTTTTGGTATTTTTGGCTCTCAACGGTAAACACGACAAAAATTGCGACTTACGTCCTTGATAATTTGTGGGCAAAAGTCACAGTTTTTGTAGACAAAATTTTGATATTATGCGGACAAATTTAATAGTGATCAAGTATGCAAATTTCTTCATATTTTAGCGGAATTTCAACTATATTACTTGGGAATTCCTTAAATTTTGAGTCAAAAGTTTCGTTTTACGATGACAAAAGACGGTTAAGCTTAGGAAATTGTGTTACTGAATAGGTGATTACATTCAGTTCTCTCTACTGAATTCATAGCCAGGGGATTCTATCATAGTTGTTAGTTTGAGAGAATGTGGAAATTGGGCGGATGGTATTCACAGAAAATCTCTTTGGCACTCGATATTGCCCCATAGTTTGAGAATCACCCAATTAAACGACGACTATAACATCATTAATTCAATTCCCCATAAATGTAATTAAAAATCCATTGAGCCTATAAACAAGAATTGGTTCGATATTGGATTCAATCCAGTTATTTACAAGGCGTAACATTTAAAATTTGAAAGGAATCGAACCATCTTGAACAAATTCACGTTTGCGCAATATTTTCCTGAGGGTAATACAATTCTTAGGAGACCATTTTGGAGCCAACCCGCACAATTTCTGTTAATTTCGTCAAAAGCTAAAGAGCACGAAGGGCCTCCGCAGTGCGGAAGCAAAATGTGTTGCTAAAATAGGTAAATGATATACTATACATATCGAAAAATCGCTCATTAGGCTATGCTACATGATTGGAACTATTTCAAATGATCCTTCACATATTACACGTGACTATTACACGTTTATCGCTATAAATCATCAACTTCCCAGCTGCACGAGGGGCCTGGACAGGCGGGAAACATCTGGAATGCCGCCGCATTGTCAACCTATGAGGGCGTCCCTTTGTCGCCTCCGGGGGGGACCCTTTCACCGATTGTATTTTTAGATCCCTCAAATCGAGCGGAAGTTCCTCACGATATTTTTCATTAACTCGGTTCCCAGACATTCTAATCCGTTTTCGCGGAATCTGGTCGCCTTTTCCCGCTGATTTCTGGACCCTAATTCTTCGACGAATGAAAATTAAGCTTAGACGGTCGCTAAACGGTTTCTTCTTAGTCAATCGTTGATAAACTACCTATTATCGCTTCAAACGTGAGATTCACGATGATTGAGACTGAATTTCCAATTAAACCGTCAAACTCTGATTCGAACTTCCATCGTCCACACCATTTGTTCTCACCTTTTTTAAAACTCGTCTTCTCTTTGATTATGTTTCATTCGAAAATTCAAATTTCTAATGAAAGCACATTAAATTGGGTAAAATTCAAAACTCATTTCTATTTTCAAAATTATACCGAAAAGCGTACCTATGTAAATTTCATTAAAATTTGCTTCAAATTGGTGAAAATCCAAAAAAAAAGTTTAAAATACTTCATCTTTGATTTCAAATTGCTTAGATTTCTTGACAATTCCACATAAATCAATTGCAAAAAATGTTGTAAAAAATTACAAAAATTCGTTTATTTGTTGATGTTGTATGACTGTAACTTATCATATCCTGTGAAGATTTGTTCATTTTGTTGCCCAATAGCTTCCAACTTCCTTTTTGTGAACGTGAAATTTTTGTAAACGTGAAATTCCAAGAACACCTTATGGTTTTGAAAATCAAAACTCCCTCCAAAAAAAGAAAAGACGTCAATATTTTGAAAAGAGAATTGGATGAGCTGTTTTCGTGATTTTCAAGAATTATTTTGAACAAACGGGTAAGAAACCAAATTTAACAAAAAAAATGAACAAAATTTTCCGAGTTAACTGTAACACGAGTATTAATTTTCAATGGTACCAAGACTGCAAAATAAATACCTTTTTTTTAAACCCCCTAAAATCAATCATTTTGATTTTTTATTTCGAAAATCGCTGATATGTTTGGAATCACCAGTTACTATATGACTTGAACGAATGGGTTCCTTCAGATCATAAAATACCTTACGATTCTTGACGTTTGATTGTCAAAAAATCTCAAATTTACCGCAGCTTGAATTTAGAGAAAACACTAATATCCTACTAGTCGAGTATTGAAAGCTGACAATTATTTCATTACTTTGGTAGTACCGAGATTAGCTTAAAAAAATGAATAATAATTTTAAAAAATGCATGTACTAGATGCTTGTATTGATACAAGTTGCAACTTGGTGCCATACATTTTATTGCTCTAAAGGTTTTTATTTGTCAATTCTACGATCAAGAAATTTACCTACTATTGGATCGCATTTCCTTAAATTTTCAGTTGAAATTCGGACATAATTTTGTCATAAAATACATAGCTCGTTTCTGCTTCTTTCTTTCGAAGGACACCCACCATACTACACTGTTTTAGAAAGCTCCTGCTTTTGATTTTCCAGTATTGCTCTTAAAATCGACCTGAACAATATTTTGTTGGACTTTTTTTCTTCGTAAGTTGTGTTTCACGAAGATTAATAATAATCATGTAGGTCAGTGGTTTTCGTATAATTTATATTCATTAATGAATTTATAAATTACGATGATTCATATGTGTTAGCCAAATGGTTGCTAACTACAAAATTGTCAGTCCTTGAAGTCGTGTGAAAATTTACGGAATCGCTCGTTTTCCCTGACTTTATGGCTACAATTTAGTTCCGAAATCGCGAAGCGGTTGAATTTTGAATCCTCAAATCCAAAAAAGTTGCCAAGTTTTCAAAATTAGTTGAAAATAGGCGGAGTTGTGTCTCTTCAAATCTTTGGTGTACATTTGGCACAAATTAGAGTGACTATTTTGAATTTGAAGGACGGAGATTCAAAACTTTTATATCGTATTCGATTGTCCGCGTCATACCATTTGTAGCTGCAAGAATTTTCTTTTAAAAACGGATAAATGTTTCACATACTTTTCAAATTACAGCATTCAAACTAGAAGGAACGTTCTTACAGTCAAATTCCCCTGTTCGGTTGGGAAAAATTCCGGAAAAATGTTCGACCCTGAATTCAAGTTTAGCCACATTAATAATCCCATGCACTTTCCAGCTTTCAATTTTTTTTTTGGTTCTGTCAAAAAATGTCTGTTAAGAAAGTGGATGTCATCCCAACGTTTGATTTCAACATGCAGTGTTGCAAATTTTTGAAACCCGTCGATCACCTTTATTGACCTAAAACTTAGAGTTTCTTCAACTGTTCATTATGTATCATATATTCCTGATTTTGTCAGAAGAGACCAAACCATTACGTACCTACCTACCTTATTTGATTCTCTCGTTGAACTCAGCTTGAGAATTCCAAAATTTTTGATTGAGCGATTTTCTTTTACTGATCCAGAACAAAATCCATCCATTTACCTTAACAGTACCCGAAATTTGGCTGTCACATCTGGTTCAATACTATTGGTCATGAGATTGTCCTGTCTGCATCACACCGAAGCAAATCCAAATAGTGCAATTTAAAGGTTGAATTTTGTTGGCAAATAATTTTGCAATAACATCCAAAGAAATTGTTGTTTTGGCCTGTAAGTACGTTATACTCCTTTGTTTAGTTGGTTTAAGGGTGGGGGATCGTCAACATAACCATGAATTTCATGTTTAGCTTGTCCAGTAGTTGGCATGGAAACTGGGTCGCATGTTTTCTTGGTTAAACCATGAGCAACTCCAATCTGTTTGGTAACTGGTGCTACTTACTTTGCTGCTTCAGCGTAAAAAATGGACGTCATGGTGAATATTCGTTGGCCAGGGAGGATGCTGGCTGATGCTGAAGGTCTGTCCAGAAAAAATCAAACTAAAAACACGTTTTTGAGTGGTAACTTACAGATTTTTCCAACATTGGAGGGATTTTTGGTATGCGGAGGACAGTGGGAGATGGGGAAAAAGCTTTTTCTGGGGTAGCAAGGCGGGATGGGAAAGATTTCTCTTCATATTGGGTCGAGTAGGTACCTACCACCTGAAGCCAGCAAGGTGGAGGCCCTGGCGCGGGATACCTTTGTTGTCCTCCGGTGCTATACCTGCTTTCATTCGAATCGGAACCTATTTGCAGCTCGGATAGTCAGAGAACGCACGTGCACACCCACGACGGACTCCCGATGAACAGCTGGCGCGAGGCTTCTTCTCCCCTCCATTGCCCCTCCTCAAAATTTTGTACACGAACTAATTTCCCAAACAACTTGTTTCAAAATTTCTTTCGTAATTTATTCTTAAAATACACCCATATCCAAGAATACCTTTCGTCCCCAACATTTTTTTCGAATACACAGAACAGGATGGAGTAATTACCAAAATCCTATTTCATTCCAAAAGAATAAATTTGCATGACCCTGTAAATGTCTGTCCCTAGTGTTGCAGATGTAAAACCCATGGTTCTCACTGCGTTAACAACCGTTCACCTATCATATTTGATGGATTTTATTCATTTTTTTAGTTGAGATGCATCATTCTTATGCAAACATTTATGTTGTTAGAGGAAAAATTTGATAAATGGTGAAGAAATAAATTAAGGGCAATTGAAACCATCCTGATATTCCTTTTATATTTTCTTCAAATTGATTCCCTTCATTTTTAAAGTGATTTTAGAAGCATTTTGTAAGTTACCTAAGTACTTTCTTTGTCGGGAAAACGATATGGAACTTCTTGGGATTGTGGGACATTCGTTGATATTTCAAATTCAACGATAGCTCCCCCATTTTCCGAATTAGGCGAAACAAATCCTTTCTCCAATGCACCATAGGATCCGTATTTCGAAATTTCCACACATTTTTCCAAGACAGTACTCCACTAAAAGCTCGAAACTGACACAACGCTGTATATGTTCTTGAAATGAACTTATTGAATCATCAATGGTACGCTGTTCTCTGAAATATTCTTCATTCTTCGATCATATGTCTTTCGAAACGAACCATTAATCCCAAGTATTGGCTAATCGTTGCGTTATTATTCCATCTAACAGAAAGGTCATCTGGGATCACACGTACCGGAACAATACAATTGTGCCAACACATCTGAATCTTTATCATCAATTGCGTTCTTCTTATCTTTTCTCAATACTACCTTCGCTCCTTTATTATAAGAGCAGATAACATGTTCGTCATTACTTCCCAGACTGCTCAACTATCAAGAGAGTCGTCAAGTTTATCTTATTTAAATCAACATTCTTTTGATGAGCGATAAAGGTTTCAAAAATGTACTCACGCTTCCGACTCGATGACGACTTCGTTTATTGTTGTTAACTGGATTTATCTATAGTGCAAAATCGATGTAATTAACTCATCAACAAATATCTGGTAAGAAATGAAGGGATTGGTATAATTACGTATAATTCTTCAGATGTTTTATGATTGTTTTTAAAAACTCGCCGCTTCACACTTGGAAGGAAGTTTTGACATCCTAAACACATGACTGAGCTGTACTTGAGCATTAAAACGCTATTACTCATTACACTGAAATTTGTCTATTCGGTTGCATCTGTTTTGTTAGCTGATGTTGGCCCTACTTGAACAGTTTATCATCTAGTGGTCTGACGAAGCAGATATTTCCAGAATCCTATCAAAACAAAGAGATTCTGGACTCCGTAAAGACTAACTTATCTTCATACAATCTCCACAAAACCAGCATGTTCATATTTGCCTAACATTTTGGGTAGTTGAAGGCTTGCTGAAGGTGTCGACGTCTTCAGGATGCCTTTTTGTGTTGGGTCCAAGGCTGATCTCTATTTCCCAGATGGGATGCTTGGATACCAAACTTATCCATTATAACACACAACCTCTACAAATCAACCCAGTATGCTCTTACCTGCCTATAACTTCATCTTTGTAGGTACGTAGAGTCTGTATGTTTGCTGATGAAGACCTTTTTTTTCCAGGTTGCTGTCTAGTGGTCTGCGCGTGAGCACCCCACCAACTTCCCGGCTAGTCCCCAGGCGTCTCCAGCTCGTCCCGGATGAGAACAATCCGCCGACGCCTGGTGAGCCAACTACCACGTCACTTCTTTCCCCACCGAGTGGCTGGAAGTGTCGTCGCGCCCTCCTCGAAGACCTGGACGCCAATTCCCAAGACTCTGGCTGCGCTATGTCTGCCTGCTCCGCTGATGACTCCTCCTCCGCCAACTTCAGGTACACCCTGACCACCCTCTGCCCTCCCGTCCCAATTGTACTAACATGCGAATTTCCTCCGCCAGGAAGAACTAAGTAGCCTTGATCTAGGGACCTGGTTATAGTAAGATCATCCAAAAATTGGACTCATAATAACATCTGATAACCCTAACGGTTCCTCTTCATCCAGCATCCTGTACATCCAGTCTTGGGTAAATTTATGCGAATCAGCATCAGTTAAGTATTCAAACACTTGTGTGGCCTGATGCCACACGAAAGCATCTGATGTTTCTGGACTCCATCGTCTCAAATTCCAACCATATGCACCAAACTTGAGAACATCTGCATCACCTCACTACTGAGACAATGGTTTGATACAAAAAAGACTGGCTATTTTTCACAATGCTTGATTTGGTACAGATCTGGATTTACGATGGTTTTCACTCAATACGCTGCAATATAAACAAAGATACCGAGTTCATTTTACAATTCCTGTTTAAATTTAACATCTAATGAGGAAATTCGCATAACCTGCATTAACATCTGCAGTTCTAAATGTGACTGGGAGAAGGGATTGCATGATGAGTCCAATGGATTGCTGAGCATGGGTAAGTTTTTCTCCGAAAAGAGATAAGTCTCATATTTAGAAAGTCTTTTCACAGCTCGTAACCTTCAGTTTGTAGTTGCTTGTTTCTATCTAAAGAGATTATTCCATTTCAAGAAATAGGTATTTGATACAAACGTAAGATATTAGTATTAAAATTTATTTGACATGATGCAATTGGGCTGTTTGTTCAAGAAGAACTTCACCCATTATTGATTGAAGGATAGTTTACCAAAATAGATTCATGATTTTGAACAAGCTCTACTGAAATTTAAAGGTATTGAATTAAGATCGTAGACAATTTGCATGAATGGTTCAGCAAATAAGCTTTGATTTAGATATTGTGATAAAACTTGCTCTTTTTCGATTCTTCATAGTGATTAGTTGATTATGCCCTCCCAGGGCTCCTTAGCTCTGATTGGTGAACAGAATGTTGCTACGGATCTTCGAATTGCTTAGGCTATCACATTTGGGGGTTGTTCCTTCAGAATAGTTCATTGGTGGACAATGGAAATGGTCATAGGTTAACGAATATACAGGAACTGTGAAAGAATCCTAGTTCAGACTAGTGTTATTTCGAATCAGATAAATGTTAATAATTGCATCCTTAAATGGCTATTCACTTTTTATGGATTCGGATCCATTCATGGTTGTTTAAACGCGTTTAGCCTTATGGACATTTATTAGTGATGGTTTGGTATTTCTGATGGTTGGACATAGCACAATCCACAGTATACTGCTCTTACTGGTTGGGATGATTTGGGATTCCTTCGCAAGTTTGGAGCTTTCTTGCAGATGCTTCTACCTAGTTTCTCAAATGGCCGTATGGTGTATGTGTGTTTTGTATCTTTTTCAGATCAATGTTAGGTACCAGTGATGAAATGATTTCGAGTTTTTGAGGTCTTGTGAAGGTAGTTTCGTAATGTTGTATCTTTGGTTGCAGATTCGCTCAGCCATGCGGTTTTGCTCCCAAACGGCACAGCAGCATGGAGTCGCCGAGAAGGTGCCTGACATTCCTATCGGAAAACTCCCAATCCTCGGTTGACGACGGCTTCCTCGACATGCTCGGCGATGGCGACGAGGAGAACGCGGTGCTTCCCTCCGGCCTCGGTTCCCTCATATCCGGAACGATCTTAGCCGGAGATGCAGACTCTCCCTCGCCCATCAAACGACCTTTCAGGAGGTGCGTTACAGAGTCGACGACAACGCCTCAGAGGCGGCGGACGGTCTCCTTCCGCGACCAGGAGGAATTCACGTTGAAGAGACCTCTGAAAGACAGACCTGTAGAGCTTTCCCCCCAGAAGTCCCGTCTGAAAAGAGTCAAATCCACCGTAGAAGGAGCGGAGAATGGAACCCTTTTCGCTTACGGATTCTGGAAAAAGGCTGCACCCATTCCTGACCAAGACAAACCCGTCAAAAACCACTCTGACTCCGAAATAGAAATCAAATTAGCTCTCCAAAGATGTAAGTTACACACCACTTGATGAACTTAACTATCCTATACAAATATTATTGTTATATCGATATTCATCGAGCCAAACCCGTACAAATTCATTAATATTGGGGTAAGGCTCGTTGCAGCAAATCATTATATCCGATATGAAGCATAATTTTTCTCGTCTTGTAGCTATTTAGTTTCTCTAGGGTAGACCATATAGGTAAGCTCTTCGCTTTCTTATCTTGCTTATATGAGCTTGAGGAACATTTGAGCTGTTCCCATATGATTTGGGAGCTTCGTGGGATCATTTTTACGTTTAGATTCAGAGATTATTTGCCATGGGTGAAAATATACGGATTTGAAACCTATTCCAGTCCATTTTTCATCGAAAAGTACTGGAAAATGACACTCCACTTGCCTGTCAGTAAAAACGCCGGAAAACCACTTTGTTGGCTCGTAGCATTTGTGCGCGTGGAGCGATCAGGGAGAATACAAGTGGAATCCACATTTTAATATCAATTTCAAGTCCTTTTATGGCCCGAACGGAGGCGTACCTTGCGGATTTTGAATCTGCTCTCTGATAAGTACGATTTCAAAGGCATACATTACTGAAAATAATGAGCCAAAATGATATTATGATATGCAAACAATTGTGTTCAACTGCGCGGGCTAGAGCTCTTTTTTACATTTATTACTATTTTGGTAAATCCTTCTATTCTAGAAGAAAGCAACTATTCTTAGGAATAGTATCATATTATGGGAACTGGCTTTACTAATTTTTCCAAGTGCCAATCAAATGTTTCGCATATTAGTTTGAATGCATTTAGTAATCAACACAATTTTTCCATATAAGAAACTGTATTATTGGAGTTCAAAAAATCCGGAAATCGCTTCTAAACAGATTTTTGTATTTAGGGAATCGTTACAGCTGACTTTTTAAAGCTTTTTGCCATCAAACACGTTTAAACCTGGGCAGCATAATTCGGCAGATTCAATTAATATGAATTCTGCATATATTTACTTATTCAAACCTGAGTTTGTGAGATGATTTATTTTCCATCATGTTCATTCAGTTTTAATGCAATTCATGGTATGTCAATATGTCCAATTTCCAATGCTAGCCTGGTACATTCAGATTCGTTAGGTTGTGAGTTCTGTGGTTTCTACCTTGGTCATGACATATTTTACCTAATTTTTCCATATTTTCTCGTCTTAGCTACTCAAGAAGAGTTGGTTGGTGACTTCTCCAGACCTTTCGCTCTGCCTCTAGTTCCCGGTAAACATCAGGACTTGAAAGCCATTTCCAGCGAAACCTTAGCTCGACTCCTGAGAGGCGAATACTCCGACCGGATCAACTCGTACCGCATCATCGACTGCCGCTACCCCTACGAGTTCAAAGCTGGACACATCGTTCAAGCGGAAAACCTCTACACCTGCGATCACATCAGCAAAGAATTTCTGGGCTCTGGGCGGCCCAAACCGACGAAACCCGAAGACAGAACCTCGGACAAGAGAGACATCGTTATATTCCATTGTGAATTCTCATCAGAAAGAGGACCTTTTCTGTAAGTGGAGCCACTTTGAAACTTAATCGTTAACTAGGTCACTGAGAACGGACACTTGATATATTGGCCTATTGTTTCTTGTTTCGTAAAGTCAAGAATGAATGTTCGCTGAGTTGAGATCCTGCATCCTCAGAAACCGGACTATCATCGTCTAGACTCTGTAGACAAAGATTTGCTGTTGAATATCCATTTCTTCCAATTATTATCTTAATTTTCATTATTGACTCATAGATGAATGCAGGCAAATAGTTATGGACTCGATTCAGTACATATTGAAGATGGAATTTAAGGCTTTAAGAATTTTGCTGAAACACTTGAGCTTCTGTTGTTCTTGTTCTATGCAAACTTCGTTTTTCAGTTGTCAGTACAGAAAGTGATAATACCATGTACATTTAGAAACTTATTTCTGTCAATTAGAGATGAAGATTTTGTAAACATTTGCTAAACCATTCTTGAATTCAAAGGCTTTAGAGCCTATAAGACTCGTGTTTAGTAGCATCGTATGTTCAAACCAAGAAATTCTACTAAAAATCCCATGTTTGTGTGTTTCAATGTCGACTTATGGATTCAGTAGTCGTTATTCCTAGCAAAATACAGTAAAAATGTGGTTTTGCAATGCCAAGTCTGAAGTGCCTTTTGTGTTTTTACAGGTCAAGATTCTTGAGGAAAGAGGATCGGGCAAATAACGAATACCCATCTCTCAACTACCCTGAAGTTTACCTTCTGCACGGCGGTTACGCCGAGTTTTACCAATCCCACCGGGACCTGTGCGACCCCCAAGACTACAGGTGAGCCTACATTAAATTATGATTTGAATGTTAACTAAGAGTCACTGATCACCAATAAGCATGCCAATATGTTACCTAAATGTATAGTATTAACATTGTATTACATGGGGTGGGTCACCAAAGAACATTTAAATATGACACTTAATCACGTAGGATATTGCGCAACATCCAATGTCTGATTTCTGTTAAGAATCGCATGAACAGTGTATGAAATAGCATGCAACGCTATTGTTGGGGAGAAATTTATTTATTTAAATGAACGGCCAAAACCAATATACATAGAAAATACAGTTGATGAATTACAATAGGATCAGAAGCAAATAAACAAAACAGTAAGACAAGAAAGGATCTCAACCAGCAGACGCTTCAGGGAGTAGGAAGAGGCACTAAATACGTCTAAGTCACTTTACTCCAGGATAGCATTGACTTCTAGAGGCAAACTACACAACTTTCGGTTTAGAATGCAGTTGTGAACTGCGAAAGGCACCTTGAGCAGGAGTGTTTGGAAAGTTCTGTGGGGAGGCAAATATTTGTTGACTTAAGAGAGGAGATTATGGTCTGAACAACGATTTCGCTGTGGAATCGAAATGAAAGTTCAATAAAAAAAAAGAGGTCCATTTAAGTAAAAGGAGAAAGGTTTCACCAAATCTTTTTGATTCCTTGGATTTTTCTTGTTTGAAAAGCACAATTTAAGAATTAAATCAGGGATACAGTATCATTTAAATAATCAACTACATTTCAAAGTAATCAAGATGTCAAAATTTCGGAATTCAAGCAGCCTAATTGAAGCTTGATATTAGGATGCTCTACAAAATTCAGGATTATGTGTGTTGCTCCTGCCTCAACTGACAATTCCTTTGAGATATTCGTGTTATCTTAGAAATCAAAATGGTTGCCTCGATGCCGTCGAAAGCAGTGCAGCCAACTCTCAAACGTGAGATTTCCTTTTAAGGGATTCCTGATTGATTTTGACAAACAAGAACAACTCTTGCAGGCTTTCTTTGGAGTATCTGTTCTGCCACCTAGTATGCTAGAACGTAGACCATCTCTTGTCGATATACAGTTATGTTGAAGTCCCAGTCGCTCGTTTCATGCTGGGTTTTTTTTCTGGAACATCAGCGTATCTTATGAAATTCCACTATCGGCATTGTCATCCCACTTGCTCTCGATAATGTTCCAATACCAAATCGATTATTGAATATTAAGTACTAAATAAAATAAACAGCTGATTAAGGGAGTAAGGTTAGCTCATGTTGCACCTTCTAAATTGATACTCCATAATTTTGGTTAATTATTATTCTCTGTTAATCAGAGGGAAAGGATTGCCAATTTGAACTACATTTATTCTCATGATCAGAAAAAGGTTGTCCATACAAAGAAACCTAATTGACTATTAATCCTTTTGCGACCAGTCTGATGTCTTACATCTCGTTATTTCAACTATCAACTCATTTTTAAGTGTCCTCTGCTTTCTGCTGGTGGTTTCTTGTAGAAGGCACTGCATATTTGGATTCAAGTGAGGTTTAAAGCTGCCAGGAGTTCTTCAGGGTTTAACTATCTGCATTCTGTGTGGAAGTGACGCTATGATTAGTGATTGAATAATTTTGATTGAGGGCCCCTTACATGAAAATACAATTACACCATTACTAGCCCGGGTAATGATCAACCCATGCTTAAAGGGCTTACATCTAAATAAAATTCAACTTCGAATTACACACACCACATAGAAATACACTTGTTTATGTCATATCCCATGTCCACAGGTATACTCTCATTTTTAAACTATTATTTCACGATTCTCAAACCGGTATACTAAATCGTTTTAAATTTCGATTTCAGGATGATGCAAGACCCAGCTCACAGTTCAGAGTTCAAACATTTCAAAGCCAAATCCAAGTCTTGGGCGCCCGGGAACCACAGGAAATCGGCCATCCGCTCCCTCTCCCGCCTCAACTACTAACATTGACGATCTGTTTGTCCCCGCTGTTTCCATACCATCGTGTCCCCGACAAAACTCTCAAGAAATTTATTTTTGAATTTTTCCCGTCTTATCACGGACCTACTCGTTGCATATTGATTCTTCCCCCCCTTTAAATTTCCTTAGGAACGATTTTCGAATGACTTACATTCTAACTTTCACGTTCAGACACAAAGGTCTTCCTTCATCTTAACCCGAAATGGTAAAACCCATTTAAAAATTCAACGTTTAAAAGACCTTTTTCTTCCCACATAAAAATAACCGAGTTTCCCCTCCGATTGAATCAGATTTTTCGCCCTTATGCAATTTCAACGAGTCTCTCTAGTCTTGAAACTCGAAAAAAATTTAATTCTTAGAAAAGGAAAGTTGTAAATAATTATTAAAAAAGACAAATATTTTTTCTTCTTTTTTTAACTCCTTTAAAAAATGGAATAGTTGCAATTTTCTGGTTACCTCCAAGCAATATACTTTTCTTTATAATGTTTTATTGTATAATTTTTTCAAACGTAAAAAGTGCAAGTGGAACCTTTAATGGTTTAGTTTTTTGATTTAAGAAAAAAAAATGAAACCCTTAATTCGTTTTGTATTGTTGTTTACGCTTTTTACTATTATCGACAATTTTATAATTTAAAAAATCATGTTTTTCCTACAGAGCCTATAAATTTATTAATATAACTAGTTAATACTATTGTTTTTTTGTATTGCTGTACATATGTGAAGATTTTAAACTATTATGAAAATCGACTGATTTTTTTTTGGGTGTTTTGTGTATTAGGATATTGAAATATTGATTAAATCATTTGATATACGAGAAACTTTTTCTGTTGTTGATATCTTTTGTCACGTAAAAAAAAAACTCGGTCGCGATCTACTTTTTCTTGTTATTTATATTGAGAAGTACTATCTTATAAAAAAGAACGACGAATACAGACATATTTTGAAAAGTACTAACTCCAAACGAAGATTTGGATCGGTGATTGGTCGATACAGTACCCAACTGATTTTTAAATTTTGTCAGTCGAGGATCAGTTATTGTTGGACTTTTATGTTTGGAACAATATCCGTGTACCTTTTGTTGTTTCCGATGTAAGAAAATATAAACTTGATGGCACTTTTTATTTTGAATTGGGTTTTTGTGTTTTATTTTTAATGGTTAGTTTATAACATTGGAAGTAAACTTCATTAAAAGATATTTCTCCAAAGACGGCGTGTTGTTGTTTAAACCCGACCACATTCGATGAAATGCTGCGAATCTATTAGCCTAAATTGGACTATGGGCTCTGAACTGAAATATCACAAAATTAAACGAGCAAAATTGGTTTATTTTAATTTATTTAGCTCTCAATTAATATTGAGATATTACAGATTGAATTTAAAAAATAAACCTGCCTTTTTAACCCATAAGCTAACACATTCTTATTTTCTGCATTTATTTAGCACGTATATGGGATATTACAGGTTGAATTTAAAAAATAAACCTGCCTATTCTAACACATTAGCTAAGGAATTATTATTTTCTGAATGGAGTAATGTAGAGGTTTTTGGGTTCAGAAATAGTAATTATTTGTTAAATGGCTCTAAATAGAAGTATCACACTATTAAGCGAGCATAATTGGTTTATTCTACATTTATTTAACTCTTATATGTTGAAGGTGGAAATCAATAGATAAACCTTCTATTCTAACACATTATTATTTTCTGAGTACTATATGTTCTGGGAGATTTTCCATGGATCTGAAATCTAACCCAGTCAATGCTGATTCCACAGTTACTAGGAAAACTCCACCACAATTGTCTATGTCTGCAAAAACCTCGAAAAATACATTTTGGAGCACAGTATCTGAACGTGAGAGGCGATTGGGATGGGTAAACGTTAGGACCAATTGTAGTTTGCCCCAAAACTATTGGTAATCAACCTAACGGCTCCTAAAAACTATGAAAGTGGATAACGAACTACTTTTTTCAATTTTCGTGAATCTAGTTGTAGAGGACGGGTTTACAATGATACCCATGCTCCACAATTTGCAGGAAAGTGTGTGTTTATATGAGAAGAAAAGTTTATATGAGAAAAACAAGTTACGATAGTATTTTCAATTCCAGCATTCAACATCAGTTGCTGCACCGATTTTTAAGAAAGAACAAGTGAACCAGTGAAACACAGTTTAGTTCACTTTCTTTAGAATCACATTGTTTGTCCTTGAGTTGATAATGGGTGATCTACCCAATTTGTCTGCTTCATGGGGTCGTCCCTCCTTGAAATGTCTCTTTCAAATGTACTAGACTGTGAATATAGGCAAATTAGTTTATTGACTAATAACTTTTAGCGTAGGACCCGTTTCATGCATGAAAACAACACAGAGGCGCTAGATTTCAAATCGAACTTTTTTTTAGCTAGTTTCAACAGCTTAGGATGGTGGTATCCAAGTTTCATATCAATACTGACATGCATGGGTTCATAACCAGGTGACAAGCCACTACAACTGCCACTACAAATCCTACCTCATCAGGGGCCCACGCTGGTGGCACTGTGGCAATAGATGCTGCTAGCCTGTGGTTCCCCATCAACCATGTAACTACACTCTCCTCTGCCTCTAGATGCCTGACCAGATAGCAGATCAGAGAGCAGAGATTTGGTACCTGCTTTCTAACCACCGTATCTCTGCCTGACTGAGGGCGTTGCTCTTCAAGCTCAGTCCAAACATAATGGACATGCAAAGGAGTGATACCCCTGCAAGGAAGCACTTTGGAGCTCTAGGTGCTAGAGGTTAGGTCGAACCTTTTTTAGCTAGTTCTATCAGCTAAGAATGCTGGAATCCAAGTTTCGTATCAATACTGACATGCATGGGTTCATAACCAGGTGACAAGGCCACAGTGATGCAGTCCTTACCCCTGAGCAGATTGGATGGGCTGGGGTGTGCTCAACCACTGCCTCTACAAATCCTACCTCATCAGGGTCCCAGGCTGGTAGCACTGTGGCAATAGATGCTGCCAGATGTGCTGCTAGCTAGCCTGTGGTTCCCATCAACCATGTTACCACACTCTCCTCTGCCTCTAGATGCCTGACCAGAGAGCAGAGATTTGGTACCTGCTTTCTAACCACCGTATCTCTGCCTGACTGTGGGCGTTGTTCTTCAAGCTCAGTCCAAACATAATGGACATGCAGAGGAGTGATACCCCTGCAAGGAAGCACTTTGGAGCTCTAGGTGCTAGAGGTTAGGTCGAACCTTTTTTAGCTAGTTCTGCCAGCTAAGAATGCTGGTATCCAAGTTTCGTATCAATACTGACATGCATGGGTTCATAACCAGGTGACAAGGCCACAGTGGAACAGTCCCTACCCCTGAGCAGATTGAATGGGCTGGGGTGTGCTCAACGACTGCCACTACAAATCCTACCTCGTCAGGGTCCCAGGCTGGCGGCACTGTGGCAATAGATGCTGCCAGAAGTGCTGCTAGCTAGCCTGTGGTTCCCATCATCCATGTTACCACACTCTTCACTGCCTCTAGATTCCTGACCTGGTCGCAGATGAGAGACCAGAGATTTTGTTCCTGCATTCTAACCTCCTATCTCTGCCTGAGGGCGTTCCTCTTCAAGCTCAGTCAAAACATTATGGATATGTGGAGGAGTGATACCCCTGCAAGGGAGCACTTTGGTGTCCCTGGTTACTCATTTTTGAAAACACTCCAGAGGGATTCAAAGGAGAGCACTTTGGAGTGTTCAACCCTTCTCTGGACACGCAAATTGTTTAGAATGGTGGAAAATTTTGATTTTGGCAAAACTCAAAAAACTACTCCTCTATTTAGTTAGATTTTTGAGCAATACCTAATCAGCTTGACTCAACAATGCCTGAATAATTTTCTCTATCATTTCTTACCCGTTTAATAATGAGTAATAGCAATGGTTTTTTACATTTTATTGTTCCATCAACTGGTATAATCATGTTTCAATATCTACTCTATTATGTTGCAAAATGCTGAATCTCTCATCCAAAAGCTCAGCAACTACAATTAAGAAGACATCGTACGTAGATATTTCATCCGCTACGGTGTTGGTTTAATAGTTAAAATTGGCGCACTTCGTCTACTACTGTCGCCAGAACGGTGTTCGATCGTGGCAGTTGAATGCGCCTTGATGAGGTTGTCTTTGCCGAAGTCCTGAGTGGTGTACAGAAGGCTGTCGTAATTCTCGAACTTATCAATCGATTCTTCGGGGGTGTCCCTCAAACGAACAGTGATAACTGACACCGAATTCACGTAGTAGGGCTTCTCATCCTCTTCTGAATTGTCTTTTCTATCTATGTAGTTTCGTCTAAAACCGAAAACACACAAGTAGTACTCCTACAAAGTCAATTTTTCATGGATGATTTCAGGGTATCACTTCTTATTAATACCAAAAATCAGATTTTGCACATAAATCAAATTCGATCCGTCTAGTTGCTTTAAATATAGTTGGAAATAGTTAGAAAACACCAGGAAGACGCCAGATACTTCAAAAAGTGAGAAAAAGGGACAAATGTGGAAAAAAGTGACATTTTTTCATTAAAAAAAAGATCGACTTTGTCGAACCTTTACAAGGTGTGTTAAAAAGCCAATTGACAAAATTTGACACTTTTTGGAAACTTGAGTTCCTGGAGGTTCTGATGGTATATAATAAAGTTATTTTATGACTATATTGACCGATGTAATTGTGGGTTATGTAAAACCGTATCATTTTGAGAAACGCGGAGCGTCTGTGGGTACCCAACCTCCTTGCCTGTAGGGAGCGACGAACTTCTCAATGGTTTAGTAGGGAGGGGAAAATCAAAGTTAAAAACAGCTTCCTGACAATTCCCCTAGGGATTTCACTTTTTATTTGTATGAAATTTTATACCTACTTTTTGTTAGCTAGGGGAGGGGTTAAAGCAGAAATCGACGTATCTGATAGGTAAGCACTGAACTAGTTAATACTGTAATACGATTGTGTGTTAGCACGTTCGCTGAGGGTTTTTCGGTCGTGTTGTACGGCTGTACGGAGAGGCCAATACATGGCCACTCGCTCAGCGCGTGCGCCGCCCCTGGAATGAAATTATGGTCCAGTTTCCTTTTTGAGTGCGGCTCACGCGCTCGGCACGTGAGAGATTCCCACTGTTCAGTTAAGCATATCTGCGTGAATGTTACCTAAAAAAGGGATTTTCAATAACTAATACATCAAATTGGAGCGTATAATATGTTTATTTTTTCTTTTTTGGAAACGTTACCCCGCTCACCTGTCATTAGAGGTGTGAGAAATATTTAATTTTATTAAGAATGACAATCATGATAGAGATACATGTGGTAAAAGTAGGCCCTAATGAACATTGACGTATGTTTTATGCTGTATGCAGGACTGAAGAAGTCCCCATTGAGGACGAAACGTCTCCAAAAAATAAAAAACATATTACGCTCCAATTTAATTTCTTGAATGAAAGTGGTCACACCACAACCAACAACCATAATAACTAATAGTTATATCCAATGACTAAGTCTGGCGAAAAATGGAGAAAATTGGGACACAATTTGCCAAGGTGTCCTAAACAAAGTCATGAGACTTACACCCACTGCGCAACGTATGTATTTATACAAATGACTTCCACCTTGCAACGATTTTTCCCGCGTCTTTAGAAGGTTCAAACCATGTGCGGGAGAAAGAAATCGAGTCCTTTCCTATTGCGGTTAAGAGAGGAGGCCCATCTAAAGTACAGGAATACTTCACGCGCCAGGAGCGTGCGCCGCACTACGATTGAAATTGCCATTTACCTTAACTCACGCGCTCAGCGCGTGAGCCCGCAGCGAACGTGTTGATACGATAATCGAAAACGCAATACAGCTGGATTCACACTCGCGGTAGCGGGAACGTCAGATCACGTTCGGTGACGGGCGCGTCAAGATTGCTTCTATGGAAACCATACGGGGTGATCCCCACTCACGGGCGCGGTACCGTCAAGATCAAATCTTCCTCCAGTCACCTCCCGTCAAGTCGCCTGACGAGCGATCAAAACCTGACGTGATCTTCCCCCTCCCCCCTGACGGAACGGAAAAATGTGAATCACGAAGTCAAATCTCGTCTAATTTTAGCTTCTGATTTGCTTATTTCGTTGCGATTCGTTCTTTTTTAGTATTTTCTAATGGGTGACGAAAGGTTGATCGAGTGCGTTAGGGAACAACGATTTCTGTACGATTTTTCAAATCCATTATACTCGGACGTGCAGAGGAAATCAAGGGAATGGCAGCAAATGAATCTGAGGAAGCTCAAATAATTTAAGGAAGGTTGTAATATATTTGTTATCCAGTTACATTGGTAATAAGCCACATAGTACTGTATTTCAAAAGTATAAGTACTTGTGTCAAAAGTAGGTTGAATACCTGCCTAAGATGGTAGGTATTCAATATTAAAAGTAGTAAACTAGTAAGTATTTATTAAAAGTAGTAAGTAAGGGTAAAATAATACATAATAACATTTTTGGTTATATGTAGGTAATATTGCGTTACATAAAAACATTACACTAACTTCACGTAGGTCTTTTTTTCTTATATACTTGATACTTTCTTATACAGAACTCTCAATGAAGTATGCCGGGTCGATTTTATACCAATTTTTTATCCTCTCCGACATCGTGTCACATTTGCAGCACGGAACAGACTGGTCTGCCCTTGCAGTGCGAATGGGTGGCCCCTTGACGTGACTCTGACCTGACTGTGGTCTGACGTTCCCGCTCCCGCGAGTGTGAATCCACCTGTAGGGTCCACCGTTGGAGGGACGATCGAGTAGCATCCACGCGAAGTGGATGCTAAACTACCCACCCGGAACGGCCATTCCTTTCACCGGATCAGTCCCCCCGCTCGGCCTGCGCAGTTCGGGCGTGTCCGTTCCGATTCTCTCATTCGACCAAAGACCTCCGAAGTCCTAATCGTTTACCTTTCCGGTTTGTTTACGTTTTGAGATTTCTATCGTCGGTGGTTTCTAGTCGTGTAATGTGATTTCGTGTTTAAGATCGCGCTACTTGAAAGTAATCGTGAATTAGTGGAAAATCGGGTGCGGAAGCAGCGAGTAACACGCAGACGACTGAAACAGGTGAGTCAATGATCATTTCACTCAACTATTTTTGTACAAAGGATAGAATTGTTTGGATGAAGAATGTTCTTTATGTGAGCGTAATAGGTTTGGGGGAATGAGCGATATTCTATCGTCGGAAAGGTAATGAGTTTCGAACCAGGAAACGCAATAGCTTTCGGGGAAGGTAGAGTCTGCCGCAAAGCGAAGTACAATGGTTTAGGGACAAGTTACCTGTAGTTAATAGCAGATTTACTAGTAGCTATCTTTTGGTAAATCTGCTTTTCACACTTATCGAAAAATATCGGCGTCTCCTATCGATATAGGTCTACGCTTTCGATGTTTGTTCGAATGTGTACAGTCTAGTTTGCTCGTCTGGTCGCTTCACTCGCATCTCAAAAACAAAAAAATATCCTAAATCAATCCTTCTAGTAAAGTATAGATCAGTTGGTAACATAGAATAGAATGAATCATGAATATATCGATTGCATACTTATTTCTGAGTCTCTATCCTGCCCTTCTTATTGGTTCATTTACAAAACTATCGATATATTTTTCGATATGTGTGAGAGGTTGGAATGGGATTGCGTGCGGGGACTGGCTAGAACAGTACCACCTTCTCTATGATAAAACCTAAACCTAAATTCAATGGATGTAAGCCACCATTTTATCATTAATTATAAGCATGCCTAGTCGACGGATTTCCAGGGTACCTACCTACCCCAAACCCATTACGTTTCGTTCTACACACAGTAAAAAATGTTTCAGCACACCCCAAAACTATGTACCTAGGTACTTTTTTCTATTAAATAGAATAATTTAAATTAGCTTCCCTGGATAAATTTTATCCAGGGAAGCTAATTCGGATGTTTACACAAGAATACCAGGAACGAAGTCTCCTTAAGTAAACTGGAGTTCATCTGAATCGGTAGAGGAATCAATCAAGACTCTTGCCACCCGCGAAAACAACTATCAGAGGTCTAGAATCATGAAAATAGTGGTATCAGCGTTTTTCTGGAGACGATCACGCAGGTCTCCCAGTTCAAAGACGACTATTAGAATTGATCCTAGAGGGTGGGTCACAACCAAAACAAAAAAAAATAATGATAGTAATAATTATGATAAATGAAAATAGAGATAAAAAAGTACTTAGTTGAATACGTATCCATTCTAGACCAATCTAAGACCAAGGAAGTGAAGAAAAAACTATAGCTGTATGTCTCTCTGTGTGCGCCTGTTAAAAATTTATAGACTCTAACAAGCTGGCAGTTCTTAAACGATTTCCACGTTTTGTTATTACTGTATGTGTAGTTTATTGTTATGGTACAGTAAGTCATTCTGAACTAGTACCCTCAGATACCTTCCAGCTTGGTTGAAAAGCTCGTCGATTCGATGAAGTTCCGTTTTTTGGAAGTTGTCAAGCAAAAAGGAGGGCCCACGAGCTATTACTTCATTTTTTGAGCTCGATTTTTGCTGCTCTCTGGGCTGTAAGAACACTTTTTTGTTCTGATAAAAACGTTAACGTCTGTTGTCAATTTTGCTTGGTTTGCTCAGTTGAAAAGTTGGTTGACTCGAAATTCATTATTTAAGATGTCTGTGAATACATTCATACAGTTAGTATCCCGTTTTTCAAGGTTTGTGAGAAGCAGCTACAATATTCGTGAAAAGCAAAGTGGGTGTACGGAGGCATTTTTTACTGAGTGTACTTCTACTTACACTTGACCCTAAACCCATTACTTGTCCTTAACCGAAACTCATTGCCTTTTTCACCGAAACCCATCGCGTTTTGAGCCTCGCTCCCCCAAACTCAAAGCGCCCCTTTATGTGTCTAACAAAAGGAAGGTGAAGTAAATTTCTTTATTTGTAGATTTCAACTTGGCCGTAGTCCGTTCGAGGAAATTTGGCCGTTCTGTGGATTTGAACCCGATAGGGTGAACGGTTAACAACCCATTAGGGGCCAAAGGCAAAAATTTGTTCTGTTTAGTTTGGTAGTGGAACACCAAACACAGAAAACAAATCACACACGAACACAAAAAACAAATCTCGGTAGAATTCGAGAATAGGTGACCCCTTCCTGATAAGACCGTCGCCATATTGAAAAACCCGATGTCTCCTATCGACGTTCTGTCCAGTCCGCTGGTCTGGACAAAAACAAAAAAATATCCTACATCAATCCTTCTAGTAAAGTATAGATCAGTTGGACAAATAGATCAGAATGTGTTAACACTTGTGTTTCTGCGTATTAAAAATACTTTTATCGATATAACGGTCGTGAAAATCATTCCATAATACATGGCAGTGGTATCGATATATTATCTTATATGCACGTTGATCCTAGTATACATCGATACAGTCTGATAAGAGGTAGGGGTTACCTATTCTCTACTTCAGCCCAAATCTCAACAACAAAAACAAAACAGCGTCCTAAATCAAACCTTCCAGTAATATATTCATCAGTTGGACAAATAGAACAGGATACTTGTTGCAACTAGTGCAGCCCAATTGCATGTTTTTATTTAGGTAGGTATAAACTTGAATTTACCACAAATTCCAAAAAGTAACAACACGAGACAATACACAAATTTGATTACAAAAACCAGAAACACTACAAGAATAAACTCGGAATACCTGAATAACATTTGAAATAAATAAGATTAATAAATGGAGACGACATAAAAAATGTAAATAATTAATAATAAATGCTGCGTTATTGAATACTAATACCCTCAATAATTCTAGATTTAAATTTCTCACTGGCAATACGGTTATGGGTAATTTCAAAATTTCGGTCACATTTATGTCACTGGTCAGTAACGCCATCAAAATTAACTGAATGCAGTTTTGTAAATTTTCAAAATTTCTCTCCTAGGGGGATGTACGCGTTCCATGGATAAATTTGTAAAAGTAGTGCCTAGAGGACCCAGGAGAAAATATTTAAGTGCTGATTTTTCACTCCCTACTGCTGTCACTGACTGGAGGTGTACAACATCCATCATCACTACTCAGCAAAATATTTATTGAGGCCTCTACATCCACTCACACTGTGAAATAATGTACCATATAAAATGGATATCTGTCTCAGGAAAAAAATTTGGATCAAAGCAAGTCGCCTTACCAACCCATTATTTTAGTGTCACAGGGTTTTCCTTCACTCCCCACAATGTTTTGAAAAGTAGCCCCCAACTCGCAGGAAAGGGTGTTTATGAAGTTGCTTCTGTTCTGTTGGTATCGCATATTCAAGATGGTCCCAACGCTGGTGGTTGGATTTTGCCTAGACCTTCCCAATCAGTTCTACCGGTAAAACCATCCCTGGAGGCAGCAGTGTGGGTTTTCAACTCTCACCAGTAACATTCTGACTGTGGCAAGTGAAACTTGATCGCACTTGTTGACAATTAGTGTAGTTGTTGGAAGTTCGTTGACAACATTTTCGTACAACCAGTTTCAATTGATTTGTGGCCTATAAATGCGGTGAAATGCTATAACCTCACTACCTACAATATCCAGCCAATATCCCCTTAAATTGTTGGGAGTGTTTTAAAATTTTCTCTTATGTGGATGTACATGTTCCATGGAAAAGTATGTAAAAGTTGTGCCTACAGGACCCAGGAGAAAATACCCAATTCGTATTTCTCACTCCCTACAGCTGTCACTAACCACAGGTATACAACTCCCATCGTCACTACTCAGCGAAATATTTATTGGGGCTGTTATATCCACTTACACTATGAAAGAACATACCATCTACAATGGACATCCCCCTCACAAAAAAATGGATCAAATCAAGTAGCCTTATCAGCCCATTATTTCAGCATCACAGGGTTTTCCTTCACTCCCTACAAAGTCTTGAAAAGTAGCCCCCAACTCGCAGGAAAGGGTGTTTATGAAGTTGCTTCTGTTCTGTTGGCATCCGTTGTTCAAGATGGTTCCAACGCTGTTGGTTGGATTTTGCCTAGACCTTCCCGGTCAGTTCTACCGGTAAAACCATCCCTGGAGGCAGCAGTGTAGGTTTTTCAACTCTTGCTCCCTACTCCAATAACATTCTGACTGTGGGAAGTGAAACTTGATCGCACTTGTTGACAATTAGTGTAGTTGTTGGATTTTTTTTTTTTTTTTTTAAATAGATGTTGGTGTAAAATTTATTACTGGACTGACAGTAAAGGGGGTATCTCCATCGTGGCATGCCGACTAAAAAACACCGTTCCTCTCTTCTTTTAAGACTGTCCCGGGACTGCTTTTTGGCATCACTTCGGGACAGACCCCTTTTTAACCTCGTGAGGGTTCCTCCTGGTCTTCACTACTTCTACCCTGGCTCATTCCCAGCTTCCGTTGACTTCCTTCTCTTTGAGCACCATAGTGATATACGTGCTGACTGTGCTCCAGTTCTCCACACATTGTTCTATTACTGTTTCTGGGCTGAAATCACCTATTACTCCAACCACTTCCTGTCTTAGCTGCTGCCATTTCGGGCATATAAAGAATGTGTGCTCCACATCGTCCCCCATTCGGCAGTACACACACCTTGCCACGGAAGTCTTCCCTATTTTCTTTAGGAACGACCGATAATAACCACGCCCCGTCAGGAACTGTGTTGAATAGTAATTAACGTCGGCCTGTTTCCTCTCCGTCCATTTTTGCACTGTTGGAAGTTCGTTGACACCATTTTCGTACAACCAGTTTCAATTGATTTGTGGCCTATAAATGCGGTGAAAGGCGATAACCTCACTCCCTACAATATCCAGCCAATAGCCCTTAAATTGTCCAGGGAGTAGATCTGCTTAAAAGTGAGATTTTGGCAAGGAAACCTTAGTATTTACTGTAGCTAAAATTAAGCTAATTTGTGCTGTTCCATTTACCTAAATTGAAAGACTTGAGCGGCGATTCTCATGGAGGTTGGAGGCTCAAGAGGGGAAAAAATAGTAGTATATACATCACTCCCTACAATTTTTTTTTTTTTTTTTTTCAAAATGCCGTATCAGCAGTACGGTTCAAAATTATGAGTGCTCGCTTGGGTAATATGTCGAGAGAACCGCAGTGATTGATTAGAAACAAGAAAATTGATCAAGTTTCAAATTTTTTTTTTTTTTTTTTTTTTTTTTTTTTTTTTTTTTTTTTTTTTTTTTTTAGTAAAGTCGATACCTACAAATGTGACCGAAATTTTGAAATGACCCTTATACTTCATCTGAATGGAGGTCACTGTTGGGGAGTCCTTGTATAAAACGTCTGCTGCTGTCTGGTTGGGTATGGAGGAACAAACAAGTTGATATTTTGGAACAGAACGGGACAATCCACACCATTGGATACCAATCCATGGAGGAACATCAAATCCGACGTCAAACGACGGTCCCCAAGTGTTCGCAGATCGTTCTGACCGATGACTATGTAATTCATCGAATTCGCCTTAATCAACCGTCCTAAGCTAATCAACATAGAAAGCTGAAATTTAAATTTTGTGTTTTATGGGAAATCTGGAGAGAGTTCCCCTGAACAGCTGACTGAGCCCAAGGGCTATTCTCTATCCTAATCAATATCACTTTTAATTATAGCTGGGTCATTCTCAAATTATTTGGCGATTCCCCTTCAATCAGGCTACAAATTGTCTTAAATAAAAATTGATATAACTTATTTGGATTTACGTTGTTCCGATACAGAAACCATCCCTTTACACTAATAGGACTGATATTAACGAGTTGGACGATGTGTTAATCATCTTTTTCATTATTTTGTGGCATAATATGAGCTAGAACAACAAGAGTGGTACCAATATTTACATTATGATTGTGTTTAACTCATATACCACAAGCTTAATAATTTTGATGTTTTGCAAAAATTCCCTACGCCTGCTAATACATGGTAAATCATATTAAGCAAATTTTGGTTTTGCATAGAATTTTTTCATGCCTGGACACAAGAGTGTTACCGGTGAATAAATTCAGAAAACACTATATTTTTTTTGGCACGTGGAGAGGAGATATGCAGCTACAAACTGAGATAGTATCATAATAATGGCATATGTGTGAACTTTTACTCAGCCAAAACTATAGTCATTAACACACTTATCAGTAACACTCTTGACGACTTAGTATCATTCATATTTAACACTATCTTACTTTAGCACGTAGTAATTTGAGATTTTTGCAGGATACTCAGTCCTTTTTTTACTATGCTAGGATTAGGTAGGATAGAGAAAATTTATTCAAAAGTAATGAACGATAAGCCCTTATAATCTATTTGGAATAATTTCTGGTCAGGTATACAGGGTGTCTTCTATCCAATGGATCACTCCCTAAAACCGCCAAAATGTGGGTAAACGGACATTTTTTTGAATCTTCATAATTTTTTTGCGAGAAATGAAAAAATGTTGCTGTGCGCGCAATTGCGCAACTGACTAACTTTCTTATTTCAAATGGGAACCCCCCTTTTTTATTGCAAATTCGGATTCTACGCAAAATTTCATGCACTTTTGACCCCTCAATCGATTTTTTGACCGCGCGCAACCCATTCAACGAGCAAATTAGTTGAATACCTACCAAATTCCACAAAATATGGTGATGTAAACCCCAAGTGTGGTACATGGATTTCCATTGTTTTTCAACGCTGATTCACGTGGTGCTGTCAGTTTTGAGATTTAACTAACTTTTTATCGATATTATCCCCATAATCTATGTTTTCCGGTGAAATATTACAGTTTTTCCGAAGTACCAACTTTGGCAGTAGAATTATTTTTCTTCACCCTTTCGAAACACGGGCTTGGAACCGGCTTTGGCGGTTTTAAAAATAAATCTGAAAAATATGAAGATTAAAAAAAAAGAAAAATTCGGTTTCCCCTCATTTTGGCGATTTTAGGGGGTGGTCCATTGGATAGAAGAAACCCTGTATAGCTCTACATATTGCGTCACAATTACTCGAAATCTTACATGACATCTCTGTAGGTTTCAAGTTCCTTCAAAGTCATCATGTCATTCACTGGATTCTTCTCGATCGTCCCATCCAGCCGTATTAAACGTCGAACCTGAAACGTCGAAAGTTAACCAGATAGTCATGTTTCCAGTAACCCGAGTATTTTCTTGAGAACACACTTGAGCTTATTTAAGGGATGGATCGTCAGAAATGATTGTTTCAGAAATTCAAGTTTGATGAAGCTAAATGGATTAGAACTAAGGGTCAAACACTGACACCTCAACGGCCAGAACATAACTCCACTCAACTTCTAGCGTGTCTATTATATTTATCTCTACAATAAATTGATGGTTGAAAAGATATCACACCCCCCCACCAAATGTCAAGATCTGTAAAGTAGACTATGGTTTCCCTATGTATTTTTCGATGCTGAATTCAAACCAAGGTCCAAAAAACCCCCTGATCCCCAAATATTTGAGCTATGGCCAAAAAACTACCATTAAATAGATGTCAGAACCTTCTTTTGCTTCCGAGTCTACTAAAGTAGCGGAAGCATTGTTTTCACTTTCGGAATGTGAAAATTTTTTTGTCTCCAAAATCAACAATTCCACTCGCATTTTGCGTTTTAGACCTTTCAGAACAATTTTGGTTCCGTGTCTGTCTGTCTGTGTCTATCTGTCTGTCAGCAAATCCTTGTTACGGGCAAAACTACACGAAGTTATAGTCCGATTTTGATGAAATTTTCAGGGATTGTGCGGGTTGATGTGTAGATGGTCCCCTATAGGTTTCATGAGCCCGGATCAATAGTAGCCTCTGCGCATGCGCAAACGGGAAATCCTTGTTACGCGCATAACTCTGGGAGTTCATGACCAATTTCGATGAAAGTTTCAGGGATTGTTCGGTTTGATGTGTAGATGATCCCCTATAAGTTTCATGACCCCCGGATCAATAGTAGCCTCTGCGCATGCGCAAACGTGAAATCCTTGTTACGCGCATAACTCCGGGAGTTCATGACTGATTTCGATGAAATTTTCAGGGATTGTTCGGATTTGGTATATTTTTATAGTTTGTTCAATAGTTGAACACGCCTACCTTTATTTTCTCAAGTTATGCTTCTGCATAACAATAAATTTACCCTAATTCAATATTTACTTCTCCTAATTGAACGAAGTTCTTTACTCGATAATAATTTTCAATGATCTATACAGTCATGTTATGGATACGAGGAAGCTATGTGCCAGACCCACTTGGCAGACGTTTTTTAACTTCAGACAAGGAGAGTATTTGGGGAAACTACCTCCCCCTCAATCACTCCCCGCCACTCCCTCCTAGGGGTTGAAATTTGAGTTCTCCCGCCAAATCGAGTGGGGTGGATTTCTATGTTTTTGGGGTTCCTGAGATCGAATTTGAACTTCCAAGAGTCCGTAGACACCTCTTATTCCCTTAATCACCCCCTCCTAGGGGTTGAAATTTGATTTTTCCCGCCAAGTCGAATAAGGTAAGGATTTCTGTGTTCCCAGGTTTGGTGAAATTGAAAAACAGATCTGAAATTTTCAGGAAAAATCCATCTTGGTCCGACGACGCCCCAATTCTTGAGCCAGCTCTCTCACTCAATTTAAAGTGCCCTTTAAGGGCTGTCAAAGTTTTGTAGAATCCCTAAAAACCTCAGAACAAGTCGAATCGGCCTAAATATTTACCTATTTAAAGAACATACCATGAGGAATCGAATGAGCCCTTCCCCACGTCCACAGGTCAAACCATTCCTGATGTATGGCCCGATTTATGGTGCCAACATTTGCGTTATTTTAGTTTATTATTGTTTGTCTGTAACCTAGTGATGCCGATAGCGTCGAGTTGTAGTGAATGTGGATACTGGAGTGATAGCCGATGTGGATACTTGTAGTTTATAGCCGATACACGGGTTGAAGCATTCTGATATGCATGAATCGCTGAAAATATATAGGTAAATATTATTCAATATTATTGCTGGTGTTTATTATTCAACATTATTACTCTGGTAAATGAGTATTCTTTCACTGGAGTTTAATATTCGATTGGCTTGCGTTCATGATTTGAATCTGTACTAGTTTGGAGTGTGCGTGTTTCACAGGTGATAGAGCGATTATTGAATTTCAGGAGATATGCATAGACCACGTAAATCGGTTCTCAATCAAAACACCTATTTGGATTGATCAGTTGATGATATTTGTGTGCCTCCTCTACATCAGTCTACCTTTGGCTACATCGTTTAAATTTGGATTTGGGAAGTTTTAACGCAATACGAGTGCTAAAGGACTTGATAAATTATAGATGTTTTATTGAGGGGGGGTATTGAGGTTCAATAAAAAAACGCTGCAAATTCTTTCACTGGGGTTTATTATTCAATTGGCTTGCGTTCATTATTTGAATTTCTACTAAGCTCTGGAGTGTGCGTGTTTCACAGGGTAGAGCGATTATTGGATTTCAGGAGGCACACAAATATGATCAACTGATCAATCCAAATAGGTATTTTGGTTGAGAACAGATTTACGTGCTCCATGCATATCTCCTGAAATTCAATAATCGCTCTATCCTGAAATTGAATAAGCTGAGTAGAAATTTCATGAACGCAAGCTTTGAATAAAAACCCCAATGAAAGAATTTGCAGCGTTTTGAAAGGGCTTTCAAACTTTGATGTAGTCTCCTCCAATGACTTTTAATTCTTTCGGATTTCATTCTCTTTTCTTGTGAAATCTCTGTGATATTGGCTGTAAGCTGTATGTGTAGATAGATAGATGTTACTGTTGGAATACGATTAAAACCTGTCTTGTTTCGGGTTTGATTGTCGTTACTACGTGTAAAATCGTTGTGACGAAGCAGAGAAGGGCTATGAGGGCGTAGACAACGGGGAACCAGCTACTCGTGAACTCCGGGTATAGTATCGCTGCCGACGTCATAAACCTGATCCCGCTTGCCAGATAAAAACTGAAGCTCTGAAAAGTGCGATATTTGATCAACGTTTCATAATCTTAGAGGTAGGTGGTAGTACGATAGTAGGTGGGTACTACGAAAGGTGCACTAACTTGGGAAATCGTAGTGATTGAATTGGAAAATCAACTAGTAGGAAGATGAGGGCCTTAAAACTTCAACATTACAGATCAGTAGTTTTACGTGCCACTAAACCTAATCTTGGGCTGATTGTATATTATGTAGACTTAACTCCATTAGTAATGGTAAACTAAGTTAAACATTAGTTAATGGGTTTAACAAGTCTTGTGATGTTAATAAGTGGGCGAATCACTAAGACTAGACAATGGCTCATCACCTAGGGACGCTAAGATATTACGAAATACAAGGTGACCCCATCTATATGGGCCCATTAAGGAATTACATCCATACGGTGCGAGCTATCAATAAATTGAACCAGACCTTTTCTGTAGTATTTACACTGTGCTTGAAGGTGGTGGAACCCGTTTTTCATTTTTCGATGTTTTACTGCCTCAAATCTTTGATTGAAACTTGAGGTTACCTCTTGAAGGTTACCTTTTGGTTTATTATTCAATAACAAACCATTGTAATCGCTCTTGAGAAAAAAAAATTTCTAAACCCCTCTGAAAATTTCATGGTTTTTCGTTTCAAAGGGTGTAGAATCCAAATCTGCAATACAAATTTTTCCGTCCGTACGCCGTAAGCACGATTTTTCCCAAACGGCTGGAGCAAAAACTCCAAACTGAAATTTTCAGGAAAAATCCATGTTGGTCCGACAACGCCCCAATTCTTGAGCCAGCTCTCTCACTCAATTTAAAGTGCCAATTTAAAGGGTTGTCAAAGTTTTGTAAAATCCCTAAAAACCTCAAAAAAGTCAAGGCGGCCTAAATTTGGAATCTTTTTGAAGAACTTTCTACGAGGAATCGAATGAGCCCTCCCCAGGTCCGTAGGTCAGAACCATTCCCGATAAAAAAATAAAAAACGGAATAGGATAGAACGTTGTCTATATTTCCACGAAAGTAAAGAGTTACACTGTTGAATCGATTTCGACGGTTAGGTCATCATCAGTAACAAAAATGTTGAAGTTTCCATCATCAACAATCATTGTTAGATGATTTGCATTTCAATTCTTGCATCAAGTGGTAGTAAATAAGTAGTTCAAATACAAATTTTACTAGACAAGTTTTATTTGGCACTTTTATAGTGAAATAACTCTGAAACGGAGTCTCTAAAATAATTTTTCAACGATACATAAAAAAAAATTCGACGTGGAACCGAAAACTAAAATAAAAAAGGGGGGTTCAAGATCCAAGTAGATTCAACCTCAAGTTTCAATCGATGATTTGAGGCACTAAAACACCGAAAAATGGAAAATGGGTTCCACCACCTTCAAGCAGAGTGAAAATACTATAGAAAAGGTCCAGTTCAATTTTTTGATAGCTCGCACTGTGTGGCTGTAATTCCTTAATGGGCCCATATACAGGGTGTCCCGCACTTAGTGTAAAAAAAAAAATTGGGTGAAACCACATGGAAAATGGAGTAAATCGCCGCCAACCGCGATTTTTTTTCTCAACCCGTTGCTGAGATATGCTATTTTTAAGAGTTTTTTCAAAAAATCGCGTTTTTCGCCATTAAAACGCTTTTTTCTCGGCAATTTCCCAACATTTTTGCACATTTGACCACATTTTCGGAATCTGCGTTAAATTTCCTATAAGATGAAGTTACTTTGATTTCCAAAACGCATCTTCCAAACACCGAAATTTTCAATCAAAGATGAACATTTTTCGCAAAGTGAAATTTTTCAAAAACTTGGAACGCTTGGCGTGACCACAAAAATAATTTTTTTCGTTGTCAAATTTGATAAAAACTTCTCCCACTTCTAAGCTTTCCAACGGCGTCTCAACCATTTAATTCTGATTGGAATTGACGGAGAAATTAAAGTTCGAATGCCAGAAAACGTGTAGTTCGTTTTAACGTAAGTTGGTAGGTGACGTACGATATATGGGCCACAGAAACTGATTTTTCTCGATTTCCATTAATGTTTTCCGGCATTCAACCACAGGTTCGAATTGGGCGTTAAATTTCCTGTAAGAAGAGGTTCATTTTGTTTCCAAAATGTTTTTTCCAGGTACTGTAAAAAATCAAAAATTGAGAATTGTGATAAATGTGTAAAAAAAATTTCAAGTTTTTGAAAAATTTCACTATGCGAAAAATGTTCATCTTTGATTGAAAATCTCGGTGTTTGGAAGATGCGTTTTGGAAATCAAAGTAACTTCATCTTATAGGAAATTTAACGCAGATTCCGAAAATGTGGTCAAATGTGCAAAAATGTTGAGAAATTGCCGAGAAAAAAGCGTTTTAATGGCGAAAAACGCGATTTTTTGAAAAAACTCTTAAAAATAGCATATCTCAGCAACGGGTTGAGAAAAAAAATCGCGGTTGGCGGCGATTTACTCCATTTTCCATGTAGTTTCACCCAATTTTTTTTTTTACACTAAGTGCGGGACACCCTGTAGATGGGACACCTTGTATATTATCAACAAGAAATCGATATTCTAAGATATCGATATTGAATGTTGAAACCGTGACTGTGGAGTGACAGAAATAAGCGCCGTTGAAATATCTGATAAATCAGGTCGGTAATAGCTTCATTTCAAATTTTATTTCAAACAGAATACATATCAATGAGTCAAATAGCAATTGAAAGTTCCTTAAAAAAATAAATATACTTTTCGGGAAAATTCCGTAAGAACTGAAATTCGTCCAAATATACCATGAGCTAACATTTTGTAGTGCTTCTGAAAATCTTCCCAGGCGGATTATCCGCACCTGCAAAGATTATCTGAATCGATTCCGATAATCGGAAAAAATATCGATGTTGGGAAATATTGGAGGAAAATCTCGATAAAAATAACGATAATATTGCAACATCCTTATCATTAACACAGGACAAGCCTAATGTTAAGGTGAACCCAATGGAGATATAAACGGTTTTGCAGTTAGCTTATGGAGGCTATTTTTCAAATCAATGCGTACATGCTCAATGAACGAGTATGGAAATATATCATTCAATTCGTATTTGTCGATATAGTGAATCAATAAGATAAATAAAGGTGTTGTTGAATAAAATCTTAGGGCGCTTCTGCCGAAGTTGAGGTTTCGCGGGTAGTCAACAATATCACAAAATATGCTGCTTTGCCACTACTTAGTTACGAAAATGAAGTCACTTTGATAATTATGAAATGAAGTCAGTCGAGTTAACAAGGGTGTAGGAGCAAGCTAAAAACGAAGGAGAGAACTGACTCCGGATTCTGTTAACCAAAAAACGGGAAAATTTTGTTTGGAGGGGAAGTGAAGAGAATTTAGAGTGGGGAATCGTGGGGAGCAGAGAGAGGGGGATAGTAGAAACCAATCAGGGACGGGGTTACAACTACCCCGGGAAACCCCAGGGTGCTGGGGGGAGACTACAGGTGACTGACCGTTTGCCAGAAACAGGGCTTGGGAAAACCCTACGGTACAAGGCAGCTTGGGGAATTTGGAGTCCGTTAAAGGCTTTAAATATGTTCAAAAAATTAAAACAGAATTTAAAGAAAAAATTGTCTATTTCCACCAAATACTGAGTTACAAAGTTAAATCGATTTCGACTGTTAGGTCATCATCAGTAACAAAATATAACTAAATGTGCAGTTGAGAGAGCTCATCTTATATAGTCTCAGAAGTGAAGGGAGCTTGAATCCTATTGGACAAGAAAAGTGAAAGGGGGCGGGAGATACAACCAGTGAACAAAGTGAAAGGGACAAAATGAAGATAGAATGAAAGATGAGAAAGATTATAAAGATAGCAAAGGTGATTCTGCGTTTGCCAGTCACCTTAGGGAATCTAGCCATATTTTCAATTTTGACTTGGCAGATAGACAGTTTGTAGAATTTCTTCATTTTCGTCCTAAAGGAAGCATGTTGGATGTTCTTGAAAAATTTGAGATACTTAGAAGCGATAAAGCAGGTAAATGTTTAAATGACCCTAAGTCACTGGCAAACGCAGAATCACCTTTCATCTTTGGTGGGTTCTTTCTCCAATAACTTGGTCCCCCACTTCAAAATGTTACCCTTACATCTGTTTGAGTCCCTTTCACTTTGTTCACTGGTTGTATCTCCCGCCCCCTTTCACTTTTCTTGTCCAATAGGATTCAAGCTCCCTTCACTTCTGAGACTATATAAGATGAGCTCTCTCAACTGCACATTTAGTTATATTTTGTTACTGATGATGACCTAACAGTCGAAATCGATTTAACTTTGTAACTCAGTATTTGGTGGAAATAGACAATTTTTTCTTTAAATTCTGTTTTAATTTTTTGAAATGGGTTTCCACAATTTCATCGCGAGTGATTTAGTTCGTTTAAATATGTTCACATACAAACGGGATTATCAAACAATGAGGTACCAAAAGCGGCAAGTATGGTCACCGTTACTGCGGGCCTTGAATAGGAGTCAAGTGTGTTTTTCAAGAGGTAATGACCCAAACACCGAAAATCTCTTCATGTTCCCAAACTATTTCAGATACATCTGAACACCTACCATAGGCCAGGTGAATCGCTAAAGCTTTCATTTATATCGCTTTTGTTTTAGTATGTACTCGTATTTTTATTCTATAAAAACCTCTCTATCAATACTCACAAATTTGTCTTTAAGGCGGGAGCCGAACAGACGAGCAATCATTAGGCAACTCCACCCTTCAACGTACCCTGGTAGGGAAAACGCCAGTGATTTGGCTTCTGGGTTGGTTTTCGGTTGTAAGTGTTGCGTTAGCCAGGTCATCCAGAGTAGCGCCGCTATCACCTGATGGCGCATATGAATAGCATTTGTAACACGTGAACTATTTGTGTTTGTGTTGCAGTTTAATAAAGAGGTGATGGAATGCAGGGGCGGATCTAAATTTGCAAACTAAAATTTGCCCCCCCTTTATCCACAACAAAAAATCCCTCACAAATTAAACAAAAATGGAATAGGTAAACAAATAAATTAAGAAAAGTTGACATAGTTTTTATAAAGTATTACAATTTATACAATTATTCACACTATAAATAACAATGGTATGTAGGTAGTAGTAGTATAGACTTTAGATGCGTCACAACTTAATCTCTAATGATTACTTTACGACTCTTTTTGGAGGCAAATTCTTTGATCACTTTATCAAAGCTAATGTTTGAGGCTCGCTTGCGTTCGATGGTAATAATGCTAAGATCAGTGAGTCTTTGTTGAGACATAGAACTTCTTGGGTGATTTCTGACCAACTTGAGCTTGCTGAAACTCCTTTCTCCGGTAGCAACTGATACTGGTAGTGTGAGGAATATTTCAAGTCCTGTTGTAATATTTGGGTACATTTCTTCTAGCTTGTTCTTCAAAATGAGTTCTAGTGTAGTGGAAGCACTAGACGTTTTCAAGTTATTATCTACTCCTAATGCAAAGCCTTTTTAAAACTTTCGATTTCAAATATCAACTCCTTTTTGTTCAAATCTTCCTTATACGTATCTGCCAACTCACCAGCTTTGAGTTTTAAGTCATCTAAGGTCATTTCATTAATTTGGCCGCCATTCCACAACCCGAACTTGTCATTGATGTTCTCTAATGATTTAAATCTGGTGCTCATTTCCATGATCAACATATCAGAAATTTGCAGCATGGATGCAATGAACAGCTATTCAGGGGTGCGGGTTACAGCTTCATCTTCACAAAGTTCGTCATACATTTTTTTCCTTTTCCTCTTCCTTTTTTCTGTGAATTCTGGAGATATATCATTCATTTCTGCAATCAACTTTGCTTCAGAAAGTGCTTCAGACGGTGAATACTCTCGTGAAGTTTTCAGAAACTGACAAAGTCCTAGAATGTTTCTGGAAGCCTGGTCAACTGTTAAGTCTTCGCTTTGCAGAAACTTATTAACACCCTCAATCTTTTTCAGTTGTGAATACCAAAAACAACACAAAACAATAAATTCTTTGCTGTGCTGCTAACTATGCTATTAGGGCTCTCAGTGTTTTCTACTCCGTTGCAATTTATATTGATTGCTATTGATTTCAAACTGTATTGAACAAATTTTTTGCAACCAGAAATTTGCCGCCCCTCAACCCTGCCGCCCGGGGGCAACCGCCCCCTCTGCCCCAACCCCCCTTGTTCCCGCCCTGATGGAATGGACTATTTGCCATATCCAAGGGTACAGGCGACATGCAGGCAACACCCAGACGATACCCGTGAGGCTAAAAAACCTCAGATTTATGCTCAGGTTTATCAGTTTCATTCAAGAAGCGGGAATAGGGAACAATCCATATCCATCACACTTCCAGTAGTTTCAAAAAGTAAAATTGGCCAGAGGGTGGTCGAAATAGGTAGTGACAAAATAGAAAAATGTTAAAGAGTAATATTTGAAACGTATTCCAAATTTTTGCCTTCGGAGACATTGTTGCGAAAAAGTGACGCATGCGCAGAGGCTTCTATTGATCCAGGGGTCATGAAACTCATAGGAGAACATTTACACATAAAACCGAACAATTCTGCTGAAAATGTCATCGAAAGGTCAAGGAATGGAGTTATGCTTGTAGCAAGGATTATTTTTGGCGTTTGTAGCATGCGCAGAGACTACTATTGAACCGGGGATTTACGAAACCATTAGGGCACCATCTACACATCAAACTGAACAATCCCTGACAATCGGACTACAACTTCGTGTAGTTTTGCCCTGGCCTGTAACAAGTTTAAACAGACAGACAGACACACAACAGACACGGAACCAAAACTGTTCACATCTAAAACGCAAAATGCGAGTGGAAATGATTTTGGAGACAAAAAACTTCACAATTCAAGCAAAACAATGCTTCCGCTACCTTCTACAACTATCAAGGTAGACTCGGAAGCAAAATTGCATCAACATTTTTACTAGAAGAACTTTTGGAGGGCCGAAAGAACACAGATTTTTTCCAGTTTATCATCTTTAACTCTAAAACTAACAAACTACAAAGAAGAGCACAAAATCCTGGGTCATATTACGTCTTTAAACGTTAACAATGGCTTAACCGTTTAACCACTATCAAGCGCCATATAAACTTAATGGCGCATCTAATCTGCTGGCAGCTGTTGATGCGTTGGACTTGAAACTGAACTAGGAAACATTTCAGCAAGCTTCAGGGGAGAAAAAGTGAGGAGCTTTTGGGCCATAGCTGATGAATCACAGACATAAACTCTTTATAGAAAGTGTCCTCTGGCAAAATGCGCAAGTTTCAGTAAGCAGCAGGACGTTAGTTTGCACAAAGCTTGTTGGCTCTTCAAACTACTTAATGTGTGTGATTAACCTTCCGATAGTCACATATATGTGACACATACGCGCTTTTCTTGAATCTCTCAGCTCAGTCACGTACTTGAGCTAGGGGTTGAATCTTTGCCTCCTAATCTCCCCTCTCATTTCGGAAAAGGACTCAGTTCACTTTTGGCCTTCATTCAGGCTGTTTTTCTGTGTAACGCTAAGTTGTATGCCTCACATACATGGTATTATCTACGTTATTTTTTCACAAATGTATCAAGAGGAAGAAGAACTACCGGAAGAAAAAGGTACAAACCCTGCTATCTGGAAAACCAAACTCTGATAATAAGTTTCTCTAGCCGGAAATGCAGAGAATACATATGAATACAATATTCAACTCCTATTCGCGTCAATTGCAGTGATTCTCAGCCAAACTAAATACTTCTTCAGATTTTTTTAAAAATAAGTTTGATGAGTTTATAAGTTTAATTTCCTTTATAACATTCTATATTTGGCTAAAACCTTGTAGGTACATCCCCTGAAAAAGGGTCGCAAATTTTAGAAATGCCTACCTATGTATGCAAAATGTTCTTGAATTTTATTCCTAATTTTTGCAAAATATGTATTCGGATTTTTTCACTAGTCTTTATTTAATAATTCTATCCTCGAGTTCCTGCATGTCGTTCTCCAATATGGACCAAAAATTAGACTGTAAAGCCCAAAATGTTACATCATAAGATACCGACTGCACTATGTGGTCAACGTACGTTCTACGTTTGTAAAAATTTGATACCTAGTGCCTTTCTTGTTATAAATGCATCTCTGTGAATAGTCCTTTATGTGCTGTTAACCTATTTTCCCCAAATCCTTGTGTTTTGGCTTAATAAAATGCTTGAATCTATTTTTTGGGTGTGACACATACGCGCGACTATCGGAAGGTTAAGGAAAGGATGCTCTAAAGGAAATGCGAGTGAATGGGGATGACAGGACCGGTAATAATAAAAGGACCAGTGGTTGTAACCACGCTCTGCTACCATGTGAGGTGATGGAATGGTTAGTTGCCCCTTCCATTGAGCTGAAAGCGGTTTTACGCTCCACTACGGAGGAGTGCTCAATGTGCAATTTAAAGGAGCGTGAGGGCATATTTCACTCTTCGCGTTTGCCCCATACTAAGTAAATTTAGTTGGCAAGCATTAGGATGTGATTTATTCCTAATGGAGGCAAAGGTTGGTCATGTATTGCTTGATATTGTAGAAGTGCTTGGCGCTATAGTCATTTTAGCTGGCGAATTCAATTTTTAGTATGTGAAGTTCATTATTTTTCATTAAATTTCGTTAATGTTTATCGTAAATCAATTTCTGTTCAATAAACTCTATCAAGCGCCAAAAATAGGCAAAAGGGGCAAATAGTCCATTCCATCACTGTCTTTTCATACGGTAGCAGAGCTGGGTTATGAAACATATAATGAAGAAGCCGCAAACGTGAAATCCTTGCCACAAGCATAACTTCTGGAGTTCTTAATTCATAATAGTCAATAATAATTTTCAATGATCTATACAGTCATGTTATGGATACGAGGAAGCTAATGTGCCACACCCACTTGCCAATTTTTGAAATGTTGTTGTTCAGACCCAAAATAACAAGACGTAAGCTGCCGGTACTACTATAACGCTGTTTGCACGGAATTGGGGGGATTGTTCTGTTCTTTTGACAATGTATCCTTGTAGTATCCTTTTAACGTAAACTCCCACGAAAGGCCTGAACGTGTGGATACATATTTATATTTGTTATAGTCGTGCCAGTTAATCTTGAATGTTTAAATTTACAATGTGCATGAACATGGCAGTTTTGCTAAAATCTACCTTGCTTTTCTACATTAACGTATAAATAATTCTTCTTTCTCTCTTTTCAGGTAAGAGCTCAAATATCACTTCTAGACCGTTACAAGTGATGCTCAGAAAGTCATCCTGCCTGGGAATATAGAAGTTACAAAATGGAACTGGTAAGATGCTCGTTATGAACATTCAGAATGTCCGTTTTGATACAAATATTATTTTTATCACACTTTATTCACTACCGAGATGAATTTCACACATCCGCTGTACACAAATCGTCAAATTAATCAATACTGCGTTGTATGCAGCTATCGGGAATGCCTTCTTGAATGTCTAGGTAGGGGTTTCCAAATACCGCTTCTTGTGAAAGGATATGAACGTTCCACTCCACGATAGTTCAGAGGGTACTCTACTAGTTTTTCTGGACCTGTCATAGTACTCAACAAAACTCCAACTTGAATAACCAACTGCGTTAATTAGTTGGATTTTGTAGAAGAACGAATGATGGTTGAGAGTAATGGCTAAACTTATACCCCAGATGGTTGTGTATTAAATTATTTGAGGAGGTGAACTGCAAAACTCGCTCGTTCCATTTTTCAAAAAATTCTGTTAGCAGTGGATCTTGAAATAATTTTTCCCGCTCTTTCCGAATATGCCATCAGGTTGAAGCTAAACTTGCTCGTTCCCATGCATAAAGGGCCACGAAAACACAGAAGTGTTGCAGAACTCATTCGTTCCACTGGTCAGCTGGTTTCAAAATTGGCTCGATACAGTTTAGGCTAAAACACGTTCGTTCCAACGCTAACCTATCCAAGTAGTAACCTTCTCATCACTGAGATTTTAGCGAGTCACTTTTAGTAGGTACTGATTTTGTTGCAAAACTCGCTTGTTCCCAACTTCAATCCCTAATTTCTCGGTCATGCTAGAATAGGTTTTATTCTTTTCTCTCTTACTTAATCTAGGCTGCAGGACTTTTGAAAGGTAAAAATAATCACTTTCACCTGATCAGTTTCAAAGATGTGTGTGTTTCATGATTTCTGAAAATTGCATCTGGAAGGAACGAGCGAGTTTTGCAGCTCACCTTCTCATTTATACTTTTGGTCTGTCGTCATTCTATCGTTAGGTAAACAGGATCGGGAATGTGCAACGCATTCTCGCTGTGGTTTTTAGTTTTCTGGATTGATTTTTCTGGCCTTTCACAATACTCCTAACTATAGAATATTAAGGTAACGGCACCGGTAGTGGCCACTGCTCCAGTAGTGGCCATTTTAAAGTTTATATTTGAGAAATAAGGATTCCCGGTCTCCTAGTGGCTTCAAACTAGCAGGAGGTACAGCTCATGTCATCTTGTAGTCAGAGGTTGAACTAGGAGTGCGCAGAGCATCATTGGAAATTGTGGTAAACTTCTCAATATGACCGTCCCTAGTTTCCTCGTTTGTTGGGCTGTATCCTAGAGCTTCTACTGGATAGAATCAATTTAGTTCATCTGGTATTGAATTTAATGATATTAAACACGTAAGTAGGGCAAAATGTCAAGTGGCCACTACTGAGACATGCACGTGGCCACTACTGGAAATTTCGTAATTTGACCTGGCCACTACTAGATCAAAATAAAGGTGTGAGAAAAAATTAATAAAAAATAGAAAAAATTGTTCTTTTGATAGTTTTAGGCAATGGATATGTTAGGGAAGAGTCGGGCTATATTCTAAATGAGACCTGAAGAAAGTCAGTACTACTGTTGGCCCACAATTGTCAAAACTAGAGAAGAAAATTCTTAACTGTGGCCACTACCGGTACCGTTACCTTATATCTTTTCAAGAGAACACTTGAGGCGTTATTCAAAATATTGTTGTTGAGAAAACTGAAAGCTTGACCACCATTTCTTACACGAGTGCCCTCCCCTTTCAATCTTTCGGCGAGTGCTCTAAAATGCCTTCTGAATAAACCAAATTCTTAAACTTTTCTATGCGATTTGCAAAGGGAATTTTAAAGTTTTGACAACGTACACAAATTATAACAGTGATTGTTGCAGTTTCCATGATTTTAAGTACCTAGTACCATCCACGATTTCACTTCAATAATGTCACTCAAGTTCGCTTACAAATATGAAGAACTCCAAAATGATTTGAAGACAAACTGCTGCGGATTTCGTCTCGATGAAGTACATTTCTCTTCCTGGCATTATCCCCAATCGTTTCTTTCTCCGTCAAGTCGAATCCTTCAACAAACAAATAGAATAAAAGACAAATACTCTTGTTTTATTCTTTTCACTACCAAATGAACTCATGTGTTTTGAATATTATTGAAGTTGATTTAGATCTTGGTTTATTGACTGTGGCATTCAACCCACTTGATTGAAACATAGAAAAATGGAGTTTCATATTCATCTAGTTATATCAGTTGAATGAACAATATTCAATGAAACTAGCAGATCACACATCATCGATCCAGCTTTTGAAGAGGTGGGGTTGTAGGTTTAAATTTTGGTAAATTATTTCTTTTGCATGCATTATTATAGCGGTTTATCAGACTAGACGTACCAAACTGCAGGGCTCGATTCTACTGCATATCGCTATCAGAAGTGCCTCATAGAGTTTTGTTTTTAGAAGTCTTATTTCACTTTTAAGATTTTAGAAACCTTGAGGGAGGAAAATTATCCCGAAGAGTGAATTTTCTCACAATTCTAGGAGATTACCTTTTGTCCCAAACGTTCATTTGTCCCCATAGTTCTGATGATAAGTGACGCTTATACTACTTATACGACTTATACTCTTAAACGCTGCAAATTCTTCCACTGGGGTTTATTATTCAATGAATCATGATTTGAATTTCTACTAAGCTTTGGAGTGTGCGTGTTTCACAGGTGATAGAGCGATTATTGAATTTCAGGAGGCACACAAATATGATCAACTGATCAATCCAATTAGGTATTTTGGTTGAGAACCGATTTACGTGTTCTATGCATATCTCCTGAAATTCAATAATCGCTCTATCACCTGTGAAACACGCACACTCCAAAGCTTAGTAGAAATTCAAATCATGAACGCATTGAATAATAAACCCCAATGAAAGAATTTGCAGCGTTTTTTAAGCTGATTCGAATGGTGACATACCTGAACCTCCGCAGCAACGAAATATTTCATACCAATAAGACTGAAAGTGCATGAAATTGTTAAATAAGTTCTCAGTCGTATTATAATCAAATGTATTATATCAGGGTATTAATTATGTCAAGACAACATTAACTTTGGAAACTTAATTTTGAACGAACAGTGAACAGTTCAAAATGAGGAAATTGCGTGCGTGGAAATTTGCAACCCAAGGTGTATGAGTTCAGAATTGTGTCAAAGGAACCTTCAGATGAAGGAATTCTTGATAGAGCGGATCACATTCGCTAGAACCACAGTGAACTTAGACATGGGGTGGACTCCATCTACACATCACCATTCCCTTTTAACCCCCCGTCATTTTGAACAGTTCACATAATAATATTAATATTGAGTTTCGTGAGACCGTCGTTCAACATCACGTTCTCAAAGGGTATGTCGGTAACTTGACATTCCCTACTCTCTGAAATAATAAATTATTTAAAAAAGGACAGACAATTTAATTTGTTGCTGTACAGGTCCGGCTACGTGACCGTTCCATCCAGTGTGAAAAAAAAAAAAAAATAATAATAATGGAGACAGGTCTCCAGGAAGACTGAATGTCAATTCTGACCTCATACACCTTGGATTGCAAAATTCCCCACAGCCGATTTCCCCGTTTTGAACTGTTCAAACAATATTATTATTAAGTTTCGCTGGGCCGTCGTTCAAAATCAAGTTACCAAAGTTAATGTCATTGACTTGAAATTTCCTATACCCTGGATTTAAATACGTTCTCAGTTTTATTATCATGAAATAATTCGTTTCCGCGTAAAAAATGAGTAAATCTTTATCCGAATTATTTTAGCTATTCGGGTCTTTTTCCTCGAAAAACTCTCAAATGTGCCAACAAACACACGTTTTTTCGCATTCAACCTTAATTTCTTTGAAAAGTTCCTTCTAAAATTATTGATCTGCTGATTATTGGAAAACTGAGACTTCGCTAATTTTTTGGTTTATTATTCAACAATAAACCATTGTAATCGCTCTGGAAAAAAAAAGAAATTGCTAACCCCCCTGAAAATTTCATGGTTTACGTTTCAAAGGGTGTAGAATCCAAATCTGCAATAAAAAATTGTCCGTCCGTCCGCCGTACGCCGTACGATTTCTCCCAAAAGGCTGGAGCAAAAAATCAGAAATTTTCAGGAAAAATCCATGTTGGTCCGACGACGCCCAATTCTTGAGCCAGCTGTCTCACTTAATTTAAAGTGTCCTTTAAGGGTTGTCAAAGTTTTGTAAAAACCCTAAAAACCTCAAAAAAATCAAGGCGGCCTAAATTTGTACTCTTTTTGAAGAACTTTCCATGAGGAATCGAATGAGCCCCTCCCCCAGGTCCGTAGGTCAAACCATTCCCGATGTATGGCCCGATTTTTGATGCCAACATTTGCATCCACATTCACTACATCACTAGGTTACTGCGATCAAAACAACAGGGTTTTTTTTTGTTTGGATCGTAGTAAATTAGTGATGTAGTGAATGTGGATACTGGAGTGAACTCCTAAAAGGGTTTATAGCCGATACACGGGTTGAAGCATTCTGATATGCATGCTCCGTCCAACGAAATTTAAAATTTTCAAATAGAATATTTTTCCACTGTAATCGCTCTTGAAAAAACGCTGCAAATTCTTTCACTGAGGTTTATTATTCTATGATTCATGATTTGAATTTCTACTAATCGTAGGAGTGTGCGTGTTTCACAGGTGATAGAGTGATTATTGAATTTCAGGAGATATGCATAGAGCACTTGAATCGGTTCTCAACCAAAATACCTAATTGGATTGATCAGTTGATGCTATAAACCCCAGTTGAAGAATTTGCTGCGTTTTTTAATGGTTATCAGAATGTTTCAACCCGTGTATCGGCTACGAAGCCTTTTAGGAGTTCACTACAGTATCCACATTACTACATCACTGCAACACTAGGTTACTGATGATCAAAACAAAAACAATAATAAACCAAAATAACGCAAATGTTGGCACCATACATCGGGCCATACATCGGGAATGGTTTGAGCTACGGACCTGGGGAGGGGTTTATTCGATTCCTCGGGGAAAGTTCTTCAAAAAGAGTACAAATTTAGGCCGCCTTGATTTTTTTGAGGTTTTTAGGGTTTTTACAAAACTTTGACAACCCTTAAAGGACACTTTAAATTAAGTGAGAGAGCTGGCTCAAGAATTGGGGCGTCGTCGGACCAACATGGATTTTCCCTGAAAATTTCAGCTTTTTTGCTTCAGCCGTTTCGGAGAAATCGTGCGTACGGCGGACGGACGGAAAAATTTTATTGCAGATTCGGATCCTACACCCTTTGAAACGTAAACCATGCAATTTTCAGGGGGGTTAGCATTTTTTTTCAAGAGCGATTACAATGGTTTATTCTTGAATAATAAACCAAAATAAGTGCATCTGGCTCCAAATTATTTTAGTTATACAGGCCATTTTTTCTTGAAAAGATCTCAAATTTGCGTACGAACACAAGTTTTTCCGCATTCAACCTTAATTTTCTTAAAAACGCTCCCTCGAAAAATAAAACACTGGTTAAACCATTGAAACGCTGAGATTTTCGCCCATTTTTCAAGAGTACACTTCATCACCAGAACTGCGGGGGCTTATAAGCGTTTGAAAAAAAGGTCATTTTGCAGAGATTTTAGAACACCGACTTCAGCCCAATATAATCAAATAATGTATTAACTCAATTATTTCAGTGGTTGCGCGCAGGCTTCACAAACATGATTAAATAAAGAAAATAATAACAAAAAATATCTCACTGACCAAAGCACTCATCTATAATTTCTTTCAATTTAGTTTCCGTGATATTAAGGGAGATATTGTCTTTTTTGTGACCAAAGTTCGAAGATATGAAAACAATTCGAAACTAATTAAAGGCTTTTTAGTTGAGTAAAAGAAAAAACCTCTGCCAAGTGGGTGTGGCACATAGCTTCCTCGTATCCATAACATAACTGTATAGATCATTGAAATTTATTATTGACTAAAGAACTTCGTTCAATTAGGCGAAGTAAATGTTGAATTAGGGTAAATTTATTGTTATGCAGGAGCGTAACTTGAGAAAATAAAGGTAGGCATGTTCAACTATTAAACAAACTATTAAGTATACCTAATAAGTCCGAACAATCCCTGATAAATCCATCGAAATCGGTCAAGAACTCCCGGTGTTATGCTTGTGGCAAGGATTTCACGTTTGTGCATGCGCAGAGGCTGCTATTGATCCGGGGATCATGAAACTCATAGGGGACCATCTATACCCTAACCCGCACAATCCCTGAAAATTTCATCGAAATTGGTCAAGAACTACCGAAGTTATGCCCGTAACAAAGATTTCACGTTTGCGCATGCGCAGAGGCTACCATTGATCCGGGGGTCATGAAACCTATAGGGGACCCCTAACCCGCACAATCCCTGAAAATGTCATCGGAATTGGTCGAGAACTCCCGCAATTATGCGCGTAACAAAGATTTCACGTTTGCGCATGCGCAGAGGCTACTATTGATCCGGGGGTCATGAAACCTATAAGGGGACCCCTAACCCGCACAATCCCTGAAAATTTCATTGAAATTGGTCAAGAACTCCCGGAGTTATGCGCGTAACAAGGATTTCACGTTTGCGCATGCGCAGAGACTACTATTGATCTGGGGGTCGTGAAACCTATAGGGGACCATCTACACCCCAACCCGAACAATCCCTGAAAATGTCATCAAAATTGGTCAAGAACTCTCGGAGTTATGCGCGTAACAAGGATTTCACGTTTGCGCATGCGCAGAGGCTATTATTAATCCGGAGATCATGAAACTCATAGGGGACCATCTACACATCAAACCAAACAATCCCTGAAAATTTCATCGAAATTGGTCAAGAACTACCGGAGTTATGCGCGTAACAAGGATTTCACGTTTGCGCATGCGCAGAGGCTACTATTGATCCGGGGGTCATGAAACCTATAGGGGACCATCTACACCCCAACCCGCACAATCCCTGAAAATTTCATCAAAATCGGACAATAACTGTGTAGTTATGCCCGTAACAAGGATTTGCTGACAGACAGACAGACAGACAGACAGACAGACAGACAGACAGACAGACAGACAGACAGACAGACACACAGACAGACACGGAACCAAAATTGTTCAGAAAGGTCTAAAACGCAAAATGCGAGTGGAATTTTTGATTTTGGAGACAAAAAAATTTTCACATTCCGAAAGTGAAAACAATGCTTCCGCTACTTTAGTAGACTCGGAAGCAAAACTGTAACAAGCACTATTTATCGCAAATTAGTTATATTATAGAATAAGTGCGTGAAATTCAGAACCCTGTCAGGGGCGGCTCCAGGATAGTTTCCCGGGGGGGGCCACTAGTGAAACTTGTGTTTATTTTTAGCAACCCCCCCAACAATACATGTTTATTAATACCTTTACCTACGAGATAGTAGTACTTTGATATACTTGTTATGTAATTATGATTCTAATTATAAGTACCTAACGATTAAATTATATGTTTTGCTTCCGAGTCTACTAAAGTAGCGGAAGCATTGTTTTCCTTTCGGGATGTGAAAATTTTTTTGTCTCCAAAATCAAAAATTCCACTCGCATTTTGCGTTTTAGACCTTTCTGAACAATTTTGGTTCCGTGTCTGTCTGTGTGTCTGTGTGTCTGTGTGTCTGTCTGTCTGTCTGTCTGTCTGTCTGTCAGCAAATCCTTGTTACGGGCAAAACTACACGAAGTTATTGTCCGATTTTGATGAAATTTTCAGGGATTGTGCGGGTTGGGGTGTAGATGGTCCCCTATAGGTTTCATGACCCCCGGATCAATAGTAGCCTCTGCGCATGCGCAAACGTGAAATCCTTGTTACGCTCATAACTCCAGGAGTTCTTGACCAATTTCGATGAAATTTTCAGGGATTGTTTGGTTTGATGTGTAGATGGTCCCCTATGAGTTTTATGATCTCCGGATTAATAATAGCCTCTGCGCATGCGCAAACGTGAAATCCTTGTTACGCGCATAACTCCGAGAGTTCTCGACCAATTTTGATGAAATTTTCAGGGATTGTGCGGGTTGGGGTGTAGATGGTCCCCTATAGGTTTCATGACCCCCGGATCCATAGTAGCCTCTGCGCATGCGCAAACGTGAAATCCTTGTTACGCGCATAACTCCGGGAGTTCTTGACCAATTTCAATGAAATTTTCAGGGATTGTGCGGGTTAGGGGTCCCCTATAGGTTTCATGACCCCCGGATCAATGGTAGCATCTGCGCATGCGCAAACGTGAAATCTTTGTTACGCGCATAACTGCGGGAGTTCTCGACCAATTTCGATGACATTTTCAGGGATTGTGCGGGTTAGGGGTCCCCTATAGGTTTCATGACCCCCGGATCAATGGTAGCCTCTGCGCATGCGCAAACGTGAAATCTTTGTTACGCGCATAACTCCGGGAGTTCTTGACCAATCTCGATGAAATTTTCAGGGATTGTGCGGGTTAGGGTATAGATGGTCCCCTATGAGTTTCATGACCCCCGGATCAATAGCAGCCTCTGCGCATGCGCAAACGTGAAATAATTGCCACAAGCATAACACCGGGAGTTTTTGACCGATTTCGATGAAATTTTCAGGGATTGTTCGGACTTATTAGGTATACTTTATAGTTTGTTCAATAGTTGAACATGCCTACCTTTATTTTCTCAAGTTACGCTCCTGCATAACAATAAATTTACCCTAATTCAACATTTACTTCGCCTAATTGAACGAAGTTCTTTAGTCAATAATAATTTTCAATGATCTATACAGTCATGTTATAGATACGAGGACTCAGTCAACTCACGAGATGGTACGATGCTACCACACTTGACGACTGACACAAACTCCCTGTAAAATTTTGCAAATGTTACTTGGTCACTTTTACTCCGAAATATATATTATATAGGAATAAATCATTTAAAATACACAAAAATGCACTTTGGTAAAGTCCTGTTTGGGACTTTCTAAAAAAAACGGAGTTCTCGGGAGGGGCCATGGCCCCCCCCCCCCCCCCCCCCGGAGCCGCCACTGCACCCTGTATGTTTCAATGAATTGTGGCACTTACTGCGTTATTGTCGACCGGTGTTCACGTTGGAACTACAACCACGTCACACATCTTTCAAATCACTGATATTCTATGACAAAAATGGAGCAAATGCTTGAATCCAAGCATCTATTATTGGATGTTTCATTTTTAATAATAACACAAAGTCTTCAACTTGTTCGAGTCGTTTCAGGTACGTAGTTAGCAAAACGGATTGAAACCAAACAACCGATATGGGTTAATTTCATTTTTTCAAGACGATAAGAGTTTACTTTTTTGAAGTGGAATTATTTTATTATGGAAGATTTGTCTTCAGTTTAGGTGTTTGCAATGGGTAGTTAATATGAATTTCGAAAAGCCAACATGACTGCTCTTCAAATCACATTTCCTAAGGTTTCGTTGCAATGTTCTGTTAATGGCAGGTTTTTCATTGGTACACTCATAGAAGTACGTTTTGAGTGTTTTTTAGTGACTTTGCTACCATCAAAGCCGAATTTTATTTTGTTTGTATATGGAAAATTTTGTATATATGGAAAATGTTTATTGCAGATTCGGATACTACACCCTTTGAAACATAAACCATGAAATTTTCAGGGGGGGTTAGCATTTTTTTTTCCAGAGCGATTACGATGGTTTATTATTGAATAATAAACCAAAACACAGCTAGTTAGTAAAACTAAGAAACAGTCAAACATAAACCAAAACGAAACTTTGATATCATAATCTGTAACAACAACTGCAACGAAGATGTAAACATTCAATTACGTTGTTGTGAATTTGAAAAGAAAGTTGTTGAATAGGTTTTTGCGGTGATTTTTTTACAGTTTAAACTTTTTATGTTGTTTAATTTTGCACAATAACCCGAGTTTTCTAACTGAGGCATTAGTATTGTTATTCAATTAGTATCTTTTTGATTGATCGAGCTTGATCAGTTTTTAGACGAAAGCAAGATGGTTAAAAAGTCGAAAAAAATTACCGAAAGGTACCCCTCGCAGTTGTCATCGTCGTTGTTAACTATGGCGGACTCCAAATTAGGTTTGACGACCCAATCATCTCAACTTGACATGACCGCCCTCAAGTAAGTGTCCTAGTTGGATAGCAGCCAGAACTGGTTGAAATGCCGTGGAGTAGGTGCAGGACTAGTGTCATGTCTCCCAGTTGGGGTGTTTTAGGGGTGTGTAAACCCAGGTTTCATGAGTGAGTAGACGACCTGCAGGTCACTCAGTCCAAGGACAAGGTCAGTGGGAGAATTCACCAGTTCACTCTGTGATCGAATGTGACCTGCAGGCCGCTCCACAGTGGATGAATGCCACACCTGCAGTTCACTTTGTGAATCAATGGGACCTGCAGTTCATCGTCTCCATTCTGAGACAGTCACCACCACTACCCCTACCTCATAGCATCACCGTCAACCTCTATTATCTTCGTCATCCGTCAGAATTCGGTAAAAGACAGTCATCTACTGTTCTCTTTTCATACTCCCTAGTCATTTTTTGAGTCCTCATTTTCATGAGTGTAGTATCGACAAGTATAGTTTAGTATTGAGTAAATTTGGATGGTATGGACTCTGCGGTGAGGGGAGTCCTTCGTTGACTAGAAGGAAACCCTAGCTAATGGCGGATGGGTGAACTGCAGGTCACTTTGTGCAGGTCTACGAGTAGTTTGAACATCGGCCGCAGGAGCCATGCTGTCGAGAACGTTTGCGACCTGCAGGTCTCCAACTTCTCTTGCCAAGAGAAGTTCGCGACCGTCCGAGTAGTTTGAACGTTGGCCGCGGGGAGCCATGCTGTCGGAAACGTCTTGTGGTGAACTGCAGGTCTTCCCTCGGCAGGTCATTTGGGACAAGTTCACTTGAGAGAGAAGTTCTTTGAGACAAGGTCACTCACTCACTACCCACCTCTAGGGTGTTTTGACTGGGGTTGTAACGAGAAAGTGTTGGAATGGACCAGTGCCCCTTCCTGGGGCTGGGGCGATATGTCTGCAACACCCAAAGGATATCCCAGAAGCAATTCAACCTTAAACTCAAGACTTAACTGTTTTTAGGAACGCGAAGGGAAAAGTCCATTTACTCGTACATCGCAGAGTCTTTCCTTGTATCATCACGCGGAAGAATCCATCAAGCGTTGAGGATTTTATAGGGGAACTTCTCTTCATACTTCCTCCATCATCCTCAACTTCCCCCATTCAGGGTAGTTCAAACCAGGAAATTGACATGGTCCTTCAAGATAAACATAAAATACGCACATTCTTTTGTAAACCAAACCAAACAGTAACTTGGCTGGTATGAATAGGAGCATCTAGAGTCAGATCGTGGTAGAACAAACCTGCGCGCAGTTTTTTCTGTGATCTTGAAATGTAGTCCAAAAACTTGAGCTTTCCGACGGTATACTTTCGATTTTTTTTAGCATTCTACCTAGTTTTTTTCTCTTAGTTGTGGTTCATTTAGGCCCAGGAACGTAAGAAAAAGCTGAAAATTGTCGCGATTCTATAAATTTTACTGTTTGAGTTCATTTTGACTTACTGTATCTAATAAGTCTATGTGATCGGATAGAAAAAAATTGATTTTCTCTCAAACATTGTCATTTTACGTTTCACTCTGCCTTGATTCCAAAACTACCATGTTCGTCCATCGTACAGTTGGTTTTTCCACACAAAAAAATCTTTCTTGCATCAAATTCTGTGTTTATACCTCAAATGTGTCTATGAAAAAGTGTTGCGATGTCTTATCAAAGTATTATATCCAGGGGAAAGACATTTTCATGCAAGACGTCAGTACCTACCTACATTCGCGATAAGCTCAAAATTTCTACAAGAATATTCAGAATTTGGTGAGAAATAATTATTTTGTTCGGAAGAAATTGGAATGGAGGGTTGAAACTTGTTCTGCAATTCTGTAAATGCATACTTTTCCCAATAAGTTCCAAAACTATTCATGTTCGTAGATTTGAACTTTTTGGGGCCCACTTTTGTTCGTCCAATCAAAAACCCCTGCTGAATCTCTTGATAATTTAAGTAAAACTCCAGTTTACAGGCCAACAGGCTTCCGTTTGGGCTCCCAATTCACCCTGTTTTAATCCTACATCTACATCTACATACTCTTTCCCACGTGAACCTCAACGGTATACGCTTTTACAAGTATTTTCAATGAATAATTAATTAATTTCTCCTGACTATATTTCTTCTTAAATTTAATGCTGACTTAGTGAAAAACTATTTTGAATTTTACTAGAAACTTCCTTGATCTCAAATCTGACCACGCCAATTGATCGGGCATCAAAAAAATGGGTAGAAGTCAGCAAATAAACTGAAAAAGAAAAAATTAGTCACAGTGGATTTTACTTGTAAGCACGAGATTTGAATGCCTTTTTTCATAAAGGGCAAATATCTGGTTTCAAACCAACTCCTGCAGATTTCTCGGTTCTACAGACTACAATACGGACGTGGATTCACCTGCCTCAGAAGAAAGGGAAGGTTCGTCCAATCCATTTTTCTTAGCTAGCGCTCAGGCCGTTCTACCACGATGTGACCCTAGATGCTCCAAAATGAATTCGCAACCATAACTGAATTAGTCATATTACACATTCCTCCACTGAATTTCAAACAATTCTGGTACCAGTACAAAATCTTCTTCATTTTCTTGCAAAATAGTTTATTTTACAATATAATCCACCAAAAACAGTAGGTACTTGATCTTACCTCACATCATTGCTTCGATAACTGTAAGGACACCGTGATGATAGGAGTTTTGTCGTTTAATCCTGTCTGTATTATTTTGTCACGTTCTTGAATTTTAGATACTTGGTCGATGATTGTTTTATCAAAATACTTCTGCGTTCTGGTACGATATGCTGCACGGGAAGGATTAATTCTGCATTCTATCTAAAACTAACGGGCTCTCTCTAGACACATAGGTACCCTGAGGGGCAGTAGCCCTCTGGTGTTTCTTGAAGCTTCGAAGAGGTTTCTTCCATGCCAGGAATGTTTCCTCTTCTAGCTCCTTACCGTGGCTTTGAACCGCACTTCCTCCCTTCTTTCTTTCATGAACGAACCTTCTCTCTTATGAAATCATTTTAATTTCATGTTGAGAAACTGAATCAAGTCATTTTGGATTATATTATACTTGAACGATGTCTAGAGATGTGGTTATATCTACAGTCCTGCTGAAGGTATTTCCCACCCTTGCCACAGCAAAGTGCTCCCTGAGCCATAGCTGTGGGAAATTCTACCAAAGGATGATATATAGTCTACCTGATCACACTTTTGGTTTATTATTCAATAATAAACCATTGTAATCGCACTTGAAAAAAAAATTCTAACCCCCCCCCCCTGAAAATTTCATGGTTTACGTTTCAAAGGGTGTAGAATCCGAATCTGCAATAAAAAATTTTCCGTCCGTCCACCGTACGCACGATTTCTCCCAAACGGCTGGAGCAAAAAATCTGAAATTTTCAGGAAAAATCCATGTTGGTCCGGCGACGCACAGTGGGCTGAATCACTAATTTAGGTGGACAAAATTCTGAAACTTGTCCATATGCAACCTTTGGGTTCCCAGATCACGGAAAAAATTATTTAAAAAATCAAATTAATTTTTTGACATGATTGGTGAGCACACAGTGGTCTAAAATCAAATTGATTTGCTAAAATTTAAAACTTTCCTAAATTCAACGATTGAAGTCCCAGAATACGGGAAAAATTATATTTAAAAATCTAATTAATTTTTTGACACGATTCGCGAGCACAAAGTGGTCTATTATCAAATTTATTTGCCAAAATTGTACTGAAAAAAAAAATTATGTATCACCCAAAACGCAAAAAATCGCATAAATTCATTGCAACATTTAAAAACTAGAAGGATTGATGAAACAAATCCTGCAAACGAATCCGTGGAATAACTTGGCGTTAATATAGTTTTTCGTTATTGAATAGGGGCATACATTTACAAGTTGCTAAGTTAAATCCACAGGTAGAACGCAATGTGTATTCTATAACGAATGCAGAAATTTAATGTCTTACCTGTCTCAGCAATGTCCATTGTTGAATAAAAGCAATAGAACTTCGCGCTACACACACCTTTAACATAATGAATGGCCATCGAATAAAGATAATCCCACTGCCGATTATCAGGCACTTGCGTAAACATGACTGATTCAGTCCTTTACTATTTGTTTGTAAACACGGTATAGCGGGAAATATTAGTATTTACAGTCTCACTAACTAATAATAAAAAGCTAAAGCACTCAGAAATTCCAGACTTTTGACTTGACTTTTGTCCACCTAAATTGGTGATTTAGCCCAATGTGCGACGCCCCAATTCTTTAGCCAGCACTCTCACTTAATTTTAAGTGCCCTTTAAGGGTTATCAAAGTTTTGTAAAATCCCTAAAAACCTAAAAAAAGTCAAGGCCGCCTAAATTTGTACTCTTTTTGAAGAACTTTCCATGAGGAATCGAATGAGCCCCTCCCCAGGTCCGTAGGTCAAACCATTCCCGATCTATGGCCCGATTTATGGTGCCAACATTCGTGTTATTTTGGTTTATTATTGTTTTTGTGTTGATATCGGTAACCTAGTGACGTAGTGATGTGGTTACTGGAGTGAACTCCTAAAAGGCTTTGTAGCCGATACACGGGTTGAAGCATTCTGATAACCATAAAAACGCTGCAAATTCCTTCACTGGGGTTTGTTATTCAATAAGCTTGCGTCCCTGATTTGAATTTATACTAAGCTTTAGAGTGAGCATGTTTCACAGGTGATAGAGCGATTATTGAATTTCAGGAGGCACACAAATATGATCAACTGATCAATCCAAATAGGTATTTTGGTTGAGAACGTGCTCTATGCATATCTCCTGAATTTCAATAATTGCTCTATCACCTGTGAAACCCCCAGCCGTTATTATTCAGTTGGCTTGCGTTCATGATTTGGCCCTTAAGCAGAGTGATTAGATAAATATAAAGTGATCCGTTTTGGCTCATTCGATTCGATTTGAAGCGGGGTCCATCAATAACATCAAACATTACTGTTATTTTCAATGTTTTTGACATCTTCATTTTTAAAAATATTTCTGCCATTTGATTTCACATTTCAGAGATTAGGGGATTTTTCACCCGAGATTCATAAACTTTGGTCCGTAGTTCCCTAGAAAAGCTGCTGATGGGGCGGAGGAATTTTCTTTAAGTCGATTTTTGGATTGCACGTTTCCTGAAACATAAATCAACCAATTTTAAATGGGAGAATTTGTTCCTTGTTTGGCTACAAAGGTTCTTTTTTGAAAATAATAAACCAAAATTGATATCGGAGAGTCATAAGTTTGCTTAAAAGAAACATGTTTTACCAGAAGCGACATGGGTTTGGGACGCAAATCCCATGCGCTGCCTGCGTGATGGACGGCGCACGGATATGCGTCCTTCAAGACTGTACGGTCTTGCGGGTCATTGCATAACCAATCTCACGATAATTGGGATACACAACAGAAAGTATTTTCATCCATTCCTTTCCATTTCTTGCCTTTCCATCGTTTTCCATTCTTTTTTAGAGAATTCCGAAACCGATCGAATAATTAACATAATTCCTTAATTTAACACCAATAATTATTTTAATCTTTATAATTAATTACTACTAGAACGACCATGTTAATGACAGATTGGTTTTCACTTTTGAGAAATTATCGGCATGTTTTGATTATTGATATATTTCCAGTTGAAAGACTCCATTTTTCGATATTTTCAGTACGCCCAATGTGAATATAAATAATCCAATTATTACAATGTTATATATACAACCAAGAAAGAAGCGCTACAAATTATTACGCAAAGGTTCATAATTCCTATACTAGATAATTTCTCTAACTAGACGACTGGACTACCAGAACTGGTCTGTACATCCAGAGATGATGCTTCTTAGGGGCCGCAGCACGCCTCTATTTTAGCCAAATAGAGGTATTAGAGAGAGCTAGCAAATTTTCCTTCCCACTTGACCAGACTTAGGATTGACCACGATCGTAGGTGTGGTTAAAAGTTGCTCTCCTCCGAGGTTGTTGTCAATTAGACTAATATAGATCAACAGATCTTCGTTTGGATTAGGCATTTAACTACAGTGCAATGGGCATCAAAACGCGGAGACACTAGTTTTAAGACATATTTTGATCTATTTGTGCAATCGATCTATGTATTACTAGAAGGATTGATTTAGGACATTGAGGTGCGAGCGTAGCGAGCATCCAAACTATCAAACTAGACAGAACACATCTCTGCCTTTACCCCCTAATGGGTTGTTTAACGTTCAAAATATCGCGTTCAAATTCTCGGAACTCCTGCCGGCCACATTCCCCTAATTATTCCTAGGTACGATCGGAAACATATAAATAATGAAATCGTAGCCAGAGTTTAAGTTTTTAAAAACACTTTATTTTCACTTCACGAAGAGCAATGCACTGCGCGATATGTTGACGGTGGAAGATACGGGCGGAGACTGACTGACTCGGCTGAGGGCCACGGGGTTTATATACGGGTTTGTTGGTTGATTACCTGATAGAAATCCAACTGGAATGTAACAACATAAAATGAAAATACAGACAGCAAAAATGCTTGCACTCGTTCTCTACTGGATTGAAGCTTGGGAGATGGCAAAAACATCCTCTCGCTTTGTAGTCCCAAGATCTTCAACATGAGGGGAAAAATGGTTGGGAATTTCGTTTCCTCCTCATACGATTGACATTGGAACATCTAGACCTGTTGAGCATGTAGAAACAGTGATCTATTCCACTTTTTGCTTCAGACAACTGCTATTAGAGCGAGTTGCCCTCCCTGATCAGAGATCGAAACTGCCCCATCTGTCCTGGATGAATGTGCTCCACCTTTCACGTTTGCACTAAAACGTGATTATCTTCCAATTAGGTAGAAGAAATAAATGAATTAAGAGGTAACAGTAATCTATGGTTCTTAGGTATCGGAGGGAAAATTATAGATTTGAAGCAAAACATACCAGGAAAGATTCGTATCTGAAGAAGTGCTTTTGGTGAACGTCAAACGGCAGACCAACTCCGATTTAGAAGAGCAGGTTGTAATGGTCAAGGCATTTTTGCCTCAGAACTTTCTTAACACTGTCACTACGATCGTCTATGCTCATTAGGCTTCTAAATTCAAAAATCGCTGAAAACTCACTGTGGTTATATGGGCTTCACTAGTCGAACGTGCCCCACTTTTTCCTGTTTGACTGCAAGTTTTGCTGTGATTGCAAGCTTTTTTTATTGTTGGTTGGTGACTGCAGATATCCGAAGAATGAGTTGCTGCCTCCCACTCCCATCCGGACGTGGTCGTCCGCTGGCGACTCATCGATCGTTCGAGAGACCTATCCTGCTTGGCTGTATCCACACATTGATTGGGAGAAAGAAAGCCGATGGGGCCATTGCTTCCTCAAAGTCTTTTCCCTGGTACGTTTAGATGATAGTAGTTATTTTCCGTGCGTTACTTTTCGCAACGTAAACTTTAAATACACCTATTTCATTCATAACAAATCAACAATATGACATACAACAACATATCAACATTTTTCTTAGTAGTATAGAAATGGACTACTTATGGTGGATACATCTATCTAGAGGATATGTTTTGATGACAATGTATACAATACGACTAAACGAAATATTTTCGAGTTCGTGCATGAAAATATGGGTGCAAACATGCAGAGTGCAGAATTTTAAGTGTGAACTACCGCATTATTTTGTGCGTACGTGTTGGTTTATGTACTAGTTGCAATTAATTTGTTAGCATGATAAGAATATTGGTGTGGTAGCTCACTAATACTAACGTATCTTACCTAACCTTACTTTGCTGAGTATAGTTGTCCTACAAATAGAACCTTGTAGTGTGCAAAGTACTGACCAATTTATGGTGATTACTATTTACAAGATTAGTTGCAATCAGCTATTGGAGTTGTCAAGTTCAGTAGTATCTTACCTAACCTAAACCCTTCCTTTGCTGAATAAAGGTACTCTACAAGTAGGCCCTTGTCGTGCACAAAGTGCTGACCAGTCGCTGTTGGTTACTGTTGGCAAGATTAGTTGCAACCAGCTATTGGAGTTGTTAACCCACCAGTTCCCATGGCTAGGTGGAGCGATAAAAAAAATGTTCCCATAATTCTGTTTTTCTTCATTTAAATAGTGAGTTGGGATAAACAATTTGTCGAAAATTTATAAATTTCTAGACAAAGAACCTCAGGCCTTCGGGTGGCAAGGACCTGGCACCTAGAAGTGTCTTCAAATAATTTTTTACATTGGTAAGAAGAATGAGGAATATGCTCAAGTTGATCATATATTAACACTGTACATAGCAAAACATAAACATAATAAATCGAGCTACACGAATAAAGCGAAATCATATTTTCGAGTGGAACTAGTCTGAACAGTGGAGACCCATGTTGCAAAATTTGCTGTTTCCTCGTTCTTTTCTGGCACTGTGAGCAACGACGGAGCTGTTCACAATTTTCCAACTGATGGCGAAATCAGCTGCAGTTCGTCCTTGATGTAAAGGGAACGTTTTTTAATGGCAGGATCAATTTTTGAGGATGTCCCGAATTTGTACTGCCATTCCTAAGCAATTGCAGTCCTGAAGTCGTAGTGAGTAATTTTTGCGTCAATTTGCGTGTACCTTTTCAAGAGCCATACATTTTGACATGAAGCATCGACGCCAAGATAGAGGGGTGTAAACCCAGGTCACCTGAGGGAGTAGACTCCCTGCAGGTCACTCAGTCCAAAGACAAGGTCAGTGGGAGAAGTTCACCAGTTCACTCCGTGATTGAATGGGACCTGCAGTTCACTCCGTGGATGAATGCGACCTGCAATTTGCTCCGCAATTCACTTTGTGAATGAATGGGACCTCCATTATCTTCGTGTACAGTCAGGATTCGGTAGATGACAGAAGTCTACTGTACTCTGAGTACCTCTGAATAAAACAATGATAGGCAGAACGAGGTCTTTTTCCGAGTCCTCATGAATACATTTTATTTGAATAGTAGACTCTGCTGTAAAAGAACGGCGACCTGCCCAGGTTGTTAGGTGGAGAGAGTGAACGGTTATCTTGAGCCAAGACTCCTCAGCAAGAGACCTGCAAGTCGCGACAGTCTGAGTAGTTGGAATGTCGGCCACGGGGAGCCATGCTGTCGCAAACGTCTTGTCATGAACTGCAGGTCTTACCTTCCGCAGGTCATTTGGGACGAGTTCACTTGAAAGAAAGTTCTTTGAGACAAGGTCACTCACTCACTACCCACCTCTACGCCTAGAGCGTCATCACTTTCTTCGTTTCAGGGAGATACGTTGGGAGTCCAGATTTCGTTTCAGAGTCCTAATCGGCCAACACCGCCCATATACAAATTATACATCTTAGTGATGTTCGGGCATTTTACAGACACTTTGCCTTTTCTATTGTCAACTTTTCGATCCGATCTACTTTTGAAATTGGAACAACCCCATGGCTATTCGATATCGAAGTGCTCACTAGGATCTTACCTAATCTAAACCCTTCCTATGCTGAACAAAGGTACTCTACAAGTAGGCCCTTATTGTGTACAAAGTACTGACCAGTTGATGCTGTTGGCAACATTAGTTGCAACCAGCTTACGGAGTTAAGTTGACTAGTATCTTACCTAACGAATCCGAGTCCTCTTTCCTTCCGAATCTGAGTATAAGTGTGTACAAGTAGGAAACTGCCGTGCACACTGTACTGATCAGTTGATGGTGATTTCAGTTGGCCAGATTGGTTGCCACTGGCTATTGGATCGGCACCGACTTGCCAGGGATCACACACTGGCCAGTTCTCTGCCTGTTTTATCACACTTGTCCAGGACTTCTGGGCGTTGAGACTTCTGCTATTCTGCCCTATCTGCTGAGCGCCATCCCATTCCGAACATTGGTAAACAGTTTTAAGCTATTAATAACGAGACGATTATCGTCGTTATCGCCTTAGGTTAGAAATAAAGTTGAATCTTTTCAATTGTGTGGATGATTTAGGTGTAAAGATAGAGCTTGCTCAGTTATGTCGTTCTTTTGGCCTCTTTCTTTCCTCTGCCTGCTTTTCATGTTATTGGTTAATCGTAAACACTAGGATTCAGATGTTGACACGGGTTTTATTCACACAATATATCATAAGCTTGTTTAAAAATGATTCCAATTAGAACTTCTCAGGCCAATAACGGCTTAATGATCATAAAATTTAACGTAGAGCTATTCTGGTTTTAGGTGACTCGTTATGAGGACTGAGTTGGTAGATCCTATTCATAGCGAGTAACTACCTTAAGGTTTGTTTTGACAAGAGGTTACGAACCAGTTCGGGATAGAACCAGAACCTTCAAGGGGGTAGGTAGGCCGTATTTGGGCGGGAATAGATGATAATCGTTGATAACGCGATAAATCTACTGCGCATGTCTCGGGCTAAAAGTTCTGGCAACAATGTTCGAACCAATTGAACTAGTTCCAAGTGGTTCTGAACTCCTTGTCCGAACAGCGAACCAAGAGGTTCGAGATTCTTCAAAACTAGTTCTGGCGTGTCAAAACAGCCAAAAAGGGGCGTGTCCGGTTCTGAACTGGTTCTGAACCTCTTGTCAAAACAAACCTTTTGTAAACGAAGGAGTGAAGAATAAAAAGCTATTTTGAAAATACCTAATACCAACAAGGTTACTAACAGCAAGTTCTTAGAACACCACAGTAGGGATTCCTCAATTTGTGCTCCCAGTGCACTATTAGCATCTTAAACTGAACTTGTCGTTGCGTTGGTTTTTCCCCTCAAATGTCCTGTTTTTGCAAATCTGAAGTCCATCTTTTTGAATCCAGGACTCCCGTTTTCCACTCAAAGCCGTCCAGCAACCCTGATTATGACTAGAAATCACTTATTCTGCGAGTTTCACAAGATTTTCAATACTGTCTACGGAAATTATCACCGAGTATTTCCATTTTCCAGTCCTGGGTTCACGACATTTTGGGAATCATCTTCGGGTTTGCCTCAGTCTTCACGATCTACTTCACCAGCAACGAGAAAGTTCTGCTGACATTCCTAACGCTCACAGTGATCCCTCTGTCCGTTGATCTCACTCTTCACATCGCTACAATTCCTAGATACACGATGCGACTCTAGGAACGGGCCTATTTTGATTTTATAAGAAAGTAAATCACAAAATATTGAACGAGTACTTGTTTGTGTAGCGTTTTATTAATTTATTCAAAACCGCTTTATTTAGAATTCTGTGTTATCAAATGTTGCATGTAAAAGCAACCCACGAGGTTTAGAAGTGGAGACAAATATCAGCTTTGATCCAACGAGGGGTATCTGATTACGGAATCATCTTGAAGATCACTGTTCTTCACACCTTTGCGAGTTACAAGATAAGCAACAATACTATTGGAGTTATCAAATACGCTCACGATTTGTCGAAGTTTACATTTTCGTTTAGCACTGTCTCCACACCTATGCAATTAATACTTCTCATAGGTAACTCTGAATGTTAACTTCATTTTTTATCGCTGCGATTGGCAAAATCCGATTTAACTTTGCAACGTAATTTTACTTCAGAAAGTATCGTAAACGATAAAGGCATAAAGGTATTTAATGATAGGGATTGGTATTTATGATCCAAGCAATCACTTTCCTAACGAAGTACTAGCCACCAACCAGAGATGGGCGTTAATCGATTAACGAATACTTTTGCGATTACAAATGTAATCGTGAATAACGATTACTTTTGAAGTAATCGTTATTCGTTGGCAAAACGATTAACGATTACAAAAGTATTCATGATTAACGAATACTTTTCAGCGAATACTTTTAAAGTAATCGTGATTAACGAATACTTTTTTTGCGATTACAGATACGAATAACGATTACTTTGTTTTTCGAAGTCTCAGAAGTGAGAATCTTCGAAGAATCCAAAAATCTTCGTTGTTGAGTGAAATTACGTTAATTTATGTTTTTCGTTGTCATAATTTTTTTTTTGCCATAACCTCCCCCCCCCTTCCTTCCGTGGGAATTACCCCGGGCTGAGAAAAATAAATTTGACAGCTTAACCATACTTCGCTCTTGAAATTGGAATGTCCAATCCAGGACACATTCCAATCAATCAAGCGTCCAAATTTACAACATACATCGAAAACGATACTCCACACAACTTTGTTCTCAAAATCCCAATTTTCGCGCCCATTTTTCACTTCGAAACTTTGACAAAACCGTTAAGTTTCCGTAATCATTATTCATAATGTTATGTATAACTATAACTGCTATTCCTTTCAAGTACCCCCGCTTGCATCACAAACAATTTTATGAGTCTATAGTTTTTTCAATTTACCAAAAATTTGGAAAATGTAGAAATACCTACCAAATTCTTCAAAATTGTAACCTTATGGCACTCCACACTTTTCCATTAGGCTAGAATGGTCAAACTTCACAAGTTGCCATTTGGCTCGATTTCACAAAGAAAAACTACTAGGTATGCACACACGATTATCGAAAAAGAGTTTCAGTTCTTCTAATTCTTCCAATACTTTTCTTTTCTTAAATATCTTCTTTTTTTCTTGCAAATTCGCTAAAATCAGTTGTGAACTACGTTCAATAATATCCTTTCCCATAGGTAGTCGGTTGAGATAACATAGCAAATTGAAAATTCAATAATAATGGTACCACTTGTGATCACATAAAATTGGAACCAAAAGTACCGACTAATTTAAAACCAAGAAGTTAAATTTTGGAAACATCGTTTGATTTCAAATCTTAATTTGTACTAATCTAAAAATGTAATTTTTCATAAAATTATTGTCTATTTTATTGTTCATTTATTAGCTATGCCAGCTTCTGACTTTGTGTAATATGCAGATTTTTTTCAGGGTTTATTATAAAAGTCAATTTTTATTAATTAAATTCAGGCAGAAGACCGTCTGCGACGAACATCAAAAATAAATATCAACGGCATGGGCCATTGTAATCGGAAAAGTAATCGAATACAAAAGTAATCAAATACAATTGTAATCGATTACAATTGTAATCGATTACTTTTGGCGATTAAAAAAGTATTCGTAATCGCTAATACAAAAGTAATCGATTACTCTCGTTATTCGATTACTTTTGGAAATGATTAAAAAAGTATTCGCTTCGCGCACCACTTTATAAGAATACAAAAGTAATCGATTACTTGACTCGTTATTCGATTACTTTTACGAATACTTTTGTAATCGGAAATGTAATCTTGATCAAAATTTCAAGAGTGCTCCATCATTAAATGTGTAAAACACGCTACATTTTTGTATAACTCAACGTCATGGGAATACTAAAATAAAATGTTAAACAACGAACTAATAGGCAAAGGTTCTCATTTTTAAGATGTCCCTTTGAAGCAAGGTTTCTTGAATAAATGGACTCGTATTAGAATAATGATCCAGGGGGACTAGTTTGGTTGCAGGATATAGTTCTCAACCGATTTTTGTGATTTTTAATTTGTTCGACCCCAATTTGATTCCAGCTTTGCAACGAATCTCGAAAATTTTACTTTTGCCAACAGGAGGGGGAATGGAGGAGATAAATAGCCAAACCTTTCAAACGCTGTTCAAGCGAGAATTCTCTATTGATTCTTCTCATTCATTTTTCGTTCAATGAAAATTTTGGGTTACTATTCAAACGTATTTCAGAGCTCACAGTATTATGAAATGGCGACAATACCGATGATTCATGGTGATAAGTCGAGGTTGGTGCTAGTGGTAAATCTCTTCATTATTTTCATGATCGATTTGTTTTTGTTCATCCTCAATTTTAGTCTCGTTGTGCAAAAAACTTGGAAAACTTTGAGTTTTCTGTTGGAAGGAGGATGAGAGAGATCCATCGATGCTCTTCTCATACCAACTACAATTCTCAGTTTATTTCCGTGTTTTGGACCGACTTCAAAAAGGAGGGAAGTACCCAATTCGGCTTTATGATTACTATGTCTCTGTTTGTTCGCACCTAAAGCCCTTAAATACTCAGGTTGGTCTAATTTTGATGTTAAGCATTCTTGAGAATTAAGAACTCTTGATTTTTTAAATAAATATCACAACTCTGCAAAACAAAACTTTAGTGATGAATGAAAATTGAATAAGTTAATCTGAAAGGATTTTTCATGCTGGCTTCAAATATGTTAGATCAGTTCAGATCAACGATTCAAAATGACTTTGAATGTTGAAATATCACAAGCTGACCAAATTTTTCAGAACAAGGAGATGCCTCAAAAATAAACAACGTTGCCAGATGTATTTCATCTATAGCTTTTCCAAGTAGTGTGTGTTTTTCACAGGTGATAGAGCGATTATTGAATTTCAGGAGGCACACAAATATGATCAACTGATCAATCCAAATAGGTATTTTGGTGAGAACCGATTTACGTCTCTATGCATATCTCCTGAAATTCAATAATCGCTCTATCACCTGCGAAACATGCACACTCCGAAGCTTAGTATAAATTCAAATCATGAACGCAGGCCAATTGAATAATAAACCCCAGTGAAATAATTTGCAGCGTTTTTTTTATTATGAGTATTAGAATTCTTCAACCCGTGTATCGGCTACAAAGCCTTTTAGGAGTTCACTTCAGTATCCACATTCTACATCACTACGTCACTAGGTTACTGATTCAACACAAAAACAATAATAAACCAAAATAACGCGAATGTTGGCACTGATAAATCGGGCCATACATCGGGAATGGTTTGACCTACAGACCTGCGGAGGGGCTCATTCGATTCCTCAGGGTATGTTCTTCAAATAGGTAAATATTTAGGCCGATTCGACTTGTTTTGAGGTTTTTAGGGATTTTAAAAAACTTTGACAGCCCTTAAAGGGCACTTTAAATTGAGTGAGAGAGCTGGCTCAAGAATTGGTCCGTCGTCGTATTCGTCTGAATAAAAACCGAAAATGGAACTTACGATCGATATTATTTTCATGAGTCAACATAATATGTGATAATAACTTTCCAGATGAAGCCGATATATCGGTTAAAAAAAAATATCAGCTGAAATATCGGAAAAAATATCGGTCACTAACTATCGATATCCGATACTATTGGCCCTTGCATCATCGATAGAAAAATATCGATATATCGGAGGAAAATATCGCTATTTCGATACTAGCGACTATCGATGGCCATCCCTAGTGTCAAGTCACGCAGTCCGGTATGGACCGAACGTCCCAGTTTTAAACATTGAAGTTGCATGTAGATTTGCTGGAAAACTAGGCGTGATAGACACAAAATTCCAACGGATTTGATATTATCAAGAAAAGAAAAGAGATTCAAGAGTTTTGTATTCGTACCAAAGTGTTTACAAAAACGCTGCAAATTCTTTCACTGGGGTTTATTATTCAATTGGCTTGCGTTCATGATTTGAATTTGTGTGCCTCCTGAAATTCAATAATCGCCCTATCCTGTGAAACACGCACACTCCAAAGCTTAGTAGAAATTCAAATCATGAACGCAAGCCAATTGAATAATGAACCCCAGTGAAAGAATTTGCAGCGTTTTTTTATTGAACCTCAAATCCCCCCCCCCCAAAAACATCTATAATTTATCAAGTCCTTTAGCACTCGTATTGCGTTAAAACTTCCCCAAATCCAAATTTAAACGATGTAGCCAAAGGTAGACAGATGTAGAGGAACACAAATATCATCAACTGATCAATCCAAATAGGTGTTTTGGATGAGAACCGATTCACGTGGTCCATGCATATCTCCTGAAATTCAATAATCGCTCTATCACCTGTAAAACACGCACACTCCGAAGCTTAGTAAGATTCAAATCATGAACGCAAGCCAATTGAATAATAAACCCCAGTGAAAGAATTTATTTACCCCAGAATAATATTGAATAATAAACCCGAGTAATAATATTGAATAATATTTACCTACATATTATCAGAATGCTTGTGCAACCCGTGTGTCGGCTACTAACTACAAGTACATAGTATCAACGTCGGCTATCACTCCAGTATCCACATTCACTACAACTCGACGCTATCGGCATCACTAGGTTACAAACAAACAACAATAAACGAAAAAACGCAAATGTCGGCACCATAAATCGGGCCATACATCGGGAATGGTTTGACCTACGGACCTGGGGAGGGGCTCATTCGATTCCTGACGGTATGTTCTTCAAATAAGTTTACATTCATGCGCTTCGACTTGTTTTGAAGTTTCTAGGGGTTTTAAAAACTTTGACAGCCCTTAAAGGGCACTTTAAATTGAGTGAGAAAGCTGGCTCAAGAATTGAGTCGTCGTCGGACCAAGATGGATTTTTTGAAAATTTCAGTTTTTTGCTCCAGCCGTTTGGGAGAAATCGTGCGTACGGCGGACGGACGGAAACATTTTTATTGCAGATTCGGATTCTACACCCTTTGAAACGTAAACCATGAAATTTTCAGGGGGGTTAGTTTTTTTTTCCAGAACGATTACAATGGTTTATTATTGAATAATAAACCAAAATGATCGTATAAAAAACCGAACGTTCCTGATTTCCATGCAATACTTACCAGTTTGTTTGAACATTGAAATTCGTACCAGAACATGTACAGTCTAATCTGCATATTCCCTGGAATTGTCATCGCACATGTCTTCGGATGAAACTTGTAGGAATGAAACTTGTTGAAATGGTTTGCGGGCAACAAAACTGAATGATATACAACGGAAAACGAGATTGAAAATTTTGATTTTGGAGACAAATAGTTGTCAATATACATTAAATGCTTCCTCTGTCTACAGGTTGGAAGCAATATACATTTGTAATAAATACCTTGCGGCGCTAGTTACTGAATTTTACCTCAAGTGACGATGTTGTCAATGCACTTCGTGTTGTAACGACGAATGAAGCGTCTACCTATCTACACTGACGTGGGTTTGACAGGAGCTTCCAATAGTTTTTCAACCTTCCGGGATAAAGTTGTCGCACCCGGCGGACGTTTAGAATCCCCGTGCCACCGAAGTTGTTTCCCATCCGTTCGCCGCCACCAGCCCGCATGTACCCGTCTGTCGGAGCTCATTGGCCCTCAGCTAATGAACCTGTCGTCGATAACGTCAGTCTGGATAACTTTATAAAGTCCTCCCTTCGAGAATGAGGTTAAAGGTCGTAGGTAATTAATAGAGAGCCAGCTACACCACAAATGTCAAATGGAATGATTTTTTGTCGTTGTAATTACTCTAGCAGCCGATTAGATGACAATCACAAGTGTGGCTTAAGTCTGATTTGACACACACAACCAAACCCACCACCACAGCATAAACGATTTTTATATTTCGTGTTATACCTACCTTTTTCAAACTATAGATAAAATTAATTTTAGTTTTTTTGAAGTTCTATTTTTTTTTTTCATTGACCATTAACCAACGGAAGCATTGTTTTCATTTTTAAATTCCACCATTTCTAGAACATTTTGGTTCCAGCAAATCCTTGTTACGGGCAAAACTACACGAAGTTAAGTCAATTTTGATGAAATTTTCATTATGATAATGATACAGTTTCATGACCCCCGGATCAATAGTAGCCTCTGCCCATCCGCAAACGTGAAACCCTTGTTACACGCATAACTCCGGGAGTTCTCGACCAATTTCGATGAAATTTCCAGGGTTTGTTCGGTTTGATGTGTAGATGGTCCCAAATGAGTTTCATGAACACCGGATCAATAGTAGCCTCTGCGCATGCGCAAACGTGAAATTTGCCACAAGCATAACTCATTCTTGACCAATTTCGATGACATTTTCAGGGATTGTTCGGTTTGATTAGATGGTCCCCTATGAGTTTCATGACCCCCGGATCAATAGTAGCCTCCGCGCATGCGCAAACGTGAAATCCTTGCCACAAGCATAACACCGGGAGTTTTTGACCGATTTCGATGAAATTTTCAGAGATTTTTCGGACTTTTAGGTATATTTCATAGTTTGTTCAATAGTTGAACATACTACCTTTATTTTCTCAAGTTATCTGCGATAAATTTACCCTAATTCAATATTTACTTCGCCTAATTGAACGAAGTTCTTTAGTCAATAATAATTTTCAATGATCTATACAGTCATGTTATGGATACGAGGAAGCTATGTGCCACACCCACTTGGCAGAGGTTTTTTTTTTTTTGGCTTCGGACTTTATTGACCATTAACCAACTATAACATTCATAATGTACATAATTGTCTTATATTATGGGTTGTATTCTATTCTAGACAGATATGCAAACACTGCACGATACACTGCTGCGTTTTCAGTTTGGATGATTGTAGTCAGGGAAAAAGGTTGCTCCAATTCTTGAATTATTACTTGGATGAGTGGTTGTCGCGGATGGTTTAGGGCACTACATGATAGTAGGACGTGATTGTCTCTTCTTCTTCCCGGCAGAAACGGCATCTTTCCTCCACTTCAACTCTTCATTTTCTTCAGGTATGACCTTGTATTCGCTGTTCCGCAGCGAATTCTTGACAAGCATTTGTAAAATTGTTTGGAATTCCCGTCAATTTTATAAAACCAGGGTCGGGGATGCGGCCTCGGAAACATGAAAATATATTGCTGTCCAGAGTGACGTGCCAATAAGTTGTGACATTGATGTGCCTAGAGAAGCCTGCCATGGAGGCTGGCAGCAACCCGAGTATTTTCATCTTGCAAGCAATTACACGATTTGGAAGCGCGAAGCGCCGAGTTTAGATATGTTATGTCCCACAGATTACTTCTAATATACAAAGATCAGCGATTTACGTAAAGGCTTTTCGGACTTTATTTCTAATACAGAAATAATTAGCCGTTATGTAATAATTGCGTTTTTTCACCGACAAAGCCCTCTGACGGGATCGTTCGCATTTTGTAAAAAAGCTTGGTACGAACGAATATTGTTTTTATTCGATTTTGGTTTATTATTCAATAATAAACTCGCTCTTGAAAAAAAAAAAAAAAAAAAAAAAAAAAAATTTTAACCCCCCCTGAAAATTTCATGGTTTACGTTTCAAAGGGTGTAGAATCCAAATCCGCAATAAAAAATTTTCCGTCCGTCCGCCGTACGCACGATTTCTCCCAAACGGCTGGAGCAAAAATCTGAAATTTTCAGGAAAAATCAATATTGGTCCGACAACGCCCCAATTCTTTAGCCAGCTCTCTCACTTAATTTAAAGTGCCCTTTAAGGGTTGTCAAAGTTTTGTAAAATCCCTAAAAACCTCAAAAAAAGTCAAGGCGGCCTAAATTTGGACTTTTTTTGAAGAAATTTCCATGAGGAATCGAATGAGCCCTTCCCCAGGTCCGTAGCTCAAACCATTCCCGATGTATGGCCCGATTTATGGTTTTGCATCCGCATTCAACATCACTAGGTTACTGTAACCTAGTGACGTGATAATGTGTATACTGGAGTGAACTCCTGAAAGGATCTATAGCCGACACACGGGTTGAAGCATTCTGATATGCATGCTCCGTCTTACGAAATTTAAAATTTTCAAATAGAATATTTTTCCATTGTAATCGCTCTTGAAAAAAACGCTGCAAATTCTTTCACTGGGGTTTATTATTCAATGATTCATGATTTGAATTTCTACTAAGCTTTGGGGTGTGCGTGTTTCACAGGTGATAGAGCGATTATTGAATTTCAGGAGGCACACAAATATGATCAACTGATCAATCCAAATATGTATTTTGGTTGAGAACCGATTTAAGTGTTCTATGCATATCTCCTGAAATTCAATAATCGCTCTATCACCTGTGAAACACGCACACTCCAAAGCGAAGTAGAAATTCAAATCATGAATCATTGAATAATAAACCCCAGTGAAAGAATTTGCAGCGTTTTTTAAATCAACGTGTCGTGAAACGTAAACCAACAACTTTTAAAAGGGGGATTCACCATTTTTTCTTGGTCGATTTCAAAGGCACGTGAAACATACTTAGATAACCAATTGTGCGGTTATAAATTTTTTAAACCATACCTAAGTGTAGGCTTTAGTAACCTTTTTGAAACCTTCGCTTTACAAGTTGTAGTCGTGTTAGTTTAGATGAAAGATGTGGTTTCATTTATATCCCAACGGTTGATAACCGACTAGCCATAAATGTCGATTTATTGTTGACAATAATGGACTTATCTAATTGATAAGTATGACAACAGTATAACATATGTTTTTAACCCTTAATTTCGTATGTCGAGTCGTGGAATTCTGAATGTAACACCCTCATAGAAGATCCGTGCAACCATCTCGAACATTCGGAAACTCAAATCTTGTTGAAGTTGTTGGAACCTCCACCCGCGAGTGAACTACTTAAGTGAACCCGCTAAGTTCTCGACTCAAGTTGAGTTTGAAGCTTCTACCGCCATAAGAGCTTGTTTTGACTTGTTATTGCTCGTTCCCTTGCTGGTTTCAGGGTTTGGAAAATCGGCTGTGGAGGAAAGATTTTAAGAGGCCTACCGAAGGGTTTTGTATTCGCGACTTTTTTTAATGACCGCATATTATTTTTTACTTCATTATTTTCAATAATGGGCCATTGTAATAATTTAACCCACCCTCGAAAGTTGTAGATTCAAGTTTCAACATAGATACATTTCAAAACGCTGCAAATTCTTTCTCTGGGGTTTATTATTCAATTGGCTTGCGTTCATGATTTGAATTTCTTACTAAGCTTTGGAGTGTGCGTGTTTCACAGGTGATAGAGCGTTTATTGAATTTCAGGAGATATGCATAGTTCACGTAAATCTGTTCTCAACCAAAATACCTACTTGGATTGATCAGTTGATCATATTTGTGTGCCTCCTGAAATTCAATAATCGCTCTGTGATCGACCTGTGAACCACGCACACTCCAAAGCTTAGTAGAAATTCAAATCATGAACGCATGCCAATTGAATAATAAACCCCAGTGAAAGAATTTGCAGCGTTTTCCTGGAAATTTCAGATTTTCTGATTTTTCCTGAAAATTATCAGAACTTCAACCCGTGTATCGGCTACTAAGACTTTTAGGAGTTCACTCCAGTATCCACATTACTACATCACCACATCACTACGCCACTAGGTTACTGATATCAACACAAAAAACAATAATAAACCAAAATAACGAGAATGTTGGCACCATAAATCGGGCCATAGATTGGGAATGGTTTGACCTACAGACCTGGGGAGGGGCTCATTCGATTCCTCGTGGAGTGTTCTTCAAAAAAAGTACAAATTTAGGCCGCCTTTACTTTTTTTGAGGTTTTTAGGGATTTTACAAAACTTTGACAAATCTTAAAGGGCACTTTAAATTGGTTGAGAGAGCTGGCTCAAGAATTGGGACGTCGCCGGACCAACATGGATTTTTCCTGAAAATTTCAGCTTTTTTGCTTCAGCCGTTCGGGAGAAATCGTGCGTACGGCGGACGGACGGAAAAATTGTTATTGCAGATTCGGATTGTACACCCTTTGAAACGTAAACCATGAAATTTTCGGGGGGGGGGGGGGGGTTTAAAATTTTTTTTCAAGAGCGATTACAATGGTTTATTATTGAATAATAAACCAAAAGTGCCTATTAGCAATTTTTTTCATCCCGCTTAGTTTTTGTGTTATTTCACTTCCAAGATTTTTTTTCGTGCGTTTTTTGCTCACATCAAGTCGGCGAAAAATCACTCTACAATGCAAACTTTTAGAAAATTTGAAAAAAGAAGGTTTTTCAAACGTTCAGTGCTTCACTCTAATCTGCATTTGATCAGGTGCCTGTACCATAAAAAAATGCGCCAAAAGGTCAGCTTTTGAATGGTATATAAAAAACAATTTTTACTATTTTATTTGGCAGGGAAAACCTCGTTTGAATGCAACAAAACAGCGAAGCTAGTACTGTATGTGAGTTATGGCCGTTTTGCTCAGACAAGGTCGAAAAAAATCTTGGAAGGGAAATAACTCAAAAACCAAGTGAGATTTTAAAAAATTGCTAAGAAGCACTTTTTGTTGGAAATTGGTTGTGAAATACGTGGGTGAAGTACTGCGCACCTTATCTGATACACTCTATATGTGGCTTTTTTATGGAATATCTTGGTTTCTACAACAACTTTTGATTCTGAAGACTGACGGGTCAGGAAATTCTTGTATTTCTCTTTGTAAAACCGAGTGTACGTCTGGCCCATAAACACACACCCTCAACCTGCCTAATCAGGGTCATCCTCGAATGTCTGAGGCAGGGGTATCCTGAATCACCGCTTACAATGTACGGGAATGAACGTTCGATTGTACTATTGCTCACGGGATAGAAGCACGGGAACTGTCACTTTACGTTCTCGAATAAAACTATACTACAAAATTAGGAAGTACAACTGCGAAGGGCCGCGATACACCACAAAAACGATTAATAAACGGATATTCAACGGATAAAAAGAGATTTAACTTGACCAGACTTTTGCCGACTTGCATATGTAACTTTTAAACCGGCCTTTGAAATCGGTGAAAGTTCAATGGAACTTCCGTTAGAATATCATCGAAACGCGTTATATAAGGAATTTAAAAAAAAGACTGCTTGAACTGGGAATTTTTCTTGCTTAAAAGGTCGAGATTAATCAAAATAGTAAACCTCTATCTTAAAAAGTGGTTACGAAGCGGTAATGTAGGCAGGAAAGGTCAGGGGGGTGTTATTTTTTCCTATTTTACCATCCGTCGGAGAACTCTCAATCCCTCGAAACGAAAAAAAAGGAGAAAATCACGTTTCGACGTTCGACAAAGAAACCAAGACGTGAAAACCGGACCTGGACGACGCGTGGGCCAAGTTCTGTGCATGAAGAGAGGCTGACAAAGAACTGAAATAAACTGGGCGGAGCAACAGTACATGATGATATAATATTATTATACAGGGTGTCCCATCTACAGGGTGTACAGCGTATGATCCGAAAATCTTCGCAGACGTGTTCTACAACTAGTTTCCAACAAAAAGTGCCTCTAAGAGATTTTTTTTAGAGGCTTCGTTTTTGAGTTATTTGAGTTAGTTGTTTTCGAACTTGCGTCACTAAACGGCTCTAACTCCGGCGTTTTCAAAGTATTTGCAAATCTTAGTGTGCCGTTGGAAGGAGCATAAAATTATCTATCGTCTCAGTCTTTATTAATAATTTTTTAAAAGGAACTAAAGAGTAAAACGATGCAAATTCTTTCACTGGGGTTTATTATTCAATCGGCTTTTGTTCATGATTTGAATTTCTACTAAGCTTTGGAGTCTGCGTGTTTCACAGGATAGGGCGATTATTGAATTTCAGGAGATATATATGGAGCACGTGAATCTGTTCTCGACCAAAATTCCTATTTGGATTGACCAGTTGATCATATTTGTGTGCCTCCTGAAATTCAATAATCGCCCTATCCTATGAAACACGCACACTCCAAAGCTTAGTAGAAATTCAAATCATGAACGCAAGCCAATTGAATAATAAACCCCAGTGAAAGAATTAGCAGCGTTTTTTTTTTATTGAACCTCAATACCCCCCCACAATAAAAACATCTATAATTTATCAAGTCCTTTGGCACTCGTATTGCGTTAAAACTTCCCCAAATCCAAATTTAAACGATGTAGCCAAAGGTAGACAGATGTAGAGGGGGCACACAAATATCATCAACTGATCAATCCAAATAGGTGTTTTGGATGAGAACCGATTTACGTGGTCTATGCATATCTCCTGAAATTCGATAATCGCTCTATCACCTGTAAAACACGCACACTCCGAAGCTTAGTACAGATTCAAATCACGAACGCAAGCCAATTGAATAATAAACCCGAGTGAAAGAATACTTATTTACCCCAGTAATAATATTGAATAATAAACCCCAGTAATAATAATATTTACCTATATATTATCAGAATGCTTCAACCCGTGTATCGGCTACTAACTACACTACAAGTATTCACATCGGCTATCACTCCAGTATCCACATTCACTACAACTCGACGCTATCGGCCGGACATCACTAGGTTACAAACAAACAATAATAAACGAAAAAACGCAAATGTTGGCACCATAAATCGGGCCATACACTGAGAATGGTTTGACCTAAGGACCTGGCGAGGGGCTCATTCGATTCCTTGTGGAGTGTTCTTCAAAAAGAGTACAAATTTAGGCCGCCTTGACTTTTTTTTTTAGGTTTTTAGGGATTTTACAAAACTTTGACAACCCTTAAAGGGCACTTTAAATTAAGTGAGAGAGCTGGCTCTAGAATTGGGGCGTCGTCGGATCAATATGGATTTTCCCTGAAAATTTCAGAGTTTTTGCTCCAGCCGTTTGGGAGAAAACGTACGGCGGACGGACGGGAAAATTGTTATTGCAGATTTGGATTCTACACCCTTTGAAACGTAGGTAAAACATGAAATTTTCAAGGGGGGTTAGACATTTTTTTTTCAAGAGCGATTACAATGGTTTATTATTGAATAATAAACCAAAAACCGCATTTCCGAAGGTGTAAAAAAATTGCTAAGAGGCATTTTTGATCAGAAATTTTCCGTAGAATCTTCTCGTGGCCTGTGACCATCACGAAATGTAACACCCTGTAGATCAGTTGTGTAGCTGCGGGTGTTAATCCTGATCTATAATCCCTAGCGATAATATCTAATCTATACATTTGTGTTACCAGATTGAGGGAGGGAGGTACTTGGCACACCCAACTCGGCAGACGTTTCTCACTTCGGCGATCCCAACGACCCCTTTTCCTCAAGTGCAACTTGTATCAATTTACCTAATGACTTATAAAATCCGTTGCGCGGATAGGTGAAAAAAAAAAACTCTCTCTCTAATCCGATTTCTCAACGACCTTACCCCCCTCGTCGATAAGGCGGGAGCGGGGCTGGGAGCAAGAAAAAGGTTAGCAAAGAGCAACCACTCCCCAATTACCGTCATCAGATCGGGCTGGTTATCCAACGGTCTCCCTCCACCTCGTTCTGAACTCGATACCCACCCACAATAATTTCTCGGGACCTACCTTTTGAGTCGCCTTGACCTCGCGGTTTTAAGTAAACACCATCCCGGATTCTAGTTTAATCCTTTCAGACTCTCCTTTCTGGAGAATAGGTCAATATTTACTGTTATTCCGAGTCTTGAGCATTGTAGAATGGGTGGGGGGATTACGCATAAGCTTTATTAAAGTAACCTTTCACCATTTTGCTTCTGAAAGGGAAGCGAAAGTAAAAGGACTGGGTCCACAGTCGGAAGAGGAAAAATAAAAACTATTCTTCCAATATTTCTATATCAGATAGCCCTCCTACTTCTATGGTACAAATGAACCTGAGGTTTTTTTTTATTAAGGATAGGTATACTCAAAAAAGAAAAAGTCATCAGTCTTAATTTTAATACAAACATAAACAATTTATTACAAAAGTGTACATTGTTGAAAAAACGCTAAATTCTTTCACTGGGGTTTATTATTCAATTGGCTTGCGTTCATTATTTGAATTTCTACTAAGCTTTGGAGTGTGCGTTTTTCACAGGTGATAGAGCGATTATTGAATTTCAGGAGATATGCATAGAGCTCTTAAATCAGTTCTCAACAAAATACCATTTGTATTGATCAGTTGATCATATTTGTGTGCCTCCTGAAATTCAATAATCGCTCTATCACCAACCAAAATACTCATGAAACACGCACACTCCAAAGCTTAGTAGAAATTCAAATCATGAATGCAAGCGAAATGAATTAAATTGAGTAATAAACCCTATTGAAAGAATTTGCAGCGTTTTCTTCAAGAGCAATTACAATGGAAAAATATTCTATTTGAAAATTTTAAATTTCGTAAAACTTCATGCATATCAAATTTCAACGATTTATCGGCAGAGTAAACCCTGATTAGAGGAGTTCACACAAATATCCATCAACTGATCAATCCAAATAGGTATTGCGGTTGAGAACCGATTTGTGCTTGTTTTGATTCAATAATTGCTCTATGATGTGAAACATGTGGATGCAAATGTTGGCACCATAAATCGAATAATCGGGAATAAAACCCCAGTGAATGAATTACGCATCCATATCAGAGGGCTCATTCGATTCGGCTATAAACCCTTTTAAAAAAAGTCCAAAATTTAGGCCGCCTTGACTTTTTTTGAGGTTTTTAGGGATTTTACAGAACTTTGACAATCCTTAAAGGGCACTTTAAATTAAGCGAGAGAGCTGGCTAAAGAATTGGGGCGTTGTCGGACCTACATGGATTTTTCCTGAAAATGTCAGATTTTTTGCTCCAGCCGTTTGGGAGAAATTGTGCGTACGGACGGAAAAATTTTTATTGCAGATTTGGATTTTACACCCTTTGAAACGTAAACCATGAAATTTTCAGGGGGTGTTAGACTTTTTTTTCAAGAGCGATTACAATGGTTTATTATTGAATAATAAACCAAAATTGACCGGACCTTGATGGGCGAATTGGTTGTTCACTTCCCTCCGTGCAGCGAGAATTGGTTGAACTGTCATGTCAATCCTCTGAGGATGATCGTTGATGATGATGGAAACTGGCTTCTCTTGATGGGAAATCTGTTGCTGATTTCGAAACTGTGGTAAAAATCTAAAAAATATTAAAGATAATTGGGGAAAAACGTTTTTTCTAAAATAATTCGTTGATTTTTGTTGTTCGCAAGAAGTGAAATAACTCTGAAACAAAGTCTTTAAAACAATTTTCAACGATGCATTTTCTCTTCCAAATTCAACGTAGAATCGATAACTAAAATAAAAAAGGGGGATCAAGAGGTAACGTCAAGTTTCAATTGAAGATTTGAGACACTAGATAGATAGATAGATAACTACATTTTTTATTTGTATAAGTCACTACATGACCGTTACAATGAGTGCGCTTACGAGCTACTCGACAAATTTAAGGTATAACAGAGTTTAATGATGAGAAAAAGCAATCTAAAAATAAAATAATTATAACTGGAAATGGATAAATTAGAGAATTTCTCATGCAATGATACAGATGTTATTGTTATATGTCTTATTACATTGTTATTGTTATATGCTTAATTATTACAAACATAAAAAAACATTTTATTTGTTTACATAGGTATATAATTATTATTTCCAACATAATCCAAACATAGGTGACCGAATACAGCTTCACATCACTCGTTAGCAGAGAATGCCCTCAACATAAGGGCTCTGCTTGCAAACTTATACACCGCTAACATCCCTGGCTGATTGTCCCGGAAATCCAAAAGCGAACATAAAACACTATTCAAGTCCTCGGTCTTCAGCTCCTTCAGTGGTGTCCTCGTGCTGATAAACGGTTGCAGGTGATGGTCTCTGTAGGGATTATACAGTGGACGGATCAGGAAAAAATGCACGGCGTCCTCCTTACCTAGAAGGTTGCAGTGTGAGCATAGCTCTTTTGTATCCAGCTTGTATCTATTCCTTTTATGAAAAAATCGAATTGCTTCTCTCGACGAGAGTCTCACCTGTGCCAACAATCTCTCAATGCCAATGTTTTGATTTTTCCCCAAATAAGCTTGTCTGCCACCATAATCCACTATCTGCCTGTACAGAGGATTGTATGATGAGTTCATCACTCTTTGCATGTCTAGGCTCCAGCTGTGGTTTTCATACCTTTCGACGAGCCCACTATATTCTTCTTTGAGAGACTGGTAACTCAAATCACTGAGGATGTCTGCCGATCCGATGATCGTTAAGATTTGAGGCACTATAACATCGAAAAATGAAAAACGGGTTCCACCACCTTCAAGCAGAGTGAAAATACTATAGAAAAGGTCCAGTTCAATTTTTTGATAGCTCGCACCGTATGGCTGTAATTCCTTAATGGGCCCATATAGATGGGACACCTTGTACATTTATATACCCCAAGACCGTAAACAATTGATAATTGATAATTATCGAAAGCATCAAAGTTGATTACAAATTATCGGTAATCGTCTGAAAATATCGATTTTTCAGTATTATCTATGATGGATATCCATCCCTACGATAATCCTACAACGGTTGCACATGTCCAGATCTTGTCTTAGACCTGGAATGTTTTTCCTGTGTTGGTACCGACTCGTTCATTTCTCTCTCGATCGTTAACCCTATCTTGTAATCAGTTTTTGGCGGTGCCTAACGATAAAATCATCGCCGGCCCCCACGATTTGTGCCGATCTTAGGAAATGGTAGTGAAAGTTTTTTTCCATCGTTCTAACACCCCGAAAAAAAAAACCGGTAGTGAGAGAACGGAGAAAGGAGAGGTGAGCGGAAGATGCGCTAGGCTTCTCCCGGATCAAGACCGCCGACCTTTTTGTGGAGGTAAACATTCGGACGGAGGCCCACTCTTGCGGAAATTTATCTGGATAGAGGTGTTCTTTGAAAATGTGCCAACAGCCATGCTGTGTGACAGCTTGAGTTATTTTTTATTTGTTCATTGTTTGCAATAAGTCTTTGTTATCATTCATAGGTGCTGTGAGCCAAAAACTCTTCAAAAACGTACCAAAATATGGATTTTTGGGGGGTTTTACTGATTTAGACAAGTGAGGTATCATTTTCCCGTTATTCTGGATGAAAAATCAACTGTGGTAGGTTTGAGATACTCAGAAATTCACCCTCAGCAAATAATAGCAATTTCTGAAGCTAAACGTGACTTAACTAGCCTCACAGAAGCCTTTCAGATAGTCAAGCGGCCTTTAAGGCGAAGGCCTCTTCTACAATTTCTTTGAATCTGGTGCGGAAGTGCTTGGCTAACCTCAAGACCCTTGCCAGTAACAATAAGGTTACATTGGTGTGGTGCCCTGGGCACCAAGGGGCTGAGGGGAACGAAAAAGCTGACAACTAAGCTAGGGAAGGTGCTGCTTCTCTCCTGGTGGATCCAGAACGCTTCCTGGGCACTACGGCGAGCTTTCTCCGGAGAGGAGCTTTTCAAATGGGAGAGGAAGAAGAGTACTGCCTGCTGGCTCCGTGTTAGGGGGCAGAGGCAGGCAAAGCAATTTATTGATTTGTCCAGGAAGAGAGCTAACGAGCTGCTCAGCCTAGGAAGAAGGGAGGTACGTATAGTAATGGGGCTCGTAACTGTCCACTTAGATACCATCTCCACAAAATGGGCAAATCTGACACCACCTTCTGCCGGTTCTGTGGGGCAGAGGATGAGACTGTGTGTCATGTGATCTGCCATTGCCCTGTGCTAGCAAGACAGCGTTTTCTAACCTGGGGACAGGCTTCCATTGATCCTCCGGTTATTAAAAGGAGACGTTAAGACTCTCCTCTGATTCTCCAAATCGTGGTGGGTAGGGGTGGACCTTCCAACTTTGGCCGGGATCGACGACATTAGGTTGTCACAACAGACTGGGATGTCAATGCCTACCCAGTAATTACCAAGCAGTTAGTACTTGGGCCTCAGGCTGTTCCTGACGATTGGTGGAAGTCCACTTGGTATACAGGGTGTCCCAGGAGGTATGCACAATCCGACTCCTACGTGTTTTACAACTCATTTCCGAACAAAAATGCCTCCAAGCAATTTTTTGCCTGAGACCTCGTTTCCGAGCTATTCGCGATTTAATTTTGTTTCCGTGTTTTCGGTCTTGTGTCATTAAAACTGTCATAACTCCCTCAATTTTAAGGGTAGCTCAAATTTGATGACACCGTTGGAAAGTGCGTTAAATTTTCCATCTATTTAATGTCAGAAAACATTTTTTTTATTGCATTGAAGATGTGCGATTGCTGCGCGAAATGACAGTTTAGTCAAAATCTTGAAATCGCCTGTTTTTCATCGCGCCTAGAAACCCCATTAATACTTGACGCAGAACTGTGCAGGGGTGGTAAAACGTGCACCGAAATGTCAGCTTTCCAACGGTGTAGTCGTTTTGGTTTAAAAAAATATTTTTAGTTAAGGAAATGGTGTTAAACTGCAGAAAAACGTGTGTTTTCTGTTAAAATTGAGGTTTTTGTGATATAGCTACTCAACTGAAAGCAACTCATCGGAAATGAGTTGTAGAACACGTATTAGTCGGATTGTACATAACTCCTGGGACACCCTGTATAACTAAAAAAGACCTAAGAAAATTGGGAAAGCTACGAAGGAGGCATTGTCTTGATCAGGGGCAAGGATATGCAATGACCCGCACGACCGCTCGGTCTTGAAGGAGGGGTTGCTCTGTGCGCCGTGTATTATCAACCCCTCTCCTGTAGCATTGGGTGTTGCAATGTTATCCATTGATTGGAAAATGATAAGATATTGGGGTTTAAATAGAGTTCATATAAAGAGTTAGAGTTAAAACAAGATTGTTGATATATAAACCAAAAAATAAATATTTAAAAATGAAAAATGAAAATGAATTTAATGAATGAAAACGTTCTACGGCATTCGTAAGCTGTCCAGCCAAAGTCAGGATAATCGAAGAGCCGCGAGATGGCTATTGTTTGTGTTCATTTACGATTGATTGCGATGAGTTGCTTTCAGTTGAGTAGCTATACCACAAGCGAGTATGTTCAAATGATTTTTGTGTACGGTTTTGCCAATGGTAATGCTTCTGAAGCAGAAAGGGATCACACTCCTTCTGTATACAACCCACACCCTTTCGAACACGTCGGATAGTATGAGGAAAAAATATTGGTAGATAATATTGTTTATGTCACTGATCCTTTTTTTATTTAATAAACCAACTTTTTTTCGTCTACTTAATCCTTTTTTTCACTAAGGTTTTGGTTATATTTCAACCACTGCTTCTGAGTTCATCTCACTCTTCAGGTTTTAAGAAACTTCAAAAGTTACCGCATCAGTCCTTCCTGAACCATGGGCTAAAAATGCATCAGCTTCATGCAAAAATTGTTTTTATCGCCATTTCTGTATAAGCTTATTCACTCGATGTTGCTACTGATTGTTTTCAATGTAGTGGTTTAGCACTTATGTTTCGAAAGTATCTATAAGACTAATATAATTATGAAATTCAGCTTTGGCTTCTTAAGAGATTAACATAAACCAGACTTTCGCGTTAGATTCAAATCATGAACTAAACTTCATGTATTACTTTGTTTGGTTTTGTAGTATATTACACATATCCGTTCTTTCGCACGTGGAATCCACTTGGGGTCTACTTGGTCCTAACTTCTTGCCAGGCGGATCGCCTAATTCATAGATGCTGATAGCCAAAAACTGTCCAAAAATGTGCCATAACATCGAAACCCGGTTTTTTTTACTGACATAGCCAAATGAGGTGTAATTTTTTGGTGATTTTGACTGAAAAATCAATTGATTTAGGTTCAGACGAGTACGCAAAGCTGCGCAACCCCAAAATTGTCAAATAGTGTATGACGATGAAAGTGTGGCACATGGATTCTCATAGTTTTTTAACGCTGATTCACGAGATGCTATCTGTTTTTTGATTTGGCTCAGCGTTTGCCGAATTATGACCGGAATTTTTTTTTATTTTGCCCCCGTTTTTTTATTTTAGGCGCCTGTTTTCAGATTGTTACAGCGATTAATTTTCCTGGTTGAAAATGGTTGAAAAAAGGATATTCAAACCTTTTTCAGTGATCAAGCGAAAAATCATCTTAATCTGAAAGTCGAAAGTCGGCATAAATGATGATTTTTCACGAGAAATAAACAAATTTCGGTCATTATTCCGCAAAAACTGAGTCGAATCAAGAAACGGATAGCATCACGTGAATCAGCGTTAAACAACAATGAAAATTCATGTGATTAGATGTGTAGTTGTGCGTGTTAACCCTCATCTCTAATCCCTAACTCTAATCTCTAATCTATACATATTTGTTACCAAAATGTGGGAGCTACTTGCCAGAATAATGAAAGTTGGTAGTCGGAAATAGTGGTGGGAATTCTGAAAACAATTTTGTAATGATATCTGCCAAAACACACTCCATGTACTACATAATATGTGGGATTCCGAGTAAAAGTGACCAAGTAACATTTGCAAAATTTTACAGGGGAGCGATCTGAAGTTTCACCTATTTTCTTCTTACGAACACTGGTTGTGTGATGTCTCATCCGACTATGTTTCGATTTTTCTTTATCCTATAGGTAGTTAGCTTGTGCCTTCCTCTCATATCATGCTTCAAAATTCACTTCAGATTAAATAAGAGCTGTTTATTCGGGAAACTCTATTTGATCATTTTTACCTGCCTGGAGTTTCAAGCTCATTTGGTCAATTCAATTCTTCGAAAATAAGTCGCATAGTTACATGAAATTGAGGAATTGAATAGTTTTTTCGTTAATTTATCGTGTTGCCAAGCATCTAATAACAATGATATACCTATTTATGTTAGAAAAGGTTATCCATTACCTATCACTGTAATTGGTCATTTTCACCTGCCCACTATGCAGTCTTACAAATCTTACACAGTAAAAGTGATCAAATGGCAATTGATAACATTTACGTGCACCAGCGAGAGTACATTTATAATCCATCTCGTGTTTTGTGGTTGAGTTCAAATGCCATTTGGTCACATAAAACTCTTTCGGTCAGGCAGGTAAAATTTATTTTCAAGTATTTCTTGCACATCAGTTTGAAGATAACGTTCATAGCAACAACACACGGTAGACAACGTTCCTTAGTACCGGAATGACAAAAAAAGCTCATTTTGAAAAAAATGTTACTTGGTCACTTTTACCCGGAACCCCACATATTATGTTAGAATTGCATTATAACAAATATGTGCTATTTCACAATGTCCACGGATAGAACGGCGTGTTTTCAAATGGTCAGATCCATTTCCAAGCTTCTTGCCGCCTCGATTGTAAAACGGGAAACTCTCGGACCTGCGAATGTTTATTATTAGAAATAATACTCCGAAATTTTCATTCCACCTCGCGACAACAGCCATCCAACCTCACGGTCGCTCGTTTCCCGAGTGAACATTTGGCTAGTACGACGTTAATCGCTCGGTGGCCATTAACTGTTACAACATCATTTCCTCGTTCGTTTTTGTCCGTCGGTTTTTACAGCGATTCGGTCATATCGCCCGGTAAAAACACACCTGCGAATGTCAACGAGTGCTGGAGAGACCGGCATTGAGTTGTTTTAGGTACCTGTATCGTGGTATTCTGGGATAGTAAGTTGTTATTGCAGTGTTCAATTTTGCAAATAATTTACAAAGAAAAGGGCCTCTTAGAGATTCAATATTACCTCACTTAATTTAAAGTGCCCTTTAAGGGTTGTCAAAGTGTTGTAAAATCCCTAAAAACCTCAAAAAAGTCAAGGCGGCTTAAATTTGCATTTTTTTTTTTAAGAACTTTCCATGGGAAATCGGATGAGCTCCTCCCCAAGTCCGTAGGTCAAACCATTCTCGATCTATGGCCCGACATGGTTATGGTGCTAACATTCGCGTTATTTTTGTTTGTAATTGTTGATATCAGTAACCTAGCGACAGACAACAAAGCCAAGTGATCTATACAGGCATGGGATTGATGACAGTCAACGAATCTGTCGCTAGAGAGCTGAACTAATTAGTTCCACTAATTACTAACAGAGCGCATTGTTCGTCGATCAATAATTACTCATTCCCGCACCAGATATGTGACACTTAATCAGTATGGTGTGTGTCTCAATATAGGGTGGGAGGGTGGGCCACAACAAAGCCAAGTGATCTATACAGGCATGGGATCGATGACAGTCAACAAATCTGTCGCTAGAGAGCGTGTTGATATCAGTAACCTAGTGACGTAGTGATGTAGTAGTGTGGATACTGCAGTGAACTCCTAAAAGGCTTTGTAGCCAATACAAGGGTTGAAGCATTCTGATAACCATTAAAAAAAATAAAATAAAAACGCTGCAAATTCTTTCACCGGGGTTTATTATTTAATGATTCATGATTTGAATTTCTACTTAGCTTTGGAGTGTGCGTGTTTCACAGGATAGGGCGATTACTGAATTTCAGGAGGTATGCATGGAGCACGTAAATCTGTTTTCGACCAAAATACCTATTTGGATTGATCAGTTGATCATATTTGTGTGCCTCCTGAAATTCAATAATCGCCCTATCCTGTGAAACACAAAAAAATCATGAACGCAAGCCGATTGAATAATAAACCCCAGTGAAAGAATTTGCAGCGTTTTTTTTATTGAACCTCAATACCCCCCACAATAAAAACATCTATAATTTATCAAGTCCTTTGGCACTCGGATTGCGTTAAAACTTCCCCAAATCCAAATTTAAACGATGTAGCCAAAGAGCGATTACAATGGTTTATTATTGAATAAACCAAAAAAATTCTAACCCCCCCCCCCTGAAGATTTCATGGTTTACGTTTCAAAGGGTGTAGAACCGAATCTGCAATACAAATTTTTCCATCCGTACGCCGTACGCACGATTTCTCCCAAACGGCTCTAGCAAAAAATCTTAAATTTCCAGGAAAAATATATCTTGGTCCGACGACGCCCCAATTCTTGAGCCAGCTCTCTCACTCAATTTAAAGTGCCCTTTAAGGGGTGTCAAAGTTTTGTAAAATCCTTAGAAACCTCAAAACAAGTCCAAGCGGCATGAATGTAAACTTATTTTAAGAACATACCGTCAGGAATCGAATGAGCCCCTCCCCAGGTCCGTAGGTCAAACCATTCCCGATGTATGGCCCGATTTATGGTGCCAACATTTGCGTTTTTTCGTTTATTATTGTTTGTTTGTAACCTAGTGATGTCCGGCCGATAGCGTCGAGTGATAGCCGATGTGAATACTTGTAGTGTGGTTAGTAGCCGATACACGGGTTGAAGCATTCTGATAATATATAGGTAAAGATTATTCAATATTATTACTGGCGTTTATTATTCAATATTATTACTGGGGTAAATAAGTATTCTTTCATTGGGGTTTATTATTCAATTCGCTGGCGTTCATGATTTGAATCTTACTAAGCTTCGGAGTGTGCGTGTTTTACAGGTGATAGAGCGATTATTGAATTTCAGGAGATATGCATAGACCACGTAAATCGGTTCTCATCCAAAATACCTATTTGGATTGATCAGTTGATGATATTTGTGTGCCTCCTCTACATCTGTCTACCTTTGGCTACATCGTTTAAATTTGGATTTGGGGAAGTTTTAACGCAATACGAGTGCTAAAGGACTTGATAAATTATAGATGTTTTTATTTTGGGGGGGTATTGTGGGGAAAAAACGCTGCAAATTCTTTCACTGGGGTTTATTATTTAATTGGCTTGCGTTCATGATTTGAATTTGTACTAAGCTTTGGAGTGTGCGTGTTTCACAGGTGATAGAGCGATTATTGAATTTCAGGAGGCACTCAAATATGATCAACTGAGTAATCCAAATAGGTATTTTGGTCGAGAACAGATTTATGTGCTCCATGCATATCTCCTGAAATTCAATAATCGCCCTATCCTGTGAAACACGCACACTCCAAAGCTTAGTAGAAATTCAAATCATGAACGCAAGCCAATTGAATAATAAACCCCAGTGAAAGAATTTGCAGCGTTTTTCCCTTCACTTCATTAGACGAGCTCCAATCGCCCGTTTCAGTTTGTTATCGCTTGCATATTTACATCACCTTTCTTTCTCTCGACCAATGAGAATCAATCCCCCTTTCACCTGAGAGTATATAAGATCTTTCTCCTTTCTACTTAACTCTCAGTTATTCTTGCTGATATGACCAAACCGTTGGAATCCACTTAATGTTATAAATCTTTATTCTTTTGGAAATAGATAGAACGTTCTTTGTTTTTGTGAAGATCCGTTTTCTTCGTGAAATTTGTTAGCTTTAAAGGTATCCTCTGGTGTTAAAGGCTTACCGCCTAAGCCCTTGGACCTGAACTAGTCCATTCCACGAACTCATTTTTGTAATTTTCGTCATATTGGAGTAACTTCGAAATCGGAAAAACAGATTGTCCCGAGTGGAACAGTGGCCTATAAGGGTGATTCTCATTCTACGGGACAATCGGGGTTTTGATTGTGACTAAAAAATTTTGTTGATTTTTTAGTTATACAATCTAGATGTTACTCTAATGGTATACTGATGTACAAACACGCATGATTTCGTTTGTTTATTCAAAATTCAGGTTTTAAAATTTTATAGGACACGACAATGATAAATATCTATGACAATGAGCTTTGTCAACCAAATAACGATAGAATTATGTAAACGATGTGTAGGTAAGGTTGAATGAGACAGATATTTAAACCAAAAACATTTTAATTCCTAGTTGAAGCAAGATGATTTATTCAGTTAGTTACCACCACAAAATATTAAAAGTATCCAAATAATCACGGTTCACTAAAGTGAAGGTAGGCGGGCATCTGATTTCAGTTTTTCCTGACTTTGTGCTAGAACAAGTATCACATTTTATTATTGGTATTTATTTAGTATCAAATACCAAACTTGAAAAAAAAAAATTGTTTCAAACAGCCATAACAGCTTTTGAGGTAGCCACAACTGTGAAGTTCAAAATCGCCAAGACAATGAGAAATCAACATTAACCTTCTGCAATTAGGAGTCTAAAGAACAGTTATAGAAATTGAAACTTGAATTAAATAGAGTTTTTAAATCTCTATACCAAAATGAATGCTAAACAAATCAATAAAATTGATTAAGAATCATTCTCGAACCCATAACAATGAGAAGTATGAAACGTACATTGTTTTTAGAAACGGCTAACTTCATTTTTGAGCTCCAACTGTATAGAAATGGCGGAACCATAGTGTTTCCTCAAAGGGCAGGGTTACCAACGCTGAAAAAACTTTGAATTGCCGAAAAAATGCCCTCATTTGAGAGAGCTACGATGATTTCCTTCAAACCCACCACAATGAGACAGAAGGTTTGAGACAAACTTTGAGCACTTGATCCGTACAGACTATCTAAAAGTTAGTCCCACTTGTAACCGCACTAACATCCAGTAACTAATTCTAAAAAAATACTAGTTAAAATATTTCCGGTAAAACGTATTTTGAGCGGATAAAATTTCGGATTAAGTTCAAATTCTGACTCACGGACAGACCATGACAATGAGATTAGAGGTACATTTCAATCAATTACCGGCATGTAAAATGAAGAGTAGCCCAACTTAATGACAGCCATGAGTAGACCTAGTTACCACATAAAATCTACAAAAATAATTTTTGGAAAAAGTTGAACAGGAAATTATTTATCAATGAAGGTCAGCGATTGTCCCGTAAAATAGGAATCACCCCTATGCGGCAGTGATCCGGAATCTACAAGAATCCTTGGCACATCAGTTTGTGGATTCCCTGTATTCGTGCCCCATGTCAGACATGCAGTTTGTTTATGTCAGAAGCTGTCAAGAGGCCATTATGTTTACTGATGGATTTAAATATACCTCTCATAAATTTGTGCTGGGTGTTTAAGTGGTGAAATAGCAGTGCAAGGGCTGGGCAAATTCGCTTCAAATCTTACGACAAAACAGGTAGATATGAGATGGTCCACAAAACTGTACCCACGACCGCGATAAAAACTAGCCAGTTAAGGTCGGCCGTCAAACGACGTCGCAAATGAATCCCCCCCCCCATCGAAACTCAGTTATTTGATTGAATTTCACACTATCGTTCAGGTACATTGATTTGATAAGGTTCACTGCGGTTAGAGTAGTTTACCGGCTTATAAACGTGGATTATGTTTCTAGATTGTAAGAGGTGCCCTTGCGTAAACTGACGTTACGAACTAGTATCCTAATAAGAATGTCCTATCTCAAGAAAAGAAAATACCCCTCATCAACGTTTAGAGAACCGGTGGAATTTCTGCTAAAACAATGAATAACCATTTATCCTAATTGATATTTACTCATTAGTCAGTGTGAGTAATTAGTTAATTACATTGCAATAAGATACCGTACTGTCTGTTCATCAGGTAGTCTCTCCTTAGGCATCTGTTTGCCCCGTGGATGCTCTTTGAGACGAGTAAAGAGATGACAATGATTTGGTGCAAGATCGAGTGATGACTGAGCGAATGATGGCTAAAATCGTCCCAAACAAACGACTAAATAGGGAGCTGGCGTTCAATGCGGTGGTGGATAATGAGATCTCCTCCAAGGAACATAGCCTTTTTTTTTCTAAACCTATGTGCCACCTATTACGATATGTGCTGACGCAGTAAAAACTTTCTTCCTGGAAAATGCACATACTTGAGGATGAATTAACGGGAAAACGTATCTATATTTATATCTATGCCCTACATTCGATAATGAGATCTTCTCCCAGGAACGTAGACTTTTTTCGTAACCTTTACGATATGTGCCAACAGTGACGGCATTTTCTTGAAAAGAGAGGATTGAATTATTGGAGGAAATCATTTTATGCACCTACTTCTGCAATGAGATCTCCTCCACGGAATTTTTTTTGTAAACCTGTATACAATCTTTATATGAATATATGAAGGGTGCAGGAAAAAAACAAGGATAGTCACAAATGTGTAATTTTGGGAAAAGCTGATTTTCAAGTTCGAAACTTCGACAATTGAAATTTGCTTATTTCTCAACTGCTTGAATTTCTTTTGATTCATGGGTATTTCCTGAGACTAACTAAACATTGGTAAGAGTCGAAAATTTTCAACCAACTAAAGTAGTCATTTTCCAATCGAAAACCCCGAATTTACAGGGATACAACAAGGAAGGTCACTATAGTTCTGTCATCTGAAAATACTTCATTTTTTGGGCATTTACCCAATATTTTGAGAGAAACGTGAATTTATAATATCCACAGTGAAAAGAAAAGATCAAAAGAATGAGTAGCGTTCATAAGTACCTATTGGTTGAGGTAGAGTGAACACAATATTATCGCTGGCGAGGCAACTTTCAAAGTTTTCTGAGTGGCAAAATGCTTTGAGCAACTCGTATTTTGGTTTGGACAACTGGAGGCGATTTTTGTACGATGTTGTTGGTATCTCCAATTCTCCTGATTTTACCGAGGATATTCCTTGTGGCCCGGCGGGTGTTTTCTCATTTCGTCTAAGGTTGATGGAGTGGCTCTCCCAAGCACCACTAAATGTGCCACGGTGGTAAACGAGGCCCGGTTTGTCTTGAGACACTTTTTGTGTTGGAACAAATTTTTTCTGAAGGAAAGCCGTCTATTTTTTTGTTTTTCTGCTTGAAAGGGACAACTTTGAAAGGCTCTGGTTTCTTCCTTGACTGGCGAATGACGATTTTTTTTTCTTGTGTCAGGTGAGGAGTTTTTGAGATCCTTAGGGGAAATCGGATCTCCTAAGATACCCAAAAGGGACCGCACTTTGGGTTATGTGGGATTCAAACCCACTAAAACCTCACCTTCCATTTCCCGAACTCGGCCTGGAACGTTTTGACACATTACTTCAGGCTGGTTCTAGGGAGGGATTTGTTACTCCTCTCGGTCCGTGTTCTCTCTGCTCTGCCTCTCCCGTCCCTTCGCAGCCTTTATTTTCAGGATCTTTTCAGAAAAGGATGCTACGGCGGTCCAGTTCTGTTCACGCTCTAGCATTTTACTTAAGATACATTCTGGTGTCATGTCCTGAGGTGATAGCTCCAGTGTCTGCTGAAGCCAACTTTTATTGCTAGCCCAGCATTCACATTTGACGAAAGTATGGAACACTTCATCATCCAGCATGCTGGGTCATCCATTTTCCCCATCCTATACAAGTAGGCGTGGAAGAGTCCATGGGCTGAAGGCGAATGACGATGTAAAGCACGGAAATGCGTTTTCCTGTAACGCTTGAACTCTCCTTCTTTCTTCCCTTAGAGTGGTTTTTCTACTTCGATTTGCACTGGACTATGCCAGTTTTAGCACTTGGATTGAGTTACCAACAGAAAGTACTCGCCAAAATCAACAGAATGCGCTGAAAAACGAAAAATTCGAATTTTTGGACTACCTATCCTTGTTTTTTTTGTTAATATAACGATATTTGCTAACAGTTGTTCGTGGACATTCTTCGTAGTGTAGTGTCGAACAGTAGAGGCATTCTTCTTTGAAAGGCCACATTGTAGAGGATTGAGTTATTGGGAAAGCATATCTATAAGCTCAGCATTCGGTTGGGAGATCTCCTTCAAGGAACATAGCCTTTTTTTCGTAGTCCTGTGTGCAACGTTACGGTATGTGCTAACAGTGGGGACATTCTTCTTGGAAAGGGCACAAACTAGAGACTCGAATTATTGGGGTAGCATATCTATAAGCCGTGCATTCGATAATGTGATCTCCTCCAAGGAACATAGCCTTTTTTGGTGAACCTGTGTTTAATCCATAACGATATGTGCTAACAGTGGAGCATTCTTCTTGAAACGTACATACTAGAGGCTCGAATTTTCGGGAAAACATATCTACAAGCCCTAAATTCGATAATGAGATCTTTTAATAGGAACATAGCCTTTTTTGTAAACCTGTATACAATCTATAACGATATGTGCCAACAGTGGAGGCATTCTTCTTGAAAAGGGTACATACTAGATGCTTGAATCATCGGGAAAGCATATCTATAAGCCCTCAACTCAACAATGAGGTCTTCTCCTAGGAACCTTCTCCTTTTTCTTTTGTAAACCTGTGTGCAACCTATTACGGTATGTGCTAACGGTGAGGCCATTCTTCTTCTTGAATTATCGGGAAAGCACATCTACAAAGCTCTGCATTCGATAACGAGATCTTCTCCAAGGAACATGACCTGTGTGCCACCTATTACGATATGTAGTAACGCAGTGGGGACATTCTTCCCGGAAAGGACCAATCGAAAAATATGAAATTAATAAATAACCCAATCACATCGCGGATCCCCTTATTTCGATCTACACCCAAGGACTCGTCCATTAATAATTCTCCAGGTGCAAATTAAACCGTCCGAGCTCTCACGTCCCAACGCGATCTGCTGCCCTGAATTGTTGCGCGGACGAAGACAACTTGAAAGTCGGAGGGAGCGGCGGGACCCAGATATCCGGCAGCCGACGCCCACAACGGCCGAGGGAGGTTTTTTGGGCCTCAGCCAAAATTCGTTTCGACGAAAGGGCTTTAGCGGAGTTTGAAAAGGAAATAGGATGCGGATACGTTATATTGCGCCCTGTAGCGGATTCCGCGTGGAAGACTGAGCCAACCGTTTTAGAGTTGGGGACCGTGAGTTTCCCATCGAGTTTGTTTCGGAGGAAGACATTTTGTGCAAATGACAGCTCATACGCAGTGCAATAACGTTGTATCAGAGATAAATGTAGAAAGTTGGGGAATCGATTCAACAAGGTTGATGAGAAATGCCTTCCCCTGTTTCCTTTTTAAACATTTAATGTTGGACATATCGTTAATTTAATAAGTTCCTAGTCGAACGGAACTCTTTTCAGGTCAACTCTAGATTTCGTTGGGCCAATTAAAACAAAAATTATTTTTAGCACCACAAAAACGGGTCTTTGGAAATTCGGAAACGCAACTGGTTTGGTTTATTATTCAATAATGTTTTATTATGCAATAATAAACTCTTGAAAAAAAAAAAAATTCTAACCCCCCCCTGAAAACTTCATGGTTCACGTTTCAAAGGGTGTAGAATCCAAATCTGCAATAAACATTTTTCTGTCTGGCCGCCGTACGCCGTACGCTCGATTTCTCTCAAACGGCTGGAAGCAAAAGTCTGAAATTTTCAAGAAAAAAACATGTTGGTTCGGCAACGCCCAAATTCTATAGCCAGCTCTCTCACTTAATTTAAAGTGCCCTTTAAGGGTCGTCAAAGTTTTGTAAAATTCCTAAAAACCTCAAAAAAAAAGTCAAGGCGGCCTAAATTTGGACTTTTTTTGAAGAACTTTCTATGAGGAATCGAATGAACCCTCTGTTCCCCATCCCCTCCTTTTTACAATGAAGGGCGTGGTTCAAATCCACGTTACAACGGTCTACAGCCGCCGGTAGCTTTTTCAGTGCCTCGAACTGTCCGCTGCTGCTTCAGCGGAAAAGCAACAACAAGTTCACCACTTTTTGTTCCTAGTGTATGCCGTAGTTGAGTAAGTGCTTCTTTCAGAACCCAATAGACTGTTTTTTCGTGCTGGAACATCTGGATGTCTATCTCCTGTTTGATGTCATCTACCAGGCATTCGATGGCCTGATGAAAGGCAGTGAATGCTCATATGGCTGCTGTTACTGGATTTTCGAAGGCTAGACCTCCAAGTTTTGATAACAATTGCACGATGAATTCTTCAATCAATCGATACCTCTCTTGGTGTCGTTGGGAATCGCCAATGGAGATTCGAGGAGGGTTACTAAATCATGTGTGAATGTCTTTGAACACAAATAAGTGCTGACATCTGGCTCTAGCTTATCCTCGAATCATGAGTCGGATATCCTTGGGGTATCGAAAGAGGCAACAAATGTTGAAGTAAGAAGGAAAACTCAAGAATTTAGGAGTATGATGCACTGCGAAACTCTCATGGTCTGTACAAGTTAGCAAGATTTATAATAATGTATTCGCTTCGCTGTATCTGTTTGGTCGAATGAGCATCTATTTTCCGTACCATGGTCGGCAGCAATAAGGGCTCGTAACTGGGACCCCCCTTCATCCCCCATGAGTTATAAGCATGTGATATGCCATTATAATGCCCCTAAATGGCGGATTGTAATGACGCGGTGATTGAATCCAAGGTGAAAATCAATGAACTTGAATAGGTAAATTCCGTCCTAAATCAGCACGTTCAATCTCAACGTCAAGGCAACATCAACAAACAATCCTAGTCATTATGGCACTAATGAAGGAGAAATCACAAGAAAAACTGATGAGAATTTAAAAAAATCCCATGAAAACAGGAAAGTTTCATTTTCTCCTCACCCGTTATGCCCAATTTGTTATGTAAACATATATGGGTATAGCATATGTTCTTTGAATGGTAATGGTAATGGTTTGACGAGAAAATGGGATTGTTTTTTTATTGAACCTCAATACCCCCCACAATAAAAACATCTATAATTTATCAAGTCCTTTAGCACTCGTATTGCGTTAAGACTTCCCCAAATCCAAATTTAAACGATGTAGCCAAAGGTAGACTGATGTAGAGGAGGCACAAAAATATCTTTAACTGATCAATCCAAACAGGTGTTTTGGTTGAGAACCGATTTACGTGGTCTATGCATATCTCTTAGAAAATTCTAAGCCCCCCTGAAAATTTCATGGTATACGTTTCAAAGGGTGTAGGAATCCGAATCTGCAATAAAAAATTTTCCGTCCGTCCGCCGTACGCCGTACGCACGATATCTCCCAAACGGCTGGAGCAAAAGATCTGAAATTTCCAGGAAAAATCCATCTTGGTCCGACATCACCCCAATTCTTTAGCCAGCTCTCTCACTTACTTTAAAGTGCCCTTTAAGGGTTGTCAAAGTTTTGTAAAATCCCTAAAAACCTCAAAAAAAAGTCAAGGCGGCCTAAATTTGGACTTTTTTGAAGAGCTTTCCATGAGGAATCGAATGAGCTCCTCCCCAGGTTCGTAGCTCAAACCTTTCCCGATATACGGCCTAATTTATGGTGCCAACATTTGCGTTTTTTTGGTTTATTATTGTTTATGTTTTCATCGCAGTAACCTAGTGATGTAGTGATGTAGTAATGTGGATACTGGAGTGAATTATTAAAGGGCTTTGTAGCGGATACCCGGGTTGAGGCATTCTGATACGCATGAAACGCTGCAAATTCTTTCACTGGGGTTTATTATCCAATTGGCTGGCGTTCATGATTTGAATTTCTACTAAGCTTTGAAGTGTGCGTGTTTCACAGGTGATAGAGCGATTATTGAATTTCAGGAGGTACACAAATATGATCAACTGAACAATCCAAATAGGTATTTTGGTTGAGAAAAGATTTACGTGCTCTATGCATATCTCCTGAAATTCAATAATCGCTCTACCACCTGCGAAACACGCACACTCCAAAGCTTAGTGGAAATTCAAATCATGAACGCAAGCCAATTGAGTAATAAACCCCAGTGAAAGAATTAGCAGCGTTTTTGAAATGAGCGCTGGTTTTTTGGGGAAAGAACGAAGTTTTTATCCCAATTCTAGCGGGAGTTATCGTCTGAATGACATGTATCAATACCTCAAAACGGATGTCCACAAGGAAAATTTCTTTAAATTTTCATTTAACAATTTTTAGAGCCATTGCGATTGCTAATAAATATAAAAAACCTTCAAGCAGAGTGAAAATACCATAGAAAAGGTCCGGTTCAATTTTTTTACACCTCGCTTCGTATGGCTGTAATTCCTTAATGGCCCATATAGATGGGACACCCTGTATCTAATTTGAATGCTAATGTAGCACTATCATTCGATAGATAGAAGTATCTTCGCTGCGCCACTGACGACGGCGAGACCATGGGTTTCTTGGTCAAACCAGCCCATAGTGTTTGATTGATATTAAAAAAACAGTTTTTCTGGATGTAAGGTGAATTCGGTAGGTCCATTCAGTACGGTGCAAGAGAAAGTTTAAAGGGCTCGTAACTGCATCGGGACCCCCCCTAAACCGAACGGATTTTTACCCGTTATTTCACCGTCCGACGTCGAGGGCCCCCTTCACCCGGGCATCCCGCCCCCGCTGTCCCCGGTACCCGCCGTTCCCCGTCCGACCGCCGGGACGAGGCGGGGGAGTAAACTCACCTTTCCTTTTCACTGACTTGGAACCCCCTCCTCCGGCTACCGCCGCTACCTCCGTCATATCGCTCCCCCTCCGTTCATATCGCCGGTTGCCCAATTTCACTTCGTCTGAGTTTCAGTTCCGCTCTGACATTCGCATCCAACACGTCGACGTTCGAATTCCGTCATTTATTTTCTTTCCTCCAAAGAAAATTTGTCGTTTTTTCCATTCATTTCACCCCACAACTTAAAAAAAAATCCAAAAACCCGTGATTACTGTGTTGTTTCCAAAATCCACACCGATTCCCCTTCTTCGAAACCACGACAAATTTCCGTTCGAACCGAACCAAAACGCGTTTTGAACGGTCCATTCGTTCTCGTCGTTTTTCATCAACAATTCCTGGGATTCTCCTACAATCCCCACCTTCACAACCCTCAGAACATCCAGCAAGGTAAGCAACTACAAAAATCAACTATTTAATTACCTTGAAAAAATGTCAATTACAACACTACTAATTTTATAAATTTTATTACTCATTGTTCTCTCGAAGATCTTCACTCATATTTCAACTCCTTTCTACAATCAGTTCCACCGTTTAATTGCTACGAATAAACGAACACTATCCGCGTGGTATAATTCGAAACGATCTTGGTTTTGATCATGATAATTGATCAACCCATTTTAACCAAATTCAATTCTTTCCATTTTAAAACGTATCCCTTGAATCAGTTTGATAAAAAACTAAAATGATCACTCATCCCAAAATCATCAAGGTTGTCAACGATGAAATACGATTTTTAAAATCGATGTATAGAAGTTATGGAACTCAGTATAGAGTATCCAACAAGAACAATGAACCGTGAATCCCCTTTGAGCGACAATTAAAATGTCGTGAAACAATTGTCAATTATTCAATAAACAGCGAAAACAATAAAATTGCACATTCAACTTCTTGATTTGATAATTCAGTACATGAAGTTTGTAGTTAATTTAAGCAGTGTGCATTTTCTCAGATAATAAGCGGAATAAATATGATGCTATAAACTATTCCCTGCGGAGCTGGAAGTTAACGTCCTACCTGATGACCTGTGAAAGGAGAATCGAAATTTGAACACACTTTATCAGCTGATTGTGTTCCGAGTCTGATTTCATTTCAATTAAAAATGAAATCTGAAAAATAAATAGTTTCACATTGCTCTTCAATGGTGGAATCTAAAATTAGAGCCTGTAAGGGACTTTTTTGGGTAAAATTGCAGGCAGTGGTTGGTCATCTATCTGCAACCAACTTATTAAGCTGATCTATAACCCGTTTAGGGCTGTAGGTTAACTATTACGAACACAACAAGTAAAGTCCCCCCCCCTAATCAGCTGATTGTGTTTGAGATTCATTTCTTCCTAAACCAATAGAAATTGGAATGGAGCTTCTGTTCTGGACTCTTCCGTGTAAAATGGCTGGCATCCGATCAGTTGATAAATCTTGTTGGGCTATTTACCAGCATGCAATCGATTAGGTCCAAATGTAATTGATTTCGGGCTGTTGGTTAGGAATGACAAAGTACAAGTCCGTAATCAGCTGATTTTGATTGATTTATATTTCTTCCTTAATCAGTAGAAGCTTTTGAGGGACTTTTCTGGGTAAAATGACTGTTAGCTGATCAGCTAATAGATAGTGGTTGGTCTTTTATCTGCAACCAACTTATTAGGCTGATCTATAACCCATTTTGGGCTGTAGGTTAACTATTACACAACACAACAAGTACAAGTCCCCCCTGATCAGCTGATTGAGTTTGAGATTAATTTCTTCCTTAATCAATAGAAATTGGAATTGAGCTTCTTTTCTGGACTCTTCTGGGTAAAATGGCTGGCAACCGATCAGCTGATAAATCTTGGGCTATTTACCAGCATGCAATCGATTAGGTCCAAATATAATTGATTTCGGGCTGTTGGTTAAGAATGACAAAGTACAAGTCCGTAATTAGCTGATTTTGATTGATTTATATTTCTTCCTTAATCAATAGAAGCTTTTGAGGGACTTCTCAGAGTAAAATGACTGTTAGCTGATCAGTATCTATCTTTGATGGCCATTTTTCTGTAACTTACCTGTTAGGCTGACATGTAACCCATTGAGGGCTGTAGGTTAACTATTACGAACACAACAAGTACAAGTCCCCCTAATCAGCTGATTGTGTTTGAGGTTCATTCTTCCTTATAATTGGAATGGAGCTTCTAGGGGACTTTTTTGTTAAAATGGCTGGCAACCGATCAGATGGCGGCTAATCAGCTGATTTCAAATTGATTTTGATTTCTGAACGGCAATGTACAAGTCCTAATAATTAGCTGATTGTGTTTGATAGAAACTTTTAAGGGACTTTCCTGAAAAAGTGGCAGGCAGCTGATCATCCGATTCATCTTTGATGGTCACTTTCTGTCACCAACCTATTATTCAGAAATGTGACTCATTTTGGGGCTGTCGTTTAACGGTTGCAAAGTACAAGACCTCCTTATCAACAAAAACCTCTAAGTTGTTTGTGTTTAATTTTTTCCTTAATCAACTATTGATACTAAAATATGTAAAGGATCTTCTTTGGTAATGTTGTTTAGCTAAACTGAAGTGCAATTCGTCGAGCTACTGGGTTCCAATGCCATGGTTAGAAGCCCCATTGATTAGCTGATTGAGGTCCAATTCCAATCAATCACTAGAAACTGGGCTTTTAAGGGACTTGTTTGGGTTAAATGGCAGGCAGCTGATGGATCTTAGAGGGTAATTTACCCTACCTGTTAGGCTGAAATATAACCTTGTTGGAGGTATTGGTTAACAGTGCTACAGGTACAATCTATAATCAGCTGATTGTGTTTGATGTTAATTTCTTCTTTAATCAATAGAAGCTTTTAAGGGACTTTTTTGATAAAGCGGTGGACAGCTTATCACCTGATTGATCTTTGATGGTAATTTATTTGTACCCTACTATCTATAAGACTGAAATGTAACCCATTTGGACACATTCGTTATTAATGTTACAAGGACAATTCCCCCTAATCAGCTGATTGTGTAATGGGGTTCCTCTACTCTTTAATCAATCATTGGTACTGAACTATGTTACGATCTTCTTTGATGATGTTGTGTAACTAAACTAAAGTGCAATCCTTTGAGCTGCTGGGTTTTAATGGCGTGGATCGAAGCCCCACTGATTATCTGATTGAGGCCACTTTCTTCTTTAATCTATGGGAACTGGAATTGAGCTTTAACGGACTTTTCTGTGTAAAACGGCATGTAGCTGATCAGCTGTTTGTTTTTGAAGGATCATTTTTGTAACTAACAACTGTTATGTTGAAAGGTAACCCAATTCTGGCTATTGGTTATCAATTAAAAAATACTAGTCCCCATAATCGCCTGATTATGTTTGAGGTTCCCCTTAATTATCCATTGATAGTGAAATACGTGAAGGGGCATCTTTGGTGCTGATGTATAGGTAAACTTAAGTGCAATTCATTGAGCTGCTGGGTTTTAATGCGGTGGGTGATTAGCTGGTTGTGATTGGTTTCATCCTTAATTAATCAATGGTACTAAAACGTACGAAGAGATTATTTGGGAAACGTTGATCTAAAATGACGATACACACAACCAGGCTGATACGGAGCTTTAGGATTATTCATCACTACCTCGGTTATGGCGATGAAAATAAACCCGTCTGAGATTTCTCGTTAACAATGGCAAGGAAGACAGAAAGCTTCCTGATCAGTTGTATGTAATAGAGTTTCCATCTTCCATAATCAATCAAAGATGCTGAAATGCAAAGGAGTCTCTTAACAACTGATTTGTACAAACAATACCTGGTGTGATATTGGTATTGTTGATTTACGTGACCTAAACTTAAACTAATAACTAAACTTAAGCTCTTAGCACAATTCTTCTTAATCAACAATGATCTTAACTTCTTCCCTAATGAACCGACTTTGATGTCACCTTTGAATGTAAAAGTTGTTTAGCTGGTTCACGATACACGAATCAAATTGAACTGCCAGGTAAGAATGATATGATGATATGAAGGTATCCGGATATACTGGTTGGGTTCTGAAACAAATTTCATCGGTAATAAAACAATGATAGAAAAATGAATTATGGGGCACCATAGAAACTTCTGCGCATTTAGGTGTCCTGAAGAGCTAATTGAGCTTTAAGCCTAGTTTTTCTCTAATCCCAACTACTATAATAGTAAGCTTACTTTCAAAGAGGAGCTTACTTTCAAACAGGCACATATCCATTCCGACAAAATGTTCAGGAAGTGGAAAAAAACGATTTGCAGATTAGTGGAGATGTTTTACTGCAGTTTCTCATCGGAGTAATGTGTGAGAAGGCACAGATAAAGATGCCTCAGAATATGAATCAATTTTCTCCAAAACACGAGGCTGTATATCCATTTTCACTTTGGAAATGTGCCCTTTTGATCAAAACTTATGGATTTGTGCCTTTTTGAAAAAGAAAGAATTAATTCTCCATTCTGTAGGTTTTATTGAAAACTTTACCTGACTCCATATTTCCATTTGTCATGCCTGCCATCTATCGAGTCTCGTGTAAATATTCAACGTCAAGACGAAGGCGCAATGCTTCTTTATGGATATGTGCCTTTTTGAAAACCCACGACTTATCGCCTGACGAAATTCGGAGGATATGTGCCATTTCGATTGCAAGGCACTGAAAAAAATGTAGGGGACGGATTTGTTACCTTTTGATGCAAACACATAACTTTAGCCCCGGAATTGACGTGGATGTGTTCTGTTTTGTTCGGAAATGATAGGGGGATCTGATTCAAATCATATTCAGAGATAGAAAATTGAGAAAAAAACGTTTTCTCCCAGATTTGGATATGTGCCTTTTTGAAAGTAAGCTCCTCTATTGTAGAAAAAAAACCGTTTTTGTTGGATGATCATGGAAATGCATTGACCAGCTGATTGTGTAGGAGGCTACTTAATTTCTTCCGTAAATGACTGGCTATACTTGCATTGAATGAATTCTCTTTATCACTGTTGCAATATTAATTGAAGAAATTGTGGAATATATAAGAACAGAGTAACAGTGATCACACAGTTGAGCCGTTAGGCAACTTTCCCCAAACCAACGTATGAGACCGACGTTTGAAACGTGACCTGTTTGGGGTTTCTCAGGGATAGAAACGAGAAGATTGGAGGTCCGTTGATTAGGTTAGCGAGTTCTGAGACTAATCAATCGGTTATTTCAGCCCTAATTGTCCGACTAAGGTGACACATAACAAGGATTAAAGTACGGTAATCAGTGTGGCGTATAAAGGTATAGAACCACTTAATTAGCTGAAAGCTGGAATGCTGGAAATGGAAGGCTTAATTCCTCTAAAAAGCTCATGATACTGAAATTGAAAATAAGACCTGTTTGGAATTTCTCCGCGACTAATCAATTCAAGATTTCTTCCATAATTGACCCACTAAGCTGACAGGCATAAAGGATTACAGTTCAGTTATTAGTATGAAGTTAGAAGGTATACATCCATCCCAATCAGCTGGAATGTTAGTAAGCTGGAATGCTGGAGCTGTAATACTGAATTTCCCTTAGCCAACTCATGATACTGACGTTTGAAACGAGACCTATTTGGGATATCTGAGGGATAACAATCAGAAGATAAAGAAAGGAAAATATCTTCTCCAATTGATCGACTGAGCTGACACGTATGAACGATTATAGTTCGGTTCCTAGTTTGAAGTATGAAGGTATAGAGCCACACTATTCAGCTGGAATGTCAGTAATCTGGAATGCTGGAGGTATGAAGGTATACAGCCAACCCAATCAGCTGGAATGTTAGTAAGCTGGAATGCTGGAGCTGTAATACTGAATTTCCCTTAGCCAACTCATGATACTGACGTTTGAAACGAGACCTGTTTGGGATATCAGGGACGACAATGGGAATGTAAAGAGCTCCGAGACTAATCAATCGAATATTTCTTCCCTGAATGACCCACTAAACTGATAAGTACGTATAAAGGGTTACAGTTCGCGTATTAGTACTAAGTATAATGGTATAGAGCCATCCCAATCACCTGTTGGTTGGAATGCTGGCGATGTAAGACTAGATTCCCCTAACTAACTCATGATCCTGACGGCTTAGCTGACACGTATAAAGGATAGTTATTAGTATGAAGTGTGAAGGTACAGAACCACCCTATTCAGCTGGAATGTCTGTAAGACCGAATATTGGAACTGTAATGCTGAAATCCTCTCCACTGAATCATGATAGTGACGTTGGAAATTATACATGTTTGGGATTTCTCAGGGAAAACAATAGGAATTTGACGGGCTCCGTAACTGATCAATCGAAAATGTCTTCTCTGACAAACCGACTAAACTGTGACATGTATAAAGGATTAGAGTTCGATTATTAGTATGGAGCCACCCTATTCAGCTGGAATTTCAATACACTGGAATGCTGGTGCTGTAATACTGAATTGCCGAACTGAGATCTGTTTGGGATGGTTGGCCATGAAAAGGTTCGTAGCCCAACGATCAAGAGGTTGATAAACCAGCGTGATAGCGTTTGAAAAAGAGCTTCTATGGAATATCAGCAGATGTGCAACTATGAAATCCAGATTAGCTGCTTGACCTCTGCCAATAATTACTTCCTACGTCTCAGCACGCATTACCGCGGAAATTTAAATTCCGGATCTCATTGGTACAGAAAGTTAATCATTATAAGATAAAAAACCACCCTTATCAGCTGGTTGAAGTCTGAGGATCATTCGTTTCCTCTCGGTCTAATGCTCCTGACATTTAAATGTCAAATCACTTTGTAACTTTTGTGTACTTATGCCACCCTACAAATCCACCCTGTTCAGCTAATGAGCTGCGAAGTTTTGCTTTCACAATCAACTCGCTGGTTTAAGCTTAATCATCTCTTATCAACCACCTCACACAGTGGTTCCCTACTCGGTCCTGCTAAAATGGTAAAGACTCTGATTTTTGAAAACATCCGATTCGCTCCTATATATTGTGTTTTGAGCAGCTGTTGACCAAATACTGAATATCTTGCAAGTACAAACTTAGTGAGCAAAAAATGAAAAAAAAAAATTGAAATTTTTACCTACAAAAACCGAGTTTTAGGAAATTTTTCCTCGCTAACACAAGATTCCCTTCGTCTTATAAAATGCTTGTACATTATCTCTTATATGAGGGAAATTACTGTAAATAAGCGTTGATGCAATTCAGCTCAAATAGAATTTTTTTAAGACTTTATTTTTATATCACAATCTAGTTTTTACATAACTAATAAGTGATATTACTCTGACATGATGTTAACTTAATCAATACATGCAAACGTGAGTAATTTTGTATGTATACTGATAGTTTGGCGTCTCTACATAATCACTGGACACTGTTACACTATAACTAGGTTCACAACACTAATTCATGTGGTTTTTTCCTTTTCAACCTTCTATCAAGGTGTTCAACGTCGAGAGGACGGACATGCCCCTGTAGCCTCTGTTGATGGGCCGCAGCAAATCGTTGTATTTCGGTTTCCAAATCCAATCCAAGATCACGATGGAGGTTCTCATTTCTCACGTACCAGGGAGCATTAACTACGTCCCTGAGTACTTTATTTTGAAATTTTTGAATTATTGCAATATTACTCTTGGCTGCACAGCCCCATAGCTGCCATCCATAAGTCCATCCTGGCTTGAGGACTTGTTTGTAGACCATAAGTTTGCTCTCTATTGGCAAGACAGAGCGTCGTCCCATGTACCAGTAAAGTTTTTTGTATTTCAGACATAGTTCGTTTCTCTTTTTTTCATGTGATTTCCGCCGCAACTTAGCGTCGAGCGTCACCCCCAAGTATTTTGCCTCGTTGGACAGGATGACTTCACCATTGAGAAAAGTCGGAATATACTGTAGCTTTCGGTTAGTGAAGTCAACATGTATCGACTTGGTTTCATTCATTTTGATCCTCCATTTTGCAGTCCATCTTTCTATTTTGGAGATAGAATGGTTCAATTTAGTAACAGATTCGTTGTTGCCTTGGCCGATGGCTAGGATGGCACTGTCATCAGCAAAGGTAGCTGTTATGTTATTTTCGACTTCTGGAAGGTCAGCAGTGTATATGAGGTATAGCAGGGTATACCAGTGGTCCCAAAACACCAAATAGAAACGAGAAGAAAAATAAGGGTAGCCGAAGGAGAGAAGGACTGGGGAGAAGAAGGGAAGGATTGATGTTTTGGATAAAACAGATTAAAGCAGAGAAATCTTGGAAGAATTTAGGGTTTATACCTGATTCTACATTGCTAAGAGGTTTAGAGAAAATGGCATTAATAAAGAAATCTGGAATATGTATCTAGCTGGCTTCATGACGGAATGAAAAAACTTTAAAAAAGAAAAATTGTCAGAAAAAATGGCGGTTGTATTGTAAAGTAGTTGAAGTTTACTGAGTATAAATACATCTTTTCTGTTTGAATTGAAGAATTTTCAAAATTTTCACAACGTTGGGAAACTTGCTTTTTGGATAACTCATTAGTGAGGGCTATTACTAAGCATTTGTTCTTATTTGGAAATGTGTCAACTCTGGTTCCTTTATCAAGTCCCTCGTAATTTTCGCTCGGAAAACCTCTCGTGACCCTTCTCCGCGGAAATGCGCAAACCCATCAAGTCAGCGAATAACACGTTTCACACCAGGAAAACAACTACCCGGATCCTCGTACTGTCAAACTCTGAGATGAAATCTCCACTTTCAAAACGGCCCCCTATGGTCGGTTATTAAGGAGATTTTTCATTTTGAACGCGGTCGACGGCAACGAGAACTCTCGTAAACTCGTTGATGTTTGGCGGGTCGTAAAACCGTTTAGATTTCGAACGTTCGACGATGGAAGGAAAAACAATAGACAACCTAACGATGTTGATCCGTTTCGGGAGACTCATTTTCTGATCATCGACAATTCGATTGGTTGTCAACCCGAAGATTGTCCCTAATACTTTTGAACTACACGAGGAAAACTACTGTTGTATTCCGAAGGTGATCCACGGAAAACTTGGTATACGGATAATGAAATTAACTTGAATATAAGTAAAAATAATTTAAGATAAAATGAATGAAACTAAAAGTTGAACCGTTGGACACTGCTTAGTTTTTTCTGATAAGAATGGGAGGAGCTCCTGGTCAATGAGACCACTATGGTGTACTGGGACTCTGTCCCTATCTCAATTCAGAATCTTTTTGATGGCCTCTTGATCACAAACTGAAGTAAGTTTTCAGGCGTTTCCTTGGCAATATCGGCATGGGCACCCTAAAACGCTGCAAATTCTTTCACTGGGGTTTATTATTCAATTTTTATTCATTTGGCTTGCATTCATAATTTGAATTTCTACTAAGCTTTGGAGTGTGCGTGTTTCACAGGTGATAAAGCGATTATTGATTTCCAGGAGATATGCATAGAGCGCGTAAATCGGTTCTCAACCAAAATACCTATTTGGATTGTTCAGTTGATCATATTTGTGTGCCTCCTGAAATTCAATATCGCTCTATCACCTGTGAAACACGCACTCTCCAAAGCTTAGTAGAAATTGAAATCATGAATGTAAGCCAAATGAATAAAATTGAATAATGAACCCCAGTGAAAGCATTTGCAGGGTTTTATTGCAGATTTGGATTCTACGCCCTTTGAAACGTAAACCGTGAAATTTTCAGGGGGGTTAGAAATTTTTTTTTTTCATTCGAGGCAAAAATTTTCCTTCCGAACGCGGAGAAGGAACCCCTGACTGAAGGGACCTGGCATTGTGAGTCCCGCATAAAACCCCTGCGCTACGGGTTTACTTGGCTATTAAAGGGTTACTGCTCTAATTTGTTTTACTTAGCAATGCGAAGACTGATGTTGGCCTCACAAGATCATGCCATACATCGGGAATGGTTTGAGCTACAGACCTGAGGAAGGGCTCATTCGATTCCTCGTGGATAGTGCTTCAAAAAGAGTCCGTATTTAGGCCGCCTTGATTTTTTTTGAGATTTTTATGGATTTTACAAAACGTTTACAACCTTCAGGTGGTACTTTCCAGTAAGTGAGAGAGCTGGCTAAAGAATTGGGGCGTTGTCGGACCAATATGTATTTTGCCTGCAAATTTCAGATTTTTTGCTCCAGCCGTTTGGGAGAAAACGTGCTTACGGCGGACGGACGGAAAATTTTTTATTGCAGATTTGGATTCTACACCCTTTGAAACGTAAACCATGAAATTTTCAGGGTGGGTTAGAAATTTTTTTTTCAAGAGCGATTACAATGGTTTATTATTGAATAATAAACCAATTGATGGAATCTTATTGATGTAGCACCAGGAAATACTCAAAGTATGTGAACTGCTGTTTGAGCCTTCTCGCAGTTGAGCCGGCATTCCATTGTCCTGACCTTACTCATTTCGCTAAGGTGGCAACTTAGGGGACAGTGGCAAGTGATAGGTCCCACAAGTTTGGGAAGTTCTTTACGCCTAAGTGAAAAGAAATATTACGCTAATTTATCAAGAACCGAATTTCTGAGTACATCAGCATATAGGAAATCTCCACTAAGGGCCTAGAAGGTCCCAACTTCTAGCAAGCCCGATCGCTATGGGGCAAAACCGGTCAAAAACGAGACAAGCTCGTGGGTTTTCGAGTTTTTTTTTTACTTAGACAAGTGGAATGTCGTTTCCTAGTAATTTGGGACGCAAAATCGACTGGGATAGATTTCAGACCCGTAGAAACTCAAACGTACCAAATGAAAGGGGCTTCTGAACGCGAAAGTAACTCCCCAAACCACACAATGGCACAAGCCATCTCGGCAGCTCGCAAAAATTCACATTTCTGGCTATATCAAAGCCTACTTTAGATGTAAGAACATGGTTTCCATATTGAAGACTATTGTTGTGACATTCTCCCCCACAGTTAAAAGTTTCGGATTTTACTTGCTGGACTGGCACTCGGAAAAAATGAAATGAATGAGTTCGTGAGGGGAAGACAAAATTGGATTTTCCTTGGGTTTTGCACATATAATAATTATACTATACTATACTATACTCAATTATTGAGTTGTATCCTTTCCCCTGGTTGGCCCTCTTCAGAGCTGCCATCAACACCATCTTAGTTTTATCTACATAGGTGAAGTTATATTTGCATAAGAAATTATTTGTTGGTTAATTAACATATTGCCAATATTTGCAGGTTCTTGATTTAAAGTTCCATCCTTCAAATAGAGGTTTGTGGTCCCCTGTTAGAAAGTTGTGGATTGTGTTTAGTTATTTAGATTGTTATGGGTTCCATCATTTACATTGTTATTTGATTGTTAGTCATTCGGAACTTACCTTCTTAGTTTTGATGGTTTTATAGATGTCAATTTTGTTGAAATCGAAAAATGTGCAAAATTTGATGCATCATCATGTATCAAATTAAACCCATTAAACTGACTCCATAAAAGTCCCAGTTGAACATGCGGAGCCTACCATATTTTGCACCTTTCTCAGTTTCAACAAAATTTACATGCATAAAACCAGCAAAACAACAATGGAAGGTAAGATTATAATAAGTGAGGAACCTCCACTGCCCAACTCGCTTGGCAGAAATTTTCTTAATGACTCAAAATATTATACAACGGATTTGAATTAGGTCACTTTGGATCTTGAATCTTCTAGCAATTGAATATTGATGTCATTCGTTGTTAAAGAGATCAAAAGTATAAGGACTTACCTAACTGCTAAGGGGCCTAAATACTTCTCCACCTCTCGGGCTTTTATTTGGAGAGAGAACTCCATTAATCAAAGCGGCTAAAGAGAGATTTGCGTTCTTAAGACGGGCTGAAGGGAAAAGTGGCTCAGGGTGGTTTGAGGCCTCCATCGCGAGTAAAAGCAGTGGCGTTGACCTTGTAACGGTTAATACTGGAGGAGCTGCACGCCAACGGGGTGTAGCTCTTTGCAAACGTTGGTCCTTGGTCGTAAACAACTTGATCTATATTTAAAATGATCAAAATATCAAATAAGACGGAATGATTGCATGAAGTTAAAGGGGAAACTGAAAATATACCACGAAAGATACACTGACCAAAAAAACCGGCGCACTTCAAGATTTGTGCTGTTCTGTCTGGTAGAGAAATAAAGTTGGAAGAAATTTGAACATTAACATAAAATTCATATTCTGTGAAAAGATAACAATCACGGTACCTCTGAACTGCCCGTCGAACCGTTGTTTCAGGCAGCCCAAGGGCCTACTGCAATGCTCTATTGAATTCACGATAGAAGCCCAAAGGACGAAAGATGACTTTTCAACAGTCTGCCTTCAGTGCGGTCAACACAAGCCGTTTTTGTCATTGTGCCTTTTGGTTTATTATTCAATAATAAACCATTGTAATCGCTCTGGAAAAAAAAATTCTAACCCCCCCCCCCCTGAAAATTTCATGGTTAACGTTTCAAAGGGTGTAGAATCCGAATCTGCAATAAAAAATTTTCCGTCCGTACGCCGTACGCACGATATCTCCCAAACGGCTGGAGCAAAAGATCTGAAAATTTCAGGAAAAATCCATCTTGGTCCGACGACGCCCCAATTCTTGAGCCAGCTCTCTCACTCAATTTAAAGTGAACTTTAAGGGCTGTCAAAGTTTTGTAAAATCCCTTGTCTCAAAACAAGTCGAAGTAAATTTTACCTATTTGAAGAACATACCATGAGGAATCGAATGAGCCCTTCCCCACGTCCGTAGGTCAAACCATTCACGATGTATGGCCCGATTTATGGTGGCAACATTTGCGTTTTTTGGTTTATTATTGTTTGTTTGTAACCTAGTGATGCCGATAGCGTCGAGTTGTAGTGAATGTGGATACTGGAGTGATAGCCGATGTGGATACTTGTAGTTTATAGCCGATACACGGGTTGAAGCATTCTGATATTCATGAAACGCTGATAATATATAGGTAAATATTATTACTGGGGATTATTATTCAATATTATTACCGGGAAAATAAGTGTTCTTTCACTGGGGTTTATTATTCAATTGGCTTGCGTTCATGATTTGAATCTGTACTAATCTTCGGAGTGTGCGTGTTTCACCGGTGATAGAGCGATTATTGAATTTCAGGAGATATGCATAGAGCACGTAAATCTGTTCTTAACCAAAGTACCTATTTGGATTGATCAGATCATATTTGTGTGCCTATGAAATTCAATAATCGCTGATAAATTATGGATGTTTTTATTGTGTGTGTGAGGGGGGGGGGGGGGTTGAGGTTCAATTAAAAAAATGCTTTCTTTCACTGGGGTTTATTATTCCTTGCGTTTAATTTGAATTTCTACTAAGCTTTCTCTTTCACAGCCAGACAGATTATTGAATTTCAGGAGATATGCATGGAGCACGGTTCTCAACCAAAATACCTATTTGGATTGATCAGTTGATCATATTTGTGTGCCTCCTGAAATTCAATAATCTCTCTATCCTGTGAAACGCGCACACTTTTTCAAATTATGAACCCCAATTGAATAATAAACCCCAGTGAAAGAATTTACAGCGTTTTTAAAACACTTTTCTCGATCTTTTTCCTTTTGAATTAAGTTTTTTAAAGTTTACCTGCCGTTTAAATGGTTTTAGACACGTGTGTGGTCGCAAGACTTGTTGCATTGATACAGGACGGCCGAAGCCAACGTTACGCGGCCCTTGGGCTTTCTGAAACAACGGTTCGACGGGCAGTTCAGAGGTACCGTGATTGTTTTCTTTTCACAGAATATAAATTTTATGTTAATGTTCAAATTTCTTCCAACTTTATTTCTCCACCAGACAGAACAACACAAATCTTGAAGTGCGCCGGTTTTTTTGGTCTCCAGTGTAGTTACATGAGTTCGATTGTTCAGGGATCGTGCATGAACTGTAATAAGCGGGAACCTCAAACTCTTGATCTTTTGCTGTTCTATGTACAATTTACAAGCGATATTGAAATAGTTATTCTTCTGATTATATATCTAATTGCCGTAAATTTCACACTATACCGAGAGTGTTTATTCTCAGCTGGAGGCACCGCTCGCTTGAGATGATTATCTTAGGAATTCCTTGACAGTTTTGGATATAGGAAGCAAGCTCCAAGATCAAGAGCTTTCCCTCTGAATGAAATGAATTATTTATGTTATTATTAAGTTTTCCTCAGAAGTTTTCAAACGAGTTTCAGAACCTCCGTGAATACATAGTACCTATATAAACAATTAAAATAAAAAACGTTGCCAAATCGAACAAATAGGTTTATGATGTTTTGAATAATGTGTGATTGCTGTCAATCTGGGGTTTGGGAATCACTTTTAGTTCATCGCGAGTATTTGATATGGGAAAATTCCTACGGATCTGGAAACTTGTCCCCAGACGATTTTGCGATCAAAATGACTAGAAAATAACCTCCCCCTTGTTTGTGTCAGTAAAAACCACGAAAAATCACTTTTTTGACCACTTTTTGACATCTATTGTTAAAGGCTGGCTAGGAGTTGGACCAACTCTATCCCAAATGGAGTCCATGTGCAAAAGAACGGATTTTTTACATTAATTTCATGGCCTTTTAAATGTCCTTAGGATGATGTTGTAAGTAAGATGAATTACTGCATCAAGATGTACCTAAACCTCACAGAATGGTGCATGCCAGGGCGTATGGCTTGCAGCTGGAGTGACCATTGGTAGCAGAATCAGGTATCCTTCTGGAAATCCAAGGCGATTTGGGAAATCTTTTTGTCTGCATTTAACTTACCCTGAAGATGATTTTGTCTTGTAGCGGCTTGTAGCTGGAGTGGCAATGGTAGTCCAATGATTTAGAATCAATTGTCCTTCTAGAAATGTAAGATGATTCTGGAAATCTTCTTGTCTGCATTTAACATGCCCTTATGATGACGGTGTACGACTTTTCTTCCGTCGTAGAATCTGTTGCTTCATCAAGATATACCTAAATCTTACAGAATGACGCATTACTGGGCGTATGGCTTGTAGCTGGAGTGACCATGGCAGTCTAATGATTCAGAGTCAGGGATATTTCTCAAAATGTAGGGTGATTGAGGAAATCTTTTTGTCTGCATCTAACTTGCCCTTAAGATGATGATGTACTACTTTTCCTCTCACGTAGAATCTATTACTGCATCGAGATATACCCAAATCTTACAGAATGGTGCTTCGCTGGGCGTATGGCTTGTAGCTGGACTGGCCAATGGTAGTCCAATGATTTGGAATCAGGTATCCTTCTAGAAATGTCAGGTGATTTGGGAAATCTTTTTAACTGCATTTAACTTGCCCTGATGATGATTATGTACTACTTTTCTTCTCAATTAGAATCTATTACTTCATCAAGATATACCTAAATCTTACAGAATGGTGCATAGCTGGGCATATGGCCTATAGCTGGAGTGGCAAATGGTTGTCCAAGATTTAGAATCAGGTATCCTTCTAGAAACGTAAGAGTATTGGACAATCTTTCTGACTGCATTTAGCGAGGGCCTGCATTTAGGAAGGTGATGGTGCAGGACTTTTCTAATCACCTAGGATGTCTTATTTCTTGAAGATATACAAAATACATTGCTGAGCGAATATCAGGTAACTGGAGGGTCAATGGCAGTCCAACATCGTAGAATTCAATATCCTTCTCGGCGAATCTCGTTGGAAAGCATTGAACTCAAAAATGTCAGCACAAACAAATCCGGGGTCCTAGACCTCTTTACTCACCAAACGTGAGAGAAACGCCGTGTCGCATCGAGATTATCCGCCTCAACGTGAGTTTGCTCGAATCTGTGAAATTTCGATTCTATCATTATCACGTTATCTCGTTTATTGTTTCCTTTTTTCCTGTGGTTACGCTGATTTGGGGGTTACGCTGCGCTCGCTTTGTGAGTTGGCAAAATATGGAAAATGGGAACGTGCAATGATTGAACGGCACGCCGTTGTATCGCTAGTTGCTTGAGTGAGTGTACAATGTAAATAGAAGTCGATGATTCATAATACGTGTTTATTAGAATAATACGAACAAAAACCAAAATGATAGAAATTAAGCTTGTTACACAGATTTACGGAGAGAAGCAAAAGCTATGTTAATCAGAATGAACCAACACAGGCTCTTGAGGGGAAGACTATTTAATGAAAAAACACGATTTAGGAAGAATGTAATCTATTTCAACAAAATTTAAGAGTGATTATAGTCAAGTCATTATCAGTAACGGAACAATGACTAAGTTCCGATTTCACTAACAAGTCCTAACCATGTTTAAAGCAGTTCATCGTTTTATGGAATCAGAGATTTGAACCTTGATTTAAAACAAACGGGTTTAACCACTTTAGTCAACGGTTACGCTGTTTTTAGTAAGCACCGAATGACCATACAACGATTTAAAGTTTAAACGTTGGTTTTTACCGTATTGTGGAGGCATTTGCCCGCTAAATGTGGATGATAACGAGACAGTGATAACTTAACGAACAATTGTTTATTTTTTCGTTCTATCCCCGTTTTTGTTCAATTATTGCTTGCTTTATGTTTTAGTTAGTAGTATCGTTCATGTTTCTAGCTCTCTTGTAATATTGCTGTTATAAAACCCCCTGTCATGGCAAACATTTTCAACATATCGATACATCGGTTTTCCGATATATCGAATGGAACATATCGATGGCACCGATATATCGGCCAAAAATATCGATATTTCCGATATATCGGTGCCATCGATATATCCTATTTTGAAGTAGGAAACATTATTTAAAAAACTACGAATTTGACTGAGGTTAGCTATCTATTCTGAACCAATCGCTTTACTGAAATTAATTTCAATAGGCTATACAAAAAAAGGTACTTAAATCATAGGTTGGTAGGCAAAGTTTACAATAATACAGACGTTAGTGAAATGTAAACTAAAATAAAATGAAAAAGTTTCATTTGGGAATTACAAAATATTCTACTTACAAGATAAGTAATATGAGTAGGCTGGTATTAATATTATAACAAAAAAAAACAAAAAAAAAAAAAAAAAGAGGCAAATACTTAACTATTACTATACTATACTAGTACAAGACATATAATTTATATAAACGCAAACAACGCGGCTTTGCCTACCTAATACAATGCACTTGTTGTGAAAATTGATATCCAAGAAAACTCTTTTTTTTTTTTTTTTTAATTTAACATACAAAATACAGGTTATTACGTGTTCAATTCTATCCCTCGATCCACCGATATATCGGATCAAAAATATCGATAGTGTCGATATATCGGTGTTAAAATATCACGAAAATATATCGTCACGAAAATATCGATTTATCGTTGCTATCCCGAGTCATGGGCAGAAAATGGGGTTTTTCAATAATTTTTATGTCACAAAATCAATCAATTTCCACGATCTCGAGACCCGAATAATGAAATCCGCACCACATCATTCACCTCAAGTGCGAATAGGTCAAAATGACCAACAACACAAATAGTGTAGTAGCCGTAGCTTGCAAAACACTGAAAAATGTGTAACTGACGAAAAACAATAACACGAAGTAGCAGAAATATCACAATTGAGAGAAGTTCGGAATGCGAACAAAGATGACGGAAGAACTTCAATTAATCGTTGCTTAGGACGCTTACCTCCTTAATTTGGTTGGTTTTGATCTTGGATTTAGAGCGTTTGATCGTTGGTTGATCTGAACTAACGTCTTGTCAAACCGAACATTGTTGTTCAACGACTGAGATTTCCGTTTTAACGAGTACATATTGATTAATAAACTGGGTGAAACCGGTTTTAATCATTCCTTATCAATTTCATCACGATCATGTATTCGGTGGCTACTTCGCATGCGCTAATGCGACATTCTTGCAGGACGTCAATATTTCTAGGTTTCATCCAATTTCATTGTCATTTTCAGGGATCGAACGGTCTGCGGCTCACGGCTTGGGCTTGCAGAAACGTAACATGAGAAATGTGCTTGAAACCGTTTTTTCCCGGTAGGCATTTGAGGAAATCTTTAAGATCCTAAGGTGAAAATCGGATCTTGTAAGATACCCAGTAGGGACCGCTCTTCGGGTTATATATGATTCAAACCCACTAAAACCTCCTGGAACTGTCCAACACATTACTTCAGGCCAAGTCCTTGGTATGTATTTATTCCTCTCGGTCCATTGGTAGCTTCCTCTGTCTCTCCCGTTCTTGGGCGATCTTTCTCTGCAGGATGCCTTCGACATAGACAGCTACAGAGGTCCAATGCGTTCCTCCTCTCAAGCATTTTGGCAACTATATTCTCCGGTGGCCTCAGATGGCATTTCCAGATCATCCTGCAGTATCTTCTTTGTTTCCCACTGCTTACACATGAAGAATGAGTGAAAGCATTGAAGATACCTCAGAGGTAGGTAGGAGACTCCAAGTTCTAGATATTTTCATTGGCTGGGGCATATACATGTATGTCCCTGCCAGCGTGAAAGGGATGACAAAAAAGGTCTGTTTCATATTCTGAATAGTATAATTGTCCTTGTATTCTGAATGTATCTTCTTCCAAGAGCTTCTTTCTGTCTGTTTAGCTGGTCACACGTTTTGTCTTCCTCGTGTTAGAGCGGTTTGTTCAACTGCCGCTTTACGTACGTTCCAAGGTAGATTACGAATCTTCAATGTCCGATCGTCGTATTTAGAATTATGGATTGTGTTTTTTTTTTGTTTTTTTTTTTTTTTTTGTAACTTATGTACAAAGTATGCAATACAAATGCATATTTAGTATGTAATACAACTTTGTCGTCAGCAAATTGTCAAAAAGGAAATCAGTTGGAGAAAAATGTGCTAAAAACCGTTGGATATACCTCGGAGGTATTTAGGAGGCTCCAAGTTATAGATATTTTCATTGGCTGGGGCTTGTGTGGTACCAGGCGGAATCTCAGAGATTATCCATACTGTCACAGCTTTTGTCCCAGCCGGCGTGAAAGGGTTAACAAAAAAGGTCTGTTTCATATTCTGAATTGCATAATTGTCAGTACATTCTGAATATAGCTTCTTCCAAGTGCTTCTTTCCGTCTGTTTAGCTGTTCACACGTTTTGCCTGTCCCGCGTTAAGAGCGGTTTGTTCAATTGGTGAGCTCCACTCTCCAGGGATATTCATTGCAAACCTTTTTCTCAAATTACTGCGAAAGGGAAACCAATCATCGTAATAATGAGGACCCAAAAAAGCTGGAAGGGGTGAAAAAAAAAATCGTCTCAACTTTTCCTCGCTTTTCATCGTCAAACTTCGGAGCTTTTGCCGTTGAAAAGAAAAACATTTTTCACGGTTGACAACCGCTTGGCGTTGATCTCTTCTCTCCGGAGCAGTCCCCAGTGAAAGTTTCCATTCAACCAGCCTTCGGTGCGCTCGCTTTGAAACCGTCGGCAGAGCGATTACACAATTTTATCAGGTTATACATAACTTTGATGACGGAGTTTATGGAAAAAAAATGAGAGGAAAACAAGAGATTTGGTTATTGGAGACGGGGAACGGTGAGACTGGTGGTTAACTAAAAGAAAACAATTAATTGTTGGTACCTACGTAGTTCGTCAGGGAGGTATCAGCTAACAGTCAAGTTTAAAAAGTTAGTAATTATCATTTATATCTGAATGGTTTGATGAAAGACTGAATAAGGATCATTTGAATAATGCATGCCGTTTGGAGACGGAAGTTAGGGGAAAAAAGTTGAAATGTTGGGTTGTTTTGTACGATCAATCAATGATTCATAATTTGTTTCTGGTGATAATTCATTAATAGCAAAAATAAATCAGCATACATCAAATGAAACCAGCGGCTTATATACTGTTAGGTGAAAGAAAGTTTGCATTTCGTTGGTGGAAAGTTGGTGTAATGTGCCAATTGTGGATTTTGTCAACCATTATGCCCCTCAGAAGGCTTGGATGTTCACGTTATATTCATTGTTATGTAATTTAACAAAGAATCAACCTTTTGAATCAACACTCCAATTTAATCCTTTTGGGGAAAGTGAAACCACTGTAATCTCAACTAACGTAGCGTGTAGTTCATACATGACAGTTCTGGTTTACCCAATCCAAGGTGAAACAGCATATCATGCGGGATGAGTGGATCAGAAAGAGCGTGATGGTTAGCATGCAGACACTGGGTGCTGAGCGACCCCAGTTTTACTAAGCCCACGTCCCCACATCTCCTTAGCATACAGTGGCCCAGTGAATCGCTTTTACGGATTGAAGATAATGAATCTGGTTTGGCTTAAGGTGCCCAGTCAATGATTAGGGTAGCCAAGTCCCTCAAAATACAGGTTCAATAGAAAGAGCGTTCCGCCAATTAACCAGCTAAAACTTGCTGGAAGAATGACAAAGCTTCCCAGCTGCGTATTTCATTCAACAGGAACAAGCCAGGACAAATTTGAATCTGGGATGAGCCGAATACAGAACCCAACACCCTAATGTTTCACAGATCAGCGTTTTTACGCAATAGGTACGTTTAGATTTTAATTGGCGGACATGGCTCCATTTCGTTAGGGATGCAGTCAAAACTGTTAACCAGCTCGTTTGAGTGTGCTGTTATAGAATTACTGGAGCGACAGTTTCGCAAAGAAGGACCTAGTTGGAGATCTTCTAGACCTTCAAAATCATGTGAAAGAACTATACAGTGCCTCGAGTGCCTGGCTTAGATTCAATCTCGTGTGGCCATTAACATCCAAATCTACTTGGATTACTGTGAAATCTAATTGGTAAGAGGACATGTAATTCCTACTGATTCCAGAAATGAAGGTAGGAATGTTCTAGTAAGTATCCTTTTCGGGGAAGTAACGTTCTCGGATGTATTAGCGACGTATTCCTCTAACTCTAACATGAAATACCATCATATGTTTGCATCATCAGTGGAACCACCTGACATTGATATATTTCGAACCTCCATCCTATGCCCAGGTGACGAAACGTCCACGATCCATTACTCAACGTTATACTAAACCGTTGGGCAGGTAATTGTCGATGTTTGAACTTGTACTTCTTCCATCTTAACGTACTACTGGTCTGAAAATGCAGCCTGGCCTGTCTGACAAAGAAGGATCTAGTTGGAGATCTACTTGTCTTTCCAAAAACATCCCTGAAGAAAGCCACAATAGGGCCAGCGACGTATTCTACCAAAGTAACTTCAGGTCAAAATCTTCACGTCAAAACCTTCATACGTTCGCATCATCAGCAGAACCACTGAAACAAAGATATATTTCGAACCTCCACTCTAAGCCCAAATGGCGACACGTTCCCGAACCGCCCAACGATATATTAAACCGTTGTGCAATTATTTGTCGATATTTCGAACTTGTTGTTCTTTCATCTCAACGTACCGCGGGACCTCTGATCCGCGATAAAATGAGAAAACGAATCATTTCGTAAGTAGTTTAGTATGAGCCTCCGGCGGCCCAGGCCTAGCTATCTGAAAGTCTGAAAGTGTGTTTGTTGGCCGGGGGCCTCGACTGGGCGTGCTCCCCCCCGACATCCTTGACATTTTCCGTCCCCGTATCCCCGGCCTCTACTTCTACTCTCCTTATTGTAGCTGATATTTCTGGTCCTGAAATCCTTACGTCGCGTCTTTCATATACTTTTTCAACTCGAAGGCTGGAGTAAGTCGGCTTGTAAAACCGACGTGGGAACTTTCGCACGTTGCTCACCCGACGACGAAAAGCGGCTTCATTCCTCGTCTCGATCATATCACAACAAATCGCCAGTAACACGAAAGAAAGTCTGGAATAGCGGAACTTACATTTTTGTTCCGTTTCCATCTTTGCAACAAGTATTTCAAAACGAAAGAAAAACTAATGGTTGTTTTGAAGAGAGTAGACCAGGCAAAAGAGAGGTTGGAAGAAATTGGGTTGATATCGAGACTGGTTGAATAGGTCCTTTTCTTTCAGTTTGGGACCTTCAGTAATCGATCAAGAGGAAAACATTGTTTTAACCCCCTTCGAAGTTTGTCGGTTTCCATTTCAAGTTTCAACTTAACGATAAATCCATTGCATGGCTGATTTGAAACGGAAGTTGGGACTTACTGGAAGGTTCGTAATAGGTCAAGGAGAACTTGAATCCCAACTGATGGCATAAAGAACATAACAACAACAGGCAAAGAATAATTTACATTGAAAAATGAAATTATGTGCCTCGTATAAGTGAGCTTTCTCGTTTGTTAGGGAGTGTAAGATTGGTACCTAACTGTATTGGGTGGTGATGGAGATCTAAGCCGAGAGTCCACTAGGAACACAATTTCCATAAAATTCCGACATCCTGTTGACATAACTGCAACATCAATGAGGATTTTGGTTTATTATTCAATAATAAACCATTGTAATCGCTCTTGAAAAAAAAATATATATATATTAATCCCCCTGAAAATTGAACTGTTCAAAGGGTGTAGAATCCAAATCTGCAATAAAATTTTTTCAGTTGGTCCGAAAACGCCCCAATTCTTTAGCCAGCTCTCTCACTTAATTTAAAGTGCCCTTTAAGGGTTGTCAAAGTTTTGTAAAATCCCTAAAAACCTCAAAAAAAGTCAAGGTGGCCTAAATTTGGACTTTTTTTTTTTAAGAACTTTCCATGAGGAATCGAATGAGCCCTTCCCCAGGTCCGTAGCACAAACCATTCCCGATGTATGGCCCGATTTATGGTGCCAACATTTGCGTTATTTTGGTTTATTATTGTTTTTGTTTTCATTGCAGTAACCTAATGATGTAGTGAGCGTGGATACTGGAGTGAACTCCTAAAAGGGTTTATAGCCCATACACGGGTTGAAGTATTCTGATAACCATTAAAAAAAACGCTGCAAATTCTTTCACTGGGGTTTATTATTCAATTGGCTTGCGATTCATGATTTGAATTTCTACTAAGCATTGGAGTGTGCGTGTTTCACAGGTGATAGAGCGATTATTGAATTTCAGGAGATATGCATAGAGCACGTAAATCTGTTCTCAACCAAAATACCTATTTCTATTGTTCAGTTGATCATATTTGTGTGCCTCCTGAAATTCAATAATCACTCTCTCACCTGTGAAACACGCACACTCCAAAGCTTAGTAGAAATTCAAATCATGAACGCAAGCCGATTGAATAATAAACCCCAGTGAAAGAATTTGCAGCGTTTTCAAGTAGGTTACATTTTGTTATTTTTAGAAACATACTTGATATGTTAGAATCTATGTAATGCATGGATAACGACACTTTTTACTCGACAATTCATGCACAACCAAGTGTGAATAGCACACATTCTCCCACATTCGCAAGCAAAGGCGGTATTTGCAGTATCATCTATCACCATGTATCATCTACCATTTACTGCTCTCTCCAAATTACAGATCTCACACCAAGCACGTCCACCGTCTGTGGGACGTGGGAATCAGGATGTCGATGAGAAAGAACGTTACGGAGATTCTTTGCTTGACGATAGTCAGGTGTAAATCAAGGTGTTTCAAGTGTCTAGGCGACATTGAAAAGAGTTGAAACGGATTTCGATAAAATGTTTCAATTAATCCCAAAAGCCACTTAAACCTTAAAACATATCGGAATTAAGCTTGTAACGAAGATTTAATGGGCTCAACTGTCACTAGATATTTTCTCGTATATACAGGGTGATTCCCTCGTAGTGTACGAAATTTTTTTGGGTGAAACTAGACCGAAAATGGAGCAAAACGCCGCCAACCGCACTGTTCTATCGCAACCCGTTCCAGAGATATGATTATTCAAAGATTTTTTCGAGGAAACCACGTTTTTTTTTTTTTCATTAAAAGCTATGTTATGTGCACTTTGCTCCAACATTTTTCAATTTTTTAGTACATTTTCGGATTCAGCATTAAATTTCCAATAAGATGGTAGTACAGGTTACCATAAAAGTCACTAACTTTGGATCGAATGAACAGTTCAAACTTTAACTTATGAAGGAAAGTTACATTTTCTTATTTTTCATTATCGCTCATCAATTTACTAAAAGACCACCCACAAAACTGCAAATTCCATAAAAAGTAGCGCATTTAACCCAGCTTTCGAATGATATAGTCACGTTTATGATTTTGTTCCGATTTCGTAGAGAAATTCACATTTTAAATCCGAGAAACATGATGTATTGTTTTGGTATGAAAATCAGGTACCTACTTAGTAGATAAATTATAGGTACATTGTCATATTCCCATTATCAAAATCTGTATTTTATACGAAACAAACTCTTCAGCGGAAGGGAAAAGAAAAGTATTGTTGATAGATAATAAACGTTTGGTGTGTTTAGGTGCCATATTTTTCTGAACGTTTGGTGGAATATCATGAAGAAGTAGTGGTATTTTTGCAAAAAACCCAGGTAACTCGCACCATTCAATCTGTCAGGCAAAAAATGAGGCCATATCCAAGAAGGTGTATCGACAAACTGAATATTAAACCCGTCCCGTTTTAAAAGGAAAAAGAACTGCTATCCTACAAGCGGCAATATTCAAAGTACTCCGAAGGTCGAAGTCACTGTTATTATGATACCTAAACAGACCAAATCAAGTACCTATTTTCATACCAAAATACGACACCATGTTTTCCGGATTTAAAATGTGAATTTCTCTAAAAAATCGGACCAAAATCATAAATGTGAATATATCATTCGAAAGCTGGTTAAATGCGCTACTTTTTATGGAATTTTGCAGTTTTGTGGGTGGTCTTTTTTAGTAAATTGATGAGCGATAATGAAAAATGAGAAAATGTAGCTTTCCTACATAAGTTAAAGTTTGAGCTGTTCATTCGATGCAGAGTTAGTAACTTTTATGGTTTCCCTTTGCTGGCGCCCTCTTCTACTGAGTATTGGCATTGCCAGTCTCAAGCCTCTAGATCTTCTGAGCTTTGTCATCACAGAACCACAGCAGCAATCGTCTACCAGTTCTTTGTTGCATAGCTTCCTTTCGTCAGCCAGATCTTTGTTTTCCTCACCTCTCGAGATCTCGTTAGTTCACCCCCATCTCTAGTAGAGTCTTGAGTCTCACACGCTGTATTCGCCGTTCCGCTGGAATGGGCCATGGATGCTGGATTCTTGTCCAGAGAGGGCACTTTTTACCGCCTAACCCGGATGAAAACTTAAGGAATTAATTGTTTCAACCAACAACATTTATGACAAAAAACCGAACTGCATACTTGGATGATATGTTCACACATTGCCAGTCTCAAGCCTCTAGATCTTCTGAGCTTTGTCATCACAGAACCACAGCAGCAATGGAGGACACGAAATTAAAGTTGTTCAGAAGGATCTAAAACGTAAAATCTCAGTGGGTTTTGATGACAGTAAATCTCCCCCCCCCCCCCAGGGATTGAAAGTAGACTTCTAAGTGAAAATTCACGACCATTGACAATTCATTCAAACTATCTGTCGTTGTCAGTAATCAGGACATTCAATGTTACTGCTGTCCACCTTATTAAGAAGGATTTCGAATCTGTGTCTATCTGGCTATATGTGTCTGTCCGTGTGAGTGATGTTCACTGTTCAGTGGGTATCTCTCAGATCCATATATAACCTGGCCATCAATGATCCAACAGTCTGAGGGTGTTTTAGCAACAAGGTCTGGCCCGTATCCTCTCCCACCTCTTCACACATGCACCTGACTTCGAACATCCTAAAATTTTTTGTTCATGCCTAGCAAGATGCAAACATAGCAGTAAGGCCTTGCTATCAAAATTTGATGAAAACAGTAGGGATTAAAATTGTTACACGGTTTGGCGGGCACGTGCCTGTTGGACACAGTCCACAAGTCAAGACTTGTTCGCAATGCTCTAACCCTTGAAATGCTATTGGAAATTTTGGTTTGGGGATCAAACGAAATTGTCATCTCCCAAAAGTGAACAATTCACGGGCTTTGTCTGCCTAAAGTATCTTTCACTGTCAGTAATCAGGACATCCAATGTTCCCACTGTCCACCTTATTAAGAAGGATTTCCCTTCTATCTGTCGAGGCCCCCGCATTGCGTGTAATCGCGCTGCCCGACTTTTTTTTTCTTTGCTTCACCCGCGGCACATGTATGTAGGTCGTTAGAAGGTGTCGGGAGAGGGCCGATGGCTCTTACGTTGTCCGAGATTGCTACCTACCCACCTCTCTCCACAATAGGGGGAGACCCCCCCGAGAACGGAGTCTATCTAATCACCGCCGTTTTTTCCCCCTTGTAGCGACTTCCAGAATATCGCGGACGTGTGGAAAAAAAAGTCCACCCTCGTCTTACCACCTATATTCAGAACATTGTCCCGTCCGATGCTCTTTAACTATCGAATTAGAGTGTTTCCTCTTGTACCTAAATTGTCGTCCAGATAACATTGTTTTCATGGTGTGCCGCTTTTCAACGTGTAAATGCAGCTGTACATGATTAGATTGAAGTTTCGTTTCCGGCAGTAAAGGTTAACGCTCTAATAACGTGAAAATATGAGCCGGCAGCAAACGATAAGTAATCAACCAGCCCACAAAATCTAGTTAGCCTTAAAAAACTCCATTAATTTTCAGTACTGTTGACAGATAAGGAAAGAAATTATCCATAAAGGTCCTTTATCTAATCACTGCGTCTCCGCACCTGGCAATTGAGTTCAAGTTCCATCACTCTCAGATGTTTATCTGGAGCATGTAAAAACTGTGTAGGGGAACAAGTGGTAATACCGTGCACTTAACTTTGAACCATACAGTTAAGGGAAAGAACGTCATAAAAATGGTTTTCTTGGACGAATGGCTCTAGAATTTATTATATTTTCGATATCTGAGCATTTCCCTAACATAAAAGGATTTTTAAAGGAAAAACAGCATTGAATGTTGATAAAGTGCTTTGGACGGCATTTCCCACCCTGTGGGGTAATGACCCCGAAAACTGAATTATGTTCCCCTCTCAACCATCATTCAACCCATTTTGGTTTATTATTCAATAATAAACCACTGTAATCGCTCTGGAAAAAAAAAATTCTAACCCCCCCTGAAAATTTCATGGTTTACGTTTCAAAGGGTGCAGAATCCGAATCTGCAATAAAAATGTTTCCTTCCGTACGCCGTACGCACGATTTCTCCCAAACGGCTGGAGCAAAAGATCTGAAATTTTCAGGGAAAATCCATCTTGGTCCGACGACGGCCCAATTCTTGAGCCAGCTCTCTCACTCAATTTAAAGTGCCCTTTAAGGGCTGTCAAAGTTTTGTGAAATCCCTAAAAACCTCAAAACAAGTCAAGGCGGCCTAAATGTAAACTTATTTTTAGAACCTACCATGAGGAATCGAATGAGACCCTCCCCAGGTCCGTTGGTCTAACCATTCCCGATGTATGGCCCGATTTATGGTGCCAACATTTGCGTTTTTTCGTTTATTATTGTTTGTTCGTAACCTAGTGATGTCCGGCCGCTAGCGTCGAGTTGTTGAATGTGGAGCATGAACTGATACACGGATTGAAGCATGATAACGCTGATAATATATAGGTAAATATTATTCAATATTATTACTTGGGTTTATTAATCAATATTATCACTGGGGTAAATAAGTATTCTTTCACTGGGGTTTATTATTCAATTGGCTTGCGTTCATGATTTGAATTTCTACTAAGCTTCGGAGTGTGCGTGTTTCACAGGTGATAGAGCGATTATTGAATTTCAGGAGCGATTGAATAGGGCACGTAAATCTGTTCTCGACCAAAATACCTATTTGGATTGATCAGTTGATCGTATTTGTGTGACTCCTGATGAAATTCAATAATCTCTGTATCACGTGTGAAACATGCACACTCCAAAGCTTAGTAGAAATTTAAATCATGAACGCAAGCCAATTGAATTATAAACCCCAGTGAAAGAATTTGCAGCGTTTTTCCAAAGTTAGGTGGTTAAATGTATTTATAACAGAACAATAAAAACCATGAAAACAGTCAATAAACTATAGTTAAAATGAACGATGACTTAGAAATAGGTAAACTACAGTCTTGTATATAGAACTTTTTTGAACCCACACTAATATTTAGCTTTTCTTTCTTTACAAAATTATAAAATAGCCTTGCATACATCACATAGTCCGTGATCAGGTCGTCCCATGGAACACATGTAGTGGCTGCTGTGATTGCATTGCTCGCAATTCCACTTTGGCGAATTATTATCGGCTTCTTGGCAAATTGTACACAAGCTGTCCACAAAAGACGAAGTCAAGAATTCTTCAACATCTTCGTGTGTGTCTACAACAAGGTGTCCCTCAGAGATATCTCCCCAGTCATCACTGTCACTGCTCTCACTTCTGGTTCTCTTGCGCTTCTCTTTCTTTTTTTGAGGTCTTTCAATTTTTTTCATGATTTCCACCTTTCCTCTTCTTCTTCTGAACCCCATCTCTGCTACTAGTAGTGAGTTGATCAAAATCCAGCTGAATTTGGCGCTTTGTTGGTTATTTGTTGTTCTTTTCCATCTTTTTTTGACGTTTCAGAAATGCTCGGCATTCCCTCGATACGATGGGCGGCATTACCCCAATGTTTACGTTTTTCGTAATTCATTCACGCTGACTTCATTTACAATCAAAACTTGAATTTGGTTAGTGCTTCAGAAAGATGATGAAATTCTGCGTATATACCAACATGACAACTGATCTAAAAAAGAGTTGAAAATGGGACTTACATTGCTTATTTCCGATGCACAAGAAATAACATCAAACGATTCAGAAAAATACTCACTGCACTCACGTCAAGAAAGCTAACTTGGCAGGTAGGGTAACGATAGAATCTAGTTGGCGGGACATTTCCCTAGGATCGGCGCTCATTCCTACGTTTCTGGTGTCGATTCAAACATCCGAAACAGCCATGGGCGGCATTACCCGATGCACGGTATTACCCATCATTCCATATCATAAATGGATTATAAATACTTAATAAATAGGTACTTGATACATTTCAGCTCAAACTGAAATTTTCGCTTCTTTTGAAAAATCATATAAATGGACATAAATTGCACTGTTCCATTAGGATGTTGTCCGAATTGAAGGGACGTTTCACCCTATCAGGGATTGTTCCCAGGAAAGCCTCTCGGGCGTTGTGATGTGTAGGGGAGCCCAGAATCAACTGATCCTGTGTCCCACCGATTGTAGTATGAATTAGAGTTGGAATGTCCATTCCATAGTCTGCAGATGGTTTTGAAGAAGTACCTGGACTTTCCTTCTGTGATTTTATCAAACCAGGTGGATTTCGAGGGAGATGGAAAAAGGGCTTTGTAGAGATATCTTGGCGGGTGAGCTAAGTGCTCCTTTCTCAAGCATCAACATGTGGTTGACTGAGGATTTCATGTCTGTTGTATTGCACGTTCGAGAAGCTCTGTAGTTGGGACGGTGGCTCTGGAGTTGGGATGGGGAGATTTGGCTGGTCAGCTTTTCTCGTGATATGCGCGGGAATTCAGCGGAATTATCTATGCCGTCCTGCAGTTTGAAAAAAATACTCGATTTTAAAGTTTTGACAATTTTGTCTCTTTGGGCTGCATTTGCATCTTTCTGTAAGATAGAAATCACAAAATAAACCTTAAAATTTGTGTCGGGGTCTCCACGTGGCATAACTAAAAAACACCGTTCCTCTTTTAAGACAAAGTCCTGAGAGACTTTTATACATTACTTCATGTAGGACAGACCCCGGACCTCGTGAGGGTTCCTCCTAGTCTTCACTACTTCTACCCTGGCTCATTCCCAGCTTCCGTTCACTTCCTCCTCTTTGAGCACCATAGTGATATACCTACGTGCTGATTGTACTCCAGTTCTCCGCAGATTGTGTCATCTTTTCTATTACTGTTTCTGGGCTAAAATCACCCCTATTAACGCAAGACGTTTTGCTGCTGCCATTTTGTTGGAAAAAGAATGTTTTTGTGAAATTACATCATCGTCCCTCATCTGGCAGTACATACACCTGCCTCGGAAGTCTTCCCTATTTTCTTTAGGAACGACCGATAATAACCAAGTGCCCCGTCAGGAACCGTATTGCAAAAGTAGTAATTAACGTCGCCCTGTTTCCCTCCTGCCATTTTGATAATCAGACGGGCTGTCCATTCCACGGGTTTCAGTTGCCCATCTCGCTGCCATTTTTACAGTCTCTGCTCTCTCCTGTTTTTTGATCCAACTGGCCGCATGTTCTTGATTTCTGGCATGAACCTCGAAAAAGTCATCAGAAAATGTCGATTGGTACAACACCCCATGCAATCATGGATGCTGGTCCAGACACAGTCCGATAGGCACTCAATGCGCACAGGTTTGGGAATTCTTTTGACTGTATAATCAAATGAGCTCACCCGGTTTAATAATCGATTAAGGCCGTAAGATAGAAATCCCAAAATAAACCTTTTAAATAACCGCCATTGGGTATTTTTAAAACAAAGTCTACGAGAGACTTTTCAAAGTTGCAAATTAGGGTAACTCGTTGTGTAAACACCACGTTTATAGTAGAACTTACTGCATCGACATTTACACATTGTTCTACGTGGGTTTGACATGAATAAATAAATAAAATATAAACTGAAAATCGCAATAACGATGACTTTAATGACGACTTGTTGACAACGAGACAATTAGTAATCGCGACTTCACAGACCGGCCATATGTATATCTGCAAGAGGCAGTGCCTTATAGATATAAAGGCACTTAAATATATAGATTTAATTAGATTTAGTTTTAGTATTAAGTAGTGTAGCTTTACATAATTTTAATTAATATTAAAATTACTGAACTCATAACAACATTTATGGCTAATATAGATAGAACCATATGATATATTATTTTCGATAGTTTAGGATCGATAGCTATTTAAGAATCGATATATCAGAGCAATCGATTGCAGGACGCTAATGTCATCGTCTTGGGTGATATCGACATTATGCCACCGATATCCCTTCTCTCTTGCCACACATAAATATTGATATTGACATCTTCCTCCTGGCTCTGGAGAGAGATTTACGCCGTCAAAATCCACCCTCCGTCGTAAAGACATATCGCACAAGCCTTCTTTCCACAGCGAAGACATCCACGCCGCAGATATAGGATAAAAACGTCAACGAGATGAACTCGGAGAAATTTGTTACCTACACAACTTCCAGCTTGTAGCTCGCTCTAGACAACATCAAGAGGTTTTCTTTTTCACCGGGGGCCTTTATTCCGCAGTATAATAACTCTAGAGTAACAAGTAGAGTCACCAATACCATCACGTCTCCTTTACAAAATCTACTCGTCGGGAAAACCTAGGAGAATTCCGTTCCGATTTATCGCTTCCTGTGCCGCAACTTTCGTCCCAATTTCCTTTTACTTGCCGGTTATATCAGAGCTCGCTACGACCACAGATTTACGAGCTGGCAAACGCATCGGGAATAATAACCGCAAATGGGTCGAAGTTCCCGAAGAAGGGGAGTCCGTTTTTCGTCTCGGGAGATCGGAAGGGTATTGAATCTAGTGTAAGAAAGATAACTTCCTATTTCGTTGAAGTCAGTCAACAATCCACAAATTGGATTTATTTTATGACTTTCACTCCACAATATTTATGGCAGTTGAAGCAATCTAAGTGACTTTCATGATTAAATGTTATATTTAGGTAATTTCAAAATTTCTGTCACATTTATGTCACTGATCAGTATTGCCGTCAAATCTCAACTAAATACAGTTTTGTAAGTGTTTTAAAATTTTCTCCTATGTGGATGTACATGTTCCATGGAAAAGTATGTAAAAGTTGTGCCTACAGGACCCAGAAGAAAATACCAAATTCGTATTTCTCACTCCCTACAGCTGTCACTAACCGTAGGTATACAACTTCCATCGTCACTATGAAAGAACATACCATCTACAATGGATATCCGCCTCAGGAAAACAAATTGGATCAAATCAAGTAGCCTTATCAGCCCATTATTTCAGTGTCACACGGTTTTTCCTCACTCCCTAGAATGTTTTGAAAAGTAGCCCCCAACTGACAGGAAAGGGTGTTTATAAAGTTGGGATCCCTTATTCAAGATGGTCCCAACGCTGGTGGTTGGATTTTGCCTAGACCTTCCAAGTCAGTTCTACTGGGAAAACCATCCCTGGAGGCAGCAGTGTGGGTTTTTTAACTCTCACTCCCTACTCCAATAATATTCTGACTGTGGCAAGTGAAACTTGATCGCACTTGTTGACAATTAGTGTAGTTGTTGGAAGTTCGTTGACAACATTTTTGTTCAACCAGTTTCAATTGATTTGTGGCCTGTAAAGGCGGTGAAAGGCTATAACCTCACTCCCTACTCTCTCACTTCCTACAATATCCAGCCAACACCCCCTTAAATTGTAGGGAGTGAGATCTCCTTGTAGCAAGTGAGATTTCGGCAAGGAAACCTTAGTATTTACTGTAGCTAAAAGTAAGCTAATTTGTGCTGTTCCACTCACCTAAATTGAAAGACTTGAGCGGCGATTCCCTTGAAGGTTGGAAGCTCAAGAGGGGAAAAATAGAAATATATACCTCACTCCCTACAAAAGTTTTTTTTTTTTTTTTTTCAAAATGACATATCAGCAGTAAGGTTTAAGATTATGTGAGCTTACTTGGGTATTGTGCCGAGAAAACCGCGATTAAAAGCAAGAAAATTGATCAAATTTTCAATTTTTTTTAGGAAGTCCATACCCAAATTTGATTAAAATTTTGAAATGACCCTTTTCTCCATGATAAATAAAGAAATTAATGTGAAATTGAATACGAAATTCAATACTTGTAAGGTGACCTAAGGTTACCTAGTTCTTTAGTTGGCTCTCCTAAGAAACATGAAAAACGGGGATTCTATGTCTAATCTCAAGTTAATTCTGCTTCCAAAGAAATCAACTGTTTGTTATCCTGGAGATGCAAATGTTTTTTCAAAACCAAAATCCAGACCCAGTAACATGACTGTGGAAAGTAAGAATCTTGATCTCACTTGTTGACAATTAGTGTAGTTGTTGGAGATGTCGTTGACAGCATTTTCTCTGTTCAACCAGTTTCAATTGATTTGTGGCCTGTAAAGGCGGAAAGAATTGTCAAATAATCTCACATTCATTTCAAGAAGATCGCATGCACTGACTACTGCGTACGCGCTTAGGATTGTAACAGGCCTAATTTATATCGTTTTCATCCGCTTTGATAAAATTTACAGGGAATGTGACTTAAATTGTAAAGAATTTCATCGCCAAAAAACGAACTCTTGGCAGACTTTGTATATGGACATCCAGGTCTCTAAGGTCTTGATCGCCCACGGGAAAAATGGATCAAATCAAGTAGCCTTATCAGTCCATTATTTCACTGTCACACGTTTTTTCCTCACTCCCTACAATGTTTTGAAAAGTAGCCCCCAACTGACAGGAAATGGTGTTTATGAAGTTGCTTCTGTTTTGTTGGCATCGCATATTCAAGACGGTCCTAACGCTGGTGGATGGATTTTATCCAGACCTTCCAAGTCAGTTCTACCGGGAAAACTATCCCTGGAGGCAGCGCATCTTCAAACTTGTCCTTCTGAAAGCCTAGATAGGTTTTTTGGGCAAATTTGAGCTTTCAATTCCAATTCTATCGAGAGTTATCGTTACGAATGTGCTTTTTGTTGTCTTTTAACAGTTGCCAACATTTTTTGAAAATTTCCATTTTAAATATTTTCTACCGAGAACAATAGTTTCTTTTTCTTCGAAAATTCGCTAATACTACAGCAATTGAAAGAATTTTTAATATTTCTTTTTTTTCACGTTAGGTAGCAAACTAGAAGGAATTTTTTCTGTGAGCGAAGAGTAAACGAAACCGATGTTATCGAAGCAAAAACATCGATATATCGATAGTATCGAATGAGTGGCATCGATGGAAAAACATCGTAATATCGAAGCAAAACTTCGATAATATCGATTTCGATGTCCCATCCCTACTCAGAATTGTTTCATTTATCCTTGGTTTACTGATGTCAACATTTTTTGTCGCATAATTTGCATTGTTCAATAATAAGTGAGTATGTAGTTGGAAACTCAACAATTTATTTATTAACTATAATTTTATATATCTGAAAATCAAACAGAATGGTGGAAGAAGAATATTATTGTATATCCCAAATAATCGATTAGGTATATGGTACTTCTCGAGATAGATGCTGAACAAGATATTGGCCTTGTGGCGGGGCACATTGCTTCCCCCGATTCGTAATATGAATATTTAAGTCATTGAAATGTTCTAAGCAACCTTTAAAGATTCCATACCGAATTTCTTGGGGGAAATTGAAAATTGAATAACAAAATAGGATAGTTAGGGAATGAAGATCATACAAGGACGCACAAATGGGTCCTCGGGAGTTGGGTGGTTTCACTCGATTGATGAACCTTTTTGATTTTGAGATTCTAAACATCTTCATAAGTGAACGAAGTGGTTTTGAAGGAGTTAGAATTGGTTTTTATAGTGAAATGTTATTTAGAGGAATTGTTTTTTAAAAAAGAAGGATGACGCGGTTTTTGCATGGACAATGTCAGAATAGGCAGCACCTAATTTGATTTAGATTCTCTCATCTATCAAATTCTGTAATTTGATCGGCTACTTGTACGCGATTAAGAAAGCCATTCGAGACTGACGGAACTTGAGGCATAATGGGCGACATTGAGATGTCTCGTTTTACTGCTATCGGTAAAACCGCGTTATTAGCGTCGGTGTGAATACTATCTCCAGCGCTCGCCACGTGGTCTGGTGAACCCGAGGAATCACAGGAGTGACATAACAGATAGGGAATACCTTCCGAATGCGTCTCGTCTGATTGCAGGGGCGTCAACACTACTCCGTGGTTCCCTCTCGCTCGCTTCCAGGAGTCTGGAGGTCACGAGAGATTGCGCGTCCGTACCTGAAAATAGGAGTTCGATTTCTGTTATTCACACTGCCTTATCAGTCCTGTGATCAATATGTCCATCAACTCCGTTATCATTTCCGACTGTTAAAAGGTTCCTTAAAATAAATACCTTTTAAAAAAAATTGTTTACTATACCATGTTAACAACTGATCTCATTTATTGTACAATAATACAAATCAAAACAAAGATATACATCTTGTTTTGACATAGTCAGACAACTGATAAACTGGTTATTTCATTATTTCACATTCACGGAGTTAATTCTTGCGTGTTTCTTCTCTTCAATGTTCTTAAGTCTCGTTTTCATCAAAGCGCTGTTTGTGAACGTTCACGAATCTTCACAAACATTCGCGAATACTCGAACATGCTCCCGTGAGCGTCCGCAGGAGAGGTGTTCCCAACATTCAGAAAGTTCCCGACGAAACTTCGTGAATATGGTTCCATTCTGTGCTTCGTCAATACACTAGCGTACAGAAAATAGTTAATCATAAAAACACCGCTATATTGAAGATAAAGGTGAGAAGAAAATTCAATATTGGCAAGGCTTGGCTGGTTGGGTATTGGCTTTAGGCTGTGTTTTGAAGTAATAAGTTGGCACTACGTGATGAAGCTAAACACTACTCTAATGAAAAATAACTATCAAACAATGAAAAAACCTGTTCCAGAATACAAATAGAGCGAAACCCTCAATAGATCTAAATGCATTCCGAATCTCTAATTAAGTAATTGAGTTCAACCACTTTGAATGACTTTCTGTTCTTGGTATTGGAGTTATGTGATTCACCAACTCGCTAATAGGTACCTACCAACGTTTGTTGAGTAATTGGATAAGTACGTCTGCACCGTCCTTGAATTTTTGAGGGAAAAGATGAACGAAACAAGATTTAAGTGGCTTCTTTATCTTCTTTTAATACTTGAATTGTATGAATGTAACCACGTGTGGTCTATTCCTGAATATATTTTCCTTGAAAGATTCTGCTCGTAGTGTTGATTCACTGGCGGTGAGCATCAATAGTCACCTACTTGTTGAAACCAATGCCAAATTATACATACGTGATCGTTGGATGTAAATATTTCCTATCTCCGACTGATTCTCTTGAAGACAACAACAGGTATATTCGATCAGCTTTCCTCACATGTGGAATATTGAGTCGATTTTGTTATTGTTAACGACAAACATACCACAATGTCTAATGTAGTACACGTGCAGAGTTGACAAGTAACGATTTCTTTAACAAAATCCACCACAGTTCATGTTTCCTTAAACCATTTTTTGAAAATTCCGAAGAGTTGTTTTCTTCGGCGAAAAATGATTTTCAACATTCTGAATGTGACAATTGTTGTAATTACCAGAAGCCACTACTTTTTTGAAGGACATCAAATTAATCGAACTGTATGAACTCATGCCAGAACTCAAGAAAAAAACGCTGCTAATTCTTTCACTGGGGTTTATTATTCAATTGACTTGCGTTCATGATTTGAATTTCTACTAAGCTTTGCAGTGTGCGTGTTTCACAAGTGATAGAGCGATTATTGAATTTCAGGAGATATGCATAGAGCACGTAAATCTGTTCTCAACCAAAATACCTATTTGGATTGATCAGTTGATCTTATTTGTGTGACTCCTGAAATCCAATAATCGCTCTATCACTTGTGAAACACGCATACTCCAAAGCTTAGTAGAAATTCAAATCATGAACGCAAGCCAATTGAATAATAAACCCCAGTGAAAGAATTTGCAGCGTTTTTTTGTGGTTATCAGAATGCTTCAACCCGTGTATCGGCTACAAAGCCTTTTAGGAGTACACTCCAGTATCCACATTACTACATCACTACGTCACTAGGTTACTGATAGCAACACAAAAACAATAATAAACCAAATAACGCGAATGTTGGCACCATAAATCGGGCCATACATCGGGAATGGTTTGACCTACGGACCTGGGGAGGGCTCATTCACGCTCATTGATTCCTCGTGGAGTGTTCTTCAAAAAGAGACCAAATTTAGAGCCGCCTTGACTTTTTTTGAGTTTTTAGGGATTTTACAAAACTTTGACAACCCTTAAAGGGCACTTTAAATTAAGTGAGAGAGCTGGCTAAAGAATTGGGGCGTTGTCGGACCAATATTGATTTTTCCTGAAAATATCAGATTTTTTGCTCCAGCCGTTTGGGAGAAATCGTGCGTACGGCGGACGGACGGAAAATTTTTATTGCAGATTCGGATTCTACACCCTCGTAAACCATGAAATTTTCAGGGCGGGGGTTAAAATTTTTTTTCAAGAGCGATTACAATGGTTTACTATTGAATAATAAACCAAAATAACTACGGAGAAGAGATTCCCAGGACATATCAGTTGATTTAGATATAAAATACCCAGTATTTACTTCTCTCATTACTACCATACTGGTTAGACTGACTTTATCGAGGGTTTTTTAATAAGTCAGTATGTGTGCAAATGGGATATTTTGAATTTTCTTTGTTTAGCTTTGGTAAATGGATTTGGGTTAAGGAGTTAATTCAACTATTTTGAACTTAATATTGAGGTAGATAATTGATTCTTGGTGGCAGCACGGGATAAGCCTACAATTTATCAATTTATGTTCCTCTCTCATATCTATATATAGATGTCTATAAAATGTCATTTCAGTTCATGGGGTGAGTGATTGGCGGGAAGTGACAGCACTCGAGAAAGCAATAATGCACGGCCCCGTGCAACGCACTGGTAACCGTCTACTAAATTTATATTGCCTTTTTTCTGATTTAATATTGAAATATCAAGTACCGAAACGTGTACTTTACTCGGAAATCCATTTTCCATCAACCTTCTGGGGGAAATTTCATTTAGCTTTCAAGGGCGACGAGGAAGGCTGCTTCTGAAAGTTACCTCGTATACTAGATAACGCGCTTCCGAAATTACAAAGTCAAGTAGGTAACGGGGGATCGGATAAGGTTGGATATAGCGACCTACCTACCGCTCGGCGATATCGAATTGATTGCATTTCGAAATACTTTTGTATGCCCAACTGTTTAAACTTGAGCGACCTTGATTGGCTTCTGATTGGATAATCTAGCAGCCCGGCTGTACGCGTGACGTCTTTGTATATTTTCGCTTCGTATTGTTTATCACAATGCGCATCCCGGTGTTACTAGCTTTCTCTGTGTTTCACTTTTCTTTCAAAGGATACTATCCATTTCAATGAAACATACAGGAATAAGTCGTCATGTATCAATAACTTATGTACAATTCAGCAATTTGTCGCGGTTATTCTGACACCACCCAACTCATTTTGCTTTATTATTCAATAATAAACCATTGTAATCGCTCTTGAAAATTTCATGGTTTACGTTTCAAAGGTTGTAGAATCCAAATCTGCAATAAAAATGTTTCCGTCCGTCCGCCGTACGTCGTACGAGGTACGAACGATTTCTCCCAAACGGCTGGAGCAAAACATCTGAAATTTCCAGGAAAAATCCATGTCGGTCCGACAACGCCCCAATTCTTTAGCCACTCTCTCACTTAATTTAAAGTGCCCTTTAAGGGTTGTCAAAGTTTTGTAAAATCCCTAAAAACCTCCAAAAAAACCAAGGCGGCCTAAATGTGGACTTTTTTTGAAGGACCTTCCATGAGGAATCGAATGAGCCCCTCCAAAGGTCCGTAGCTCAAACCATTCCCGATGTATGGCATGATTTATGGTGCCAACATTGCATCCACATTCACTACATTGCTAGGTTACTGCGATCAAAACAAACACAACTTTTTTTCTTTTGTGTTTTGATCGCAGTAATTTAGTGATGTAGTGAATGTGGATACTGGAGTGAACTCCTAAAAGGGTTTATAGCCGATACACGGGTTGAAGCATTCTGATATGCATGAAACGCTGCAAATTCTTTCACTGGGGTTTATTATTCAATTTCATTCATTTGGCTTGCATTCATGATTTGAATTTCTACTAAGCTTTGGAGTGTGTGTTTCACAGGTGATAGAGCGATTATTGAATTTCAGAAGAAATGCATAGAGCACGTAAATCGATTCTCAACCAAAATACCTATTTGGATTGATCAGTTGATCATATTTGTGTGCCTCCTGAAATTCAATAATCGCTCTACCACCTGTGAAACGCGCACACTCCAAAGCTTAGTAGAAATTAAAATCATTAATGCAAGCCAAATGAATAATAAACCCCAGTGAAAGAATCGATATATAGACGGTGACGTTACGTATTAAAACAACTTTCGTTTTTTAAGAAAGTTTAATTATTTTCAGAAATGTACATTTCTTAATTTCAGTTCCTTCACCCCACTCCAGGCGTTATTCATGCAATGGCCACTTGAAAATGAATTTCCCAAACAAAGATTCGAAATTAAATTTGAATTCATATATGAATGAATGATACTAATTCATACTAGGGCTGCATAACACCGCCTAACTCAGTATTCCAAATCAGCCTATTCCAAATCACAAGTTGGACCAGTAGCACAGCCTAATTCAGTAAAATGATGGATGAGTACTTCAGCATCAATAGTTATGCCAACATATGATTTATCAGGTGTTAAGGTGTTAAAATATACCGTAACCTCGTGCAGAATTTATTGGCCAATAAAATAAATCAGTTGCCTCCTGAAAATTTGCCAAAACTGAGTTAGGTGGTGTCAAAATAACCGCGACGAATTTCTTCTTTTTCGTAAATTTGACTGCATCAAATAATACAAATTATTAGTTACATTTCTTTGGGAATCGATAATCAGTGACTGAAACATGACTGTGATACACAACACATCCTAAAGTTCATATTGATCGAGAATCTGCACGCATAGACGCATGACCGCAGCACTTAGTTCTGCAATCGCTGTACAATATCACGACCAGATAAGTGAAGCTCCAAGATTTGGAGGTATCATTTATTACAATGTATATCCCGGTGTTACTAGCTTTCTTTCTGTTTCACTTTTCTTTAAAAGGACACTCTGAATTTCAATGAAACCTACAGGAATAACTCTTCGTGTATATACAAAAGATGTACAATTCACCACTTTCTTCTTTTTCATAAATTTTACTGCATCAAATAATACAAATTATTACTTACATTTCTTTGGGAATCGATAATCAGTGACTGAAACAAGACTGTGACACATTACACATCCTAAAGTTCATATTGGCCGATAAGCTGCACTCTTAAACGCATGACTGCAGTACTTAGTTCTGTAATTGCTGTACAATATCACGATTAGAGAGGTGCAACTCCAAGATTTGGAGGTATTGTTTATTGCAATGCGTATCACAGTGAATCTGGTTTGCAATCTGTTTCACTTTTCTTTATAAGTATAATCTCAATTTCAATGGAACTTGAAGAAATAACTCCTCATCTAGATACAAATGATATACGATACACAAACTTCTGATTACAACAAAATATGGTTGAACACCTTACTAACGTAATTTCCGTTTTGTTTACAGATCCTTGCAACTACAGCGCGCCCTCATCTTTTGAGGTTTTCCGGTTAAAGGTATGTTACTATCAAAATATATTAATGTTATACTAATTTAATTTAGTATCTAAAATAAAATATGTTGTCCTCGGCTCACAAGCAAAAGGCACTAGTCCAAAAATCAGCCTCAACATCAGTTTTGACTCTCTTAGAATCATGGTGGCTTTTCAACGTAGAATTTCATACGTTCCTGGATCATTGACTGTAGGTTACTGAGCATGTTCTCCTGGAACAGTGAATTTTACAAGTTCATAGATCACCATTAAGTGACTACTTGGTTCAGTTACAAAAACAGGAACTGTGACTCAGTGCTTTCGCCAGACGAAAAGGACTCTTTGCTTTTCTCTTGGGCTCTCTCCAAAAAGTCAAAGTACTTGAAGCTTTCTTATTGTAATAGAATCTTTGAATAGTAGCACGATAGCTGTTCTGACTACCTGTACTTTTATCATTTAAACGATTAACAGGAGTACAATCCAGTTCTTAGCGACCGTACCGACCCGACAGTCCCCCCCCGCTCAACACTCCTTCAACTCAACTGGGCTCCTTCCGCCCTTTGTTATCCCGGCATCACCATTTTTCCATCCGCCCGAGGGGGTCATTCGTATACCTACCACCCCAAAGCCGTAGCTATAATCTCTGTTTACTAGCTCCCCTCCTCTGAGGTAGAATCCCATATTTGTAGGTTGCACAGGCAATTTTTCATCTTCTGTACTTGAATGTGTAAAATTAATCATTTAAATGTTCTGGCTGTAGAATCATAGAGGTCTACTGTCCCGTTTTTTTTTTTTTTTTAGTTTCAAATTGTTGAAACATTTTATTTTTGGCCTCACACCTATAGAAGCTGTGGATGAAAAGCGTGCCAAATCGCTACTTATGAACCTAAAAGTGACCCTAAAAACCTCAAAATGATACGTTCAATCAGGTACTATTCAAAAAATTGATTGATTGATTGATGTGATGTCATTATTAGGGTCATAAATTGTGATTATTTGCTGTGGATGGATTTTTACGGATCGAAGTCTATCCTAGACGGTTTTGCGTCCCAAAATTAGGAGGAAATAATACCTCGCTAGCCTAAGTCAGTGAAAACGTAGGAAAATCATGTTTTTCGCCAGTTTTTGGTTGTTAGCATCTGCGAGTGTGGAGCGTTCGGGATGGCTAGACCAACTGGAGTCCAAGTGCGAAAGAACGGATTGTTTATGGCCCCTACGTCCGATGGACATGAATCTTCTCACCTAGAGACGTAAAACGCTGCAAACAAATTCACAAATTCCAAAGGATTTTATTTCATGAGAGACATCAGAATTACATAATAATGTGGATTAAAATAAAGAATCTACATCATAATAATTGAAATAGAAAGCATTGCAATGAAAGATACATAAACGAAATATAAACAGGTAAACTATTGGAATCCACATGCGATGTGTCAATTTTATTCATTTGGTTTGCATTCATGGTTTGAATTTCTACTAAGTTTTGGAGTGTGCGTGTTTCACAGGTGATAGAGCGATTATTGAATTTCAGGAGGCACACAAATATGATCAACTGATCAATCCAAATAGGTATTTTGGTTGAGAACCGATTTACGTGCTCTATGCATATCCCCTGAAATTCAATAATCGCTCTATCACCTGTGAAACACGCACACTCCAAAGCCTAGTAGAAATTCAAATCATGAACGCAAGCCAAATGAATGAATAATAAACCCCAGTGAAAGAATTTGCAGCGTTTTTTTAATGGTTTTATGATTTTATGGCACTTGTGACACGTACATACAGCGTTTTGTTTTGTCTTGGGCCTAGGTGTGTCTGCGGGGCAAAACGTTTCTCTTGTGTCCAAATGTGTATACCATATTCATATGGGGCAAAACTTTTCCTGCCGAACGCGGGGAACGAAACCGAGGACTTGGGGTTGTGAGTCCCGCACGAAACCCCTGCGCTACGGGTCCCACATCGAATGTTTTACTTAGTTTATTTATGTTTTAATAGTTTACTTAGCAATGCGAAGACGGATGTTGGCAGCATAAGATCATGCCATACATCGGGAATGGTTTGAGCTACGGACCTGGGGAGGGGCTCATTCGATTCCTCGTGGAAAGCTCCTCAAAAAAGTCCATATTTAGGCCGCCTTGATTTTTTTTTAAAGATTTTTAGGGATTTTACAAAACTTTGACAACCGTTAAGTGGCACTTTAAATTAAGTGAGAGAGATGGCTAAAGAATTGGGGTGTTGTGGGCCCAACTTGGATTTTTCCTGAAAATTTCAGATTTTTTTGCGCCAGCCGTTTGGGAGAAAACGTGCTTACCGCGTACGACGTACGGCGGTCGGATGGAAAAATTTTCATTCTACACCCTTTGAAATGTGAACCATAAAATTTTCAGGGGCGGTTTGAAATTTTTTTTTCAATAGCGATTACAATGGTTCATTATTGAATAATACACCGAAAGTAGAACCAGTATTGACGATCAGACTTCAATACAAATGATAAGGAATACAATTTCATATTTACAAAGGGTGTAAATATTCCAAGCCAGTAATGGTGACAAATGAAAAAAAGGAAAAGATGAATTCTGCAGTTAAAATAAAATTATGGCCACTTTCGATATTATAACCCTGAAGTTTATAATTGCTGTATCAGACAACCATTTTACGTAAATCGCTCATCTACATGGGTCATTCCATACCCAGACAGACTCGAAATGTACCGAACCCCTCCGATTTTGTTCATACTTGGTTTAGTTGCCCCCATTAACAAATATTAAAGGCCTGCCAGGTCGGTTCCTCCAAAAATGAACGGTTTAGAAGCTATAGCAAGATGATATTTTGACGATTTTTTCGATTTTTTATGAACTAAACATGGTTTTTTGACTATATCTTCGGTTCCAATCGATCAAATTAAGCGTACGCGGTCTGATTTTCTTCGTAATAAAGTAAAGACCCTGCAGAAAGCCGGAATGAGCATCCGTTTTGTTTGTTTGGTGGATGACGTCCGCAAATCTTATAAACGCGATTTCTCCCGAGTCACTCAGTACAATTAGGCGTTCGAGGTCTTAAAATGTTTGTAATTACTGGTTTTACAATGCCCCCAACGGGTTTTGTGTGTTATTTTCATTTGACGGAGTTATACCGATTTTAAGTTCTATGCACCGCCATTATTTCACTTTTATTTCGCCTTTAATCGATGTAAAGCTGAATTATCTCGAAAACCCTTCGAGATATCGAAAATTGTCATGAAGAAAAAGTTGTAGCTCTTGAAATTTCCATTCGGATGGACTCCTTCCACGTTTCCACAGCTCCAACCGTTCACGCGCTATGAGCAAAACAAAGTCTGCCCATTTACGCGTGTGGGTAAGAAGGTAGCAGTGGCAAATTGAGTTTCATCGTCAGTAGAGCTCCAATTTGACCCATATATAGAATATATAGGTATGGTACATACCTATTTAAACTCGGCACCTAGCGCTTGCAAATCTTATAATTGCATTCAGAATGGAAATACTTGGGCTACCGGCAGCCAAGTGGTCGAGCTCAGACCTAACGTAAAACGGGCTATGCGGATCTTCAACTCGACCGTCTACCTGATCGGTTTTGTTTGAAGATGAAATGTTTTTTAAATAGTGAGTAAGGAGGTTTATAGTAAAGCAAGCAGATTGGTCTCATTCGACACAGGGAACTAATTTCTATCTTAATTCATTAAAAAAAACTACCCTATCACATCAAAAGTGTTTAAGATTTCGATGTTTTAATTTTCAATTATAATCCCTTAGGGTTGATTGATCAAGACTCCAGAGTACTGGCACGTCCCGAATAGATGTTGGATTTGCGAGCCAAATTTCTTAATCTTTGGTAGTTTTAGATAGTTTTTTCAAGTTTGATTTTTGAAATCTTCGTATCTTGAAACGTAAACTAACAATTTTATGTGTGTGTGTGTGTGGGGGGGGGGGGTTAAAATTGTTGGTATTTTAACAAAGGCTTTTTATCGAAAATAATAAAAGGACGTGGGTACTTACTTTTGATTCACTGTATTCATCCAATCGCAAATTTACATCGATATTTACTTCCTCTGTAAAGTCCGGCGGTTCCAAAAACGTTTTAAACTTTCGTCTAAGACCATTGTACATTTTAAAAAATTGGTTTTAATGCGCTGGTAGAATTGTATTCATACCATTATCTTTGGTTACTTAGGTATCAAAGGTAATAAAAGTCAGATTGACGTCAACCGTAAAAATATTTCAGAGCGCCGGTGGGTGTAAAATTTCGTTAGTGCAATGGAAGGATTGTCATACTGTACTAAAACTCTCAGTCCGTCACTCGTCGCTTTTCAACTAACGTTGTAACCTGGGTTTTTGACATTTCTGAAGCTACAAAACATCTAAAACAAATAGTAAGTGCGTGTTTTTGAAAAAAATAGCGTAATCACAGTGAAGGAGGTTTATATTTAAAATGTGTAGTAATAATTGCAGCAGTGGTGTGGTGGTTGTGATTCGGTTTGTGCTGTGTTGCCGTGCGAATACTTGTTACCGGTCAAAAATGAATTTTCACGGTTAAATGGAATCTTCCAAGCTGATTGGACCATATTGATTAATCATTATCAAAGAATAAGTTGAATAATTAATTGAAGATTCAATTATTGGATTATTGAAAACTGAGCTCTAAATACGTGTATGGGCTTTACATTCAATCCGTTACAAAACAAATTTTGTAAATTCGGTGGTTTATCGCGAGGCAATGTTACTAGTAGAATCGTGATAACTATGCCAGTACGGGTGGGCAGTATAGCTTCCTTATACGTAACATGGATGTAATGGATGTGATCGGTGTATAAAGGGGAACATGTTCGAGTACTGCGTGAAGGGATTAAGGCAAAATCACGTTCGGACTATGTAGCTTTAATCTCGGCTAATAGATGTCGCTAATAACCCAATTTTGATTCTAGAATTAGCACCGGCGATCATTCTTCAACGGAGTGTTTTTAGAGCAGTTGTGAACCTCCTTGAAACTTAACTATATGATAGAGATACTGTACCCCATTTGTTTCGAAGTCCCCAACTTCATGAGTACGAATTAGAAGAAAATATTTTATGACTAGGTGGTTCGTTCCTTTTGGTTTATCATTCAATAATAAACCATTGTAATCGCTCTTGAAAAAAAAATGTCTAACCCCCTCTGAAAATTTCATGGTTTACGTTTCAAAGGGTGTAGAATCCAAATCTGCGAAAAACATTTTCAGGAAAAATCCATATTGGTCCGACAACGCCCCAATTCTTTAGCCAGCTCTCTCACTTAATTTAAAGTGCCCTTTAAGGGTTGTCAAAGTTTTGTAAAATCCCTAAAAACCTCAAAAAAAGTCAAGGCGGCCTAAATTTGGACTTTTTTTGAAGAACTTTCCATGAGGAATCGAATGAGCCCCTCCCCAGGTCCGTACCTCAAAGCATTCCCGATGTATGGCCCGATTTATGGTGCCAACAGGTGTTTTTTTTTTCGTTTTGATCGCAGTAACCTAGTGATGTAGTGAATTTGGATACTGGAGTGAACTCCTAAAAGGGTTTATAGCCGATACACGGGTTGAAGCATTCTGATACGCATGCTCCGTCTTACGAAAGTTAAAATTTTCAAATAGAATATTTTTCCATTGTAATCGCTCTTGAAAAAAACGCTGCAAATTCTTTCACTGGGGTTTATTATTCAACGATTCATGATTTGAATTTCTACTAAGCTTTGGAGTGTGCGTGTTTCACAGGTGATAGAGCGATTATTGAATTTCAGGAGGCACACAAATATGATCAACTGATCGATCCAAATAGGTATTTTGGTTGAGAACCGATTTACGTGCTCTATGCATATCTACTGAAATTCAATAATCGCTCTATCATCTGTGAAACACGCACATTCCGAAGCTTAGTAGAAATTCAAATCATGAATCATTGAATAATAAACCCCAGTGAAAGAATTTGCAGCGTTTTTAGTATACTGTGGCGGCATGGGAATTATCTAAATCCACCACCTTTGAATTTAAACTGAGATTAGCCCCGTAGCTTCAATTCAGAAACGCATAATTAAAGTTTTACTCGGAAAACCAACCAGAAAACCAATTAAAAAACTCGCACTGCTAGATTTAAGGGAAATTGCTGAAAAATCCACTTTGATTTTTACTAACAAGGAGTACTGTCGTGGGAAGATCAAAAGGATTCTCAATGCTAATGGGATTACCCTGATTACAGCTAGAATGAAAACAGCTATGTATTTTGGGGAGTCTCGCGTTTTATTTAACACTCATTAACATTCCCTTCCCTTCCTCATTAACATGGGAGAAAATAAATGAGAGAAGTACTTCATTTCGCTTCTTTAGCCAAGCGGCATCTGCATACAGACTTTTAAATATTAACCTTTGTTTGTATGTTTTCTCTTACTGGAATGCGTCCACTTATTGCTATTTTCAATTTATGTAAATAATTTGAATGTTCTGCTATTTCTGATGGGATAGTACGAGTATTGGGATTCGGGAAGTAAGATACACTATTTACCTATTATTTGTGAAATTCAATCACCTGTCATTACACAAATTAGCACTCCGACTCCCAGCACAACGTTTCCTACAGGGGATCGTGTCTTTCATTGCTTTGAAAATATGAATGGATTTTATAACAAATAAAGATTTCTTCGAATTAAAGAAGATACCCTACGATCTAGAACTACTTGAACAGAAACTGTAGATAACCCCAATACAGAATGTCTGTCTTTTGTCAAGACTTCAGCTTGGGTTCGATTTAACAACTAATTTCGAACAAAAAGTCCACATCTTCTCGATGTCTCTCATAGTAATTTGATTACTTTTCCAGAGTTAACCTTAGGTCCCTGAAATGGTCACAACTCTCATCAGTATTATCTTGGGGATAATATTTGTGAAAACCCTATGATGATACCGTTAACTTTTTCCATCCCTTGTGGTGCAAATTCATTTTTTTTTCACTTTCATACAAATGTGATCTTTCCCAATTAAATCGGTAATAATAGTAATAATGATAAACTGTAGGAGAGCATGTATCTTGTTTTTGTCTCAAACCTCAATCCGTTGGAATTTTGCAACCAAAGGGAAATTTTCTCTTGGTAGTGAGGACACGAGTCGAACCCAGTCGGAAGTATCCACATTTTTAGCCATTTTTAGTACAGAAGCTGTGTACAGAATTCTATTACAAGTTGCTATACGCAAATCTCAATGACATAAGAGAACGAAATTAATTAACTTAGAATGCTAATTAGCCCAGAAACGTTTTCATAACAAAATGGACAATTAAAAAACCTAAATTTAAAAAAAAAACTTTTAAACTGTAAAAACTCGAGCCTTTACAGTAAATGACTCACGAAATAAACTTGCCTTTCATGCTTATTTTCGCTAAATTATAAACACCTTATTGACAGCAATAATAAAGTAATTATTAATTAAAATGATAAAATTGTAAAGGATAAAGAATTCTAAATAGGCGAGGGCGATTACTTTTATGATGATTCTTACTGTTAATAAGGACAATTTATCTCATACTCGTCATAAAATAAAAGATAAAAATCATCTATAAATTGAAAAAAAAATCAATAAACCGTTTATCAGGAGAGTGCCGAAATAACGCTCTCGACTTATTAAAACCTCTGCGTACTTGGTTCGGTCATATAATTTTAAAATTCCACCCAAGCTAACATTAAATAGATTAATTTGAACACAAAAGATCTAGTAACTGATTTTGGTTCATTATTTTTCATAAAAATATATTTGTGACTGCCCAAATAAAAACTTAACACATTTGGTGTTTTGCGTTTTAAGATGTGTGGAATCCTTAAATCGAAGAAAAATTTGAAAGTAACTTGTGTCAAAAATCACATTTGGGGACTAGGTGGGATTGAATTCTTGGCATTTCAGTCAGTCCTGAGGAGTGAAATTGAAGCGCTGAAATATTTGAAAAATCGGAATATTGACTACTTTAGAAATAAGACTAAGGTTTTTATATTGATTATTGACAGACATTCAATGAATCGAATTATCTCATTCGGAATGAAAATTCATCCATTTGCCCTTCGCTGCTAGAACTTTGATAGAAAATAAGAACGGCATCATGAAAGTGAATTCATGATGCCGTTCTTATTTTCTACATAATATGTGTTTAACCGGAATACGACCAATCACGCCGAACAATGGAAAATATTAAATTACATTATGTATATCAGATTTGGTTGTACAATGATAAAGATTTCAGGATAATGAACAGATTTGAGAGGTGAGTGCTATCATATCTTAGCGGTTCATGCAGAGTTCTTGAGAAATTTGTAGAATCGTCAAAAAAAAGCTGAGCATTCTTCCGCTAAGTACCGAATAAGTGGACAATTCCATATTTCTAACTGGGTATATTGGTTGTGAAGATTACTTTGTGTGAGTCTTATGCGTCCTATTCGAAGATTGGTCGGTAAGACTTCTTCACGGTGAGAATGAGTGCTTGTTCCGTCAGATAGAAATTTCATCCTACTTGATTACGATCAGGAAAAACATCCTTCTTCATTTCCAACAAATTTCGGCAACTCATATCCTGCCATTTAGTTTTCCATTCAGTCCACACATCATGTTCTATCGTCGTCAGGTAATCAAAACAAATGCGCAGGTAGGACGCAGGGAGACGAAGTTCCCTACTAACATTTTTGGCAACTCTATCGGCAAGTTCACTTCCCACTATTCCCTGGTTTCCCGGAGTCCAACAGAAAATAACTGATATCGCGTTTAAATTGAACTCCTGTGCTCTTGTTAGAATGTCAAAAATCAATGGACACGAGACCAAGTATACTCCTTTTTAAAGAGTGCTCTCAAACATTGGTTCAGATTGATCAAGGATCCTATTGTCTTTGGAACATCTATAAGTAAATTACAACGGATGGACACAATGATCAGCTGAAGGGTCCTTGCGTCTAATTTGTTTCCAAACCGATCGGCGCTGAAATGTTTTGTGGAGTTTTACAAGGTATGGCGCATGGCGTGGAATGTATGTTATGTGCCACAGACTACATCTAATAAACATAGATGAGTGATTTACGCAGAAGGGTTATCTAAAACAGAAATAGTAATAAGCCTTTGTGTAATCATTCGCAGCATTCCCAAGAATGATGAAACCTGTTGTCGCTTTCTCTAGGACGAAATTTTCAAAAAAAGCGAAGAAATGAAAAACTCAAGTGGATTTTGGGAACGAATACCTAATGGCCCAATGAAATTCCAAATTTTGTTTCCAAGTGCACAAAGCGGAAGCACAATTTTCACTTTTGGTAGACGAAAAAATGACTTTTCTATCCATAATCGAAATTAGTGATTGCATTTTACGTTTTAGAGCATTCCTAACAACATTGTTTGCCTAATTTGAACGGTGGGGTATTCAAACATAGTAACAACTACAATTTTGAGTGTTTTCTCCAGATTTTAATCAAATTTTGATTGAATGTGCGAGTTAGTTTTTGAATGGACCCCAGTTTATTGGTCCCAAATCAACGATATATTCAATGCATACGCGCTAACTTAACATCCATAAAACCTATTTCCCCTACTTCACTCAAATAAGGAGAGTGATTAGAAAATCGAAATTTGGTTCTTCACATTTTTAGTGTTTTTATGATTTCGTCCAATTTCGATTCATTTTTCAGCGATTGCGGGGGTAAGGCTATAGATGATCCCCAATAAACTTCATCCCTTATAATCCAATCCAGTGGTCGTTTCTGAGCATGCGCAAATATGACACCCGTCAATCTTCACTTTCTCAATGCCTGTGAGACAGGAACCGGTGTCGAAATTCCACGCCCCATCTTCTTGTACTTGATATTTCCCTTCTAAGCAGTGGATACTTCTCCTAAAACTGTTTTCTTTACAATTTCCAATAGTTTCCATTATCCCCATCATTATTCTTTTTATCTGATTAAGATTTTATCGCTTTTTGATTGGCTTGTTTTTAAAGAAATATTTTGGACAACGACCGTCAACCAATCGCGATCAACCGAAAAAAAATTATTATTGAATCCGCAACGTAAAACCATTCGATTGTATTCCTATTTTTTATATTTTTGATACCTGGTTCTCCCCTTTAATAAAAACTAGGAATAGGATACCCGAAGGTCATTTTGTCGTTTCGAGTAGCAAAAGCTAATTGAATATCAAATTGTAGCAGTTTTGATTTTACTTTTATTTTCAAATATAAATTTTTACGTACCCACCAGTAATGTAAGGCTACTGCATGTCTAAACGTTTTACCTAGAAGTAGTAGATTTATCGAGAGAAAAAAAGAGTTCTCTTAGTTTTTAAATTGCTTCAAAATTTGATGGATAACCGGGCACCTTTTAGCGAATTTTTGTAAAATATTAAGTTATTCTATTTTCTTGTGGGATTTGGGTTTTATGGAATTCATATGCTACTATGCAGAAACTACAGTGGCTTCTTGAGTGTCGATAAGAAGTTTCCATGAGCCAAAAGAAAATTTGGGCCTATCCCCATATATAGAATTGGACTTCAGTAAATCTGCAGTGAACAAAATTTTCAACTTCAACAAAATGTATACTTGTAACCACAAATCGTTTACAGAATATACAAAATCTATACAAAAGTCAAACAAAAATCAATTCTTGCATCAAGTGGTAGTACTTTAGCTATTCCACCAGATGTGGTACGAAGAACAACTTCTTCGTTAACTGGTTACAGAAGCAAGAGGGTCTATCTGAACTGTAGGTAATTTTAGTAGAATAAAAAAAGCCAAGTAAAATTTGTATGTGTACTACTTATTTACTACCACTTGATGCAAGAATTGAAATGTCAATCCTCTGATGATGATTGTTGATGATTGAAACTGGCTTCTGTTGATAGAAAATTTGATGCTGATTTCAAAAATTTGGCCAAAATCCAAAAAATATTGGAGATGGTTGGAGAAAAGCGTTTTTTTCGTTAAGGAATGCGTCTATTTTTGTTGTTCGCAAAAAGTAAAATAACTCTGAAACGAAGTCTCTAAAAAAAAATGTTCAACAATGCATTTTCTCTTCCAAATTCAATTTGGAACTCGAAAACTAGAAGAAAAAAGGGGGGTCAAGATGAAACCTCAAGTTTCAAACATCGGCACTAAAACATCGAAAAATGAAAAAGGATTCCACCACCTTCAAGCAGAGTGAAAATGCTATAGAAAAGGTCCGGTTCAATTTTTTGGTACCTCGCACTGTTTGGCTGTAATTCCTTAATGGGCCCATATAGATGGGACACCCTGTATAAAACGTGTAAATAACGATTCATATATATTGATATACTTTTGTATTTCCTTTTTTTTCAACACTGCTGATGAAGCAGCATGGGTGTCGGGATACCCAGAAACGTACAACTACGTTCAATATGTCCATCCACATTTTGCCCATATGCGTCTATCGAATCCCCAACGTGCCATAAATTTGAATCAAAAAGGGCCTTCTGGAGATGTTTTATGGAAGCTTTGTCCAGTTCCAAGAATCCACTCGCACAGGGATTTTTCATATAGGTATTTGTCCAAACTATTTGCCCCAAGGGCCGTATCACAATGCGGTGGTGCGGCGGGCCAACAGGGGGGTCCGAGGGGCCCCCGGGAAAATTTTGAAAATTTGTACAATCGCAAGCCTAATGAGCAGAATTAGGTAGAGTAATTCTGCTCATTAGGCTTGCGATTGTGATAAAGTTTAGGTTTCCGGCTTTAATAACTATTGAGTTTTAAGCGCTTTCCGACAATCTTGGACTTCAGTGCTGCATGTCCGTGAACAGTAGCTCCATTGCACCATTGTTCGAATTGACATTCCATGTCTATCCCATTCTGATCAGCAGAGTGAACCCAAATTCTGATTTCTGTCCAAATCGACCTAGAAAGCTGACGTTTGAATGGTAGCTTGTATGGTGAGTTTAGAATCTGACAGCAGAGTTACTAAATTCTGGCGTCAAAGACGTCGAAGCTGTTATGAAATATTTTCAGATGTTGTGCAAAATTTTGTGGCGAGCCTAAGGTCGTAGACCCGTCCAACTCTTCAGTTGCTATTTTATTTAGCTTTTTTTCAATCGCTGTTTGTCGTTTTTTTTTAAATATTAGCAATTGAATAATCGTCTAAATTTTGACGAAAACCGTGTTGGTTTATTATTCAATAATAAAAAAAAATCTAACCCCCCTGAAAATTTCATGGTTTACGTTTCAAAGGGTGTAGAAACCGAATCTGCAATAAACAATTTTCCGTCCGTCCGCCGTACGGCGTACACACGATATCTCCGAAACGGCTGGAGCAAAAGATCTGAGATTTTCAGGAAAAATCCATCTTGGTCCGACGACCATCTTGGTCTCTCACTCAATTTAAAGTGCCCTTTAAGGGCTGTGAAAGTTTTGTAAAATCCCCAAAAACCTCAAAACAAGTCGAATCGGCCTAAATATTTACCTATTTGAAGAACATGATTACCTCAATTCTGCTCATTAGAATCGGTGAAAAGTCGGGAATCGACCTAGTAATGAATTTAAAAACGGTCTTGAAAAGTCGGGAATTAGCAGAGAAATTCAAATAAAAGTCTGAAATTTGTTACCAAAACAATATAGGTTGGAATTTACTAAGATTCAATAAGTGCCTTGCATTTTATTTCGTCAAGGTTACATTTTATTTTATGAACTCAACTTTAACTTGCATAAAGGTAAGTAAACGTTCTTATTCAGATAATTAATTGTACATTTTCTGTACCTTTCACGAGTGTGTATAAGTACGAATTAAATAATAGTAATAAAAGTAAATAATCTGAACACGATAAAATTTTCTAGGTTTGTCTTGAAAAAGGAATCATTTTTGTGCGATAAGGCATAATCTTGAAACAGGGTCAAATAAAGAAAACATAATTTGAAATAGGCCTATATTGATGGCCTTGAAGTGATTCAAGACATTTTACTTCCATAAACTGTAAATATAATTAAATGTGATTTTTTAAAGTGATTCAAGACATTTTACTTCCATTCAGTAAGGTATGTCCACTTGGTATTTTTAATTCTAATGATATTTTTTCATATTCTCGCATGTTCACCTGAAATAAAAGTTCTTTTTATTTTAATATAAGATGAATATATTACCGCGTAAAAGTCTGGAAATTTGTGGAAAAAGTCTGGAAAAAGTCTTGAATTTATTTTTGAATAATTGCTAGACACCCTGTCCATGTCATTTTACTTATAAGATCCAACCGCTTATCTTGGGGTTTCAATAGTTTTTGCCACATTCAACACTTGTACCTGTTCCCTGAATGATTGGTACCCATTAAACTATATTTAGTTAATGTCCATATACTCCATTTAATAATCACCTACGTAAAAGAGCTACCTAAAACTATTAAAACCTATGAGTTGGAATTAGCTATGTTTTGCTTGTGGACCCAAGGAGACTTTTTATCGGCACACAAGAAGCTATCGTTTCCGCATGGTCGCATACGAATTCTATGAAACCCAAATCCCATAAGAAAAGTGCGATCTCCTTTTAAATCTCTGACACGGTGATCTTTATGGAGGCCTTCATTCCGACTCCGTCTCCATTAAATCTTAATTCGGTGGCTGCAAACTTTAAAACTCTCGGAGGGGTACTTTGAAAATTATCGTTTGCACTCAACCTACAATGGTGAATTTTGAAATCGATCCTCATAAGGTCTGCTAACTAGCGGTTAAGAGCCGTAACATGCTGATCAACTGATGGAGCTCTAATGATACCTAATGCTACCAGAACTGCTGATTAAAATTTCGACAATCCAAATAGCTTTAACAATGACCTTGATCGAGTTTTAATAATCAATTTATAATTTCGGTTATTAGTTTTCTAAGAAAACCAGAAAACTTTTCTGGTTGGTACAAGAAAACTTTTCTTGTACCAACACAAAATGCGTAGTGGGATTATACGGTGCATATCCAACCTCTCCTCCGATTTTGGTTTATTATTCAATAATAAATCATTGTAATCGCTCTTGAAAAAAAAATTATTTAAACCCCCCTGAAAATTTCATGGTTTACGTTTCAAAGGGTGTAGAATCCGAATCTGCAATAAAAAATTTTCCGTCCGTCCGCCGTACGCCAAAATCCATGTTGGTCCGACGACGCCCCAATTCTTGAGCCACCTGTCTCACTTAATTTAAAGTGCCCTTTAAGGGTTGTCAAAGTTTTGTAAAATCCCTAAAAACCTCAAAATCTATGGCCCGATTTATGGTGCCAACATTCGCCTTATTTTGGTTTATTATTGTTTTTGTGTTGATATCAGTAACCTAGTGACGTAGTGATGTAGTAATGTGGATACTGGAATGAACTCCTAAAAGGCTTTGTAGCCGAAACACGGGTTAAATGAAGCATTTTGATAATTTTCAGGAAAAATCAGAAAATCTGAAATTTTCGGGAAAAATCAATATTGGTCCGACAACGCCCCAATTCTTTAGCCAGCACTCTCACTTATTTTAAAGTGCCCTTTTAGGGTTGTCAAAGTTTTGTAAAATCCCTAAAAACCTCAAAAAAATCAAGGCGGCCTAAATTTGGGCATGTTTTACAGGTGATACAGCGATTATTGAATTTCAGGAGATATGCATAGAGCACGTAAATCTGTTCTCAACCTTAATACCTATTCGGATCGATCAGTTGATCATATTTGTGTGCCTCCTGAAATTCAATAATCTCCCAATATAAAGCCAACCAAATATCTTCAATTGATCAATTAATGAACCCCTCGTTGATTGTTATGAAAACAGTTTTGCTTCCAAGCTTAAATTGTAGCTTTGTTTTCACTTTCGGGAGATGACAAATTGTTTTGTTTAAAATCAATTTAAACAAAATCAATTCCATTCGCATTTTGCACTTTAGATCATTCTTAACAACTTTCCTTTCGTATCTGTCTGTCCGTCCGTGAAAGATTCTTGTAACAAACCTAGTTCCCACATTTTCATCCGATTTTGATGAAATCTTCAGGGAATGTGTGAGATACCCTGTAGATGGTGCCCCTTCATCAGTATGCTCCTGCGCAAACGTAAAATTCCCCAAGCATCCTTTCCTCAGCTTATAGAAGTCCTAAGGCGCTCTAATTTGCAGGTTAGTCGGGAAAGATTAATCTAAAAACCTCATCAATTTCAACGCGTTCGTTCCATTAGTAGAAAGTTTTTACTGGATTTTGGTAACATTTTCTGGGGATGTATTGGTCTGTTGATGGTCCCCTATGAATGTCAACGCCCCGAAATCAATATGCGCTAACGTGAAATCTTTGTTAACATGCCTAATGCCTACAGTGTTACCCGATTTGTATTAAATGGATCTCTGGATCGATTCTAATAGGCGTCCCTCTACTGACAAAGTGTGGCTTCAGAGAGACGTCCTAATAAGAAGGAACCTCCTCTCATTTTTCAGCAACTTTTAGAATTCCCGTTGCGTCTAGCAATGCGGCTAACCGCCGTCAAGGATGCGGGTTGGCAGTGCCCGGCTGAAACGCCGGTAGGTCGGTATTCGGTTTCCCTGACCTCGGGCAAGGTCGCGGTCTCAGTCTTCCGCCGTGGACAGTTCGGGCTCTCTACGATTTCATCTCTTGACTCGAAATCCTGATCAGGACGAGGGAGATAACTGTGAACAATTTCCTAAACTCCTGGCTGAGGCTTCAACAGAATGAGGGAGAGAGCCAACCCTCAAATGCTGATGAACGCATTCAATGAAAAATTGCGCAATAATTAAGGCTCATTACATAACCCTTCTCCTCTATAATACACAAAAATTACATTAATCTAACCAAGACCTTCCTTGCAATCTGGAAAATGAATAGGTACTAATGAATGTATTAAACTGAGCTAAAATAAATTGCTTCGTTGAAATCTACAGAAAGAAATGAGGAAAAAAAGGTCTCTAAAAACTCTTTATACCTCCTATTTAATTTAAAGGCTTTCCTTCTCTTTATTAGCTGTATTTATTAAACTAAGGAATTTTCGCAGGAGTACGAGTCCAAACCTACTCATTATGAGAACTTGAGTAAAATAGTTTTTAGAGCAAATAAGTGAACTTACCCTCTGTGTTAAGGGGAGTTGGGAAAATAAACGTATTGGATAGGAAATCTCATGCTTTACGGGGAGGTCTCTATGTTTGGCCTTATAGTAGTGAACATGAATCACCACCATCGATTCGCTGGATTCCAACACAGGCGGAGTGAATAATTAGGTGGTGCGAATAATTTGATGACGAGAGGAAATGCAATATGTGATGGATATGGTTAGTTGGCCCCTTCCCGATTTTAGAATCCGTCGCCTTGGGAGATGAATCAGACGTTTTCAAGCGTCTGGGTCATCCTCTGAGCGTGGCGGAGCATTATTACGGCATCCACCTCAATGGAAGGGGCAACTCATACCATTCCATCACCCTCACATGGTAGCAGAGCGTGGTTACGACCATTGGGCCTTTTATTATATATTGTCCAGATTATCCTGCTGCCCCTTTTCAGTCGCATATCCCCCATTGGCTGCATGCCCTTTATTATGATCAATTTTAGAATCTGTCGCCTTGGGAGATGAATCAGACGCCTTCAAGCGTCTGGGGCATCCTGTGAGCGTGGCGGAGCATTATTACCGCATCTGCCTCAATGGAAGGGGCAACTATACCATTCCATCACCCTCACAAATATCTAGAATCAAAATCAGATGAAAATAATGAAGATTGTTCACTAGTATTGCTCTGTTCGCCCCCTTCCATGGATAAAATAGAAAGTTTCGAAATATGTTTCAAAACAAGATCAAAATTCTTAATCGAACAAAAAAGTGTTCACTAAAAAAGTATAAGAGGCACCTAAACGGATAGTTGAGTTGATAACCCCCTGTATCTCCCCCAACAGAAAAGTCGGAATTTTTGTTATTTAAAGTTGAATTGGGGTCAAACAACAACAATTTTTTTTAATCATTCACTGGATGAAAATGGTGAAGATACAGGGTGAGCCAGTCAATCCTGTCGGTTTTCAAAATGGAATAACTCAAAGAATTTTCATGCCATTAAGAAAAAACTTTATTCATTAAAAAGAAGAAGATTGGAGATTAGGAATAAGTATGAAACAAGCAAAACAAATTTTACACAGAGAAAATAACATTGCTTAAATGATGACCATCGTTTTCCTTGCACTAATCAAGACGGCTGGCGAAGAGTTATCAAAAGTCTCTCGAGGGATGAAAATAATTTTTCAATATTTTCACCAAGTTAAGTCAAGGTTCTAGGTTTGTCGAGTTACACTTTTCCCTTCAGGTATCCCGTGTGGTGACAACCGTGAAAAATTCAGAACGAAATGTGACCATTCGAAATATGTTTCAAATTACAAGATCAAAATTCTTCGGAATGTTAGAACAAAAAAGTGTTCGTCCATGGAAGAAAGACGATTATTTCCCGGCAGGTTAATCTCACTTCGCGGTGACATTGCGTGGCCTGCTCGCTCTCCCGATCGGTCACCATGCGACTTTTATCTGTGGAGATACCTGAAGGGAAAAGTCTTGACATTTTTATTATTTGACCCCACTTGTGAAAATATTGAAAAAGAAATTCGGTCAAGACAACAACAATGATTTAACTTCGCCAGCAATCTTGATCAGATGAAAATGGTCATCATTCAAGCAATATCATTTTCTCTGTGTTTTTTTTTTTTGCTTGTTTCATACTTATTACTAATTTCCAATCTTCTTCTTTTTAATGAATACATTTTTTTCTTAATGCCATGAAAATTCTTTGAAAACTATTTTGAAAACCGTCAGGATTGACTGGCTCACCCTGTATAACGGGGTTTCACTATCGTTCGCCCCCTTCCAAAATGAAAAAGCAAAGTTCTGAGATATTCTTAAAGACTAAACCGAATTCTTAATTTGAAAAAACTGGGCCCTACGGGCTTCGCCCAGGATGCTTCTTGCTTAGAAACTGCGGCTAATTTGGTGTCTGTGTGTGATGTGTTGTTGACCTATTTGATATCTACACCTACATTGCAAACTGGTTATAATATAAAATTTAAAAAATTAATAGTAGGTAACACGAAACTGTGTTGGTTTTGGATGTTTGTAAGATGTATCAACAGGAAAATCGATATTTAGCCAATATATCGATGCTTGTGGATCGTTATATCTCAAGTATCGATTTCAATCGTTCGATATTGGTTCTGATCAATATTTGGGTACCGATATCCCATCCCTAGTTGGAATGCGTCTGGTACATCTACGGCGTTTTGAAGAATTGAGAATAGCAAATTAATCATATCCATCACACATTTCACAGCTATAAAACCAAATAATTCTCACAAAACCAATAGGTCCAACCTCGTGAGAAAATGAACGATATTCGGGAAAGACAAACAAACGCGTCAAATGACAGATCCTTCAAATTGGTAGGTCCGTTCTTCCAATCACCCCACGCTCGTTATCGCGCCTTCAAAGAATGTTTATTTTCTACGTCGCTCTTCCCAAAAGTAGAAAACGTGTTTTTCTTTAGCACATCCGAGCCGAGAAATCTCTCGCTTCCCCTCGGGCCTCGTCATATCCGATCTGACGGTACAACGGCACCGCTAAGAATTTCGGCAAGGACACTCCGGTGTGTTATAAAAGTGCAAGGTCTGAAGGACGCCGGCTTCTGCGGGCGTCTCGAGTTATTTTTCAGGACCCTGAGCTAATAATATAATAACACGGTTTCTACTTAAAGCACCCTTTTCAGCTGTGTCCAAATCAAAAGCTTATCTGTCTGCTCAATGAGTTTCAATCTGAGTTAAGAGTAGAGCATTAAGGTTTATCGAATTGTGCGATTGAAGGGCAGTCCAAATTTGGATAACATTCGGTCTTAGGGTCTGAAACCGATTTTTATTCGCTGCACTTCTCTGCTACAATTTTCAAACAATTTCCCTGATTTAAAAGGCTATCAAAATAGCAGAATAGGGTTGACCGCATTCTTCCAAATAGGAGAATTAAATTGAATAAATGCAGTTTCTTATGCTATTTAATATATATATAGCATATAACCCTAAATAGATATAACTCTATTCAGTTTTTTGGGACATGCTGCAATTTGATTCACTCTCACAACCAACTATTAAAGGTTTGTTTTGACAAGAGGTTCAGAACCAGTTCAGAACCGAACACGCCCCTTTTTGGCTGTTTTGACACGCCAGAACTAGTTCTGAAAAATCTCGAACCTCTTGGTTCGCTGTTCGGACAAGGAGTCCAGAACCACTTAGAACTAGTTCAAGTGGTTCGAAGATTTTTTTTCCAGAACTTTTAGCCCGAGACATGCGCAGTACATTTATCGCGTTATCAACGGTTATCATCTATTCCCGCCCAAATACGGCCTACCTACACAAACAGTTTGTCCATAAGTAGGTATGTACTCAATAATAGATAAGCGATTAATTCTTCCCAACTTACCTTCCATTGATGAGCAGAAGTACAGATAGAGAATCAGTCGTCAGAATAAAAAATACAGTCACAGACAGAAACAGTCAGAAAATTTAAAAAATTAGGTAGTCAAGTTGTTTTGATTTTTGTAGGAATATTATTATGTGTTATTGTTGCTGTTGCCTCTTTTTTTGGTCTCGATGTCTGACGGAACCACGCAGAAAGGGCACGTTCAGTTTTTGGGTTCCAAACTAGTTCGGAAAACGTTCGGACAAGTAGAACGAATACCGAAAGTTCTCGGTGGTTCTATCCCTCCACCTGTAGGTACTGGTTCTATCCCAAACTGGTTCGGAAGCTCTTGTCAAAACAAACCTTATGTTACACGATTTACAACACTTGAAAATCCAGATGGAAGAAAAATCTGATAAATAACTCCGAAAATGTAATGTATACGGAGGAGTATGCAAGCGGAGTCTAAAAATAAAAATAAAACACACGCTGGTAACCTTGGGTTAGGTTACTTGGTTGTTGTTCTCTTCTTTCTATAGTCCATAACAGGTGAGATGATTGCCGAATGTGTGAAAAGAGGGAAGATGAAGAATACTTATGCTTTTTCTAACTGTGAATGCTACTAAATCAACAAGAAAGAGTGAAAAAAACGCGATGTTTTACCGATTTTTCCTTCGATATATTGGTTAAGAATTTTTCTTAACATAAAAACAAATGGAAACACATTTGAAGAATCATCACCACTTGAAAAATCCCCAGTTGTTAGGAAGTAACGTAGACAGGAACCTACTATCTGATTTCATACCTACATTGCAAATTGGTTATAATATAAAATTTGAAAAATTAATAGTAGGTAACACGAATCTGGTGTTGGATGTTTGAAATATGTATCAACAGGATAATCGATATCTGGCCAATATATCGATGAATATCGATGTTTATGGACCGATGTATCGTAAGTATCGATTTTGATCGTTCGATATTGGTTTTGATGCTACAATCAATATTCGGGTCGATATCCCATCCTTAGCTGGAATTTTTAAATTTATGATAGCCCGATCCATGTTTGGATGGTGGACCAAGCTGTTGTCCATGTCTCTAGAGAGGCTGCCGAGGATCTGTTTTCTGAGACTCATAGCCCTTTCGGCCCAACTTTCCAGACCCAATATTTAACTGGACGCTACGGCTTAAGGATGTTCTGAAAGAGACTGGTCGGGAAGATTTGTGGTCTCAGAATGACGTCGCGGTAGTTAGGGGAGCAAAGGAGAAATTCCTGTCATCGTTTCTTTCTAGCCTGCACCAGGCTGACCTGAACAAGGCTGCTGTTTCCTCGTTTAATTATTGCCCAAGAGGTTCCAATATTCAACCCCTTCAGCGTGAATTTTACCTTTCCAGCGACCACCCTTGGTTTACTAAGAGACTTCTGGCCCAGATCAGGTGGGCTAATCCAGCCTTCTGCAGAATAGTTCTTCACCGGGTGGTTAACCGCTTTGATGGCTCTCAAAGTTGTACGATCTCTAACTCGCACAGCCTAGACACCCTTTTTCATATGTTATCTGCTTGTCCCGTTTACAATTATGAACGTTTCAAGTTTTTTGGTTCTCCTCATTTTAATGAAAGTTTCTTTCGCACTCTTCTCCATTTCAAAGAAAAATCTGAGATCACTAGGACCGTAGGGTTCCTGCAGACAGTGCTCAGGCAAAGAGCGTTTAACATAAATGAAGGTTTCATTGTAGCCTAAATATTCTGCAGCCGCTCCTCCTTTACTAGACATGCTTCACAAAATTTCCGATGTTGCATTTATGGTTCTTGTCTCCAAAATTTTTTTGTCTCTGTAGGCGTATGCTTATTTCCACTGGCACTAATTATATTTGATGATACTTGAAGTTATATGTTATAATTTTTATGCCAGTTTTTCAAACCATATTCAATTTTATTATTATTTGACCCAAGCATATTTACTTTATCATTTTATATACTTGTATTTCTGCACATTTCTGGACGCGAACTCTTGTTAAAAACGCATTGTTTACCACAATAAAGTCGTTTTCTTCTTCTTCTTCGCTAACTGGAATGGATATTTTATGATAAAAATCGACAACCAAACATCGATATGAATAATCGGTTCCTCTTAACGTAATATCGATATTTTTGAATCATCGACTCGATTCCCATTACTGGGCGTGTACTGTCAGAATTCATCTCTCAGACGCTTCTCCTCCATATGGACAAGTAGAGGGACGTCCATCATTATTCAACTCGAATTTCTACCGGAAGCCATATCTCGTCAATCGCACTTTGCCGGCGAAACGATTGAAGGCGGCCTCGGTGAAAATGTCAGCCGGGCTCCTGAAGGGCCAGGACGTGAAAATCTCGAGAGGTTGCCTCATCATGACGAAGCTGTTCCACACGCGGTTTTTTTTTCTTTTTTTTTGTCTGCGAAAAATGGATTGACGGCTTCCTTTCCCCAGTCCAGAAAGACTTTCTCGATCCCACAATGAAGTGATCAAATCCTCTTACCAAAAAAGTAGCTAAGCCGCCAAATTGGTAACCTGCTGGCTCCAAGTAACCTCTCTTGTGGAACGCTGCGGCCAATAACGCACCCCGCTTATTTTTCTTTCTGCACCATACAATACAGAACAGTTCCATTGGTAGATTCCGTAAGAATCGGCAAAAGCGAAATAATAGATGAAAAAGTCAAAAAAGTTCCTCTGTTACCAAAAGGAAAGCCTCTTTGCTTCGAATATAACCTCCCAGGTGGAATCCTACACTGACTTTCTGCAACATACAATACCTCACAGGTCCAATTGGTGAATTGATCGTATGAACCAGTAAAAGTTTAAACAAACAAATATTTTTTATTGTTACAACTGTAAAGAATATAACACATCTAGTAACTTTACTTTAATTAACTTGGTTCGCATAGATCACTATCTACCTTCACGAAAGAGTTCACTGCTATTGGCGATTTGTAACTACGTCAAAGGATTTGGTCCTCTTCAGTCGTCGCAGTTCCAGTAGAGTAGTGAAATGGCTTCGACGTTGATGTGATTGTGGAGCCGATTTTCGTGATCCACAGCTCTTTAACCTCGTCGACCATCTCAACTTTGAGATCGCAATGCAGATCATTTGTTCGGATATACCACGGGGCATTTACTGTGCTTCTCAGAATTTTGTTCTGAACTGTTTGGATGATTTTGACGTTGCTCTTTTTGGTGCAGCCCCATAAGGGACAGTCGTAGGCCCATACTGGTTTGATCACTTGCTCCATAGCAGTATTTTACTGTGGACTTGGAGCTGTGAATTCCTTCCCAGTAACCAATACATTTTTTTTAAATTTCAGGTTGATGTTGCCTTCTTCTTCTTCACGTGCTCTTTCCATTTGAGCTTAGCATCTAGTGTCATACCCAGATATTTGGTTGTGTTACAGTACGTTACTATCTGAGGGTTATTTTCAATTGGGGTTGGGTTCACTTTTCGGTAGGTAAAGTTTAAATGTGTAGACATGGTTTCGTTCAGCTTTATTCGTCCACTGAAGAATTGTGTTCACGGAGTCCTGCAGCTTCTCCGTTTCTTTCTCTATGGTATTTCCTGTTGATAGGATTGCTGTGTCATCCTCAAACAGCGTTTGCAGGTTTTGGAAGATCCCTTGTGAACAGCAGGTACAGGACTAGCCCAAGTACACTGCGCAGCGGTACCTCCGCTGCTATTTTCCTCAGCCCGGAATATTCATCTTCTTGTTTCACACTAAAGTGCCTTTCTGGGAGGTACGACTCAATCAGTATATAGTGCTGCTGCGGGTGATCCCTGTGGATCTTTGCTAAGAGTCCATCATGCCAAACTTCATTAAAGGCTTGGGAAACGACGGGGAAAACAGCTGAACAAATTTTACTTTCCTCTAGACATTGTTCTATCAAATTTGTTATCCTGTGGACTTGGTCAATGGTGGAGTGTTGTTAACTGAACCCAAATTGGTGGTCAGGAATTAATTGGTTAGTCAAAGAGCTTGGAGAACCGGTAAAAGTGATATATGAAATCCCTAATATGAAATCCTCTGCCCACAAAAGTTCTTATGGTGGCAACAAGATAGCCTGTTGGCTCTGAATGTAACCTCTTTGGTGGTGCGCTGGCCCAACTAACGCACTGATCTCATTTTTGTTTCTGCTACATACAATACCTCATAGTTTCAGTTGGTAGATCGATCGTAAGAATTGGTAAAAGTGATATAAGAGTGGAAAAAGCCGGAGAAGTTCCTTTGTTGCTAAGAAGATAGCCTATTGGCTTCAAATATAACATTTTAGGTGGAAAACTGTGCAGACTAACGCAGCCGGCTTATTTTTCTCTCTGCTCCATGCAATACCTCACAATTCCAACTTGTAGATTGATCGTAGGAATATATATACCAATGATATAAAAGATCAAAAACCCAAAAAAGTTCCTTTGTTGCTCAAAAGGTAGCCTTTAGGCTTCGAATGTAATCTCCCAGATAGATCACTTCTTCATTCTTTCTGCTAATTACAGTGCCTCACAGTTGCTTATTAGTAGATTAAATAGAAGAATCAATTTTTTTTTTTTTTTTTTTTTTTTTTTTCTTGGAAGGCAGGTGAGGAAATCTTTAAGATCCTAAGGTGAAAATCGGATCTCGTAAGATACCCAGAAGGGACCGCACTTCGGGTTATGTAGGATTCAAACCCACTAAAACCTCACCTTCCTCTCCCACGTTGGAACTCGGCCTGGAACTGTTTAACACATTACTTCAGGCCAAGTCCTTGGGATTTAGTCCTCTTGGTCCGTTTGGAGCCTCCTCTGTCTCTCTCGATCTTGGACGATCTTTCTCTGCAGAATGCCTTCCACATAGGCAGCTACGAAGGTCCAATACTCCTCTCTTTCGAGCATTTTGGCAACTTTGTTCTCCGGTGTCATGTCCTCAGATAGCATTTCCAGATCATCCTGCAGATATCTTCTTTGTGTTTCCCACTGCTTACACATGAAGAATGTGTGAAACACATCGTCATCTCCTCCATCGCAGTTTGGACAAGTCGGATCGTCTACCTTCCCCATCCTGTGGAGGTAGGAGTAAAATTGTCCGTGCCCCGAGAGAAACTGTGTTAGGAAGAAGTTCACCTCTCCATGCTTTCTCTCTATCCACTTTTGAACATGAGGTATCAGGCGTGCTGTCCACCTCCCTCTTTGCTCGTTGGTCCACGTTTCTTGCCACCTTGCCATGGTGTGCTCCCTCTCTTCTTTGTTAATACGGATTCTTTCTCCTTCTTCGCGTCGGTCAAAAACTCGTTTCCGCTCTGTAGCCAAAAGATGGATTGGGATGCAGCCAGTGAGTACCAGAATGGCTGGCTCTGAAACTGTTCGGTAGGCACACGCAATCCTTAGCGCTCCTCTTCTTTGGACAGCTACCATTCTTTTGCGGTAATAGGCTACGCTTAAGGCGTCTGCCCACACCTATAGAAGAATCAATAGAAGTGACATAAGTGATAAAATCAGCCAACCAAAAACCTGCCTTAGCTACCCAGAAATGACTGAATGTAACCTCCCAGATAGAACTATGCTCCGATAATGCTCTTCGCTTATTTCTTCTTTCTGCTACGTATAGTAAGTGACAGTTCTTGTTGGTAGATTGATTGAAACAATCGGTAAAAGTGAAAATGAAATGAAATACCCTAGCCCAAGAGTTAGTAAGTTCCGCAAAAGAGAGCCTATCGGCTCCGAATGCCCACTGCGAATGCCGAACTGCGCCAACTTACTGTCTTGTCTTTTAAATAAGTAGTAGACTCACACGGTACCTCAAAGTTCCGGTAGATTGATCGGATAGATAGATACATTTTTGATCGGAACAATTGGTAAAAGTACCTAAGTACCTAAGCTGCCAAACAGGTAAATTATTGGCCCCTAATCTAATATCCCGCAACTCCTACTAAATCATCAAGTCTTATTCTTCTTTCTGCTAAGTGATTAATGGTTCGTACAGTTAAGAAATGAAGCTGCCCAGAGGAAAATGAGCTATTCCAATGATGTGAACAAAGTAAAAATAACCTTATAAAACTATGAAAATAATATGAGCTAATCTCCTTTCCACAAAAATCGAGTTCATCAAATGAAGTCTAGTTTGTGAAGCTGGTATATGTAGGTACGTTGATTTATGTCATCTTATACTTGCCAGTGAATTTAATAATTGTGGACCAATTATTTGCTTTGACGGGCTATCTAATGTAGAAATAATAAACCTTTGTTTGATTATTTGCTAGTTCTTTTGAGGTCAAGGTTCAATCATGTTCTACTTTGAAAAATACACTACACTAGGGACAATAATCCTCTTGGAAGAAGGATATAGGTACGGAAAAATGACCTTGAGCCAGATGGGTTCGTGATAATGAACGGAACACAAATCATCAAACTTCCCAACACTCGAAACTATTAGTTACCCGAAGACAATTAACTAAAATGTAATAAAAAAAAGTCGTCATTTATTTTGTCATTTCTTTGGGATCGCTCGTAAAACTTGATGTGCCATTCGAGACTCAAATACGGACGCTACAAAAAGATAAACTCCAAGCGAGTTTTGTTACTGGGTACGGCAGTCAGTTCAATGCTGACAAGTAATGTCTTTCTACAAAAATTCCTATTCTATTCCGTTTCTTTTATTATTTGTTTAGCGATTAACCTTCTGGTGGTAAGGAATACAATTCGCTCATATCCACCTCCCTTCAAAATTTGTTGATTCTCGTTTCTAGACTAAAATTGGGATCGAACATATGAGAATCAATCAAATCGGTTGATGAATTTGAAAGCTGAGTAATGTCCTCAAAATTTGACTTAAAAAAAAAAAAAAAAAAAAAAACGCTTGGCCCCTTGCACCTCCGGATGATTTCCACTTAAAGCGGAACGGCTAAAATGTGATGTACCTAGAAAAGGTTTTTCTCTCTCTCTCTCTCTCTCTCTCTCTCTCTCTCTCTCTCTCTCTCTCTCTCTCTCTCTCTCTCTCTCTCTCTCTCTCTCTCTCTCTCTCTCTCTCTCTCTGAAACTCTCTCTCTCTCTCTCTCTCTCTCTCTCTCTCTCTCTCTCTCTCTCTCTCTCATCTCTCTCTCACTGTATTATATAAGATACCTTTTTGTAACTCTCACTGTATTGTAGTATTAAAGATCTGACCCCGGTAACTGGCCTGGAACTTTTCCAATCTATCCAGAGACCCCAAAACGATTTGGGGAATCCGAGAATATTCAGCGTGGTTGCCCAAAAGAACTTGATCAGCAAGCTTTGAATTGCTGAAAGAAAGTGAAATTTGAGAACATCAATTTTGCTTCGTCTGATTTGGTGCTGGATGTTGTTTTTTGACTTTTTTCACTGTACAGAAAGCTTCCCTACCTGGGGTACTAAAGGGAGCAAGGAGAAGATTGATTAAATTGTGAATTCAGATCTCTCGGAAAGTCCACTAGGGTATATCCTCCATGAGTCCAAATCAATAATATGTCGTCAATGAATCGCTTCAAAATTATAGGCCAACGTAAACACGATGAAAGAAAGTTTTGTGCACTACAGCTCGCTAATCCTCAAGTCAAAATCAAAGGAAATTGATCAGCAAGCTTAGAACCGCCAAAAGAAAATGAAATTGAAGGACATCAATTTTGCTTCTTCTGGTTAGGTGTTGGATGTTGTTTTTTGACTTTTTTCACTGTACAGAAAGCTTCCCAATCTTGGTTAGTAAGGGAGCGAGAAGATGATTGATTAAATTGTGAATTTAGATCTCTCAGAAAGTCCACTAGGGTATCTTCTCCGTGAGTCCAAATCAACAATATGTCATCAATGAATCTCTTCAAAATTAAACAATGAAAGAAAGTTTTGTCCACGACAATTCGCTAATTGTCAAGTCAAAATCAACCGAAACTGATCTGTAGAAGCTGTGAATTGCTAAAAGGAAGTGGAAATTTGGAGAACAACAATTTTGAGTCCTCTGATTTGGTGTTGGATGTTGTTTTTTAACTTTTTTTTACTGAACAGAAAGCTTCCTTATCTTGGGTAGTAAGGGAGCAAGAAGTTGATTGATTAGGCGGGTCGAAGAGGAGGATAAAGATGCCGAGATGAAGATGACGGCATGAAAGGACGAGGAGAGGCGGGTTAGTGAGAGGATGACGCGAGTGACGGCGAAGGGGGAGAGGGAGGTTGTCATATCGAAGCCGGAGCACTCACTTCCAGTTACGTGGCCTCCCCGTAGAAAGTAGTTGATATTTGGAGTACGTCCTTGAGCGGGACAAGGTAGCGGGGCTCCGAGAGCGGCGACGGGGGCTGCCGCGGGCCACGATCCCGGAGAGTGGGGTCGGGGATCCTTCGGAAACGAGACGTTCCAGACTCGACGTGAGCACCTACCTCCCACTGCAAACTGTCTCTCACCATCCGATAATACGAACCCGAATTGACAATACAAAATTAAAGAAATGTTATTATCCTACCGGATCTACCTAATGGCGTGTTTCTCTCGACGTCACAGAATATCCATATACAGTGGAGTCCGCTTAATGGCACCACGCTTAATGGTTTCAGTCGACTATGGTGACCAAAATGGCTTGTAACGGTCCGGCTGTATACCAATTCGTGTAAAATTGTAAACACCAAGTCGGTTATTGTGTACATTGGAGGTCAACTAGTTCAAATCAACACAGATCAAAAGGGCTTATCCAACCTTGTGACCAGGGTGTAATTCGTACCCTAAAGACAGACAAAAAATGAGGCGAACTGTACTTTCTGCTATAATTGAGGCACTTGACACTGGGAACCTCCTTCGCGCAAACGAGTTGGCCAAAAAAATTAGTCTTTCGGATGCATTACACAACAACAAAGCATGTAGATGGTCACCGAATCAACGGTGAGGAATTGTTTTAGATATGGTGGGTTTGTGGATGGAGAAGAGGAAATTGATGTTCTGCCAGTCGGAAAACCATCCGATCTCACTAAGCCCGATTTCGAACAGTAGATCGATGTAGACAGGTAGGGTACAGGTTGTCCGAGCGAGCTGGGGCGTCATTCCTCTAGCTGGTTACTTTCAGTGGGAGTATTGATTGCCCTGGTTCGAATCCGGCTGGCACCAATGATTAGGGCCCAAAATCCTATCAAGTGTTGTATACCTGTCCTGTCGTTAGACAGTTCACCTCTGATCTCGATATCACGTGAATCCAAAACGATCCAAACCCAGGAGCGTGAGGCAATGGGAAGCCACGAGCGAAGTCGTCAGACCTAGTTCCGATCCTCTCTGGAGGCGGTTGGCGACAATCTATATCTATATCCATCCTATACTTCCATTAGCGTGTAGATGACAGACTGGACAGAGTTATAGATAGTCTTCATCTAGTGGTTTCTTTCTAGATCAATCTGTGTAAGTATGTTCCCAATAGACGGCTAAACTGCTAGGAAATGATTTTGAATTGCCGGGAGCGGTCGTAAAATTATCATTGAGTTCCGGCGCATAATAGGCAAGGTCAGAACCTTCAAAACATCCTTATACTTTATAAACGGCGCTATGCTTCGTAACTGATTAATTTGTTTCCCGAACATTTGTTATTGTTTTGTATTCAACATCACTGGATTGTCTGTGAATGTGTTCACACTTGATAAGAAGTGAATTAGCTAGTAGTTCTGGACGAAGTTGCCTCCCTGTAGACCTCACTCTATAACGGTTGGTGTAAAATATTAATGTTGACAAATTTTTTTTATTTTTATTTATTTTAATTACAATCAAGTCAGTTTCAACAACTTATTAGTAACTTATTTCTAGTATCATAATTTGATGTGCAGTCCTCTTGTACATAACAGGAGTTTCTTTTGTTCTAATAATAATAATAGTTTGTTCGCACTTCACTCGCGATAAGTTACTTTATCCTTCAAGTGTCAGTTCGAACGATGTTGACAAATGAAGCTTATTTGGTTTTACTGTATGTGTGCGTAGGGTAATTGGATGCCAAACGTATATCGTTCATACAAATTACCGTACAAATACCAGAATTATCGTACAAACGTCAGAATTAACGCTCGGTTGCAAAATCTGGCCTGGAAAGTCAAGTGGGGTCGGCTTCTTTTGGAAGGGGGTTAGACGAGCGACTGGAGTGGGATCGGAGAATTTCTGGGGAACCCGAAGCGAAGGGGAAATCGGCGGAGGGGACGGCGATTACGTCATATTAACCCTCAGCCCCAGACAGCTACTTCCAGCTCCTCAATTGGGAAAAGTCTACATTGTAATGCATAACAGTAAGAGCGGAATTTCCTTAGTTGCAGACAGTTTTCTACATTTGGACTGTGTTCAGTGGCGGCTCCTCCCAATAAGACAGTGATTACAAGTTTAGTTGGTAGAATTGTTCACTGCTCCTGCGTGACAACACGCTCTAGGAGCACATATTGGACCCAACAGTTTAGTTGATAGAATGGATCACTGTCTATGCATCAGGTGTCATGCATAAAGGTGAGAGTATGGGGTGCAATCAGAGACAGCTATCACAAATTGATAGAGTTGCTCGGTGTTCCTGCATGCCAAAATACTCTAGTACCAGACACTGGAACAAAACAGTTCTAATAGATTTGATCACTCTGATAGATCAGAAACCTTCGGGAGCTCTCGTGATTTCTCGGTGGCGTCCGTGGAATTTCAAAGTCACAACGACTTGGTTACTGTAGCGAGCGATTTTCGACCTTCAGACGGGGTTTGTGAATTTCATACGTCAAAAACACCCTTAGATTGGCGTTTGTGACAGGTAATTTTTCAAAATTTCCCGGGGGAGGACCCCCTTCTTTGCTGGGAGGAGTGCCCCCCAGACCCCCCACTTCTGGTTACTAATCGCCACCACTGGCGATGAACTAGCAAAAACCTAGCTTCATTAGGTAGTAAAACCAACTAAACTTATCTCATTGTTATTGGCGCTTATATCTATCAAAAGAAGGAAACGACGTTAAACCCGACAGATAGCTGACAACTTAGTCTAACTTGTTAAAAACGTTTATTGTAATATAACAAATTAGATCTAAAACAAAATATTATTACAAAAATTGAATATGAATTTTTTTTAAATCTGGGGGTACCAGGCCTTGGGAAAAGCGGGGGAGGTTGTAACCTTGCCACCGTTCAAAATAACGGTTCTCGTGACAGTTTGCGAGAACTGTTACACTTTTAGGAACCGTACAGACATTGTAGGTTAGGAACCTACACAACTTTAAACGAAAAATGACCAAATTTGAAAGGGGTTTATTAATAATTTTTGTTATAGAATTACAAAGGTTCTTTATCAAAAATAATAAACTCATTTGTAAGAAAGGTAGTGTTTCTTCTGCTCTATGTCTACACAATTAGATTTCATTTCATGTACGGTGATCCGTGCTTCGCACGGGTAATTGATTCGTTCGTTTCAACGTTCAAATCCTTGACATCACGAATTATGTGGATTGTGTGCGCTCGGTCCCGGATCTGCACTGATGTAACGATACGAGCAGGTAAAGCCTTCTCAGACGGCGCGCACTTTCCAAACGACCGACGGCCTTTTTCTCGGCAGAGGATGAAAAACTTTCAACTTGCTCTCGGAGTGAACCCAAGTCATGCGCTCAAACGCGGAAGTGCTTCGTCGGTGCCCGACCGAATTATCCAACTCGCGGGGAGGCCCTTTCGATGGGATTCGAACCGTAACGGTTGGTTAACCCAGTTTGCGACGGTGGCTCGGCGGCGGGGGAGTCTCACGAACTACGAGTCACCGCCTCCGCGAGGCTATTCATCATCAATTTGATGAAAAGTTGGAACATCCATCTTAGAAAGTAAGAGGTAGAGAGACATAGAGAAAGTGTGAGAAAGGGCCAAAGATAGACAAGAGAACTATACAGAAAGAGTTAGACAACATACAGGCTGACGAAAAAAAAAAGTTTTGAGTAAAACATGACCAAAAATGGGGCAAAACGCCAAAAATTGCACTTTCTTATCTCAACCCGTCCACGAAATATGATTTTTTGAAGTTTTATTCAAGAAAACCATGTGCCATGCAATAAAAACCCACCTTTCTCCATTTAAAAACGACTTTTTTCAACGTTTGACGTTATTTTCGGATTCAGCATTAAATTTCCTATACGTCTAGTGAATTATTATCATCAAAAACCGATTGTAGGGACCGTAACTGTAGGTCAAACTTCGTAGAAAGTGAGAGATAGAGAGAAATAGACAAAGTGTGAGAAGGGGCCAAAGATAGACATGAGATGTATAGAGGAAGGTAGAGAACATACAGGCTGTCCCCTCACATGCCGAAAAAAAAATTTTGTTTGAAACTTGACCGAAAATGGAGCAAAACGCTCCAAATCGCACTTTTCAATCCCAACCCGTACCCAAGCAATGATTTATTCAAGAAAAACCATATTTTGTGCCTTAAAAACCCACATTACCCCATTTAATAATGAAATTGTTCAACTGTTGACCACATTTTTGGACTCAGCATTACATTCCTAGCAAGACAGTAAAGAAGGGGAAAGACACAGACTTGAGAGATATAGGGAGAGAGGTAGACAACATGCTGGCTGTCTCTCCACATCATGTAAAAAGGAATTTTGGGTGAAACTTGACCAAAAATGGAGCAAAACGCCAAAAATCGCACTTTTCTATCTCGACCCGTCCCCGAGATATGATTTATTGAACGTTTTATCAAGAAAACCACGTTTTGTGCCATAAAACCCCACATTTTTCCATTTGAAAACGACTTTTTTTCACTTTTGACCACATTTTCGGACTCAGCGTTAAATTTTCTATAAGTCTAGTTAATTATTAGAATAAAAAATTAATTCTGCCGTAACTGCAGTTCTAACTTCCTAGAATGTAGATAGTTAGCAATAGAGATAGTAAGAGATGTGGACAAAGATAGACATGAGAGATATAGGGAGACAGGTTGACAACATACAGGTTGTCCCCTCGCACATGACGTAAAATATAGTTGATGGTTGAAACCAAAAATGGAGCGAAACGCCCCAAATCACACTTTTTTTTAAACATGACCAGTACCCGCGAAAAGGTTTATTGAAAGTTTTGTCTTGAAAACCACGTTTTGTGCCATGGTCACCCACATTTCTAAATTTAAAAAAAAAAAAACTTTTTTCAACTTTTGACCTCATTTTTGAACGTACCGTTAAATTTCCAATGCTTCGAATTAATTCTTATTATCAAAAACCCTATTGTAGGGACCGTAATTGAAGTTCAAAGAATTCGACACCTTAAAAAATTGAGTTTCTAAAACTGGATATGAAATGAATCTTCACTCTGGGGTTCCTTGAGTATGCACAAATTCCAAAAATTAAGATTTCTCTTAATTGCCGTTAAATTGTTCAACATCTACGAAAATTGAGTTTCTGAAAAGACTGTAACTGTAACTCCAATTTTTCAAAAAGATACTCGAAACTGTTGAACTCCAGAAGAAAATTTTCAGACAGATTTTTGGTGAAGTTGGGTAGTGAAAACTTTAAAAACCGAAGAATCTCTTGGTACTTTATTATGATGTTCGGTAACGTGATTCTCACCTCTTAAAATTGATCAATTTGTAGAAAACATGACGACATATTTACAGAGACTAATTTCGACAAATGTATACGTAGAGATGTTTAGAGGAAAAATGGGTACGACAGAAAATCTCTCGATATTTCAATAAGCCGGTCAACAACGTTATTTTCACGTCACAAAATTGATCAATTTGTAGAACTGAACAAGTGTCTGTCGCTTCGACAGACAGACATGCATAGAGCACGTAAATCGGTTCTCAACCAAAATACCTATTTGGATTGTTCGGTTGATCATATTTTTGTGTCACCTGAAATTCAATAATCGCTCTGTCACTTGTGTCACGCACACTCTAAAGCTTAGTAGAAATTCAAATCATGAACGCAAGAAAATTGAATAATAAACCCCAGTGAAAGGATTTGCAGCGTTTCATGCATATCAGAATGCTTCAACCCGTGTACCGGCTACGAAACCTTTTTAGCTCATTCGATTCCTCATGGAAAGTTCATAAAAAAAGTACACATTTAGACCGATTTGACTATTTTTGAGGTTTTTAGAGATTTTACAAAACATTGACAACCCTTAATGGGCACTCTGAATTAAGTGAGAGAGCTGGCTAAAGAATTGGAGCGTTGTCGGATCAATATTGATTTTTCCTGAAAATTTCAGATCTTTTGCTCCAGCCGTTTGGGAAAAATCGTGCGTACGGCGGACGGACGGAAAAATTTTTATTGCAGATTCGGATTCTACTCCCTTTGAAACGTAAACCATGAAAATTTCAGGGGGGTTAGAATTTTTTTTTTTTTTTTTTTTCAAGAGCGATTACAATGAAAAATGTTTATGACGAAAAATTTTTTATTATGGATTACCAAACGTACGTAATGGATTACCGCGGTCCATGTGTGTCTAAAAATTCAAAAAAATTAAGATTTTCCTATAACTGCAAATCAAAAATTCAACATCTACAGAAATTGAGGTTCTAACGGTACCCGAACTATAAATCTATTTTCCGAAAACTGAAGATACCGAAGCTGCTGAACTCCAGAGAAAATTTCAGAAAGAATAAATCCATGATCCATGAATCCATAAGGGTCCGAAAATGCCAAAAAAATTAAGATGTGAAGGACTTTGATTTTGGAGGTTTTTTCCTCGTTTCGTCCACCACGTGACGTAAGGCGGACATTGCAGACATGTAATCAGCGCGCCTTGAATTGTAAAATGCCAAAGTTTGAGAGGGGGGGGGGGGGGGTTATAAAACATTTTTGCCATAGGATTACAGAAGGTTATCTATTATTTAAAATGATAAATTAAAAGTAATAAACTTATGTGTTAGGACTGTCAGCGTTTTAAAGTGTATTATTGATGAAAAATATGGCTTATCTGATTCCTGGAGCTGTCGTAAGGTAAAGTTGCTATGAGGTTCGCACCTCTGTCAAGTTTTTACCATGAAATGTGAAACTCCAAAATTTTGACTGGGGTTATAAAAATGTTTACCATACAAAGGGTTACTATTAAAAAAATATCAATAATTTAATTATAAACCTAAATTAATATGTGTTGGAATTGGTATGGAAGTGTCATATTGATTTTATATACGGCTATCCTGATTCCTGGAGCAGTCACGTAAGGTCGGTGTTCATATTAGTGAAGGATGAAAATTGAACTTAGGTATATTTTATGTGTTCAGTTGCGTAGAAGGCACTTACTGGAAACCATTGGTTCAAATTAGGCTAAACACTTAACTTGACTAGTCCCTCTGTCTAGGGATGGCCATCGATAGTCGATAGTTAGTGACCAATATTTTTTCCGGTATTTTTTTAACCGATATATCGGCTTCATCTGATGATATCACATATTATGTTGACTCATAAAATAATATCGATCGTATTCCATTTTGGTTTATTATTCAATAATAAACCATTGTAATCGCTCTTGAAAAAAAAATTCTAACCCCCCCCCCCCCCCGAAAATTTCATGGTTTACGTTCAAAGGGTGTAGAATCCGAATCTGCCATAAAAAAATTTCCGTCCGTCCATTGTACGCCGTACGCACGATTTCTCCCAAACGGCTGAAGCAAAAAAGCTGAAATTTTCAGGAAAAATCCATGTTGGTCCGGCGACGCCCCAATTCTTGAGCCAGCTCTCTCACTTAATTTAAAGTGCCCTTTAAGGGTAGTCAAAGTTTCGTAAAATCCCTAAAAACCTCAAAAAAAGTCAAGGTGGCCTAAATTTGGACTCTTTTTGAAGAACACTCCACGAGGAATCGAATGAGCCCCTCCCCAGGTCCGTAGGTCAAACCATTCCCGATTTATGGTATGGCCCGATTTATGGTGCCAACATTTGCGTTATTTTGCCGTTTATTATTGTTTTTGTTTTGATATCAGTAACCTGGTGACGTTGTGATGTAGTGATGTAGTAATGTGGATACTGGAGTGAACTCCTAAAAGGCTTTGTAGCCGATACATGGGTTGAAGCATTCTGATATGCATGAAACGCTTCAAATTCTTTCACTGGGGTTTATTATTCAATCGGCTTGCGTTCATGATTTGAATTTCTACTAAGCTTTGGAGTCTGCGTGTTTCACAGGATAGGGCGATTATTGAATTTCAGGAGACACACAAATATGATCAACTGATCAATCCAAATAGGTATTTTGGTTGAGAACAGATTTACGTGCTCTATGCATATCTCCTGAAATTCAATAATCGCTCTATCACCTTGTGAAACACGCACACTCCAAAGCTTAGTAGAAATTCAAATCATGAACGCAAGCCAATTGAATAATAAACCCCAGTGAAAGAATTTGCAGCGTTTTTATGTTTCGATGGCCATCAACCTCTCTACTCATTCATTTGATGGAGTATTGGAGAACTCACTGGCAGTTCACAATTGACGTTCTTGGTAAATTTCAAAAGATCTTCATTGAACGTACACCATTGTGATTGGGACTTGCAGTCTCCTTTAGGTTGAAATGCATGCGTGACTATTCCCTCTGTATCATTACACCGAGAACCTTGGGGTTGGTTTCACAAAAAAAAAAAAACCCGGGCTAGAGTAGCGGCCACGGTAGGTCCGGTAAATAGGTCAAGGTGAATTCACCTATGTGGGAGACGAGGAGGGCAGAGGGGAGAACGTGGCTCTCTCTCTCTCTCTCTCTCTCAAGGATCCTTTCACATCAAAAATCCAACGTTCCCGTCTGCACTTCTCAGTTTCCATTCCCTTTCACGGCTCATCTTCGAACGTCTGGGTCTCGAGATGCTGCCCGGAGAGTTGGCGGCAATCGAGGTTGAGGAAGTCCCCATCACAATACACTCGATTCACGAAGATTCGATGCGGATTTCAGTTTTTAGGGCGTCCTTCTGAAGCGAGGCTTCGTCAATAGAACACCTATTAGAGTTGAAGAGCTGAAAATGGGGGAAAACTTCATTCAAAAAGCAAACTTCAAGGAAATAGCAAGAAACTTACTATGTTCAAGCTGTTCATCAAATCTATACACAATGTGTCCCATCTTGTCAAAAAGTTAAAAAAGTTTATTCATGTCTTTTATGCTCTACATCGTCATCTTCACAATCAGCTAAGAGTTAGTGTATACAGGTCGTTGGTACAGAGCATCCTCTCGTTTGGAATCATATCCTGGGGAGGAGCTGTCCTCTGTCCTCTGTTCACTGAAAGTAATGCAGCGAACCACCTAAACCCCCCATTTCCTTCAGATCAGCTTTTTCGCGAGTTACCCGTGTTCTCCCTAGATCAGTTGTACCTAAAGGCTGCCCTATGCTTCTACCACAAACATACCGATAATTTCAGTATTAATCGGCAATTGCAACATTACGCCCTACGTCCGTGAGTTGTGTCCACCTTCCCCAGCATCGTCTCAAATTTAATACACATTTACTTCAGCCTCCCCATTCTCTTAAGAAATGTAAACCTAAATTTGCAGTCTCCTACCCAGTACTCCCGAAGCCAATATAAAAAACTTATATTCACCTGGTTAATCCAAGTAGGGGCGTGTAATGTAGAACAACTATTCAAAAGCATCTACAAATGTTAAATTTATTTTGATTTAAATACATTGATCAGCATATGGGATAACATGATATATTATAATTACTGTGAGAAAGGTTAATTTAAATTTTAATTTTCCGCAATGTAATAGTTGATTTTTTTTCTTTGTACAATATTCCAATGATTTTTTACTACCCCACGCAACACGGAACGTAGCTTTTCCCTAATTATCATCAATATTTTTTAGATTTTGATCAAATTTTTGAAATTGGCATCAAATTTCTTATCAACAGAAGCCAGTTTCCATCATCAACATCAAGAGAATTCATTTCAATTCTTGCATCAAATGGTAGTAAATAAGTAGCCCACTTTAAAATTTTACTAGACAAGTTTTTTGGCACTTTTTAGGCACTTTAGCTGTGAACCGGGCATGTCTTAGATTTTCTAGAATTCTAGGAATTACCTTCCTTGATGGGTGTTTTCTTCCTGGATAATTCACATTCACTACATCACTAGGTTACTGCGATAAAAAAAAAACTCTTGTTTTGTTTTGATTGCAGTAACGCAGTGATGTAGTGAATTTTCAATGTATTGCAACACAAGATTGATGCATCGGCAATGGTTTGAGCCAAGACTGCTCATTCGATTACTCATGGAAAGTTCTTTATACTCTATGTTATCTCCTGAAATTCAATAATCAACGTATCACCTGTGAAAGACGCACGGACTCCAAAAATTAGTAGAAATTAGGTATCATGAACCGCCAATTGAATAATAAACCCCAGTGGAAGAATTTGCAGCATTTTTTTAATTAATTAATTAATTTTTTTTTTAAAGGTTATAGAATCACGCTTCAACCCGTGTACGGCTACAAAGCCTTTTAGCTGATTCAAGTATCCACATTATACATAATGTCATTTTTTCACTGATATCAACACAAAAACAATAATAAACCAAAATAACATTTTTGGCACCATAAATCGATCAGATCGGGAATGGTTTGACCTCCATTGACGAAGTCTACTCATTCGATTCCTCGTAGAAATTTCTTAACAAAGAATCCAAATTTAGGCCGCTTCGACTTTTTTTTAGGTTTTAAGGGATTTTACAAAACTTTGACAACCCTTATAGGGCATTTAAATTAAGTGAGAGAGCTACAAATAGAATTGGGAGAACCTCAGTTCAGATCAGAACAATTGAATGGGTTACCTACATCCAAGTAGCAATTTGGTCAGATAGTGTTAGGTTAAATGTTGAAAGGTGGCGGGTTGTTTTCAGAGGGACTAGAAAAGTTAAGTGTTTCGTTTAATTTGAACCAATGCTTTTCAATAAGTGGTAACTAAGCAGCCATACCAAGAACTTCAATAGTTACAGCCTTGTAAACTACGCAGAATGGATATCTATACAGAAATATCTAAGCTTATGCTATATAATTATCATCGTTTTTATATAGTGTGTACACCTAATAATGAACCTTTGTAATCGAGCGAGGATAATGTTGCTAGTTAAGGTTATATGCACCTATCTCCTTTTTTTTGTTTGAAACAAACATTAATTAAAATTTTGCATGTAACAAGAGGGTCTAAATTGGAATGAGGGGGTGACTAAATGAACGATTAGAAGGATGGTGTACAAAATTTTTACAATGATTGTAGAAAAATGAACATCGGAAGTCCTGGGCCGTCTTCCATCCTAAGTGTATACGAACACATACTTCCCTTATTGCCGCTTATTGAATCTTGACTCTGTAACGTGTGGAGGTGATGGTATGGTATAGTTGCCCCTTCTAAAAGCTGAATGCGGATAATGCCCGCCACGCTCAGACGATATACCAGATTCAAGAATTGGGTAGGCCCTACTAACCATACCCGTCACAGCTCTCTTCCACGGTGAAACATGTGAGCAAGGCCGTGTGCAGTCCTTTTGAGAAATGTGTTAATTTCCCTATGTAGAGCTCCGTCGCAAGAACAAACCAATCGTGTATATGATCCTCGAGCATCTTCTGCTGCCTGGCCGTACTTCCCATGCTTTCTTTGCGCTGCATTTCGGGCAGTCTGTGTCCACTCCTGAGTACTGTTGGAGGCTGCGTCAGCATTTACAGTGCAGTTGTCAGAAAAACGCTGGCCTCCCCCCTCCCAAACACCGTCAATTTTGCTGTCTGCCATCAAGCTGAATGTCCCTCTTAGGCCTCTGGCATCACCGACTTCACTGTCACTCCACTCCAGGCCAGATTAGCCTGGCAAGCTACTTACTATGATGTACCTACAGTTCATGTTTGTTACTGATGATGAACTGGCAAGCTACTGCATCACGCACTTCGTCATGGCCCTTTCCTGCAATCCATTGCTTGAGAGAGGTCGTAATCTCCTCCACAGCCATCACAACTAAGGGGCAGGTTCCTATTTCCTAAGTTATGCCCTTGCAACAAATCATTTCTCTCTACATAAATAATTCAGTAATAATGAAATCGATTCATTTACGCACCAAATTATTTGCTGACCTAGTTGTTCTAAGTGTGTTTAGAAAAACAAAACAGTGATCCCCAATCTCTGCAATGTCCTACAAAAGAAAAAATGTCCGCTCGCATTTCAAGTTCCATCAAATTCTGAACAGTTTTGACGTTTTGATTTTGCAATACTTCTATGAGATGATATTTTACAAATTTACAACAATATAGGCCGGAAATCATTGAAAAATGATGTGAAACCCTTCCAATTTCACAGTAGCAATTTTCATACTCACATATCCCAGCCGATAGAGACATTCACGTCAAAAATTGATGTTAACATGCACGTACTTGTGAAGAGATATGCACGGGCATAGTTGACGTAGATTATCGTCACCATATTAGTAATATTGAACGATACAATGATTACGATCTCAAAACTTTCCCTTATTCTTCGGTGTGTCGTGAAAGAAATCCACCACGCTCGACCGGCGAATCTCGTAACAGGAAATAATAACAATACTATAATTTCGTAGTGCCCGAGTCTTCGCCGAGTTTGTGATGCTTGTGGTACATCGGAATGTATTTCATCAGACAGCTGCAGTTAGAAAGGCAAGGTTAAAAACATAAAGACAAGGGACAAAGAAAAATCCTTAGCAAGCAAGTCTTTCTATTGCGGCATATTTATTTCCTCCTTCGCGGTTTTTTCTAAATATTATAATCTTCGATGTCACAATAACATTTAGGGTCGGTTCCACCAACAAGTCCTAACTGTGGTTTTAAAGTGGATCATTGTTTTATGGAACTAGAGATATGAACGTTGATTTAAAATATACGGGTTTCACCAATGGGACAATAGTTACGCTGTTATCAGTGAACATCGATTTACCGTTTATGGGGCCATATTTGATGTTTCCTTTATACAGGGTGTCCCATCTATATGGGTCCATTAAGGAATTACAGCCATACGGTGCGAGCTACCAAAAAACGCTGCGAATTCTTTCACTGGGATTTATTTATTTATTATTCAATTGGCTTGCGTTCATGATTTGAATTTATACTAAGCTTTGGAGTGTGCGTGTTTCACAGGTGATAGAGCGATTATTGAATTTCAGGAGGCACACAAATATGATCAACTGATCAATCCAAATAGGTATTTTGGTCGAGAACAGATCAATAAATGTTTTTTCTCTCATAATAAACCAAAATAACGCGAATGTTGGCCCCATAAATCGGGCCATAGGCCGGGAATGGTTTGTCCTACGGACCTGGGGAGGAGCTCATTCGATTCCTCGTGGAGTGTTCTTCAAAAAGAGTACCAATTTAGGCCGCCTTGACTTAGGGATTTTACAAAACTTTGACAACCCTTAAAGGGCACTTTTAATCAAGTGAGAGAGCTGGCTCAAGAATTGGGGTCGCCGGACCAACATGGATTTTTCCTGAAAATTTCAGCTTTTTTGCTTCAGCCGTTTGGGAGAAATCGTGCGTACGGCGGACGGACGGAAAATTTTTCATTCCAGATTCGGATTCTACACCCTTTGAAACGTAAACCATGAAATTTTCAGGGGGTTGGAATTTTGTTTTCATGAGCGATTACAATGGTTTATTATTGAATAATAAACCAAAATTGAACCGGACCTTTTCTATCTTGTCTATATTTCGCTCTGGTTGAAGGTGGTGGAACCCGTTGTTGAGATGTATCTGAAATGATTTTGGATCTTGAAGAGTTTTTCGGTGTTTGGCTCATTACCTCTTGAAAACCACTCTTGACGTTTATTCAACGCCCGCAGCTAACGGTGACCATACTCGCCATTGTTGATACCTCTTTGTCGGTGAAACCCGTTCCTATGTAAAAATATTTAAAGCCTTTAATGGACTCCAAATTCCCCAAGCTGCTTTGTGCCGCAGGTTTTTCCCAACCCACCCTTTTTCTGGCAAACGGTCAGTCACCCGTAGTCTCCCCCTAGCACCCTGGGGTTTCCCGGGGTAGTTGTAACCCCGTCCCTGATTGGTTTCTACTATCCCCCTCTCTCTGCTCCCCACGATTCCCCACTCTAGATTTTCTTCACTTCCCCTCCAAACAAAATTTTCCATTTTTTGGTTAACAGAATCCAGAGTCAGTTCTCTCCTTCGTTTTTAGCTTGCTCTTACACCCTTGACAACTTGACTGACTTCATATCATAGTTATCAAAGTGACTTCACTTTCCTAACTAAGTAGTGGCAAAGCAGCATATTTTGTGATATTGTTGACTACCCGCGAAACCTCAACTTCGGCAGAAGCGCCCTAAGATTTTATTCAACAACACCTTTATTTATTTGATTGATCCACTATATCGACGAATACGAATTGAATAATAGATTTGTTACAGTTAATACCCGAAATCAGTTAATTCTAGTTTCAACTAGTCAATTCTAGTTTTCACTAAGCCCCTTCGTGAAAACTAGAAGTCACTAGTTGAAACTAGAAATCCCCGCTCGTTTAATTGAGTCAGTCAAAACTAGAATTCACTGATTTGTTTATTAATAATAAAATGACAACACCAGGATTGTCTACTGCGGCTTTGTTTTGATTCATCTATCTATGATCGAGGAACTCGGCGTCTTATCGAAGGCTTAACTTGCTGCAATAAGTAACTGACAATCTTTCATTAGTAAGATGGGTACCTAAGTACCCATACTAAAAATATAAGCTTTACAAAAAACCTTATTTTTCACTGTTCCTAGTAATCACTAGTCCTAACCAGTTGTAACCAACTTTTAAAATCACTTCTTAGCACGGCTTCTCACTAGGTTGTTCTAGTTTTGCCTAACAAATTTCGGTTAAATCTAGTGTTGACTGAAAATGAAACAGTGACTTCTGGTTCCAGCGGTGAGGGTCCCAGTGAATCCTAGTTCTAACTAGGAAAACTAGAATTAACTGATTTCGGGTATTAACTGTAACGTATTTCCATACTCGCTTATTGAGCATGTACGCATTGATTTGAAATACAGCCTCCATCAGATAACTGCACAACCGTTTATATCTTCCTTGGGTTCACCTCAACACCCATTTTTAATGTTTTCATGTTATACTGCCGCAAATCTTCGATTGAATCTTAAAGTTACTTTTTAACCACCTTTTTTATTTTAGTTTTCTACGTTGAATTTGCGAAACTTACAGAGGCCTTTAGCAGAAAGTTTTTCAAGTTTTCACAACGCAGGGACACTTAATTTTCGGATAACCCTTATACTAGGAGTTGGGATAAAATTTGACTTATTTTGGTGGACAGCACGGTATCGGTTGTGTTTATTTCTCCATCATTGAATTTCTTTCTTTTAAACTTCCTATTGGAAGTCACGGTGATTGTATAAACGCTGTGTTAATACCGTGCTCAATTTCGCCTCGTCGTCCGCTACACATTTATTTTGCTTCCGAGTCTACTAAGGTAGCGGAAGCATTGTTTTCACTTTCGGAATGTGAAAATTTTTTTGTCTCCAAAATCAAAAATTCCACTCGCATTTTGCGTTTTAGACCTTTCTGAACAATTTTGGTTTCGTGTCTGTCTGTGTGTCTGTCAGTCTGTCAGCAAATCCTTGTTACGGGCAAAACTACACGAAGTTATAGCCCGAATGAAATTTTCAGGGATTGTTCGGACTTATTAGTGTATATTTTATAGTTCCCCTATAGTTGAACATGACCTTTAGATCAATAGTAGCCTCTCAAGTTATGCTCCTTCTTGACCGATTTCGATGAAATTTTCAGGGATTGTTCGGACTTATTAGGTATATTTTATAGTTTGTTCAATAGTTGAACATTCCTTTATTTTCTCAAGTTATGCTCCTGCATAACAATAAATTTACCCCTTCAATATTTACTTCCCTAATTGAACGAAGTTCTTTAGTCAATAATAATTTTCAATGATCTATACAGTCATGTTATGGATACGAGGAAGCTATGTGCCAAACCCACTTGGCAGACGATTTTATTTTTTAATGAGGTCAACGATTCCTCTTCACATACGTCAAGCGAGTCGTGTGAGTTACATTACTCAACTTGTTCAAAAGTTTGACATAGTTTTCTTTCATTGACAATTTTCCGTTCCAACCGCAATAAGAAAATCAACTAAGTAAGTGATGTAAGTGCATCGTTTCAACGCTGCAACGTTGCCAATGTGCAACGGGCTTTCTTAAGACTTGAAGACTGCTTAGGCGATTTCGTCAGATCCTCAGCTTAACCGTCATTTTGTGGAATTTGTGCAACGGCGCACGAAAGACCAGAAAAATGATTCGTTCTTGGTCTGGAAGTCGCGTGGCTACGTCTCGAGGGACCCACTGCCCCAGTTTTCCCCCTTTCGTTTTCATTTCGAAGTGTCCAACTTTTTTTTTTCTTCTTTCGGTTTCTGCGATTTTTCAAGAGTTTCCAAGGAAACGGCGACGATTTGGGGCAACCAGGGCGAATCAGAGTTGCGGAGAACGCTCCCCCTTTCGAGTCGCACCGCTGCCCGGCGTCTCGGGCATAAACGAATTAATTCATTCATCACAATACCTAAATTGAATTTATTTATTCGGGCTTAGGGGTAGTGGCGAATTCGTGCGAAATAATACTGATCAGTTTTGATTCTTTTTGTTAAAAGAATTTTCATATTGGCTTATACGGGGAGGAAGCGGATAAATTACGGACATTTTGGTTTATTATTCAATAATAAACCATTGTAATCGCTCTGGAAAAAAAATTCTAACCCCCCCCCCCCCGAAAATTTCATGGTTTACGTTTCAAAGGGTGTAGAATCCGAATCTGCAATAAACAATTTTCCGTCCGTCCGCCGTACGCCGTACGCACAATTTCTCCCAAACGGCTGGAGCAAAAGATCTGAAGTTTTCAGGAAAAATCCATCTTGGTCCGACGACGCCCCAATTCTTGAACCAGCTCTCTCACTCAATTTAAAGTGCCCTTTAAGGGCTGTCAAAGTTTTGTAAAAAAAAAACCTAAAAACAAGTCGAATCGGCCTAAATATTTACCTATTTGAAGAACATACCATGAGGAATCGAATGCGACCATCCCCACGCGTGTAGGTCAAACCATTCCCGATGTATGGCCCGATTTATGGTGCCAACATTTGCGTTTTTTGGTTTATTATTGTTTGTTTGTAACCTAGTGATGCCGATAGCGTCGAGTTGTAGTGAATGTAGATACTGGAGTGATAGCCGATGTCGATACTTGTCGTTTATAGCCGATACACGGGTTGAAGCATTCTGATATGCATGAAACGCTGATGATATATAGGTAAATACTATTCAATATTATTACTGGGGTAAATAAGTATTCTTCCACTGGGGTTTATTATTCAATTGGCTTGCGTTCATGATTTGAATCTGTACTAAGCTTCGGAGTGTGCGTGTTTCACAGGTGATAGATCGATTATTGAATTTCAGGAGATATGCATAGAGCACGTAAATCTATTCTCTACCAAAATACCTATTTGGATTGTGTGCCTCCCGAAATTCAATGATCGCTTTATCACCTATGAGACACGCACACTGCAAATTCTTTGAGTGGGGTTTATTATTCTATTTTATTCATTTGAGTTGCATTCATGATTTGAATTTCTACTAAGCTTCGGAGTGTGCGTGTTTCACAAGTGATAAAGCGATTATTGCATTTCAGGAGATATGCATAGACCACGTAAATCGGTTCTCAACCAAAACACCTATTTGGATATATCAGTTGATGATATTTTTCTGCCTCCTCTACATCAGTCTACCTTTGGCTACATCGTTTAAATTTGGATTTGGGGAAGTTTTAACGCAATACGAGTTCTAAAGGACTTGATAAATTATAGATATTTTTATTGTGGGGGGGGGGGGGGGGGTATTTAGGTTCAATAAAAAAACGCTGCAAATTCTTTCACTGGGGTTTATTATTCAATTGGCTCGCGTTCATGATTTGAATCTGTACTAAGCTTTGGAGTGTGCGTTTTTCACAGGGTAGAGCTATTATTGAATTTCAGGAGATATGCATGGAGTACGTAAATCTGTTCTCAACCAAAATACCTACTTGGATTGATGATATTCGTGTGCCTCCTGAAATTCAATAATCGCTCTATCCTGTGAAACACACACTCCAAAGCTTAGTAGAAATTCAAATCATGAACGCAAGCCAATTGAATAATAAGCCCCAGTGAAAGAATTTGCAGCGTTTTTAATGGACATTCCCGTTGGATTCGGTTAATGAAGTTAGTGCCACCATGCAATTGTTGCAAGTTTTCTCGGCCAGATCAGCTGAGTGTCCGCTGATGTAATCAGGATTTGTCATCTTCATTATCTGATGATTTAAGTCCCTCTCCAATTTCCAGAATGTGCATTTGAAAACTTTACTGATTCCACGAGAATTGAAGTGTTTGTATTCATAAATTCAACTCAAACATTCGATCCACTTTCTTCATTATACAGGAACAAAACAGGTCGACAGCTTTTTTACAACCTGCGTTCGCTGTTTTTTTTGTGTTTCGACTTTTCGAAAACGATTACCACTTTCCTTCGAAATTTCCGCAACACCTTCGACCGATTAGGGAAATTGCAGGCATTAAAAAGTGGTTTGTTCTTCAAATGTTCGGACCTCTGTACGCTGTGGGGCGCTACGAGAGAAAGTGCGAACCGATTTCTCACGAGCTTCTTATGGGGAATTCTTTCAGCCTGCGTTTCCTTCCCACAATCACCTGTACCCGTGAGGTATTTTGTAAGAAATACTTAACAAACTCTTTGAATAAGCTAATTGTGTTCGGATATTTCGGATTACTCTTGATCACAAAAGAAATGGATATTGATTCAATTAGGTTGATTCCTGGTGCGGTGTTTCAATGTGTTACAGCCATGTTCAATGAAATTTGCACATCCGATTCTCACCCTGATATCCACGGTCATCAGATCTGTGAGAAGTTGCATAATTGAAATCTTAGTAAGGTTGATTGCAGCTTGATTTGCAGCACAAGGAGGTCCAGTAATCAATATGTGTTTCCTTTACAATGTTTTCTTGATGTGGCCCTCCACCTTCACCTGTATTTGGCTTTCTCGATCTTATGAGGCAGTCCACTTATTGGTTTCGTGGAATTGTTCGTAGCTGACCACTGGCTAAAGTTTCACGTTGAGCAGCACGTGGATCTTCATTTCCTACTCTTTCTGAGACTCTCTTAAAGTGGAAACCTTCGGAGTAAAAATTATTTTTGACATGTTCATCCCCATTTTTGTGAAATCTTTCCATTTCTCCACGCGATTGAGTTAAGACTTCAGCTATGGAACTCGCTGGAGCTCACTTGGAAAAAACTAATTGTTTTCAGATATTTCGAATTACTCTTGATCTCTGAAAAAGTTGATATTGGATTAGCTTGATTTCTGGTGCGTTGTTTCAATGAGTTACAACGATTTTCAATGAAGCCTGCTCTTCAAATTCTCTCCCTGATATCCTCGTTTATCTGGCGAAAGGTGTGTAATATTTTGCATCGTGTTTCCTCTTATTTTCGGTAAAAAATATCTCTTTTCCCAGGTTCAGCATTTAAAATGCTTTTGATGTATAACGTTCAATACTAATCTCTCCTAGAGACTTGTTAGGGGCAGCTTTTTTCCTGCAAGTAACAGTTAAGGTTGGTTAACAATGCCTACGTATTTGGTACTTTTTAATGGACATTCCCGTTGGATTCGGTTAATGAAGTTAGTGCCATCATGCAATGGTTGCAAGTTTTCTCGGCCAGATCAGCTGAGTGACCGCTGATGTCATCAGGATTTGGCATCTTCAGTATCTGATGATTCAGGTCACTCTTTACGATTCACACGAGTCACACTTCAGATTCTCTCCCTGATATCCTCGTTTATCTGGCCAAAGGTTCCATTGTTGGAATCCTAGTGAGGTTGATTGCAGCTTGATTTGCAGCACAAGAAGCTCCAGTAATCAGTATTTGTTTCCTTTCGACTGTTTTGTTGATCTGGCTTTTCCACTTTCCCTTGTATTTGGCTGTCTCGATCTTATGGGGCAGTACACCTCGCCGTTCCATGGAAGTTTTCATATCTGACTAAAATTTCATGTTGAGCAGCACGTGGAAGAATTTCCCCGTTTTCTGCTCGTTCTGAAGCTTCTGTACTCTCTCAAAATGCAAAACCTTCAAAGTAAAGATTATTTTGGTCATCTTCATCCCCATTTTTGTGGAATTTTCTCCATGCGCTTGAGTTATGACTTCAGCTATTTTCGTGTTTGAAATTTATGTATTCGACCCTTTTCCTTTGCTGTAAAAAGTACCATTTAGAGGCAAATTCATTTTTGGAAACACACCAGAATTCTGTTCACTACATAATCTTCCATTATACTTAAACGTAAATCAACTTTCGGCGCGTGAGTGAAAATGCACGTTCGACCGTCCCGTGGAACATCAAGGTCGCCGCTCTCGAGATGCCCTCGCCTGAAAACAAACAGTAGGCCGCCAAGGTCGAGTTCCTCTCGTTGTTATCCCAAACCGTCCGTTTAAAATCCCCGAATTCTGCTGAGCTCAGCCAACTAGATCCCTTTGAGGTTCGGCCGGCCTGATGCAGCAGTTCAACTGACGACCCCGGGCGTCTCGCGAGCTCTCGCCGGACCGGATTCGAATTTTCGAGAGTTTTCGTGTGTAGGTGGTATCGCATGCTTTGATTCAACATTCAACATAAGAAATCCGGAAGCTGTATTCACAATAATGTCAAGGTTAGCTATACTATCCTATGTGTTTTATAAAACGTGAACCTATTCTCTCGCAACTCTTGATTAATAGAAATAGTAATAAACATCTTACTCATATTTCCTTAAAAATCAATGAAAAACTAATATTGCTATACTGCTAATAATATATTCACAATTGCATATTGAACAGTGTAGATAGCTAAAACGTTTCTTTCATCAATTAAAATTTTTTTTTTCGTGATTTTATTTATTGCAACTGACTGTAGGATACATCATCTAGCAATATTTTATCTCATAAATGGACACGATGTACAAGGTGGGATTTCAACAAACCAACCCTTCAGAGTATCAGACTGTTAACTGGAACACACTTCACTGTAACTTTTACAGCACAGTCCAGTCCAATGGCTTGTTTCGCTTGAGGCGTTGCTGTTGTCCAAAACGTTGATCATCTCCGGGTTTTCGTGCTGGTGGAGGCGTTTTTCGTGCTTCTGGACGTATTTTATGATGATTTCGTTGACTGTTTCCATCCTTAGGTCACGATGAATGTCATCATTTCGCATATACCAGGAGGCACCAACTATACTTCTCAGGATTTCGTTCTGACAAGTTTGTGTTTTCTTTACGTTAGTCTTTTTGGCACAGCCCCACGCTTGAATCCCACATGTCCAAATAGGGCGTAAAATCTGTTTCTAGATAAGCAGTTTATTGTGAAGTGAAAAACGGGATCCGCTCTCAGCAGCCAATACATTTTCCTGTATTTAATCTTTAGTTCCTTCTTTTGGTTTATTCTTCAATAATAAACCATTGTAATCGCTCTTGAAAAAAAAAAAAAAAAATGTCTAACCTCCCTGAAAATTTCATGGTTTACGTTTCCGAATCAACAATAAACATTTTTCCGTCCGTCCGCCGTACGCCGTACATACGGTTTTTCCCAGACGGCTGAAGCAAAAAAGCTGAAATTTTCAGGAAATATCGATGTTGGTCTGACAGTGCCACAATTCTTTAGCCAGCTCTCTCACTTAATTTAAAGTGCCCTTTAGGGGTTGTCAAAGTTTTGTAAAATCCCTAAAAACCTCAAAAAAGTCAAGGCGGCCTAAATTTGGACGCTTTTCAAGGCACTTTCCACGAGGAATCGAATGAGCCCCTCCACAGGTCCGTAGGTCAAACCATTCCCGTTGTATGGCCCGATTTATGGTGCCAACATTTTGCGTTATTTTGGTTTATTATTGTTTTTGTTTTGATATCAGTAACCTAGTGATGTAGTAATGTGGATACTGGAGTGAGCTCCTAAAAGGCTTTGTAGCCGATGCACGGGTTGAAGCATTCTGATGACCATAAAAAACGCTGCAAATTCTTTCACTGGGTTTTATTATTCAATTGGCTTGCATTCATGATTTGAATTTCTACTAAGCTTTGGAGTGTGCGCGTTTCACAGGTGATAGAGCGATTATTGAATTTCACGAGATATGCATAGAGCACTTAAATCGGTTCTCAACCAAAATACCTATTTGGATTGATCAGTTGATCATATTTGTGTCTCCTGAAATTCAATAATAGCTCTATCATCTGTGAAACACGCACACTCCAGCTTAGTAGAAATTCAAATCATGCATCATTGAATAATAAACCCCAGTGAATGAATTTGCAGCATTTCATGCATATCAGAATGCTTCAACCCGTGTATCGGCTACAAAGCCTCTTTTCTTCTCGATGTGACGATTCCACACCAATTTTGAATCGAGAAATATTTATGTGCCATACCCAGATATGACTGAAGTGCCTATTCTCAAGGTAGGACGTCAGGGAGTAAGTAGAACTGTCTTGGAAGATCCCTGTTTATTTTGAAACGAATTTAAAATTGACCTCACAAGCACAGATAGCTCTATAGCTCAATTGCCCTCGAAGTTCATTACTTCCGTAACAAATCGACTTTTTGCTGCCGACCATGAAAATTGAGATGATGTCATTCACGATCTTTTTTATTGCTTCCGAGTCTAACTTTAGGTGGCGGAACCTTTTCGCTTTCGAGAGGTGACAATTCTTTTTCCATCGTCAAAATTTCTACTCATATTTTGAGTTGTAGAAATATCCTGAACGGCTTTCGTTCCGTCTTTGAGAGTTTGCGAATCCGTCGGGTCCGTGCTTCTTCAGATATTCATAATAAGCTTCAATCCCCACAGTTTCCATTCGACTTTCATGACATTTTCAGGGAATGTGTAGAGTTAAGCTTTAGATGGTCCCCAACAAACACAGTCTGACTCGTCAGTCTGCGCAGGCGCAAATGTAAAATCCACCAAACATAATTTTCTGCGGTTTTAGCGGTCCCCTCAAATTTGAAAGGAAGTTAAGAAGGAACGGTCTGCTATTCTTAAATATCTAGTGTCACACAGTAATATCGAGTCTGCAATGTAATTCATTTGAGCATGTCGACTTACCTGTTTCAAGGCGTTGATGTCTGCGGGAATTTTTCCCATGGCAATTTTGTCTCTGGAATAGTAACAAGTTTAGATGCTACAACTTTTAAGAACATTTACAACATTGCAATGATCTATACATTTACACCCAACTAGTTTATCGATATCACGCAGGTTAAAGAGCTAGGTGAATAACAGGCGCAAAGTAAAAAATCGTATATTCAAGTCCCCGACCCAACTCGGTGTTTCTCTTTTGTTTTCATTTTCAATAATAAGCCTTTGGGATCGTACCGCAGGAATATTTTATAATCCTCTCAAATGTTGTCTCATTACGTTTCGAAGTGTGTGAATCCAAAGTCTGCAATGTCTGTCCGCCGTACATAAATACAGGGAATACAGACCATAAAAGGACTTAGAATTAATGTGAAAAATCCGTGCTTTTGCAAAGGCAGCAGAAATGTCCGAAAAACGTGTTTCTTTTCATAGTTTTCACTGGCATAGGCAAGTCGGGTGTCATTTTCTAGTACTGTTCGATTAAAAATCGACTGGGATGCTTCAGCCCGAGCTCATCTAACTTAAAAAACCCCATTGTTAACGGCAAAAATGTTGGAAACTGGTCAGTTTCCATTTTGGTTTATTATTCAATAATAAACCATTGTAATCGCTCTTGAAAAAAAAAAAAAAAAAAAAAAAAAATAAACCATTTAACCCCCCTGAAAATTTCATGGTTTACGTTTCAAAGGGTGTAGAATCCAAATCTGCAATAAAAATTTTTTCCGTCCGTACGCCGTACGCACGATTTCTCCCAAACGGCTGAAGCAAAAAAGCTGAAATTATCAGGAAAAATCAATATTGGTCCGACGACGCCCCAATTCTTTAGCCAGCACCCTCACTTAATTTAAAGTGCCCTTTAAGGGTTGTCAAAGTTTTGTAAAATCCCTAAAAACCTCAGAAAAGTCAAGGCAGCCTAAATTTGGACTGTTTTTGAAGAACTTTCCAAACCATTACCGGATGTATGACCCGATTTACGGTGCCAACATTTGCGTTATTTTTTTAATTATTGTTTTTGTTTTTATAGCAGTAACCTAGTGATGTAGTAATGTGGACGTAATGCTTCTAAAAGGCTTTGTAGCCGATACATGGGTTGAAGCATTCTGATGTGCATGAAATGCTGCAAATTCTTTCACTGGGGTTAACATTCAATTGGCTTGCGCTCATGATTTGAATTTCTACTAAGCTTTGGAGTGTGCGTGTTTCACAACAGAAAGAGCGATTATTGAATTTCAGGAGGCACGCAAATATGATCAACTTATCAATCCAAATAGGTATTTTGGTTGAGAACAGATTTACGCGCTCTATGCATATCTCCTGAAATTCAATAATCGCTCTATCACCTGTGAAACACGCACACTCCAAAGCTTAGTAGAAATTCAAATCATGAACGCAAGCCAATTGAATAATAAACCCCAGTGAAAGAATTTGCAGCGTTTTTCTTATTCATTCGAAATATAGCTTCGAAATCTTCTTTTACCAACAAAAATTCCACCACATCCCCTGCTAATGCTGCTGCTTTGGCAGCCCTGTCTACTCTTTCATTAGGAACTAAACAATTATGTGCTCTAACCGAAATGAAACTGACATCAATATTACCAGATCTGCAAATAAATATATAATCTTAGCAATAATGTGGTTATTGAATTTACATAGCTTATTGCTGGAAATTGCTTTTAAGACACTTTCAGAGTCTGTACAAATTATTGTGTGTTCAAACAACTGACTATTTGTCATGATGTTGCACACATACTCGAGAGCAAATCGTACAGCTGCTGCTTCAGCAGTTGAAGGAATTACAGTACCCTTAACCATTCAGCTAAGCCACAGCCATTTAGTTGCCTGAGACTTTACTGAGCTAAGCAGTGCTGATGGAGTGTCATTCTTGTTTGTTGACAGGATGAGGTCCTGCGACGTCCTCCTGCCGGGTTCCCCGGAAGTCGGACGGACGCCTGAGATCTGGAACTGCCTCCCTTCGGACGACGATGACGACACCAGCAACGGAACCCCCTACCACAAAATGCCCTCTTCACCTTCCATAAAAGTCGTCGGTAAGTCGATTATCGTCAGTACGTTTCCGTGAACTCACAAGGACATGCTCGAAATATTGAATATGTGATGGATTGATAGATAGATAGATAAATCGTTCATTTGTATAGGTCATAACCGTTATCTACATCCTACTAATACTAATACAGATAATAGTAAAAACAAAAATAAAAGTAGTATAACAATAATACGTAGGTACACTTCCAAAACCAAAAAATACAAAACAACTAGTAGAGAAAAAGAAAGTAGGCACTCCTAACAGGCTTCATATCAACATAATTTCTGCAATTCCTGACAACAAGGGGGAGATTCAAATAAACAGCATACAGCAAAGGGAATAATAGTCCTCATATAAATTATTTTAGGAATAATAGATGAGTAGGTACCTACTATAATTGTGATTTGATGGCAGCTAAATGGCGTTGGTCAGTTGCAGGGGATGACGCACTCATTGGTTGGAAGAGAAGGCGCTCAGCATTAAAGATTTGCTGGTGTAGTTAATTATAGACAGCCAGTGTTTTTGATGCATTCTGACGGAACTCCATGCATGATGCATTCTGCATGATGCATTTTTGATGCGTTCTGACGGAACAGAAGGTTGAATGCAGTCGATCTGCAGGCAATGATCCGAGGGGAACCCTTTCATTGATATAGGGCTTCAAATAAAAGCTTCTGTAGGGTTAATACAAGAGACAGATGAGGAAAAAATTAATTACATCCTCTCTGGCCATAAGGTTGCAGTGTAGGCAAAGCTCATCACATCTTATGGTGTATGAACTTTTTTTGTGGCAAAATTTTATTGTAACGCTCGACGACACACGACACTTGATACACAACTTGAGCCCCCCACCTTGCCTCCGAACGAGCAGTTTTTTGTTTTTGTTTTGATCGCAGTAAATGTGGATACTGGAGTGAACTCCTAAAACAGTTTATAGCCGATACACGGGTTGAAGCGTTCTGAGATTCATGAAACTAACAAGAACTGCACAGTTGCTTTATGTTTCACAAACCGAGACGTGGTCTGTTTTCGATTTCAGCTTTCCATGCAAGGAATCCAGGCTCATTCTCAAAAGTAAGACTCTTGGTAGAAGTCGAGAATAGGTGACCCCTTCCTGATAAGATCGTCGCCATATTGAAAAACCTGATGTCTCCTATCGCTTCGGTCGCATTTCAAAAACAAAAAAATATCCTACATCAATCCTTAGTAAAGTATAGATCAGTTGGACAAATAGATCAGAATGTGTTAACACTTGTGTCATCTGCGTATTAAAACAAAAAAATACCACGTCAATCGGTTCTAGTAAAGTATAGTGCAGTATTTCAGAATGCTTCTACCCGTGTTTCGGCTATAAACCCTTTTAGGAGTTCACTCCAGTATCCACGTTCACTGCATCACTAGGTTACTGCGATCAAAACAAAAACAAAAAACTGCTCGTTCGGAGGCAAGGTTCCTACTAAAGGGGGCTCTAGTTGTGTATCTAGTGTCATGGCCCGACGACATCCGAAGTTGGGCCAATAGCCTTAAAACATTGATGTTAGTATTCAAGCCCAGATATTGCTGTCTTCCGCCATAGTCCACAATCTCCCTGAACCAATTATTGAATGAAGAATTTACGTTCTTTCGATATCCAGACACAAACAATGGTTGATGAATCTTTCGATCAAATTGCTATATTCCTTTGCTATATTGAATAAGTGTCTGAGCTTTCTTCAGAATGGAGCTAAGAAATTCACTCTTTATACTAATTGTTTACGAGGAGTATAAAGACTTCAAAACTCTCAGGCGTCAGAGGGGTCTGAAATTCTGGAATATTGGTCAAGAAAGCGTAGGTTTTTGAGTCCCTTTCACGTGGGATGGCCCGTATTTATTATATATTCATATCCAGTGTCTGCCAAAAACGCTGCGCAACATTCAAGGTACTAAAAAATTTTTGTCAAATCTTTTTGTTGCAATTCGACATTTTCTTGCAAAGTCTCAAAAATGAACAAGATGCCCATTTAGTTTCACCAAGGGTGCTTCATTTTGTCGAATGAGACATTTCTTGTTGCATTCAATTCTGGACCCAGATATTGCTGTCTTCGATCACCCTCAATCGATTTTTTTATCATGCGCATGCAGTCCAGTCAAAAAAATTTTCAACTGAAAGGTTGTTCCCCTGTAAAAATTCTTGAATGGAGAACCTTATTTTGGTATGGTTCTTTCAGATATCCAGATCATTTAAATGATTAATTTTACACATTTAAGTACCGAAGATGAAAAATTGCCTATGCAAATTCCTACAAATATGGGATTCATTGAATTTGAGGAGAGCTAGCACACAAGATGACCAACTGATCTATCCAAATGGTATTTTGCTTGAGAACATTTACGCTCTATGCGCATCTCCTGAAATTCAATAATCGCTCTATCACCTGTGAACCACGCACACTCCAAAGCTTGGTAGAAATTCAAATCATGAATCATTGAATAATAAACCCCAGTGAAAGAATTTGCAGCGTTTTTTTCATCATGCAGTGCGCAGTGCGGTTCTCCAAAACATGTAAGGTTGTGCACCCCTCAAAAATCGCTGTTTTCGAGACAGAAATGAAAAAGATTTCTGACTTTTTTTTTTCCAAGGATTCTAAATATGAACACTTTGTTTACTGCACAATCCGTACAGTGAACTCGCACAGGCCAATTTATTTTTAAAAAATCGGATGAGGGGCAAATTTCTTAAAATTGAGCGTAGAATCTGAATCTACCACAAAAAAATATGTGTGTGTAATAACGTTAATACAGGGAAACGTCGATTTTTCATGTAAGTCTTTAATTTTCTGTCGAAAGTTCGTTTTTATATATATAATACATGCGATAACTAGTTAGCTATTTTACTGAGCATGTTAAATTTTTACTAGTTCAAGAGTTATAGTCATGTTATTAATTAACGTTTTTCACATTAACACTGTTTTCAATAACAGCACACACTGCTGACTTGAACTGTTAATCCTCTCCATTGTATTCCCCTTGACAAGGGAGAAATAAAACTCCGAAACGTTAGGAACAAGGTTTCTATTGAAGACCGAACCTCAGCAAACTCTTAGAAGCTTCTTCATAATAACTGCGTATATATTTGACTAGTTTCTTGATTGCTATTCGTATACGAGGAATAGTGTGGGTTCGTGAGAATCGATTATAGGAAGGATGAATTCAACGTTTCATTCTATTTCCAGAATCTCTTCAGTTTGATTGTGGATTAGCAGGAATAATGGTCGTCCTGGATGAATACATAAAGAGTTGAGAACTCAGAAGTAATTGTAGAATGCCTTTATACGGATTTCTACGAAGAAAGTTTTCCACGAAAATTCCCTCATACGGCTTTCCTGTTTCGACTGGCACTTCAATTGTATCTCGCGTAATTGAAATCAAGCTCACCATCATTAATATGGATGCCATGTCATGTTTAGCACTTCAAAGTCGAGAGTACTCGAAGATAATACTCGTGTTGCAATGCCATATTAAAAGAAATTGCCGAACAATATCTCATCGCTCGGCAAACACTCGGGTTTTATATTGACGATCCAGATAACGACGCTCGATATTCACTTTATTCCGACTGAAGCAAAACAATTATCTTCGTTATAAACAAGGTTCAATGACAAGGCCGTTCCGTTGATCACCTCCACAAAACCGATTCTATTTGTTCTACGATTCTATTTTGTTTCGAATGTTGATTTAGTTGACTATTTGAAAACCTAAACACTGAACATCGTCTCATGTTGTTCTAGTTATTGTAGGTTAAATGGGAGTCGCATCAATAAAATGGAATATTATTCTGGTTCGCATCTACACGAATAGAACATCACTAAAAAACTACAATACATAAACGTTCGTAATAAAACCGCCATCATATGAACTCAACGTTGGTTTACGTTTCAAGATACGTTCCTAGATTTCAAGAATCGAATTGAAAGACCGCCCCTCTGCCGTTCTCCGAAACTAGGCCAGAGTTTACAAAATTTGATTAAAAAATCCAACATCAATTCGGGATATGCCAGTTACATCGGCATCTTGATCAATCAGCCCTAAAGGGATGTTATCTAAGGATTAAATTACGAATAAATCGAAATCACAAAAAACTTTCGAAGTTAAAGGGTAGTTTTTTGTTTGATTAGGATAGAAATTAGTTTTGTGGATCGAATGAGACCACTTGGGTTGCTGTGCGATAATCCAGTCGCTGACAATTAGTAAAATTGGCCAGGTAGACGGTCGGCCTGCACCTTTTAAGTTCAACCGGAGGTTTTAGCTGCAACGAGTGTCTGGCGATAGCCCATGTAGCACGGTTGATTCTATACGATTATGTTGTTTGGAACGCTATCTCCCAAGCTTCAGTTCAGTGGGCGAGAACAACCGGATGCATTCTTATCCCCGGTGCAAGAAAACGATCTTGCTACATGTCTAATGGATTTCTACAAGCGTTTCCGAGTGTACCTAGGTTGTTTTTGGTAGTCTGGTAGATGGTTATTAATACGGATATAATAAACCTTTCTGTAATAACTTGCCGCATTTGTAGCCTATAGTCCACGAATGTAG